>CAMRHE010000152.1:3600000-4200000 GCA_947044405.1 Leptodactylus fallax | reverse complement strand
CTAAATGACCTTAACATAAGGACAATGTGCTGTGAGCGCCACGATCTGCAACAAGCTGGGGGTGTACTTTACATCAGTAGGTCTGGTGATATACCCCATCATGACCATTCTACAATGACTTTTGAGGTCTGCAAAGGCCAATTTAAAATAGAGTTAAGGTAGGACATGTATCAGAAAAATTTGCTGTGTCTGAGTGTACACTGTAGCTAGTATAAGCCAGAGCTATGGGGTGAGTGCACACAGGCCTTTCCTCAAAAAAAAAAAAAAAAAAAAAAAAATCTCCAAAAGCAGCATAAAATGGCTAAAAATTCTCCCATTGATTTCAAGAGGAATCAACTAGATTCTTTATTCAGTGCCATGTGTGTGTGTTTTTGTTTTTGTTTTTTTTTTCCCCAGTAATTGAAAAAAGAAAAAAAAAAAAAGCATTGTGATGCAGAAAAAATGCTCCAAATTCCATTGAAATCATTGCAACACCTTAAAAACTGTTCAAAAATGGCTCAAAAAACATAGCTATTTTGACAAAAGAAGCCGTGTAAACCCACCCATATGGGTGTATACAATGGTTTATGGTTTGCTAGTACTGATGTTATGCGTTTTGTTTTTTTTTTCTTGCAATATCACACTCTGCAGGATGATGACCGGTACGAACAGTCAAGTGACGTTCGGACGCAACTAAAGTTCTTTGAGCAGCTCGACCAAATAGAGAAGCAGAGGAAGGATGAACAGGAGCGGGAAATTCTCATGCGAGCAGCAAAGGTCAGTGTACCATGTGATGTGGAGCATAAAGGTGGAGGGTGTGTGAAAATGTGGTGTGGCCTAGGAATTATATACTGTAAACCCAACAAGCTCTTTCCATATACCATTAAAATGGTTGATTCAGTGGAATCAGAATTGATAAATGCCAGATTTCTATATTTTGTATTTGGTGACATCATAATTTGGTCTTTTTTGGTCTCACAGTCTCGATCACGGCAGGAAGATCCTGAACAGTTACGGCTAAAACAGAAAGCTAAGGAGGTATGTCAAGTATATTGTAAATTTCTTTTCTTTTTTTTTTTTTCTCTGATTACAAAAGTAAAAATCTCATATCTTTTCCTTCCTTTCTAGATGCAACAGCAGGAACTGGCACAAATGAGGCAGAGGGATGCAAATTTAACAGCGTTAGCAGCTATTGGTCCTCGAAAAAAGAGGAAAGTGGAATCACCGGGTCCTGGTTCAGGGTCAGAGGTAAGTGCCTTTTAGGGATCGTAGAGTCTCTTACTGAAACCATGCTCCAGAAAAAACATGATTATGATATATTAAAGGTGTTGCCCACCAACTACGTACCTAATCAATTTCCATGCTCCATATTGGTGGAGGGGTTATGCCGTGTCAGGCAGACGTGATTGATGTATGAACATCCATTCATTTGAATGGTCACAATGCGCTGTCATTAGCCCGGCAGCAAAGTTTGCCCTTACTATTACAATTATAACTAACTTCCAAATATAACCTGATGCTACTAGATGGTATTAATAATCTAAATAATAATAATGGTGTTTGAGATACTGACACTGCCTTCCTAGTTCTCTGTGTTTCTGGGACTGAACACTGGGAACCTGGCCTAACAGCATCATATTCATCTTCTCAATTTGGGATTACTGTCAACTATTGAAAGCATTGTTACAGAACAGTACAGTAGTCCCATGTTCAGGCAGTGACTTACTGCATCATAGATGACTATAATGCTGTGAGAACGTGGCCATGGACAGTATTCATTCTGCGAAATACAGCTGACACTTTCAGCCTGTCAGCCTCACTAGTGAAAACTACATTTCTCCGCCATGCCCTGCTCTGTTTTTAACTGCTGCACTGGCCATTCCTCCTCATAGGTAATAAAGTTACTCATGCATGGCGCATGCTCCATCTGTTGGGATGGCACATGCATGGTTATGTAACACTGATCTAATAAGCAGCTATAGGGAATCAAACGAAAAATTGTCCTGGATGAAGATTGACTACAGGACATATCCTTTGGCAACAGTGCTCACAGTGGTAGGGATAGGGGGATTTCATTGGGCTTTGTCTAGTGACATATACACTCTTGCTATAACCTATATAATTCAATAGGTGACAGTGATATTTTGCAAAGTACTTTTATATGAAACACGATTGTTGTGGGCATACCCCTTTAGGGAAGCTAAAGCGCTAACTGATTACAATGCCGCTAGTAATAACGTAAAGCCGCTAACCTGGAAAATTACATGGAACAGCTGGTAGGGAAAGTGCCAGTGCCACAGTACTGAGTGCTGCTGTTCTATGGCTGGTACCAGGAGCAGTTCTTATGGACAAATGTTAGTCTGCTGTGGGAAGTTTACCCATGTGCAGAGCTGCATCACAAGAAGGGCAGAGCTTGGCTGCACCTTAATCTTCTTTCTGAAACGTAGCTGTGGCAGCTTATCGATAATAACTCATTTCACAGATCTTCCTACTACTAAATGACGTGTAAGATTTACTCTTCTATGACATCTCGTAAATTCAGAGGAACCCAGAAAAAAAAAGCAGCCGGTACACCCAGAACAACAATGTATACCACAGCACTCACCAAATTTAACCAGTTTAAGACCAGGCTATTTTGCTGTGCTAGTAAACAAGCAGAAGTTTCTTCTGATCGCTCACATTATACAGTGCAATACTACTGACATTCATTTACTGCCAGGAGATCTAAAAGGCCCTGCCTTAGGGTCTAATAGGCATGGGGCCCTTTTAAGCCGCCAGTTGCCACGACAGCCTTCATTTGCATTGTGGGGAAATTAATAGGATATGTCTGACGTCTTTGATGCAGTGTTAAGGGATCTAAGGGGATAGCTTTAATCCCCGCCATTTCAACAGGATGTCAACTGTTAGACCAGCTAGGGAAAGTTCAAGTTCAGTCGCTGTGCCCACAGCATATTCATGATGTAGTAATATGACAGTGAATTAGCAGGGGTTTCAGTTATAGGGTGTTGGTAGCATTTTTCATTTGATTTTCCCTGTAAATGGTGACTACATATTGGTCCCAGTTACAGGTAGGTACAGCTTTCTGTCTTAGACTGTGGCTCTGTCTAGGTCTGCTAAGAGCGTTTAGTTTCTGACACTAACTGCCACCTGTAGATTTGTGATTTTTTTTTTTTTGATGATTAGGCAACAACAAAGACATTGCTCTCAATGGGGCAGATTTATTAAAATGGTTTAAAATCAAACTGTCTTAATTGTCCATAGCAGCTAGTCACAATGCTGCTTTAAAGGGAGTCTATCATTAGAAAATCACCTTTTGAACTAATGGCACGTTGGAATAGCCTTTAAAAAGGCTATTCTATTCCTACCTTTCATTCTCTTCTTCTCCCCGCTGTTTCTGTAAAAATCTGTTTATTGCTATATGCAAATTACGCTCAGGGAGCACAGGGGGCGTGGAGTGTGGAGGTTTTATAGGCCTAGCAGCAACTATGTGGGAAGATTTTGCCACAGGATACCATACAGAACTTGTATATCTCCATGTCAAATGGTATCTCATCTTTTATGTGGGCTAGAGGCAGCCCACCAGGGTACTAGAACCTCCTTCAAATTGTATAGTTTCCACAATAAATAGAGTGAAAGGATTATTTTATCTAATATTGTGATTGCTTACATATATCATCATTACATTTGCACAGGTAAATTTTTTTTTTTTGTCAATTGTGGACAAATTATCATACAGGGACACTACATACATGAGAATATAACTCAGCCACAATAAGGAAATCATGACTGGGTCTGTGATAAGTCCCAGATCATAGAAAGTTCCTGCATTCATGGTCTTATCTATTGGCAACATATCAAGACAAAAAACTAAGATGGTTAGAGGAAATGTTTAGGCTAAGGCCCTATGTTACAGAAAAACAGCTTTTCTTTTGTTGCAGATTTTGCTGCGTTTTTTTGAGCCAAAGCCACAGAAGGCATGGCAAATATCTATGAGGCACTTATACCTCTACCAATTACTCAATCCAATTCTAGCTTTAGCTCTGCAACAAACAAAAAATTCAGCAGCTTTTCAGCAACGTGGGGCCTTAGCTTTTAGGTTGAATGTTTCTTTGGTTCCAATATGATAGAGATATATATATATATATATATATATATATATATACACACACACACACACACACACACACACACACACACACACACTTTTGACAACCTCTTTTTTATTTTTTAATGGTGCCCATGGTGTGGGTCAAATGTTATAACTTCATAGTTAGGATCATTATGGATGTAATGATACTAATTGTGTCCTTTTTAATAAAAAAAAGTGTTTGGGCAAAAAATATTTTTAACTCCTAATCACATGAGGGCATAAATATACATCCTTTGTCACATGGAAAAGTATCATGCCAGCTCAAGAGCTAAGTGGTTGCCATAGCCGCAAGGTCCGTGATAAGGGGTGGCTCAAATTGAGAATCATTAACCCCTAAGATGCCAAGGTCAGATGCATGAGAGAGTTTAGTTTCACTTCTATTCTGAGCAAT
The DNA here is from genome assembly GCA_947044405.1 of Leptodactylus fallax. NCBI lineage: Eukaryota > Metazoa > Chordata > Amphibia > Anura > Leptodactylidae > Leptodactylus > Leptodactylus fallax. Next base: position 4,195,480 of record CAMRHE010000152.1, on the reverse strand, counting down.
GGAATGGCTCACTAGCAGGGAGATTGTGGGAGTTGTTCCATTGTTGTGGTTGCCTTCTAAAGGCCCCCCAGCAGGCCATAGGAACGTTGCTGTTGAGCTCTCCGTCGTAGGACTCAAAGAGTATTATGATTTTCCCCCTTTTCCTAGATCACATATGAAAATAAACAAATGCATCAGGTATGTTTATACTATTACAATATGAAAATATTTGATACTTTTTTACTGCTTTGCCTCCCAAAAAATTGTAATAAAAATAGTAAGAATAAAAGCTACAACCTGCCCCATATAAAAAGACGAAGCAGAAATATGAAAAAACCTTGCGATTATCTGTATATGGCAGTACATATAAATTAGATTTTTAAGTTGTTTTTAATCTTTTTTTTAAACTGTGCTAAAAACCTAACAAAGACTATATAAATTTGGTATTACCATGATCTTACTAACACATAGAATAAGTAGTTATAAGCATTTATGTAAAGACCCAATATTTACAGTATTAACCATAATTTTCAAGACTTCTTCTGTAATTCGCCCTGGCATCCTTAATATCAGCTGCTGGGACAAATCCTGACTGATGGCAACTCAATCTTGCCTATCAATGCTTGGAATTTATCTCACTCTGTCCACCCTTTTTGAGGAATGACCAAACTAAAACAGAAATTGTCATAAACTCCAAACACTGGATAGGCAACAATGGCTTGCCATAAGCCAGGATTTGGCCCAGAAGCTGAAATCCAGCATGCTAGAAGAAAAAAAGTACCACTTTAAATAACGCGTCTTGACATAAACTCGATGTATTTCTCAATAAAAGTGTAAAAACATATGAAATGCTTATAATTATACTTCAATATACTATAGAAACATCTGATTAAAAGATTGAAAAACACTGAAGCAAAAAACTTTGTGAAAACCAAAATTTATCTTGGTGTCTAAACTTTTGGTCATGACTGTATGTAATATTAAATGGTATCATTAGGAAGTACAATTTCTCCCATGAAAAGCAAGCCATTCTATCGCTCAATGAACTGAAAAATGAAACTTTTCTAGGCAACTCATTAGGCCTTGTCTCAGGCAAAGTATAATTGAAGTAGCAAAGTGGCAGCCAGGGAGATCATTGTCAGGCCACTGGCATCCATAGCAATCCATTGGGTCCCTTCCATCATGTTGCAGGGGCGTGATAGGGATATCCGTGTCTGACAAACCATTTAGCTGCTGAGGTCTCTTGAGGACTTATAGTCATAATTGTCATTATGACTACTGCTGCCACTGCTGCTGGATCCTGGCCCTCAGTTGCAGTCAGGTTCCCACAGTGGTCACGTGGGCAGAGCTCCTTTTCCCACACGGTCAGTATGACTTACGTGTATGGCATTCTTTAGCAACTAGCCATTGCAGACGCAAGTATGTCATTTTGGCCAAGGGCTTAGTGGTGTTGATGCATTTTCCTTGTCACTTTAAATCTTGGATTACTTTACATTCCCTAATAAGTAATAGTTTGGTCTAGTTTACTAAACAGACCCTGAACTTGTCTTAACAGATGCCTAGTAACAGTCTTTTTGTCTGCAAGTGACACAAGGAGTTCCTCATGCATAGAATAGTTGACTACTGAATGGGTTGTCTACATTTTTACAAGCACTGGTGGTGCATTTTCGGAACTTCTGCTCTGTCACCAACTATAGGAATGTGGCCGTTGCCTACATACACTGGGTTGGCATCTCTATTAACTCTTAATTCCCTAAGGGTTTTTGAAAACCAAATGCCCTATGAAGACTTATTTCCACCTTTGTATAGTTATTAGATATGCCATAACTTTGTGATCCATGGGTTCTAACCTCTGGGACACCACTGATTCAGAGTATGATGGGGCTGTAGCACTAATTTAATGCCGTGCTCTTCTAAGTTTTCATCAACTGACCCACCCAGTTACTTAAATGGTGCTGTGTGGTCAGGGCCCTGCTGTTTAAGAAAAACAGTAAAATACGCAACGCTGTAGCCCATTCAGTCTCAAATTAGTTGTTGTTCTGAGTAGTTGGAATTCCACTCATTGCGTAGCTTAGCAATATGACGCCACTGACTAAGGGTAGCAGCACATGATCGTGTTTTACCCGTGAAACACGGTCGGTGTGTTAGCCAGATTTACCAGCTTGAACTTCGTGCTGGGAGCGGGACTTCTAGTAGTATAGTTATATATGATGCAAGGAGTCTCTGCCTCCCAGCGACATACTGTCCTGTATCAATTACAGTCCCGCTCCCAGTACGAAGTTCAAGCCGGACCGTGTTTCACAGGTGAAACAGTCGTGTGCTGCTACCCGAAGTGAGGGGATAACATCAGTTTGTAAGTTGTGAGTTTCCTGACATATCCTCATCTGTCATGTTGTTACTAGTCTAACCCGGTCTGTCTTTTTTTTTTTTTTTTTTTTTTTTCTACGCAGGCATCGAGCACAAGTACAACGCCCACCAGCAGTTCCGGGGCAGGTGGCAGCAGACAGTTTACAAGACAAAGGATAACACGAGTCAATCTCAGGGACCTCATATTTTGTTTGGAAAACGAGCGAGAGACAAGCCATTCACTATTGCTATATAAAGCATTCCTTAAGTGAAAACAAATACAGAAAAAAAAAACTAAACAAAAATGGAAAAGATCAAGGTATTTTTGTTTTGTTTTTGCAGAGACTCCCCCCTTCTGCTGGGACTATTTTATATTTGGCAATTTATTTTGCGCCCCGCCTCCCATCATCAAACATGGTAATCATCAGACCGACTAAATCCTTCCAGTTTTTGTTTTTTTTGTTTCTTTTAAAACAATAACAAAAAAAACCCCTCCAATTTCTTCAAATGGCACAGAGAGATGTAAGATGTGAAAATTCTTGGACGGACAACCCCATGATGAGGAAAGCTGCCTTCTACAAAACAAGCCATATAAGGAAGACCTGTTCCTTTTAATGAATGGATTCAAGTTTTTAAATATTTTTTTTAATTTGCCATTTCACACATGGATTTGAATTTCTGCTTTTACCCCTCATTTACCCAATCTTTGCAAGTAATTTAAAAATTATGCATTAGTCCTTTTTTTTCAGATGGCAGAGACCCCCTTACTGCCCCATTGCTTCCTTACTTTTCATATTTATTGGTTTTATCTGCTTGGACACCTGCCGTGGGATGCACAGACCAGAATCCTCTTCGCCTCTGAAATTTTAACAATCTACAGTTTTTTATTTCCTCCTTTTTTTTTGTGTGTATTTCATTATCCTAATGTTTAAAACAAACTCCATTTTTAAATAATTTTCCACAATAAAACTTTAAGAAAAGTGTTTTTTTATCTGTAGGAAAAAAAATTAAACTTTGAAAAAAAAAAAACAATGCAATGCTGTTTTTGCTTTTTGTTTGTAAAAAAAAAATAAAATAAAAATGAATAAATGTACCCTGTGGGCAGTTGCAAAGATTATATGACAAAGGAAGGTAACATTTTATGACATAAATATATAAATATATATATTTTACTTGCACTGTTTTAAATTTTTTTAAGTTCTCATTTATGTTGAGCGTTTCAACCTGCCTGTACCAGAGGTATCTGTGTTTACTGCACAGGAAGGGTTAAATTAATATTTTTTTTATTATTATTTCTAGCTCTGTGACACACGTGGTGAAGTCTTTACATGGCTTGCTGTATTTTTTGAGTAGTTTCTGTAGATAATTTTTGGCACATGATGGGGGGTGGGGTAATGTAACACAAATTCTCCCATTCTACTACAAATTACTATGTAAAAACCATAATTATTTTGTTAATAACAGTATGCAAGCTTTGGAGACAAGCTTTCTGTCGCCATGGCAATAGCCCTGTCTTTGTACCTATTTTTTTATTGCGGAAAAAATATACTAATTGGTTCTTTATATTTTCAGAGGTTACTGTATTAAACTGTTGATTGGTAATACTTTTATGAGTGTAAATAGTCTGGCTTTGTGTGTGTCCCCTTATTACAGAAATCTCTGCCTTGTTCACAGAACTCTGATCAGTATTTGTATCTGACCGCTGTTACATCACGTCATCGTCTCTCTCCCCGCCTGCCGATCTTGTCTTTCCATTTTGTTTTCTTGTACATTTTGCACAGTTACTTGTTCATATGTAAATATATTACTTTCAAAATGAAGTTTTTAATTGCTATTGTTTTATATAGGATTGAAAGAAAATTAACTCCTTTATTAAAAACGAATTTATCTGTACCTTGTCTCTGTGTATTGGTTATTACATCACCTAGTATTTCTGAAACAGTGGACACACTGATACTTATGTATGAAAACTGGTGCAAAGAAACAATGGATCAATGGATGTGGTTTCCCCACAACTACCATATTCTTGTAGTAGCTTGTAATTGACTTGGTTGCTATGGGGTAACCTCATGTTAGCCATTTATATAAGCACATGTACAGATACTTAACACCTGATACAAATATGTACACATATAGACTGACTTTATATTTAGTAGCGTAAAATCTGGCCTTTGGTGGTAATATTAGGGAGTTGTATTATGAGGAGTTTTCTAATGTACTTATATTATCCAGATTGCTTATTAACATACAGTAAGGCTTATAGTCCTTATTCTGTTTGACCAAAGTGCCATGTGCCATCATGGAGTCAAAGGAAAAGGGTTTCCTGTGTTTTGTGGATGGGCATAAACAATCCAGGGGGACCAAATTTTCAAAAACATGTCTGATGTCCATAAGGATGCTGCTGAGTATTTCATTAAAGGGGTTGTCCCACAAAGTAAAGTGAAAGGACCCCTCTTGCATTTCACATTCAACATGAATGCAGCCAGGCTGAATGTGGGCAGGACTGGTGACGGTCCTGCCCCCATTGAAGTGAATAGGAGCACCGACAGTCATCAAAACCCACCTATATTCAGCCTTTCTGCGGTCAGATTGAATGTGGAGCGTGAGAAAGGTCCTTTCACTTTACTTTGTGGTACAACCCCTTTAATTAGGAGACTGTCTAGTTAGGATTTCTCTTCCCTAAAGGTGGTCTGTTTTAGGGCTAGAAACACCAGATATAAGAGTCTGAAGTGACAGGGAGTTAACGAGTTCTTGAAGCGTAGACCCTAGAGCAGAATTGGACCAACTTTAGACATGTCCACAAGTTATGTAATATATTGCCCTGTTGGCTGTAACAGTGGAAGACAAGGGACAATATCCTGGGATAGCATTAGCTATTTGGGCTGGGAAAAAGTCCCATCGCATAAGCACTTTGAGCCAATTCAATGCTCAGGGTGTTAATGGAACAAGAGGAACCAAAGGACCAGGCCCACTCATAGTCAGCATTCTCTCTAGAGTGACCCAATTCGGACTTCCATTTAAGTATATACCATGTTTCTCCGAAAATAAGACAGGGTCTTTATATTTTTTTTTTTGTCCGAAAAAAAAGTTAGGGCTTATTTTCAGGGTAGGTCTTAATTTTTTGCATGAACAACAATCTCACATTTGATAACTTTATATTTCAATTTTTATTAGAGGCGAAACAGCGAAAAAAAGGCAGTTCGGTACTTTTGAATTTATTTTCCCGCTACGGTGTTCACTATACAGGATAAATACATTTAGAAGTTTGTAGACCGGGCGTTTTTGGACACAAGGATACCTAATGTGTATGTTTCACAGTAATTTTTTAGTTATATGTATTCTAGTGAAAGTGCGGGGGACTTGAACTTTTTATTTTTTTTAAATTTCTTTTTTTTTTTTTTTTTTTAACTATTTTATTAACCCCTTCCCCTAGAGGGCTTGAACCTGCACTCGTCCCATAGACTGTTCTACAACTGTATTGCAGTCTATGGGACTCACCGTGCTGTATTGCAACTGTATAAACTACTGTTTTGCAGCTCACCGCGCAGCACCCAACCTGCAACTAGAAAGGTACCGGGGACAGTTGTTCTGGTTTGGGAGGGGGGAGATCACAGACCAGCCCCAGGCATTTGTAATACTTTGGGGGTAGGGGAGGGGTCATGCTCAACAATCCCCGCGATCAGAGTGGACTCTGATCACGGGCATTAACTCTGTGTCTCTGCTGTACATTACAGCGGAGATCCGATATGGTAGCTATGGTTGACACTCTGCAGCAGAGCGGCCGCCATCTCTAAAGAAACGATATCCGCTGTAATTGCACGGCAGATGTCAGAAAGGAGTTTATTTTTGGAGTAGGGCTTTTATTTCAAGCCTACTCCAAAAACCTGGAAAATCTATCTAGGGTTTATTTTGGGTGTAGGGCTTATTTTTGTAGAAACACAGTATTTGTTGGAAGTGTGGAATTCATCTTTGGTTCGGTAAGAGTAAAGTGATGATCCCCCTAAAGTTGGCCATAAACATTATATTTTAGACTGTTGAAATGGCGAATTTTAGACTGTCTACTAATGGTTGTTCGTACATAAATCTGACAGTCTGTCCCATGCAGCCAACCATCAACTAAAGTTGGTCACAACCAAAATCTGTTGTGTTGGATTTTTTTTCTGCCATGTGTGTGAGGTAATCTGTTGTGTATGGGCTAGACTAACAGACCTATGGGTGATTTTTGTATTGTGGGCTTGTGTTTGTACTACTAATACAGCTACAAAGTGTCTGTCATTTCCTGTTTTCAGCCCTTCATTAACATTGAACGACTTAAAGGGAGTCTATCACTTTCCTTAACCCCTTCAAGCTGTCACCATAGTTCTGTAGCTGCAGTGACGTGCTTACATATCATACCTGAGGGTACCATTTTGGCCACCATGGATGTGGAATCCCTGTATACCAGCATTCCCCACAAGGATGGAGTTGCAGCATGTCGGGTACACCTGGAAAAACAAAACCTCCCAACAGAACCAGTAACGCAGCTTATACAATTCATCCTTAGCCACAACTATTTTACCTTTGGAGAGGATCTATATCTACAGCGAATGGGAACTTCTATGGGGACTAGATGTGCATCCCAGTATGTAAATCTCTTTATGGTAGAACTGGAAGGAGCATATTTATCAACATGCACCACCAAACCTATGACTTGCCTTTGTTATATCGATGATATCCTTGTCATCTGGACTGTAGGTGAGGAGGCCCTACTTCAATTCCATAATGACTTTCACCCTACCATCAACCTTAAACTTAGCTATTCAGAGAGTGAAATCCACTTTCTGGATACCACAATATACATCAAAGACCACCGGCTATTCACAGTGATATACCACAAACCAACAGACAGAACGGCCTACCTGAGAAACCACAGTTTCCACCCCAAGCACACAAGACAATCTATTATTTACAGCCAGGCTATATGATACAATTGCATTTGCTCCAACAAAGCAGACCTGGACAGGCACCTCTTGGATCTGAGGACGAAATTTCTTCGATTGGGATACAAACCAAAAGTGACGGACAACCAATTAAACAAAATGGCAGCCATTAACAGAGACAGTCTGCTCACACAGTACAGACCAAAAGTTTGGACACACCTTCTCATTCCAAGAGTTTTCTGTATTTTCACGACTATAAAAATTGTAGATTTACACTGAAGGCATCAAAACTATGAATTAACACATGTGGAATTATATACTTAACAAAAAAGTGTGAAACAACTGAAAATATGTCTTATATTCTAGGTTCTTCAAAGTAGCCACCTTTTGCTTTGATTACTGCTTTGCACATACTTGGCATTCTCTTGATGAGCTTCAAGAGGTAGTCACCTGAAATGGTCTTCCAACAGTCTTGAAGGAGTTCCCAGAGATGCTTAGCACTTGTTGGCCCTTTTGCCTTCACTCTGCGGTCCAGCTCACCCCAAACCATCTCGGTTGAGTTTAGGTCTGGTGACTGTGGAGGCCAGGTCATCTGGCGTAGCACCCCATCACTCTCCTTCTTGGTCAAATAGCCCTTACACAGTCTGGAGGTGTGTTTGGGGTCATTGTCCTGTTGAAAAATAAATGATGGTCCAACTAAACGAAAACTGAAAATATGTCTTATATTCTAGGTTCTTCAAAGTAGCCACCTTTTGCTTTGATTACTGCTTTGTACACTCTTGGCATTCTCTTGATGAGCTTCAAGAGGTAGTCACCTGAAATGGTTTTCACTTCACAGGTGTGCCCTGTCAGGTTTAATAAGTGGGATTTCTTGCCTTATAAATGGGGTTGGGACCATCAGTTGTGTTGTTCAGAAGTCAGGTGGATACACAGCTGATAGTCCTACTGAAAGGAGTGTTAGAATTTGTATTATGGCAAGAAAAAAGCAGCTAAGTAAAGAAAAACGAGTGGCCATCATTACTTTAAGAAATGAAGGTCTGTCAGTCCGAAAAATTGGGAAAACTTTGAAAGTGTCCCCAAGTACAGTGGCCAAAACCATCAAGCGCTGCAAAGAAACTGGCTCACATGAGGACCGCCCCAGGAAAGGAAGACCAAGAGTCACCTCTGCTGCGGAGGATAAGTTCATCTGAGTCACCAGCCTCAGAAATTGCAGGTTAACAGCAGCTCAGATTAGAGACCAGGTCAATGCCACACAGAGTTCTAGCAGCAGACACATCTCTACAACAACTGTTAAGAGGAGACTGTGTGCAGCAGGTCTTCCTGGTAAAATAGCTGCTAGGAAACCACTGCTAAGGACAGGCAACAAGCAGAAGTTACTTGTTTGGGCTAAAGAACACAAGGAATGGACATTAGACCTGTGGAAATCTGTGCTTTGCTCTGATGAGTCCAAATTTGAGATCTTTGGTTCCAACCACCGTGTCTTTGTGTGACGCAGAAAAGGTGAACGAATGGACTCTACATGCCTGGTTCCCACCGTGAAGCATGGAGGAGGAGGTGTGATGGTGTGGGGGTGCTTTGCTGGTGACACTGTTGGGGATTTATTCAAAATTGAAGGAATACTGAACCAGCATGGTTACCACAGCATCTTGCAGCAGCATGCTATTCCATCCTGTTTGCATTTAGTTGGACCATCATTTATTTTTCAACAGGACAATGACTCCAAACACACCTCCAGACTGTGTAAGGGCTATTTGACCAAGAAAGAGAGTGATGGGGTGCTACACCAGATGACCTGGCCTCCACAGTCACCAGACCTGAACCCAATCGAGATGGTTTGGGGTGAGCTGGACCGCAGAGTGAAGGCAAAAGGGCCAAAAAGTGCTAAGCATCTCTGGGAACTCCTTCAATACTGTTGGAAGACCATTTCAGGTGACTACCTCTTGAAGCTCATCAAGAGAATGCCAAGTATGTGCAAAGCAGTAATCAAAGCAAAAGGTGGCTACTTTGAAGAACCTAGAATATAAGACATATTTTCAATTGTTTCACACTTTTTTGTTAAGTATATAATTCCACATGTGTTAATTCATAGTTTTGATGCCTTCAGTGTGACATATTTCCAGTCCCCCCTCTCCGTTCCTTTCAGCAACCACCAAACCTACGGCGTATTATTGTCTGGAGTGACCTGAAGGCCCCAACTGAAAATGGCACCTCACCTTGCCTGCAAAACAGGTGCAAGACCTGCAGGTACATCCACACCGCTGACAGTGTACCTGTCCCACAGTCACAACAGGTGCACAGAATTAGGGGGACATTTTCCTGCAAGTCTTCCAATGAGGTGTATCTCATAATGTGTGTGCAATGTCCCACCACAGGCCTCTATGTGGGGGAAACAGGGCAGAGACTTCGTCAGCGCATGAACTCACACAGATTCAACATTAATAACAGCAGATCTCCCAGTGGCCACACATTTCTCTGGAGAAGATTTGCGGGTTGTGGTTTTAATGGGACATTTTAAGACGCAGAGAGAGAAAAAAGAATGGGAATACAAGATAATGCAACAATTTCAAACTCTGCAATTTGGACTCAATATTCATGCCAGTTTCATGTCACACTATGTGTGAACTGTAAGGGTCACAAATCACCACATGACAGCAAACAGCAAGAATTAGTGATCCCTCTGTCACACCCCACAAGTTTCCAGATTGTTTATTTTTTGACCTGTTGTAAATAACTTCCCTACTTATATAGCATTTTGTTTTTTTAAGGATTATAAGATCCTTTGAAGGTCCCTGTCTTTAGGGTATAAAAAATGTGAATTTTCAGTTTCTTGTATAACACCATGTTTGATGAAGGGAGCTATAGTACTCCCGAAAGCTTACCATCAAATATACTCAGTTAGCCTCTAAAAGGTATCGCCAGATTTCTTCACTCTTCCACTACTTTCAATGGCTAACACAGTACAACATTATACTACTACATATCATACTTTCATTATGTTTCACAGTCCTGTGGATGCCAAGAAAAAGACATTTTCTTCATTATGCAAATTATGTGCTCGGAGCACAGGGTCATTCCCAGAGATCCCCAAGCACAGCTTTCTCTGTTGAAAATAAGCCTCTGTAGGCTTTGTTCCACCCCGTGGTATATGAGCTGTATGCTCATATACACCAAACAGTCGCCTTTCGCTGCAATTACAGCTGCAAGTCTTTTGGGATATGTCTCTATCAGCTTTACGCATCTAGAGACTGAGATTTTTGCCCATTCTTCTTTGCAAAATAGCTCAAGCTCAGCCAGATTGGATGGAGAGCGTCTGGGAACAGCAATTTGTATGTCATGCCACAGATGCTCAATGGGATTTAGGTCTGGACTTTCACTGGGTCCTTCTAACACATCTTCTTTTATCTAAACAATTGCACTGTAGCTCTGGCTGTATGTTTAGGGTCATTGTCTTGCTGGAAGGTGAATCTCCTTCCCAGTCTCAAGTCTTTTGCAGCCTCCAACAGATTTTCTTCCAGGATTGCCCTGTATTTAGCTCCATCCATCTTCCCATCAACTCTGACCAGCTTCCCTGCCCCTGCTGTAGAAAAGTCTCCCCACAGCATAATTCTGCCACCACCATGTTTCACAGAGGGGATGGTGTGTTCAGGGTGATGAGCAGTGTAACTTTTCCGTCACACATAGCGCTTTGCATTTAGGCCAAAAAGTTCAACTTTGGTCTCATCTGAACAGAGCACGCACTTCCACGTTTGCTGTTTCCCCTTTATGGCTTGTGGCAAACTGCAAATGACACTTCTTTCTTTCAACAATGGTTTTCTTCTTGCCACTCTCCCATAAAGGCCAGATTTGTAGAGTGCACGACTTATAGTTGTCCTGTGGACAGATTCTCCCACCTGAGCTGTGGATTTCTGCAGCTCCTCCAGCGCGACCATGGGCCACTTGGCTGCTTCTCTGACCAGTGCTCTCCTTGCTCTATCTTTCAGTTTAAGCAGACGGCATGTCTTGGTACGTTTGCAGTTGTAGAATACTTTTTCCATTTTTGGATGATGGATTGAACAGTGCTCCTTGGGATGCTCAAAGCTTAGGATATGTTTTTATAACCTAATCCTGCTTTAAACTTCTCCACAACTTTATCTGTGACCTGTCTGGTGAGTTCCTTCGTCTTCATGATGCTGTTTGTTCACTACTGTAGTGTTCTCTAACAAACCACTGAGGCCTTCACAGAACAGGTGTATTTATACTGAGACTAAACTACACACAGCTGGATTCTGTTAACTATTTAAGTGAATTCTGAAGGCAATTGATTTTATTTAGGGGTATCAGATTACAGGGGGCTGAATACTTTTTCACGTAAAATTTTGAAAACCATGTATCATTTTTGTTCCACTTCACAATTATCTGCTACTTTGTGTTGGTTATCACTTAAAATCTCAATAAAATACATTTAAGTTGGTGGTTTTAAAGTGACAAAATGTGAAAAAGATCAAGGGGTATGAATACTTTTGCTAGGCACTGTATGTTGTTATGCATTGCAAGATTCATGGCACATACTGTGTATGTGCGAGACTTCAAAGACCAGATGATGATGTCACTGCAGCGATATCATCGTTTCCCACTTGCCATGGGGTGGAACAAAGCTTACAAGGACTTGCTTTCAACTGAGAAAGCTGTGCTTGGGGATCTCTGGGAACACCCCCTGTGCTCCGAGCACCTAATTTGCATAATGAAGAAAACGTCTTTTTCTTGGCATCCATGGGACTGCGAAGCGTAATGAAGGTATGATATGTAAGCATGTCACAGGGCCTACAGCAGTATGGTGGCAGCTTGAAGAGGTTAAGGAAGGCACTTTTCTCTCCACATTTTTTAAACGGGTTCAGGGACAGAAACCCTGAACGGAGACCAGGCGCAGATATGAACCCAACCGCATAGACTCCCTTAAGCTCTATTCAGATCACTGGTTTTTTTTTAATCTGTTTAAGGGACGCAAGCAGATAACCATCCATTTACATAGACATCAATGTTTTAAAAAAATAAAAAATCTGTTGCTGTCTGTTGTTTTGGACAGAGACACATGTATGGCCTACTACGTTTTTGTGTCCAAAAAAACAAACAGCAACGGATCTGTTTTGTTACTTTAAAAACTGATGTCTGTAAACAAATGGCCATTCGTTTGCAACTGTTTCTGTATCTGTTAAATGGATGCAAAAAAATGTGATCGAAATACAGTATAAGACTAAGGCCACACGTAGCCTCCCGCAGCAAAAAAAGCTCTGCAGGAGCAGCAACACATCGCAGTTCTTCCTGCATCACTTTGCAAAGATAGTTCATGGACGTTTCCTCTGCAGACTTTCTGCTTCAATTATACCTATAGGGTAAACTGCTGGTGTTTCCGTGGGTATAATTAACATGCTGTGATTTCCAAAACCGTAACGGTTTTGGAAATTGCAGCGTGTCTGCTGCGCGTATTTTACCGCAAAGTTGATATGGGATTCACTATTGCTGTGACTGTAAAATGACGCATTTTTTTCCGTGGAGTTTACGCCACGTGGGACCCCGGCCTAAATCTGTAAATGTTTCAAATTTCTGGGGTAGACATACCCTCTTTGGAAGGTTTGCAGTTGTTCATGTGTTTGGAGCACACGTGGCCATACGATCAATAAACCACAGTTCATTTCAGATGAGTGATGGCAGTCACTCTAGAGTGCATTATAGTTAGCAGGCAGGATTTTTACATTTTACTTATGTTTTTTACTTAGATGAAAAAAATCTGATATTACTAGGCTGATGTTTGATGGCTACTCAGACAATGGTGTGGCAATGCCTAGCTTTATATAAATAAAGTGGAATACATGTTAAGGGGCCTTTCACACCATTATAGAGGTCCGTCCGTTTTTTATAGCTGTTAAGGCAGGGTTCACACTTCCGTTATGGTAGTGTCTGTTTAAAAAAAAAAAAAAAAAAAAAAAAAAAATGGACACTTCTCATAACAGACAATAATAGACACTAACTGAAGTTAATGTGTCCGTTTTTTTAACTAATCAATTTAATGGATCAGTTAAAAACAGACACATTATTGTCCGTTAGTGTCCATTTTTTTTACTGTCTGTTCTTTTGCTTTTTTTTTTTTTTTTTTTGTTTCTGCTTTCTGAGCATGTGCAAAAAAAAAAACGAACAGTAATAATGGACAGTATAACGGACAGTAACGGACACCCGTCCGTTACCCATAGACTTTAATGTTAAAAAATAACGGACGATTGACGTCCGTCATGAAAACGTTTTTTTTTTTTTAACGGACACAAAAGTCCTGCATGTAGGATTTTTTGTCTGTGAAAAAAAAATGGACATGTGTCGGATTGGGTGTGAACGGACACTAACAGTCACTAACGGACACAAGATAAAATCCCATTGAAATGAATGGAAATTTTAACAGATTTCTGACGGTTCAGATAGAGTCCGTTGCTAAAATCTTGTAACGGATAATAGCAACGGACACTACTGATGGTCTCCAACGGTAGTGTGAATGCCCCCTTACCTTATAAAAACGTGTTAGTCAGCAGACCCATTGCCTCCAATAAAAAAAAAAAATCCGTTATGGTCTCTGTATGCCCCTGTTATTTCAAACGGACAGAAAAGCGTGTACTATCATGCTTTTCTGTCCTTTAACAACAACAGATCCATTTGCAGCCGCTGAAGCATTCCGTTATGGCACGTCAGTTCATCCCCTGAAGATGGAACTCTCCCCCACTAGCCACAACCCCGCCCCTTTTTTTCATGCTGAAACCGCGCAGCAGGGTTTTATAGGAAGGAGAAGCTAACGCTCCATAAGGTAAGCCCAAATGACCTCCTCCCCAACCCCATCCTACCTGAAATGACTGCCCCTCCCTTCCCTGGTCCCAGCATGAATGATACTGCCATTTGTGACCTCATCAGAGAAATGGCTGCCGCCACTCCTCACCTCTCAACACTCGCGTGTCTCGGCTCCCGAATGTCTCCAGTGCCACCTCAGTCCTATCTTCTCCGCCCCACCACGAGTGCCGCTCCTCCCCCACCTCATTTGGGAACTGGGACATGTGAGTGGTGAGACGTTACAGCATGTTACAGCACAAATAACAAAAAAAATTGTGCTGTGACTTGTAGTGCCTGGGAGACAGCTCCTCTGTTACCCCCCACATGTGCGTCACCTAATAACATCAGGGGTAGCACACGTGCGGGGGCAGCTATTAGGGATTGATTGCACCCCCCTCATGTGCTACCCCTGATGGTATTAGGTGAAGCACAAGTGGGGGGGGGGGGCAGAGGTAAACATAAAAAACTGATCCTTTTTTTTAGCAAAAACCTGATGCAAACAGACGCACGTTCGTTAAGGGGGCATACACACTACCGTTGATGACCGTCAATAGTGTCCGTTGCTATTGTCCGTTACAAGATTTTAGCAATGGACACTAGCTGAACCGTTAGAAATCCATTAAAACTTCCATTCATTTCAATGGGTTTTTATATTGTGTCTGTTAGTGTCCGTTAGTGTCTGTTTGTGTCCGTTTACACCCAATCCGTCAGAAGCAGGGGCGTAACTACCAGGGTAGCAGTGGTAGCGACTGCCACAGGGCCCGGAACATTACGGGGCCCGGAGCCCTGTGGCAGTCGCTACCGCGTCTTTTGAGACCCCGGAGTATAACGATCGGGGGCCCAGGGGAGGAGAGCGAACATAAAAAACACTGTAACTCACCTATCCGCCGCTCCACAGGCTTCGGGCCTGTTTGGTGACGTCCCAGACGTCAGCCGACGTCATTATGCGTCGCGACGCCGGCCTGGATCGCGCGAGATCCGGTCCGACTTTGAAGATGGCCGAAGTAGCGCACGGGGAGTGCACCGGAGCGAGGAAGAGGTAAGTTGCAGTGTTTTCTATGTTTCTCTCCTCCCCTGGGTCTCCGATCATTATACTCTGGGGTCTGAAAAGACCCCAGAGTATAATAATCGTTCATGGGTGGTCCACTATGGGGCATAATACTGTGTGCAGGGGCCACTATGGGGCAAACTACTGTGTGCAGGGGCCACTATGGGGCAAACTACTGTGTGCAGGGGCTACTATGGGGCAAACTACTGTGTGCAGGGACCACTATGGGGCAAACTACTGTGTGCAGGGGCCACTATGGGGCAAACTACTATGTGCAGGGGCTACTATGGGGCAAACTACTGCGTGCAGGCGCCACTATGGGGCAAACTACTGTGTGCAGGGGCCACTATGGGGCAAACTACTGTGTGCAGGGGCCACTATGGGGCAAACTACTGTGTGTCGGGGCCACTATGGGGCAAACTACTGTGTGCTGGGGCCACTAAGAGACAAACTACTGTGTGCAGGAGCCCTTATGGGGCATAATATTGTGTGCAGGGGCCACTATGCTGCATAATACCGTGTCCAGTGGCCACTATGGGGCATAATTCCGTGTGCAGGGGCCACTATGGGGCATAATACCGTGTGCAGGGGCCACTATGGGACATAATACCGTGTGCAGGGGCCACTATGGGGCATAATAGTGTGCGCAGGAATGCGGTTTGTGTGTGGGGGGGGGGTTGGGGGCGGCGGCGGGGGGGTTGGGGGCGGCGGCTTTGGGGGTTGGGGGGGGCCCCATGTCAAATGTTCGCCTTGGGGCCCAGCCATTCCTAGTTACGCCACTGGTCAGAAGTCTGTTTTTTTTTCGCAGACAAAAAATCCTACATGCAGGACTTTATTGTCCGTTTAAAATAACGGATTCTTGACGGACAGCAAGTGTCCATTATTTTTTTAACATTGAAGTCTATGGGTAACGGACTTATAACGGACAGTAACTGATAGCCATCAGTTACTGTCCGTTATTTTATGTCCGTTTTTTTTAATGCGCATACTCAGAAAGTACAAGAGAGAGAAAAAAAAAGTTCATCACCAAAAAAAAAATAAAAAAGGTGTTCAAACACCAAAAAAATAAAAAAAACAAGTTTTGCACTCCTATGACCTGTACCTCCACCACTCAGTCTGAAAATCTACCTCAACTGTATCACTATATGTTTAACTAAATTTGTTTTTCATTACAGTGATTTTTGAAGATAAATTTATATACAATAAAATATTTTAATGTTTTTTTTTATTAAAACAAATGTGTTTTTTTATCCACAAAATTACAAACAGAGCCAAAAGGATGAACAAACACGCTTTCTTTAAAAGCGGTGTCAGGGGAGGAACCCTCGGTGTCAGGGGAGCCACCCCTCCATGACACCGCCCTTTAAGAAAGCATGTGCAAAACACAAACTCAGGCAAAAGAATGAACAAACACGATTTCTTTAAAGGCAATGTCAGGGGAGGGACCCTCTGTGGACAAAGTGTATGTTTACACTTTGTCCACTGAGGGCCAACCCCCCATGACACTACCCTCAAGAAAGCATGTGCAAAAGACAACTGAGGAATAAAAAAAAGTCTGTGGCAGTTGCAAGCATTGAAAATGGAGCAGTCTGCATGCTGAGTAATAAAGTCGCTCATTTTCAGTGCTCAGGACTTTAATCATTGAGACTTTTCAGCACATTTGACTGTCCAAAAAAAGTTTAAAAAAAAAAATTCCAAGAAAAAAACTTACACTCTGCCACCCTGCCAGTCCACCCAACCTGCGTTGGAAATTAAAAAACCTGCAAAATTGTCCCTCATGCGGCTGACAGTAACTATAGATCGTGGGCCAGATGAGTCAAGACCATATAACCCAGACTCCAGTTCCTGGGTGTCAACTGGCAATGGTTCCCTTGTCAGCAGGAAGTTATGGAAGACCACGCAGGTTTTCACGTCGTCATCCACAGATTCTGGCTTCAGCTGGATAGCAGTGGTAAAAATTCACCATTTCGAAGTGAGGATCCCAAACGCACACTCCACAAGTCTCCGGGCTCTTGATAGTCTGTAGTTGTAGATTCTTTTCTGGAAGTTGAGTCCACAGCTGGAGTACAGTTTCAGAAGGTTTACACACATCTGGAAGGCCTCGTCGCCAACAACCACAAACGGCATAGGAGGTCCATCAGTTCCAGGAAATGGCTTTGGTGCTGGCAATCCGAAATTTCCAGAATAGATTCTCTGTCCCATGTCAGAGTCCTTGAAGATTCTGGAGTTGTTGGTGCGGCCGTATGCCCCAATGTCCACAGCCAAAAATCAATACTGGGCATCAGCAATGGCCATCAGCACAATGGAAAAATACTTCTTGTAGTTGAAGAACAGGGTGCCGCTCCTTGCAGGTTTCTGGATACGGATGTGCTTTCCGTTGACTGCTCCTACACAGTTTGGAAAACGTGTCACCTCCCAGAACTTTTCTGCAATGTTCTTCCATTGTTCGGTAGATGGATGTGGGAAAAATTCTTCACGTAGCAAATCCCACAGAGCCTGGCAAGTACCCGGACGATGTAGGAGATGGTCGACTTGCCAAGGCGGAACTGGAAGTGCATGGAGGAGAAGCTCTCGCCTGTTGCCAGATACCTTGAAAAAAAAAAAAAAAAAAAAATACAGTGTTGATACTCACCGAAGGGTCACTGTCAAGCGTTCCTCTGGTGTAACGCTTCTCCTCAAGTGGGTGTCCTGCCCCTGGAGTCTTGTTGACTGCGGCCGAAGAAGTTCATCAAAGCTGGGAATGGACATACGCAGATAATCGTGGAACTTCTCTGGATGTTGTCGCAGTTCTCCATACAGGCTTGAATACACTCCCCTTGTCATGTGGGCGGATGTAATGGGATGGACCCAGAATCGTCGCCTTTGATGCCGCCTCTTCCTTCTCCACTTCGCCCTCAGCCGGATCACCTCTAGGTCAAATAAAAGAGATGGTGGAATCATTTTCAAAAAATGCCAACCAATTAAGCAACAAAAAGGACTAGAAATTAACGGACACAAACGGATGGTTTACTATCCATTTTTTTATGTATTTTTAACGGATTGAGTTTAACGGATCTGTTAAAAAAACGGACATGTAGGTATCATTTACAGTCCGTTTGTGTCCATTATTGTAGGTGTTCGTTGTTTTTTTTTTAACGGACGCCTTCATAACGGATTTCCAATGGTAGTGTGAACCCTACCTAACAGATCTGTTTTTTTTAATGCATGAATTGACATCAGTTTGCATCAGTTTTTTGATTAAAATAACAGATCAGTTAAACTGACTTGAAAAACATGATATGAAAGGCCCCTAAGATATAAGATTTTTCACCATTTTCAAGATCTCTGTTTACAGTCAGTTTGTACCAACAAACTAGCATATTATTATTATTATTATTGTTTATTTATATAGCACCATTAATTCCATGGTGCTTTACATTTGAGGGTTTACATACGGTACACAATATACAAAACAAATACAATACTAACAGTGATCACTGGCACAGTGGGATAGAGTATATGCTTGTACCACATGTATTAAAGTTTCCCATGTCTAGTTGAACTTTTTTTCAGTTGTACTAACTATGTTGCTATGCTCTCCAGCATTAGAAATACATGGCTGCTTTCATCCAAAAATAGTGCCATACCTGTCCACAGGTTACATGTGGTACTGCATCTTCCTGCTTGTTGAAGAAAGTGGTCATATTTTTTGTTATCCTCTTAGGCTTTATTCACACATTTTTTATGTACATGTTTTGCCATATTTTTTATGGACATAACAATGACAAATTGGGGCAGATTTATTATCATGTCTAAAAGAAAAACTGTGTTGCCAGTAGCAGCCAATCACAACACAGCTTTCTTTGAATTTTGCCTTTGAAAAATGAAAAATGTGGCGTGATTGGTTGCTATGAATAGCAAAGACAGTTTATCTTTTGCAGAGTCCCTTGAAGTACCAAAACAGTGGAAATCCACCAAAAGTGAACCCATTCTGCAAACTACACCCCTCAAGGAATTTATCAAGTGGTTTATTAGGCTGTGTGGTTTTTCTAACATAAGGCTCCACACAGTTTGTTACACAATTTCTCCTGAATATGGCAATACCCCACATGTGGATATAAACTGCTGTTTAGACACACAGCAGGATGGGGAGGGGAATCATTTTCAAGCGCCATGACAAATTTGCCTAGCCCCTGAGGTCCCAGAACAGTGGAAACTCCCAATAAATACCCTATTTTCAAACCTAAACACCTCAAGGAATTTATCAAAGGGTATAGAGAGCATTGTGACCCTACAAATGTTAAATAGAAATTATTAACCCTGGGCTGTGAAAATGAAATATTATGTCTCTTTAAGCTCAAACTTTTCATTTCCACAAGGGGTTCAAGGTGAAAATATACTTCAAAATACATAAAAACTCCATATGTGGTTGTAAATAGCGGGACTCGGAACAGAAAGAATGCTATTTGGTTTTCAGATGCCAATTTTGCTGAAATAGTTTTCTGGTACCATGTCTTGTTTGCCGTTCCTAAAGTACCAATACAATGGAAACCTCCAAAAAGTGACGCCATTTTGGAAACTACATAACTTAAAGAGGACCATTCATGTACTCTGACACTGACACTAGAAAGTTGACCGTGCACGGAATCTTCCCCCCTTCATTAGTACCAGGCTATGGAGGAGTACTCTCAAGGGGGACGGGCGTTCCTCACTGCCCAGCAATGACACTGAGCTGTAAGGCCAGCCCTTTTGACAGTGGAGGGATATTGGTGCCTGATGACACCAATATCTCTGGTACCAGGGCGCATACCAGCAAATCTGAATAATACCACCGATGGCAGAGGACATAACAGGTCCTCTTTAAGGAAATTATCCAGGGCTTTAGTCCACATTTTGACCTCACAAGTGTGTCATAGAATTTATTAACATTAGGCTGTAAAAATTAAGAATTACAGTTTTTGCAGTAAATTTTTATTTCAAGGGATATGGTGATCTTCTTGACTCCAGAGATTCTTTCTAAAATTTTCAGCAGTTGAAATTTGCCATTTCAGTGTCTAAAAGCCCAATGGCGTTATTTCCTTTCTGCACCCTGCTGTGTGTCTAAACAGCAGTTAACATCCATATGTGGGGTATTTCCATACTCGGGAGAAATTGTGCACCAAATTGTGGGTTGCATTTATTCCTTTAACCCCTAAAACAGTGTATGTGTTTTTATTTTTACATGGTCTGTGTATAAAAATGGACATGTGAATAATTACACTGAATGTGCAGTGAGTGATGCAACATGAAAACTGAAAATTAAACGTTCAGTGCCCAATATGTTGTGCCCACTTTGTATCAAAAGAAACACGCTCCCTAAAAACTGTTAAGCCTCACGTTCATTTCTGGAAAGTAAATTATTGCATCACTTTGGGGAAGGGGGGAATAAACTTTTTCACTATGTCCCTTGATAAATTCCTTGAGGAGTTTACTTTCCAAAATGCGGTAATATCTCAGTGGATTCCACTTTACTGGCACCTCAGGGGCTCTGCAAAAGCGGCATGCTGTCCAAAAACCAAATAGTCTAAAGCAGTGCTTCAAAAGCTAAATAGTGCTTATTCCCTTTCACGCCCTGCTTTGTGACCATACAGCAATTTATGCCATTGTTAAGTGGGTTGTCCTGGGTAAAACCCTTCTGATGCCTCAGTCAAACCTAACTAAGGCACCTTTTTCCCGGAGGTGCATGGGCGCCACCATTTTGGGGAGGATCACTGTCCCCTGGAGCGAGAATAGGAGGTGTCAATTTGTTGCCAAGAGCCTATGGGAAGTATAAGGATTTTACTTTACATTGCACAAAAAATTTTTTAATAGTTTAAATAAAGTAAAACGCACACTCATTGGGTATCCCTGTGTCCAAACTAATTTGAAGGCTTATTTTTTTGCAGGATGAGTTGAAGCTTTCATTGGTACCATTCTGGGATACATATCACTTTTTGATTTTGTTTATTTGAAGGGCAAGGAGACCAAAGATCAGCAATGTTGGTTGTTTTTTTTTGCTTTTAGTTTACACTATTTCCTGTACATGTCAACTTTATTCAGCAGGTGTAACGTCTCTGCCTGTTCGGGTCTCTGCACCACCCTCCGCTCGCATGCTGCGACGCAGGAGGCGTATTCAGTTTGATTCCTTGCTTAAGGTTCTTGTTGCTCAGTCTGAACTCTGTCCTAGTGCTGCTACTATGTAATTGAATTTCAGCCACACCCGTCTCCTGCACCTTGTTTCTTTTTGCTCCTCAAATAGTTAATCTTAGCCTTGCCTGTGTGATTGACAGCCTGTCTACCAATCAAGTCTGGGGCAGGTCCTGACTTGCTATAAACAGGTCATCATCCCACACATGGTCGCTGGCTATTCAGATTCTGTCCTATGACTTTGTCCCTGCTAGCTCCTTTTCTGCTATTACCTGTATTCTTATTCCTGACCTCTGGCTTTGACTATTCTCTTGGATTTTGATTCTGCACTGCATTTCTTGACTGTTACCAACCCCTTGGCTAGCTGAACTCCCTTTTGCTGTTGTTTGTCCTGTCTGCGTTCTGTGTTGTCACTTATTCAGAGTAGAGACTGGCTCCAAGTTGTTCCTGTCATTAGGGCAGTGAGACAGGTAGGCAGGGACAGGGTCTGGGTCAACTTTAGGGCTCACTTTCCTGGAGTCTTGTCGACTGTATTTCCAGATGAATCCACATGCATCCCAGGCCCAAATGGTGGGAGTAGTTATATCTCTATTACAGGGGGATCCACAGGCTTTGGCCCTTAAACTCCCACCTGGGTCTGAGGAGTGGTTTGATTTTGAAAAAAATTTTTTGTCCCTATTTATGCTGAGCCAGACCACATTGGGCTTGCGGAATCGCAACTCCTCACCATGCGGCAGGGCAAACGCTCTGCCGATGAGTACTGCTCAGAATTCCGTAAGTGCAGTGTAACTGCAGGTTGGTGTGAGTTGGCTCTTAAGGCTCACTTTAAACAAGGCCTGTGTGATCGTGTTAAGGAGGTCTGGGTTGGTCACCCAGATCCCCCTACTCTTGAGCAGGCCATGACTTTGGCCGTCCATATTGACCTTAGAATCCGGGAAAATGTTAAAGAGAGAGTAGGGCTTGTTTCCTCGAAGTTTTCTGCCTCTTCCTCTCTCTCACCTGATAAACCCACTTTTTCTCCCATCACTCCTGGTGAGGAACCCATGCAACTGGGGGCTATGCAAGCCAAGACTCGAGAAGAGCATCGTTTCCGGAATAACCTTTGCCTGTACTGTGGTATTTCAGGTCATATCATCCGAGACTGCTCAATCAGACCCCGCACACCAGCGGAAAAACTTCAATGACAGAGTGGTAGTCAGAAGAACCTCTCAGGCAACCAGGTATTTGCTGAAAATAACAATAAGATGTTGTTATCTGTGTCTCTGTCCTCTGGGGACAGATCTGTTTCTGGCCAGGCCCTAGTTGACTCTGGGTTTACGGCAAACTTTGTCAAATTTTCATTTGTCTCAGTTTTAGGCATTGAGCTTTTGCCACTTAACACACTTCTGTCGGTTACTGGGGCGGATTTTGCCCCACTGGGCAGGGGTAAGGTCAGATTCAAGACCCCCTTAATCACCTTACAAGTGGGCTCTGCACATTCGGAAGTCATAGACTTTTTTGTTATGGAGCATCTGTCTTCCGACATTATTTTGGGACTCCCCTGGTTGAACCTCCATAACCCTATTTTTGATTGGGGTAAAAGGGAGTTCGTAAAATGGGGAGATCAGTGCTCATCCCACTGCATTGTTTTGCACACCTTAGATTGTGTCAGTGAGGAGATTGTTTTGGCTACTAAAGGTTGGAAACGCCAGGCGAATAAAAGATGTTTGCCTGGTCCACCAGGGATCTAGAATTCAAGGCAGAGAAAATACTGAAGCCTTCTAAAACTGCTTTGTCTGGTGAGGGTCCGGTGGCCCCTCATAAAAGGGGAGGTACTGTAACGTCTCTGCCTGTTCGGGTCTCTGCGCCACCCTCCGTTCACCTGCTGCGACGCAGGAGGCATATTCAGTTTGATTTCTTGCTTAAGGTTCTTGTTGCTCAGTCTGAACTCTGTCCTAGTGCTGCTACTATATAATTGAATTTCAGCCACACCCGTCTCCTGCACCTTGTTTCTTTTTGCTCCTCAAATAGTTAATCTTAGCCTTGCCTGTGTGATTGACAGCCTGTCTACCAATCAAGTCTGGGGCAGGTCCTGACTTGCTATAAACAGGTCATCATCCCACACATGGTTGCTGGCTATTAAGATTCTGTCCTGTGATTTTGCACCTGCTAGCTCCTTTTCTGCTATTACCTGTATTCTTATTCCTGACCTCTGGCTTTGACTTTGACTATTCTCTTGGATTTTGATTCTGCACTGCATTGCTTGACTGTTACCGACCCCTTGGCTAGCTGACCTCCCTTTTGTTGTTGTTTGTCCTGTCTGCGTTCTGTGTTGTCACTTATTCAGAGTAGGGACCGGCTCCAAGTTGTTCCTGTCATTAGGACAGTGAGACAAGTAGACAGGGCAGGGTCTGGGTCAACTTTAGGGCTCACTGTGTCTGTATTCCCTTCCTCTCAGGTTTCTGCAGCAGCACTGGGGAATTGCTCAACTGGCAATTCCCTTACAGCAGAATCATTACAATCACATCAATTCTCAATTTATATAGTTATATTTACAGTATGTTTTTTCTCACTGGTATTTTATTGAAGATTTTAGTACAAACATAAAGTAACATAGTAGCAACATTGATAATAGGTAAAAATAAATCATTGGTTAATTATATCAACTGTGTTGCTGAACTGGTTGTTAAAAATACCACTGGATTGCAGAACCAGGGAGAACTTGACCCAGTTCTGCTACTGGTAGAGCGGGAAGCCCCAGGCTTCCTGCTCTACCATGCTCCAACTTGTAGACTGCAGGCAAGTGTCTTCTCTAAAACAGTCTAATTTTTGGTGCATTTTAAATATTAAAAAGTGTCAGCGCAGTGTATGGTTAAACTAGCAATTTGTGTCCAGTGCCTAGCATCCGTTTTCCCATAGACATACATGTCACTTTGTCATAAACTTATTCAACCCAAAACAAATTTTTGGGCCAAACCACCCAAACCTGAAATGAAATTAATCTTCAGAAATTCGCCAATCTCTACTTAATGATTTCTTGACAGGATTGAGAGCATGTTGGATAACCTGCTAGGTTCATTTTGCTTACCAGAAGAAATACTCCCCTCCCCTAGCATGGCCAGAAAACCTGTATGACAGATTACTTGCATTAGCATTCAATTTTATCAGCCCTAACTTGTCCACAGGGTAGTGTTCATATTCACTCACACAATTATACCTATAACCTTGGTCTATTAGGCTGGTGACTGTCAAGTCCTGTCACAGCCAAGTCCTTTTGGGCTGTATTTCAATCTTCAATGCTCAGCTTGGTCAGATACTACATAGCATACTTGATAAGGTCATGTAGCCTGTCTTCACTTGTCTCAGAAAATTGTCTCATTTTTTGGACTTTAGGCAAAATATCTGGTTAGAAAGACAGCCTTGTATTTTTATATTTCATAAATGCAGCAGCAAAGATAGCATGACAATCTGTATAGTTCAGTATGTTCACAATAAATGAGCAGTGTGGGATCCCGCAGGTAGAGGCCATGTGAGTCTTTCTTTATTATGAGACATTGAAAAAGATCAATTGGAATTAGAATTTCCTGAACTACTTGTTCTGTAAAGGCCTCCAGACTAGTGCCCTCTGCTATCTTTAGGAGACCCAAGGATCACACATTAATGTGTCTGTTGCAATTCTTTGCATTTTCTGCTGGCTTGTAAGTTTTTAACTTGCGCTACATCTCAATCATGCGATTTTCTTATTTTATCAATATCTTGCCTAAGGCAATTAGTGTCTAACTGTAAATGATCAATTTTGGCCATTAGATCTGTTTGGCAGGAAGTTATGGCTGACATGATTTTTATTCATGTTTAAGGCCCTAGCTCCCTAGAGTCATCTACCAGAGTCCTCTGTCTCATCTCCACTTAAGACCTACTGCATTAGGTGGTGGAACCACATTTATTTTGTGTCCCATGCAATTGTTAAGGTATAACTTGGGGTATTCACTAAAATGGTGGCTGCTATGAAGTGTTTATAACTATGGCATGTGGTGCAGCAGGGCACCCAGTGCAGTTCAGCTTATAGAAGTTGAGTGGATGGGCTCCAAAGCTCAAATAACTCATCCTGGTATGGCGGCCAGGTGTTCAGCAGATATTGTCTGGAACAATGAGAGAGACTAAAATATGGGTTGAATGGCCACAATTACAGCAGAGTTTTTCAGGAGCTGCTAGGTAGTGCGTCCTCACGCCATGAGAATTAGGCCAAACCCCAGGAATGCAAAATTTTATTAAAAGAGACATGTCAGAAAAGCTGAGGGGTCCTCTATAAAGGGGTTTCCTCCACAAATGACATTTGTCACTTTTCCACAAGTTTATGGGGCTGAGGGAGACAGTAAAGTACAGAGATTGGCTTTTTTTTTGTCAGTCCAATAGTCTTTTAATGAATGACCAACACACATTCTTACCCATTGCTCCATTTAAGGATCTCTTGAACATGTGAACTGCGGTTTCCTGTTCCAGTGAGTGCAAGGGGTCCTAGCACTGAGGCCCTCTGCATTTAGACATTTATTACCTATCCCTTTTCCCTTTAAGGCCCCTTGCAGATGACCGTGGTGTGGGTCAGTGTGCTCTCTGTGTATTTCACGGATAGCACACTGACCCATTCTTTTCTATGGGCCTGTACACATGACCGTGAATTTCACGGTCCCATGGGTGGGCCGACAGTCTGGGCCGCAAAATATAGAACAGGTCCTATTCCTGTCCTATTTTGCGGCCCTTGCTTCCGCGGATCGTATTCGTTTAATGAAAGGAGCCGCGGAAGCACGTGTCCCCGTGTGCTGAACGTGCTTTTAATTCACGGCCGGTTGCAGCACGGTCGTCTGCAACCGGCCTAAGAAATACACATCAGTAACACTTTACTGGCACACTTGGCATGCATAAGGAATCATATACGGGCCAAGATATCCAACCCCCTATCAAAACATATACAGTGGGGAAAAAAAGTATTTAGTCAGCCACCAATTGTGCAAGTTCTCCCACTTAAAAAGATGAGAGAGGCCTGTAATTGACATCATAGGTAGACCTCAACTATGAGAGACAAAATGAGAAAACAAATCCAGAAAATCACATTGTCTTATTTTTTAAGAATTTATTTGCAAATTATGGTGGAAAATAAGTACAGTATTTGGTCACCTACAAACAAGCAAGATTTCTGGCTCTCACAGACCTGTAACTTCTTAAGAGGCTCCTCTGTCCTCCACTCATCACTTTTAGGAAGTTTGTTAACCCTTTAAGCATATCATAGAAATTCAAAAAAAAATTGGAGGTGAAACTTAGACATTGTAATTTTTTTCAATAATACATTCATTTTGACCTAAAATTTGCAAGGGGTTAAAGGAGAAAATGCATTCCACAATTTCTTATGCAATTTCTACCAAGCATGCAAATACTCCATATGCGATCATAAACTGTTGTATGGGTACATGGTGGGGCTCAGAAGAGAACGAGTGCTATTTAGTTTTTGGAGGGATGATTTTTCTGGAAAAGCTTTCAGGTGCCACGTCTCATTTGTAGATCGTCTAAAGTACCAGTGCAATGGAAACCCCTCAAAAGTAACCCCATTATGGAAACTACACCCCTCAAGAAATTGATCAAGTGAGCATTTTATTATTAGGACGTAAAAATGAAAAATTACTTTTTTCTCAATAAAACGTTGCTTTAGCTCGAACCTTTTCATTTTCACAAGGGGTTAAAGGAGAAAATGAACTCCACAGTTTGATATGCAATTTCTCCTGAGTATGGAAATACCCCACATGTAGATTTAGTTTTCTAGCTAATGGTTTAGTTTTATTGTACGTCCAAATATGTATTTTTTTTATTATTTCTTATTTTTTACGTTATAAAGCAATTTATGGGAATAAGGGAAAAGGGGTATGTGAGGGGGTGATATTTATTCATTTATTTTTAAATACTTTGGAATTTTAAACCTTTCTTTTAAACTTATTGTTGTCATAGTGGGGAACCGGAACCAGCAATCGTGGAATTAGTTAAAACAACCCTTTACATTCTGCTCAGACTGTGGATATCAGATGTACATCACAGCTGTCATCTGCACTCCATGGCGCCTGCTCAGCCCCACTGATAAACTGAGTTGTGACAAAAGGACAGGGTGGTAGGAGTTCTGTTCCTGAGGTGGGTGTTCTCCAACTGACAGGAATCCACTGTGGTGACCAATATACAGTACTAGCAGAAGGACCCGGCTTCGCACATGTATATTTCATTTTTTTGTTTGTGTAGTGACCCCATAAGAATTGGCCAGTTTTGCACTTGACATCCAGTATGGCAGTCCAGTATAGGTACAGTCTATTTATGGCTGTGTTGTTATGGAAAACTGGAAAATGAAATGTGAACTTATATTGGCTGATGCACGTCATATGACTGAATATTTAAGGACCTGCGAAATGCTATTGACTCATACAGGTCATAAATACCTTAGTTGCTATGGAAACCTGGTGTAAAGCTGTATGTATGTCAACACTGAAGAACCTGCGATTTTTCATTGGTCCATAAGCGCCATGTGATTATGTGTATCTCAATTTGGATATCGGTGAAAAACCTGCGATTGGTTGTTATGGAAAACCTGGAGTAAAGCTGTGTGTATGTGACCTTGTGTAACAGTGTCATCCACAGTGCTCTGCCCCTTTAAAGCTGACCCACAGCAGTGAAGAAAAATGGCTGGGTTGTTATGGAAACATGGAGTGCAGCTGTGTGCATGTGGCTGACAATGCCTTGCCAGATTGGAGACAGGCTTGGGTCTGTTGGGTTGCTTCAGCAGCTCGCTGTTGTCTGTGACATATCTTGTCAGATTAGAGACAGGCTTGGGTCTGCTGAGAGTTTTCATTAGCTCGAGCAGCAGCCATGTGTTTTGCTGCAGGGGGCATGAGTAGTTTAAAAACGTTTCAATTTATAAGAATGCTGAAATCCAGTATGGCAGTCCAGTGGCGTAAATACCAGGGTAGCAGTGGCAGCGGCTGCCACAGGGCCCGGGACATTAAGGGTCCTAGCAGGCCGCTCATGTTTTTTTTTTTTTTTTAATAGTCCGGTACCTGCTGGTAATTAAATGTGAACTTATATTGGCTGATACACGTCATATGACTGAATATTTAAGGACCTGCGAACTGCTATTGACTAATACAGATCATAAATAGCTTGGTTGCTATGGAAACCTGTGTGCCTGAGGAAACTAAGTGCGTGCAAGCTTCTATTGGCTGATAAGGGAAATGTGACCGTGTGTATGGCAGTTGGAATATGAGTGAAAGACTTGCGGACTTGTATTAGATAATGCAGGCCATTTTTTGGGAATACTGTATCTCAGGAACGGTACATCCTTTAGAGCTGAGACTCAGACTAAAATATTCCCGGACACCTGATGTACATGTGTGCCAAATTTGGTGAGGATTGGTCCAGTCGTTTGGTCGCGCATAAAGAACAGAAAGACAGACAGACAGACAGATAGACAGACAGACAGAAACTCATTTTTATATATATAAGAGATATATACCAGACAATCAGATGGATTAAACAGCTCTTATACAGGTAAGTGAAAGTTCTAGAAGCACTTATGGTAAATAACAGCTGACCCCCTGAAAGACTTGAAAAGACCATTAGAGAAACACAAAGAGGTGGGAGAACATGAGAAAAATCTAAACAAATATACTAGCATGGAAGTAAAATAATATGGAGTAACATTAATGGAGGTGAGGGGTCCTAGTTCTGTGTATTCCCCCTTGGTGAGGTTGGGACCACTCTTACATTTACACAGAGTGGTAGGATACCGAGGGAAGGTCAGTCTTTTCTATGTTATTAGCTCCATCCTTGTTTTTTTATATTGCACCATATAACATGTGGTTCAAAACAATTGTACAATTACGGTGTGATCAGCCTGCCAAAGAGAAATAATTGGTGCTTGGAATGCTATTTTTAATGCAGGGTTATTGTTATTCCACAAGATGGTGCTGTAGGCTCAGGAACAATAAAGAGATAACAGTTTGAGAATCATTTCACAGAACAGCAACCCTTACTTTATAGCAATTTTAGCTATATGTAAAGAATAAAACTTTACGCATTTGGCTGCGTCACAACACCTACACAGATATATTCCTAAATATAGTATGAACAGTGCCCTAAGGCAAACAGAAATACTTATGCATTTACAGTTATGATTGCCATGCATAGCCCAGAAAACACTGCTGGACCCTGTAAATACTGTACAAATATAGAATAGTTTGGTAGTCAGACAATACAACTTCCATAGGCCTCAACAGAAAACAGCCAAAGTGCAATCAAATACCTTTAGCAGTGTTTTGAGTGATTTCCGGGTTTCTCTGTGACCATCTGGCATCTTTTGCATTTTCTTCTGCGTACATGGGCATCTTCCATGATGCCTTGGGCTTCACTCAGAGCTGAATCACACCACCTCCCTCTCTCACCCCCCTCCCTACCACTCCCTTTCTCACTCCCTCCCCCTCCCTGTTTCCCTAGCTAGCCTGCCCACTACTAGCCCTTCCTAACTAACTCAACCCCCCCCACCCCATCATACTTACCTGTCTTCTGTCCCGGATCTACTGGGCACGGAACATCACTTCTTCTGGGCCTGCGCAATAGAGCCGGAGTGATGCCAGAAGAAGTGATGTCCCGTGCCCAGAAGATCCAGACCGGAAGAAAGGTAAGTATGATTAGGTGGAGTGGGAGGGTTAGTATAGTTCACGTTCTGTTTCCCCCCCTTTCTGGAAACAGAACGTAATCGGAAAATCAGAAAATGTGCCTGGGGCAGTCACATGGGGGGGGAGGGGGTATTAGGGTATTTCGCTTAGATTAGAAAGATCAATTTATCCCGGACAACCCCTTTAAATAAAGGAACAAACATCTGTGTCACCAGGGCTGTCCTAAGTATGAACATTGGTGACAAGTTGATTCCTGACATGTGCTGCTTATCTCAGTTGGCATGAAATACCACCTGTGCACATTGGCACAAATGACAAAGCTAGGGGTAGGTGGAAAGTACTTAAAATGATTTCAGGGCTCTAGGGAGCAAGCTGAAGACAAGGACCTCCAAGGTAGTATTTTCAGATATACTACCTATACCGCGGGCCACACAGGAAAGGCAGCGGGAGATTAGGTAGGTAAACAAGTGGCTCAAAAGCTGGTGTAGGAAGGTGGGTTTGGGTTCCTGGAGAACTGGGCCAACTTTGCTGTGGGCTACAGGTTCTATGGAAGGAATGGGCTGCACCTCAGTGGGGAGGGTGCAGCTGTGCTGGGGGGAAGATGGCTAGACGGTTAGAAGAGTGTTTACACTAGGGATTGGGGGGAGGGTAACAGATGTAGAGGGCAAGAGTAGAAATGGAAAGAGGACTAAATAATTTAACTGGGGATGGAGCAAGGGGTGGGGTTAGAACAGTCAGTAGGCAGTGGAAAAGTAGTGATAATGATAAATCCATGAAATGTATGTATACTAATGCCAGAAGTCTCACTAACAAGATGGAGGAACTAGGAGTGATAATTTTGGAAGGAAAATATGACATAGTGGGGATAAGTGAGACATGGCTGATTGGGCTGTAAATATACAGGGGTACAGTATGTTTAGAAAGAAGCGTACCAATAGGAAAGGGGGAGAGGTTTGCTTATACGTAAAATCCTGCCTTAAGCCAGTCCTGCGCGAGGACATCTGGGAGGAAAATGAATATGTGGAGTCCTTATGGGTGGAAATTAAGGGAGGAACAAAGAATAATAAAATACTGATAGGGGTTTGTTATAAATCCCCAAATATAATAGAAGAACCTGAAAATATACTAATAAAACAAATAGATAAGGCTGCAAAGCATAATAAAGTCATTATTATGGGGGATTTCAACTACCCAGATATCAACTGGGATGCAGAAACCTGCAGGTCCAACAAAAGGAACAGGTTATTGTCAATAATAAAAGAAAAATACTTATCACAACTAGTGAAAGACCCAACAAGAGGCGAGGCACTTTTAGACCTAATTTTAACAAATGACCCTGACACATTGTCAAAAGTGGAAGTTGGGGGTCATCTAGGTAATAGTGACCACAACATAATAAGTTTTCTTGTACACATTAATAAGATGTTCAGTAGAGGGGGAACAAAAGCACTAAACTTCAATAAGGACAATTTTAACCAGATGAGAGCGGAGCTTATCAGCATAAACTGGGACAATGACCTCAAAGTGACCAGAACACAAACAAAATGGGACATTTTCAAAAGCATTCTAAATAGGGCCACTAAAAACATATACCTTATGGGAATAAGCGGGCCAGAAATCATAGAAAACTAATATGGCTGACTAAAACAGTAAGGAGTGCAATGAGGGATAAAAAGGAAGCTTTTAAAGTACTAAAAGAAGAAAATAGTGACACAGCATTAAAAAACTATAAAACAGAAAAATAAACTGTGCAAATGACAAATAAACGAGGCAAAGATCGAGGCTGAGAGAATAATCAACAAGAAAAGTAAAAATAATCCAAAATTATTCTTCAATTACATAAATAATAAAAAAAAATAAAAACTAACAATGTGGGCCCTCTCAAAAATAATCTGGGTGCAGTGGTGGAGGAGGATGAGGAAAAAGCACAACTATTAAATACCTTCTTCTCTACATTGTTTACACAAGAAAATCCAATGGCCAGCAACATGATTAGGGGTAATGTTAACTCTCAAATGTCAACTGTTTAACCCAGGAGGAAGTGCGGCACCGCCTTCAAAACACTAAAATAGAGACATCGCCGCGTCCAGATGGCATACACTGCCAAGTTCTGAGGGAATTATGCACAGTGATAGACAGATCCTTATATCTAATATTTAAGGATTCAGTAATGACTGGGTCTGTTCCACAGGATTGACGCATAGCAAATGTGGTGCCAAGTTTCAAAAAGGGGTCTAAAAGTGAGCCTAGAAACTATAGGCCAGTAAGTCTAACCTCAGTGGTGGGTAAGATATTTGAGGGCTTTCTAAGAGATGCGATCCTGGAGTATGTCAGTGTAAATAATCTTATAACACTCAATGAGCATGGGTTTATGAGGAATCGGTCCTGTCAGACTAATCTGATCAGCTTCTATGAAGAGGTCAGTTCTAGACTGGACATGGGTAATGCGGTAGATGTAGTATATCTGGACGCTTAAAAGGTTGGTATGCAAAATGAGAATGTTCGCACTGGGGGAAAACATATGCATTTGGGTTCACAACTGGCTCACTGATAGGAAACAGAGGGTGCTTGTTAATGGTAAATACTCAGACTGAGTCAAAGTCACCAGTGGAGTGCCACAGGGGTCAGTATTGGGTCCTCTCCTGTTTAATATCTTTATTAATGAGCTGGTAGAGGGTTTACAGAGCAGGGTTTCCATATTTGCAGATGATACTAAACTCTGTAAGGTAATAAAAAATGAGCAGGATACTACAATATTACATGGGATCTAAGGAAGCTGGAAGCATTGGTGAAGACTTGGCAAATGAAGTTTAATGTTGACAAATGTAAGGTTATGCATTTTGGTCGACAAAATAAAATGTATGATTATGTACTTAATAATAAATTACTGGGTAAGACTGCCAATGAAAAAGACTTGGGGATTTTGGTGGACAGTAAGTTTACCTTTAATGACCAGTGCCAGGCAGCTGCCGCAAAGGCAAATGAAATTATGGGATGCATCAGAAGAGGTATAGATTCTCATGACAAGAGCATAGTTATGCCTCTATACAAATCACTGGTACGGCCACACTTAGAGTACTGAGCGCAATCTTGAGTTCCAGTATACAAGAAAGGCATAACTGAACTAGAGAGAGTGCAGAAAAGGGCAACCAAAATTATTAAGGGAATGGGTGGATTGGAGTACAATGAAAAATTAACAAACTTGAGGTTATTCAGTTTAGAAAAAAAATGTCTATGGGGAGACCTAATAACAATGTACAAATACACGAAGGGACAGCACAAAGACATTTCTAATGATCTTATTACTCCTAGGTCAGTGACAGTGACAAGAGAACATCTTCTACGTCTGGAGGAGAGAACGTTTCACCAGCAACATAGAAGGGGAGTTTTTACAGTAAGAACAGCGAGGCTATGGAACTCTCTGCCCCAGGAAATGGTGATGGTGGATTCATTGAAAAAGTCCAAAGAGGGCCTGGATGTCTTTCTCGAACAAAACAATATTACGGGTTATGGGTCTAGATTTTTTTTTTTAAGGACAAGTTGATCCAGAGTTTTATACTGATTGCCAGATTGGAGTCAGGAAGGAATTTTTTCCCCTGAAATGGGGCAATTGGCATAAGCCTCATGGGGTTTTTTGCCTTCTTCTTGATCAACATTGTAGGGTACTGTAGGGTTATAGGTTGGACTTGATGGACTGATCTTCATCCAACCTCATCTACTATGTAACTATGTAGCTGGCTGCTGCAGCACTTTAGGCTTCTAGCCTATATGAGGATGGATCTGCCACACAGGTGATGATGTAGTGCCATCATTGTGCCTTCCTGCAGCAAGGTGATAGAGGCTGTGGTAGTGATATTTAGTGGTATCTGAATTCCTTTTCCTCCCTCTGTGATACACTTAGCTTTGGGTTACTATGGGCAAGCACTATTATTAATGGGAGCACTCTGGTGTAGTATTATTAATACTGAGGGCACTATTACTATTGGAAGCACTGTGAGGGAGAAGTATTGCTATTGGGGGCACTATTACTAATGGGGCTGTCACAGAGAGAAACATTACAATTGGGGCATTCTGGCACAGATAAGTTTGGGGTCACTAAGAGGCACCATATCAGAGAGAACTTACTGGTGAAGGAATTTGTGGTTGGCAAAGTCACTTTGGGCGCACAATTACTTTTGGAAGTACTAGTTTCAGGAGAACTATGTACTTGCCCAAATTATTTTTAGGATACTTAGTGTGGCCATTACTGTTACCTTATTTGCTGGGCACAATTATTTTTTCAGGACACCATGAATGCCATTAATTACTGTATTGGGCACTTGTGAAAGATCCTCAGTGCGCCAACACCGCTGTGGCCCCACCTGAGTCTTCTTTCATATAAAAACCACACTCACCGCCAGTGAGTGCCGGGTTCACAAGATAAATACAAGACAAGCTTTCTAAATTTTATATATTTATTAACCCCTAAATGGGTCGGTATTAACATCTAACACATGCAGTTCAGAACAGATATGCAGATGAATGCAAGCATTAACAGTTACTAGTTACAATATACAGTACAATAAAAATAAAAAGGGAATAACATTGAAATAATTACTTTACCACGCATCTCCTTGATGTGGCTCTATAATCCAACAGTCACACAAGCTCTGTCATGTGTGAATACCCAGTGGAGGCTGCTTAGCATTAACTCCTAGCATGTGGCATCACAGTATATTCCAGCCTGCATGCTCTCATCACAGTCTCTCAGTAAACTCTTGTAGTCTGAGCCCAGTCTCTCAGTAATAGTCTCTTGTAGTCTGATCATAGTAAGCAGCAGCATTCCAACCTGCATGCTCATCACAGCAGCCTCTCCTCATGGTCTGTCTGTAACAACTCTGTAGTCTGTGATGGTCTCAGCCCAATCTCCTCATCATAGTATTCTCCTTGTAGTCTCAGCCCAATCTCCTCCCATTGTCTCTTACCTCATCTTTTATACCCTTTATGCCACCTCCCAGAATGAGGTCACCGGCGGCAGCAAGTCTGATTGAATAATGCAATCAAATCCAGATTTTTGTAAATAGCTGAGACCAAGTGGAATGATACAATGTTATCAGCCATATCTGATCTACCAGTGCCGACTGGACAATGCATGTTTTTGTTTGATCACTCAGGGCTGTGTAGGAATACAATGGAGCCCTGCTGGGATGGATACAAAGCCCCATTGTTACAACGTTGCTACTACTGCCAATATACACCTAGGCTTATAGCTGCGCACATTATGAACAAATGCAGGTAAGAAGGGAGATACTATACCCAGAGATCAAAATACATCTCTGAGTTATAGCCATATTTAAGCAGAATCATCACACCTCCCCCTTTAGATGGGGCTTGCAGGAAGTAGGGGCCTATGCCCCTCTTCTGAAAGCACCTCCACCTCCAGCTTCTCAGGCTCTGGCCCCAAAGGCTCCCTCACCTTCCCCCGGGGTCCCAGCAGACTCGAGCCTTGTCAAACTCCGAGGGTGGTTGAGCGCCACGCGCCTTCAATATGTCCAGACTAGGGTCAGCTTGGACAGCATCTCTGAACTCTTGGCTGGAGTGAGACAAAAGAGAGGTGCATGTTACATAGCTGCCGGACTCTTCTGGCTCTCTAATCTGACTAGGGACACTTCTAAGGCCCAGGCTCTGAGCCACGTACACTTGGCTACCTCCTGCCTGTTCTGGGTCCGCTTTCTGAGTGCTGGCACCCTGTGGAGCCACACTCATGACCTCAGGCCCTTGGGGTACCATTCCAGAGATCCCATCCTGGCAATCTCTGCTCTCCTGGCTACCCTTGGCCTGCTTTCTCAGGGTCTTCTCCACACTAGCCGCTAGTTGGGAGAGTTCTAGGGGGTTCTGCACCTCCCCCTTTGCTTCCAAACCTACATCCTGTTCCTCCTGTACTTGGGTGGGTGATGGTGATCCCTTGGGCAAATGACTGAGATCATGCTTCCCCAAACCATCCCCCCACAATACATTGACAGGTAATACATTGGACATACCCTCTTCTTGGATCACACCTCCAGTACCCCATGCCATCTGCACTTGGGCCATGGGCACTCCTGGAATAGAACTGGACAGAAGAGACGTGTATGTCTCATACCGGTCGGACTCCTCCGGCTTCAAGGGAGTGAGGCTAGTCATGGCGGTATCAGCACCGACTCCAGGTGGTGTAGGCAACGATTCAAGGGTCGGCTCGCCCTCCACCCTTGTAGCACTCTGGCTGCGGGCTAACACCGCACTACCAGCAGTCCGTCCCTCACCTGGATCGGCCATGAGATCCACATAGCCTACCTGACCACCTGGCACATGGTCAGCAGTTGGGTGCTTATCGGATGCACTGGGCGAAATAGTAGAAGTCGCTTCCAGTGACTCAGAAGAGCTACCCTGTACACTTTCACAACAAGTATTGGCAATTACATTGACAGTACATTCATTAGCAATTGTTAATTCACACCGGGCCTCAATGAGATCTGTGTTAGACAGATTAACAAGCTGGGAGGGCGACGCCCCCGCAGATGTGGGTGTGTCTACAGACTTAGTCTCATTGGCTCCTAGCACGGGGGTGAACAAAGCATCAATAACATTTTTGCTGAGCTGGGTTGCAGGAAGCTCATTTGCATCTTCCCTGCTCTCAGCTGAAGGCAACTCATTAGCATTTACATTGACTGCCATGGGAAGTATCTCAGAGAGGGGGTTACGGGCCCTCTCTGCAGATATGACAGACACATTATCAACATTAATCATAGACAGTTTATCACAGTAAATTGGGGTGCTCCCCACCCCATATTGGGACATCATAGGTCCTAAATCACTTCCCAACAGTACATTAGCAGGCAAATCAATCAATAGTCCCACAGTCCGCATTCCTTTTCCTGCACCCCCGTCCAGATACACAGATGGGCCACCTGCTGTGGCTTGGGAAGCAGGGAAGTTCTCAGGGTGGTTGGGGCACTCCTCCTTGAAATGTCCTGTCTGGTTGCAGGCAAGGCCCCGCCGCACCTCCCCTTGGGGTTTGGGGAAGGTCACTAGGGTGCCCAGAGTTCTTGGGACAGGGGAAGGACTACCCGGGGCATAGTTTGTCTCACCCGACCTGACGACAGACGGCTGTGGTGAACTCCGGCCTGGCTTCTCCTTCCAACTTGAGGGTCTCTGCAGGGTTGTTGGAGTTTGCGCATGGGTGGTTTGTGCCTGCTGGGAGAGCTCCATCCTTTTGAGCTCAAGCTGATACTCCCTCTCGGCCTGTTGCTCAGCAGCCTGTAGTTCAGCATCCTTCCTCTCTCTCTCTGCCTGTCGCTCAGCAGCCTGTCGTTCTCGTTCTACAGCTTCCTGAAAACAGTACAACGACTGCAGGTATATGTTAGGGTCCCTGGTGCTTAAGTGCTGCAGGGCCGTTTGCCAGTATGAAGCCATTCCCCCCACAAGGCTGGGGTTACTGGTCCCTCCTGGTGAAGTAATCCTTGGGACCGGGCTGCTTGCCGCACTTCCTGGCCTAGCCCCAAAATCAGGACTCTGCTCGATTCTCTGCATAGCTGTGGCTGCCTCCATTTCAGCCATACGCTCAGGATCTCCAAAAGCCTGGTTCAGCAGTTCTGGAGATCTGCTTCTGAGCCCACTAGCCATCCACTGGTATTTGCCAAATAAAAGATAGGATAGAATACAAAGAGTAAGGGAGGGGAACAGCACTGTATCAAACTTCCACTGTATCTTAATGCTTGCTTTAATACCGAGCTTGTCTCATAGGATTACAATAATCCCCAGCATGTGAGTGATAAAGGTCACCAACACACGCTGTTTATCCTAAGATCCCACTGCTGCCACCAATGTGAAAGATCCTCAGTGCGCCAACACCGCTGTGGCCCCACCTGAGTCTTCTTTCATATAAAAACCACACTCACCGCCAGTGAGTGCCGGGTTCACAAGATAAATACAAGACAAGCTTTCTAAATTTTATATATTTATTAACCCCTAAATGGGTCGGTATTAACATCTAACACATGCAGTTCAGAACAGATATGCAGATGTATGCAAGCATTAACAGTTACTAGTTACAATATACAGTACAATAAAAATAAAAAGGGAATAACATTGAAATAATTACTTTACCACACATCTTCTTGATGTGGCTCTATAATCCAACACTCACACATGCTCTGTCATGTGTGAATACCAAGTGGAGGCTGCTTAGCATTAACTCCTAGCATGTGGCATCACAGTATATTCCAGCCTGCATGCTCTCATCACAGTCTCTCAGTAAACTCTTGTAGTCTGAGCCCAGTCTCTCAGTAATAGTCTCTTGTAGTCTGATCATAGTAAGCAGCAGCATTCCAACCTGCATGCTCATCACAGCAGCCTCTCCTCATGGTCTGTCTGTAACAACTCTGTAGTCTTTTTTCTCCCCCCCCATCCTCCCCCCCCCACCTCTTCTCCTTATCCTCCCCCCCCCCCCCCCCCCCCCCCTCTCCCCCCTCCCCTCTTCTTTCCTCCCTCCCCCCCCCCCCCCCCCCCCCCCCCCCCCGCCGCCAGCCCCAAAAAAAAAAAAAAAAAAACACCCATTTATATTAAAAAAAAAAAAGAAGAAAAAAAAAAAAAAATATAATACCATCCACACCCACACCCCCCCCACCACCCACCAAACAATATTTTTTTTTTTTCCACACCAGGGGGGGAAAAAAAAAAAAACAGCGCCGGGGGGGGAAAAAAAACACAACATTACAACATCCCCACCACCACCAACAAAACACAACCCCTCAAACCGCCACACACAAAAAAAAAAAAAAGGAAGGAGGGGGGGTAATACACCAAAAAAACAAAATACTTCTCTGATTTATAACCATATTAAAGCAAAACCACCACAACACTATTTTTTTTTTTTTATTTTTTTCACGGGGACTATTTTTAAAGCACTAATATTTTTGCAGTACAATTTTTGGGGACATGGAGCAGCACAGCAAGCACAATATTAAGAATAACATAAGATGGGCAGCTGAGTCTGCAAGATGTTGGTATATACTATATACATATATATGCAACAGATAGACTTATTTGTGTGCAGGAGAAGTTTACATCTATCTGACAGTAGATGGCGATGTTATTAGTGTTATATGCTGAATAGAGTGTAATGGTATGCTATGTGAGACTTGCTGTACCTTGCTTTTTATCTCTCTATTGTAAAAGGTCCTTTTTACTTTTAAGTTTTGCTGTGTTAACGTTTTGATGCTGTTTACCTCATGTTCTAAGAAGTAAATGCTGATTATCCCATATAATCTACTCTCAAGCTTCTTCTGTGACACAACTATGCAACAGGTTATGGGCCCAGGCATAGAAGACAAAAAGACCCAGTGAATGCAAAAGGATTCTTCAGAACAATTCTCTCCAAACAAGTAAGACAAGTTAAAATGACCAGCAATTCAGAACTCAGACTTACAGTAGCTAAGCTGAACAATGAGAACTATCAGTTATGGAAGTTCAAAGTGGAGATGTTATTGTCTAAAGATGATTTATGGGATGTAATCACTACAGATAGACCCAATGATAATAATGAGACATGGGATAAGAAAAACAGACAAGCAAGAGCTACTATCAGCTTATTAGTGGAAGATGATCAGTTAATCCACATAAGGAATGAGAATACAGCAAAGGGAATGTGGGAAGCATTGAGAAAGTTACAT
The DNA here is from genome assembly GCA_947044405.1 of Leptodactylus fallax. NCBI lineage: Eukaryota > Metazoa > Chordata > Amphibia > Anura > Leptodactylidae > Leptodactylus > Leptodactylus fallax. The sequence continues at coordinate 4,155,831 of CAMRHE010000152.1, read as the reverse complement.
GAAAGATCCAGCTTAAATCACAAATTGTTTCTGCTAAGGAAACTTTACAAGATGAGATTAAGTGCACAGGAAGACATGCAGGAGCACATAAACTCCATGATGGAAGTGATAACACAGCTGAGATCAGTTGGTGAAGATATTAAAGAAAGTCATGTAGCAGCAATAGTATTGTGTAGCTTGCCGGATTCATACACTGCTTTGATAAATGCACTAGAAACAAGACCTGAAGCAGACATTACACTAGAGTTTGTAAAAACACGACTCATAGATGAATACCAGAGAAGGAAAGAACAAACAAATGATTCCACAGAAAAGGACAGTGTAAATGCTCTTAAAATTACAGATAAGAGGACCTATAAAACAGAAACAAGAGAATGTTTCAGATGCAAGAAAAAGGGACATTTAAAGAAAGACTGTACTATATGGAAAGCAGAACAGAAGTTATACCATAAAGAAAGTAAACAGAAGGTGAAAAGCACAATATCTAACCCACATGCAGATCACTGGAATGGTACATTTAAAGTAACCGATAATAGGTTATCAATGAGTTGGTATATTGACTCAGGAGCAACAAGTCACATGACAAGTAATAAGAGCTTCTTTACTGAACTTGATCTAAATAAGAAGGAAGCTATTTACCTTGCAGATGGGAGCAAAATAACCGCGGAAGGTACTGGACAAGGAATGCTAATCTATTCTGATAAATTTGGGCATAATTCAAAGATACTAGTAAAGGATGTGTTATATGTTCCAGGACTAGATGGAGGACTATTATCTGTAAAACGTCTAACAGCTAAAGGACTTACTGTAAAATTCAAAGATGATGAATGTACAATCCTAGCAGGAGACAAGATAATAATAAATGTAAAAGCAGGTGAACAATTATATCATCTAGACACATTAAAGGAACAGATGAAGTTATGTACACATGATCACAAGAATTGTATTCACATGTGGCATAGACGCTTAGGACACAGACATCCTGAGAGTATCATGGCATTACAGAACAAAAATTTGACAAAAGATCTGTTGATATCTGATTGCTCAATTATTGTAAGATGTGAATGTTGTATAAAATCTAAAGCTACAAGAGTGTGTATACCTAAAGAGAGTGAAACAAAAGGCACAAAACCACTTGTCCTGGTGCATACTGATGTATGTGGACCCATGAAAGTAACCACATCAGGAGGTAATAGATATATGGTGACTTTTATAGATGACTACTCAAGATACACAGTCACGTACTTAATAAAGAACAAAAATGAAGTTTTCAGTAAATTAGAAGAATACGTGTCAAAGTCGTATAATAAGTTTCAGAGGAAGCCAATCATCATTAGAAGTGATAATGGAGGTGAATTCACAGGACACCAAATAGAGAACTATTTAAGACAGAATGGAATAGAGCATCACAAAACTGTTCCATACACACCTGAACAAAATGGCGTAGCAGAAAGGAAAAACAGAACTCTGACTGAAATGATAAGATGCATGCTAACAGATTCCAAACTACCAGAGAAATACTGGGGTGAAGCAGCAATGACAGCTACTTATCTGCAAAATAGACTTTTTTCAAGAAAACTGGAAAAAACCCCATATGAACTGTGGCATGGTAAGAAACCAAGTGTGAATCATTTAAGAGTTTTTGGTTGCAAAGCATTTGTTTTTGTTCCAGAAGGGAAACGCTCCAAACTTCAAAACAGAGCCATAGAAGGAATATTTGTTGGATATAGTGACAACTGCAAAGGATACAGAATCCTAGATCCTAAAAAAGACAGAGTTACGGTGAGTAACAGTGTAACATTCATTGAAGATCTAAATGATAACATTATGACATCACTGGAAATGAGAAATGAGAGAGACAACAGTGATATAAGTCCAGGAACATCTGATGAAAAAGAAGTTGAAATTGATAAAGTTCAAAATACTGAAAGTGAAGAGATAGAACTACAGACAGACACAGAACCAAGACGTTCAATGAGAGAAAACAAAGGAAAACCACCTGTACGTCTTTCATACAAGGCAAGTACAAATAAAGTATATGAACCTACATCTTGGGAGGATATATCTCAACTCTCAGAAGAAGAGGCCAATAAGTGGATAAAGGCTACAGAAACAGAAATGAAATCCATGCATGATTCAAAGACATGGACACTGACAGAATTACCAAAAGGGAGAAAAGCTATAGGATGTAAATGGGTTTTTAAAGTTAAATACCAAACAGATGGCACCGCTGAACAATACCGAGCAAGACTCGTAGCTAAAGGTTATTCTCAAAAATACGGAGAAGACTATGATGAAACATTTGCTCCGGTTGTCAAGCATACTACAATCAGAACTTTGCTTGCGGTTGCAGCTACTAAAGGAATGGAATTGAAACATCTGGATGTAAAGACAGCATTTCTGAATGGAGATTTAACAGAAGAAATTTACATGGAACAACCTCCAGGATTCAAAGATAAAGAGAAACCAAACATGGTTTGTAAGCTACAGAAAAGTATATACGGTTTAAAACAAGCCGCTAAAGCGTGGAATGATAAAATCACTGAAGTGCTCATAAATGAACATTTTCTAAGAAGCAAAGCGGATCCCTGTCTATACACAAAGAAACTAGATGACAGATGGATCTATGTACTGATATATGTTGATGATATTTTAGTTTGTTTTGAAAGAGAAAGGGATGAAGCTGAAATACGGAAAATTTTGGATCAACACTTTGAGATCAAAGATCTGGGAAATGTGAAGCATTACCTAGGGATACAGATAGAAAGAGAAGAAGATGGGAGTTTCCAACTTAACCAAAATCACATGATCAAAGATATAATAGAAACATTTGGACTGAAAGATGCGAAACCAGTAAAGTCTCCAATGGAAACTAATTATCTGAAGGAAATTAAAAGTGAACAAAATATGTTACCAGATAATGAGCTATACAGAAAAGCAATGGGAAAATTACTATATTTAGCGACTGTTACAAGGCCAGACATTGCAGCAGCAGTAGGAATTTTGAGCAGAAAAGTGTCAAACCCCAATGAAATGGATTGGAAAGCTGTAAAGAGAGTAATACGTTATCTGAAAGGAACTAGCAACGTTAAACTGAAACTACCTGCAAGTGATGAATGCGTTTTAACTGGATATGTTGATGCAGACTGGGCTGGAGATCCAATTGATAGAAAATCTACCAGTGGCTATCTTTTCTTACTCTCGGGCGGACCAATTAGTTGGACTAGTAAAAAACAATCTATAGTAACACTATCGTCTACAGAAGCAGAATATGTAGCCGCCGCTCATGCGAGTCAAGAAGTTCTTTGGTTAAGACAACTACTAAGAGACTTAGGACAACAACAGTTAGGACCAACAACGTTACATGAAGACAATCAAGGATGTCTTGTTCTTGCTCAGATGGAAAGAGTTAATCCCAGAACTAAACACATTGATGTGAAGTTTCATTTCTTACGGGATCATCAGGAACAAGGAATTCTGAATTTAGAATACTGCCCAACTGAAGATATGACAGCAGATATTTTCACAAAGGCGTTGAGTGCTGAAAGACACCAGAGACTGATGAAGAGATTATATTTAACTGAATAAGTTCTTACTGTTGAGAAAGGGTGTTGGTATATACTATATACATATATATGCAACAGATAGACTTATTTGTGTGCAGGAGAAGTTTACATCTATCTGACAGTAGATGGCGATGTTATTAGTGTTATATGCTGAATAGAGTGTAATGGTATGCTATGTGAGACTTGCTGTACCTTGCTTTTTATCTCTCTATTGTAAAAGGTCCTTTTTACTTTCAAGTTTTGCTGTGTTAACGTTTTGATGCTGTTTACCTCATGTTCTAAGAAGTAAATGCTGATTATCCCATATAATCTACTCTCAAGCTTCTTCTGTAAACAAAAACAAAAAAAAAAAAAAAAAAACAAAAAAAAAAAAAAAATTTTTTTTTTGTTTTTATAAAAAAAAAAGAGGGGGGGAGGAGATTTTTTATATTAAAAGAAATTTTTTTGTAAAAAAAAATTTTTTTTTTTTTTTAAAATGGGGCTTCCCCCGCCTGGTCTTTGGGGGGGGTTTTTTTTTAAAAAAAAATATCCCCCACACCCCTTCCACCATGGTCTTCTCACAGTTTGTTACCGAGATGACATCAAGATCTTCCCAAGTGTTCCCAAATGTTGACTTCCAGCTCACTGCCTACCACAGGTGTAATGGAAGAGTGAAGAAATCAGGCGATACCTTTTAGAGGCTAACTGAGTATATTTGATAGTAAACTTTTGAGAGTGCTAGCTCTCTTCTTCAGACATGGTGTAATACTAGAAACTGAAAAGTCACACTGTTTATACACACGCAAGACATGGATCTTCAAAAGGATCCTGGAATAACAAAATACAATATACGTAGAGAAGTTATTTACAACAGGTCAGGAAATAGACAGTCTGGCAAATTTTGTGGGGCGTGACAGAGGGATCTGTTATCTGTTAGCAATCAGGTGGTGATTTCTGACCCTCACAGTTCATACATAGTGTGACATGAAATTGGCATGAATATTGAGTCCAAATTGCAGAGTTTGAAATTTTTGCATTAACTTGTATTCCCATTCTTTTCTCTCTCTCTGCATCTAAAAATGTCCCATTAAAACCACAACCCGCAAATCTTCAATAGGTCTTCTGAGAAATGTGCGGCCACTGGGAGATCCGTTCTGCTGTTATTAATAGTGGATCTGTGTGAGTTCATGCGCTGACTAAGTCTCTGGCCTGTTTCCCCCACATAGAGGCCTGTGGTGGGACATTGCACACACATTATGAGATACACCACATTGGAAGATCTGCAGGAAAATGTCCTCCTAATTCTGTGCACCTGTTGTGAATGTGGGATAGGTACACTGTCAGCGGTGTGGATGTGCTTGCAGGTCTTGCACCTGTTTTGCAGGCAAGGTGAGGTGCCATTTTCAGTTGGGGCCTGCAGGGCACTCCAGACAATAATACGACTAAGGTTTGGTGGTTGTCGAAAGGAGAGGAGAGGGAGGACTGGAAATATGTCCTTGAGTCTGTTGTTCCTATGTAGCACAAGTTGGAGTTCCTTGGCAATCCTTCATAGGATCTCCAGCTGTGGGTTGTAGGTGACAACTAGGGGCACTCGGGCTTCTTTCTGGGTCTCTTTATATGTGAGCAGACTGTCTCTGCTAATGGCTGCTGCTTTGTTTAATTGGTTGTCCCTCACTTTTGGTTTGTATCCCAATCGGAGAAATTTCGTCCTCAGATCATGGAGGTGCTTGTCCAGGTCTGCTTTATCAGAGCAAATATGATTGTATCGTTTAGCCTGGCTGTAAATAATAGATTGTCTTGAGTGCTTGGGGTGGAAGCTGTTGTTTCTCAGGTAGGCCGTTCTTTCTGTTGGTTTGTGGTATATTGAGTGAGTAGCTGGTGGTTTTTAATGTATATTGTGGTATCCAGAAAGTGGATTTCACTCTCTGAATAGCTAAGTTTAAGGTTGATGGTAGGGTGAAAGTCATTGAAGTCATTATGGAATTGAAATAGGGCCTCCTCACCTGCAGTCCAGATGACAAGTATATCATCGATATAACGAAGGTAAATCATAGGTTTGGTGGTGCATGTTGATAAATATGCTCCTTCCAGTTCTGCCATAAAGAGATTTACATACTGGGGTGCACATCTGGTCCCCATTGAAGTTCCCATTTGTTGTAGATATAGATCCTCTCCAAAAGTAAAATGGTTGTGGCTAAGGATGAATTGTATGAGCTGCGTTACTGGTTCTGTTGGAAGGTTTTATTTCTCCAGGTGTAGCCCATCCTTGTGGGGAATGTTGGTATACAGGGATTCCACATCCATGGTGGCTAAAATGGTACCCTCAGGTAGTGGGCCCAGGGCATTCAGTTTGTTAAGAAGATCAGTGGTGTCCTGGATGTAGCTTGGGGAATCCCTGACAAGGGGTTTTAGAAGATTTTCCACCCAACCCGAGATGTTTTCCTTCAGTGTCCCAATGCCAGAAATGATAGGCCTCCCAGGGTTGCCATCTTTGTGTATTCTTGGGCGCATATAGAAGCAGCCCGGCCTGGGATCCTCTGGGATAAGCCCTTTTACCTGCTTCTGGACCTGGATTGGAAACTTCTTGATTATATTCTTTAGTTGCTTCATATAGGCCTCTGTGGGTCAGAAATCACCACCTGATTGCTAACAGATAACAGATCCCTCTGTCACGCCCCACAAAATTTGCCAGACTGTCTATTTCCTTACCTGTTGTAAATAACTTCTCTACGTATATTGCATTTTGTTATTCCAAGATCATTTTGAAGTGTGTATAAATAGTGTGACTTTTCACTTTCAGTTAGTATTACACCATGTCTGAAGAAGAGAGCTAGTACTCTAGAAAGCTTACTATCAAATATACTCAGTTACAGTGGGGAAAAAAGTATTTAGTCAGCCACCAATTGTGCAAGTTCTCCCACTTAAAAAGATGAGAGAGACCTGTAATTGTCATCATAGGTAGACCTCAACTATGGGAGACAAAATGAGAAAACAAATCCAGAAAATCACATTGTTTGATTTTTTTTAAGAATTCATTTGCAAATTATGGTGGAAAATAAGTATTTGGTCACCTACAAACAAGCAAGATTTCAGGCTCTCACAGATCTGTAACTTCTTCTTTAAAAGGCTCCTCTGTCCTCCACTCATTACCTGGAGTAATGGCACCTGTATGAAATTGTTATCAGTATAAAAGACACCTGTCCACAACCTCAAACAGTCACACTCCAAACTCCACTATGGTGAAGACCAAAGAGCTGTGGAAGGACACCAGATACAAAATTGTAGACCTGCACCAGGCTAGGAAGACTGAATCTGCAATAGGCAAGCAGCTTGGTGTGAAGAAATCAACTGTGGGAGCAATCATTAGAAAATGGAAGCCATACAAGACCACTGATAATCTCCCTTGATCAGGGGCTCCACGCAAGATCTCACCCCGTGGGCTCAAAATGATGACAAGAACAGTGAGCAAAAATCCCAGAACCACACGGGGGGACTTAGTGAATGACCTCCAGAAAGCTGGGACTAACGTAACAAAGGCTACTGTCAGTAACACACTACGCCACCAGGGACTCAGATCCTGCAGTGAAAGACATGTATGCCTGCTTAAGCCAGTACATATCCAGGCCCATCTGAAGTTTGCTAGAGAGCATTTGGATGTTCCAGAAGAGTATTGGAAGAATGTCATATGGTCAGATGAAACCAAAGTAGAACTGTTTGGTAGAAACACAACTCGTTGTGTTTGGATGTGAGTGAATGCTGAGTTGCATCCAAAGAACACCATACCTACTGTGAAGCATGGGGGTGGCAACATCATGCTTTGGGGCTGTTTCTCTGCAAAGGAACCAGGACGACTAATCCGTGTACATAAAAGAATGAATGGGGCCATGTATCATGAGATTTTGAGTGAAAACCTCCTTCCATCAGCAAGGGCATTGAAGACGAAACGTGGCTGGGTCTTTCAGCATGACAATGATCCCAAGCACACCGCCAGGGCAACGAAGGAGTGGCTTCATAAGAAGCATTTCAAGGTCCTGGAGAGGCCTAGCCAGTCTCCACATCTCAACCCCATAGAAAACCTTTGGAGGGAGTTGAAAGTCCGTGTTGCCCAGCGACAGCCCCAAAACGTCACTGCTCTAGAGGAGATCTGCATGGAGGAATGGCCCAACATACCAGCAACAGTGTGTGCCAACCTTGTGAAGACTTACAGAAAACGTTTGACCTCTGTCATTGCCAACAATGGATATATAACAAAGTATTGAGATGAACTTTTGTTATTGACCAAATACTTATTTTCCACCATAATTTGCAGATAAATTCTTTAAAAATCAGACAATGTGATTTTCTGGATTTGTTTTCTCATTTTGTTTCTCATAGTTGAGGTCTACCTATGATGTCAATTACAGGCCTCTCTCATCTTTTTAAGTGGGAGAACTTGCACAATTGGTGGCTGACTAAATACTTTTTTCCCCCACTGTAGCCTCTAAAAGGTATCACCTAATTACTACTGCAACAGGTGTAAAACATACTGTATTTTGGTGACTACCTATAAGGAATACTACAGCAATTTATAATCGTTGATTATAATGTTAATCTGTTTTCCCTTAGTCCCAACAGCAGCACAATATGGGTTATTCCTGCCCCTGTGTGCTGGTAGGACAGGCGGAACTTTTAATTAGCATAAAATATGCATTACTACGTTACCCTATAAGCGGGCAAAGAGACCTCCCCCCCTTTGTGTAAGTTATAAAGTAAAAAAAAATTCCAAATTTAGGGAGGGAAGCTTGTGCTGCTGTTGGGACTAAGGGAAAACAGATTAACATTATAATCAACGATTCCCTTACGTCCCACAGCAGCACAATATGGGGATATAGCAAGTAATTCCCTTAGGGAGGGTTTCCTTGCTCTACAACACTTAGGACTGACTGACCAAAGGCAGTCGACACGAACTTCAAACATCTAAATGATAATGTTTTATAAAGGTTAGGTGAGATGACCAAGAAGCAGCTGCACAGATCTGATCCAGAGGTAAGGCCCAGTTCTCAGCCCAAGAGGTTGATACATCCCTGGTTGAATGGGCTGTACAAAATTCGGGTGGAGCTAACCCCTGAGCAAAAAAAAGAGACCTCGATTGCCTCCTTGATCCACCTAGACAAGGTAAGCTTGGAAGGCTTGAGACCTTTGTCTCTATCATACATGTTGACAAGGAGATTCTCACTCTCCTAAAGGACCGTGTGCGTAAGAGGTAAATCTAGAGACACCTCACAACATCTAGTGTGTGCAGTTTTTACTCCTCTTCAGAGGAAGGGGAAGGAAAGAACACAGGAAAAGAAATTAATTGATTAATATTGGTGCGGGAAGGCACCTTAAGGTTAAACCCAGGAAGAAACCTAAGTTGGACCCTATCCGCAAAAAAAGGATATATAAGGTTCCTTGGAAGAGAAAGCCTGGAGCATACTCACCCTTTTGGCTAATAGAAAAGGTGGTTTTAAAGGTAAGAAATTTAAGATCTACATCCTCCAAAGGTTCAAAAGGAGGACCACAAAGACCTGAAAGAACAGTCGAGAGATCCCACTGGGGAACCGAGGCTGAGACCACCGGTCTAAGTCTGGTAGCACCCTTAAGGAACCCAACAATAGTGGAATCTTGGGACAAACGTCTGCCTAAACAGGCGGATAAGGCTGAAACCTGTACCCTCAGAGTAGCAGGAGAAAGGCCTGTATCCAAGCCGCTTTGAAGAAAGTCCAGAATTTCTGCCGTAGTAGGGTTTGAACTATCAGCATCTCTTCTGGAGCACCACTGCTTGAAGATGTTACCTATCCTATGGTAGCTTTTCTTGGTAGACTCTGCTCTGGCACAGGAAAGGGTCTTCAAGACAGTTTCTGACAGTCCACTAAATCTCCCTAGGGACTGGTCAACCTCCAGGCTGTCAGGTTGAAACTCCTCAGATTCTGGTGCTTCTGAGTTCTTTGGGAAACCAGGTTCTAGGTGGGGGGAAGCCTCCAATATGTCCCTCGACTCATGAACATGAGCTGGGCAATACCAAGTCCTTTTTGGCCAGAATGGTATGATGGCTATCACAGAGACTTGGTCCTGTCTGTCTTTCATCAATACTTTTGGTATCATGGAAAGTGGAGGGAAAATGTATGCCAGCCTGGACCTCCAAGGGATGGACAGGGCATCCACTGCCAAGGGATAGTCCTCCTGATACAGTGAGCAGAACGTCTCTACCTTGGAGTTGATTCTGGTTGCCATGAGGTCTAATTCTGTCTGGGAGACCCCACTTCAGGGTAATCTGATGGAATACATCTGGATTGAGAGACCATTCTCCTGATGCGACAAGACCCCGACTCAACTGATCCGCTACTATGTTCAGGGAACCTTTGATGTGAACTGCGGATAAATGGGTCAGATTTTTTTCTGCCCAGGTAAAAATCAGATCTGTCTCTCTGAGGAGAGACAATGACCTGGTGCCTCCCTGTCTGTTCAGGTACATTACGGTCGTCATGCTGTCTGACCGAACCTTGAGGTCTCCCTCCGAGGAGAGGAGAAAAATGAAGTAGTGCCAGGTACACGGCTCTGAGCTCCTTCCTATTGGAAGATGTTTTTTCTTCTAGACTGCTCCAAACGCCTTGTACGGTCTTCTCGTACAGGTGGGTTCCCCATCCCGAGAGGGATGCATCTGTAGTCAACAGGGTCCAACGAGGTTGGACCGTGGACATTCCGTCTTTCAGGTGTATCCACCATCTGAGGGAAAGACGGGTACTGGGAGATAGCTTGATCTTCTTGTCGAGACCGAAAGGAGTACGGTTCCACGTTTTTAGTACATCCATCTGGAGAGGACGCAAATGTCATAAAGCCCAAGGGACTGCAATGGCTGAGGATGACATCAGGCCTAGGCCACTCATGGATGTTCTGATGGATACCAGGTGTGTCCTGAAGAGAAACCAGACCGCTTTGATCAATCTTTCCTTGCAGGTAAGGAAATCTCCATGCATGCGGTCTAAGTCCAACACATACCCCAGGAACTTCCTGTGGGTAGAGGGAACTATATTTGACTTCTCCCAATTTATTAGCCAGCCCAAACTCTGGAGAAGGGAATGGCTATCAGTAACTGCTGGAGCAAAACAGATTCTGACTGGGCTTTTATTAGCCAGTCGTACAGGTATGGTACTACAAAAAGGCCCTGAAGCCTGAAATAGGCGGCTACAGGAGCCACAACTTTGGTATGAGGAACTGAAGTGATGCCAAGTGCAGGGCTGCAAACTGAAGATGCTCCCTGTGTGTAGGATATATTGGGACATGCAGATAAGCATCCTTAGATCTAAGGTGCCGAAAACTTCGACCTGTTGAAAAAGGATGTAATGGATTTTACGTTCTCCGTACGAAAATGTTTTTTTCTTTATGAAGCGATTCAGATCTCTTAAGTCTATAATCATTCTCCAGCTGCCTGACGGTTCTGGCACCAGAAAATTGGGGAGACACCGAATCCTTCCTCCAAGGGGGGAACTCTTCCAAAGCCCCCTTGCAGATGCATTCGTGAATGGAGTATTCCAATATATCCTACTGAGCCGCAGGAAGGGAGCGGGTTACGACGAATCGATCCTGAGGCGGCTGAAGAAACTCGATCGCATAACCTCGCTGAACAATCTGCAAGACCCAAGGGTCCTGAATTTTTTTCCTGCTAGACAGTGTAAAAGTGAAAAAGCCGACCTCCGACAGGAGTCTCGGCCACAGGAAGCCTTAAATGATGTTGGGAGGCTTCGGCTAAATAATCTGCCGACAAGGAAACCGAACTAAAAAAAAAAAGCTAGGAGATCGTCTCTGGAGACTCCATAGTCGATGTCAGCACGTAATTTGCTTGAGACTTCATTAGATACAATAGCCACGGAAGTCTGACCGGAGGCCAGAGAATAAACCTTCCTAAAGGTACTCTCTATGTGTCTATCCATGGGGTCCTGGAGGTTAGAACCATCATCCACTGGGACCACCATAGGATGGGACAACTTGGGCACTGCCATGCCCACTTTAGGTGGGAGGCCCCACCGATCCCGCTGAGCCTCCGGAATAGAGAACAAGGTTCTAAATCTTCTGGAATATATGGGAGCTCTTTCTGGATGATTCCATTCCACAAGCATGAGTCTTTCCAGTGACTCGTTCCACTTGGAAGGCCCTAGGTTCCCTAGAGGTGGAACAGGAGGCTTCCCCGTCAACATCACGGTCCCTAGACCGGATGGACTTCAGCAGCCTATTTATTTTCTCAGGATGAAAGAAAGGTCTGCTGGAATCTTCCAAGGTATCATCAGATGAAAGCGTTTCAATCAATCACCTGGAAATCTTCAATAGCTTCACAGTATGTCACACTGCATACAAACTAGATCCTCTTTTTTTTTTTTCAAACTCCTTGCAGGACTTGAACCCAGGACTCTAAGCCACCAACCACTAAGCCACCGTGCTGCCCAGAGCTGCAGCAGCACGAACAGTAACCCAAGTGGAGTACTGAGGCCTTCCTCACTAAGAGACAAGCCATCTCCTAAACTAAGATGAAGGCTTCTATAGGAGGGGAGGAGGAATGAGCTCACAAAAAACCTTTCCCCCGCAAATTTTGTAAAGCTTAATTCCTTGTACAGAGAATTAAGCTAAAAATATACAGACCGATGCCAGAAAAGAGGCTCAGCAAATATAAACTTGCAAAAGGAAGGAAAACCAAGCTGCAAAAAATCCGACCAAGAATTCAGTCCCCGGAAAACCGGAACAAAAACAAAGGTTCCGGAGGAACAAAGTGACTGATGTCACTTCTGGCAGCCACGGAGCTTGTAAGGTAAGTGAAATGGTAATGCACCACATCAAGGCTGCACAAGTGGCCTGCACTACAGGACTTTAAACATGCAGCATGCAATCACCGCTGCATGTACTACTGAAATCAACCTTTTCAAAGCAAAGGTTGCAAGCTTGGCTAGGCACAAAAAAAGGGAAGTGAAACGGCAATGCTCCACCAAAAGCCTGCACAAGTGGCCTGCATACCGGCCTTTGAACATGCAGGATGTAACTATAGCTGCATGAACTACTGAAATCAACCTTTCAGATCGAAGGTTGAAAGCTTGGCCAGCACGAAAAACTGCCTAAATAAAACCCGCCTTCTTTTCCACAGAAGAGAAGAGAGGTGTAAAGAAGACTCCCCAAAGGAAGTTAACAAACTTTAGGGGAAAAGCAAAACATGGGAGGAAAAAAAGACCTCCCTCCACCTGTCCCACCACACAGGTCAGAAAAAAACACAAGGGGAGGTGGTCTCTTTGCCCTCTTATAGGGTAATATAGTCATGCATATTTTATGCTAATTAAAAGTTCCGCCCGTCCTACCAGCACACAGGGGCAGGAATACCCCATATTGTGCTGCTGTGGGACGTAAGGGAAATTGTGTTCTCTATTAGTTGCCTTTTTAACTGTGTCAGACTCTATATAGGGTTTTTCAAGCTGTACTCCCCACTGACTTACACATTTTTTACAGGAAGAATTTCTTGTGACCATACTAAAACATTACAGATCATATTAGCATGTACTTTTTGCTGCTACTGTGAAAAACTGTTTTTATTGTGATATATCTAAGGGCTTATTCACATTTCACACAATCCTACTAATTTTTGGACCATGTAATGTCTCTGGTTGATCAATTTTCCATGTCTGTGAAAAACAGAGAAACTTTTATTTCCCCGGCAACTCCCCAGCACACGTGCCAAGAGTGGCATGAGAGGCATGGCAAACACGGGCGAAACAAAACTTCTATTATTACACTGTGAAGTCTCTTCAGACCCCAGAGTAAAATAAGCGAAGGCCCAGGAGTGGTAATCAAACATAAAAAGCAATGTTACTCACCTATCCTGTGCTCCAGAGCAACTCCCTAATCTCTTCGGCACTTCTGCCCGACGTCAGAGACTGCTGATAGGACCTCAGGGGTTACATCGGTGTCATGATGCATAATGACGCCGACATGACCTCTTAAAGCTAATCAACGTTCACTGACATCAGACAGAAACGCCGAAGAGAACAGGGAGTTGTGCTGGACTCCAGGGAAGGGAAGTAACATTGTTTTTTATGTTTGATCACCTCCTCTGGGCCCCGCTTATTGTACTCTGGGATCTGAAGAGACCCTACAGTATAATAATATGTAGTGAGCAGAGAACCCCAAAAATTTTGGGTTTGGCTGAACCCGAAATTTTTGGAAAATTAATTGGTATTTTATACTGTGTGGTTGGGTCACTATGGGACATTATACTGTATGGAGGGGCCACTATGGGACATTATACCATGTGGAAGGACCACCAAGGAACATTATACTGTGTGAAGAGGCCACTATAGTTCATTATACCATGTGGATGGGCCGTTATGGGACATTATACCACGTGGAGCGGCCACTATGGGATATTATATTGTATAGGGGTGTGTTTTTGCACAAAAATGCAGGCAGTTTTCCAATAAAAATGCATGCATTTTTGGGCAAAAATGCACTTTGTGAACACAGCTTTACATTGAAGTGAACGTATCAGTGGTCTAGGACTGGATGCAGCTATAACTATAGCTATAGGTGCATCCAGATAAATAGTGTGTCACCACCCTAAGGGTGCTGCTATACAGTGCTCCTGGACGCATATATTTACTCCTAATTGCGGGCTGTACATGTACTTTTATTGCTTCTAATGGGAGAGTACAGGTGCGTCCCGGGAAATAACAGTAAATGCATGCGTCCAGAAGCATCTCGTGGCAGAACTTCTGTGTTATGGTTTGTGGTATATGACTTTAGAATAGTGTACTGTTCTCCTCATATTTGTTAGTTAATTGTCCTGTATTACCAATTCCTTCTCATGTTATTTCTATGCATTCTTGGTTGCTGCCATCTGCTGGCCAGAATTTGCATGCCGCACACCTTTGTTATAATTAAAGTTTTTCAGTCTGGGCGTGGTTTTAGGCAGCCTTGGTCCATGTCAATTCCTGCAGCCATTTTAGTTCTTCAAAGCTGTGTGACTGGACTTACAAACATTTTGGGCTCATGAAGGCATCAGTTTTTGACCAGCAGTTAGCCTCAGGAAAGACACCAACAGGACAGCACCAATACCACTACTACCAAATCCATTACAGTATTGTATCATCGCTTGTTGCTGTTCTTGGGTCAAATAAACCCACGTTGATTCATATCATCATTTCTACGTTTGAATCCATCTAACCTGAGCTCCTGCTGGTCCGGTCTGCTCCACTGCTTGGATATGAAGGTAGGAAACTCACACTGCCGCAATCAGTTACACCTTCATTCGCCTTCATGTGGGGACAGAACAAACAGCCTTACAATTTTTGCGCACCACTCCAAGTACCTCATCTTTGATTTTTTTATTTCAATCGGCACGCCATACAAAAAAGGTTGCCTACCACTGCTCTATACTTTTCAGTTACAGGCTCTCCATCTAAACACCCCTAGTAGATTTATTATCATACTCCTATGTAAGCAAAAGAAAGGTAAGAATCAGCAGTAGGGTTTGAAGGGGATGTTCAGGAATTTATTTTATGGTCTATCCTTAAGACAGACCATAGTTATCTGATCGGGAATGGGCCTGGATCACCAGTTTAGTGGGGTGTCCAGTCACTGCACTATACAGCACATGGAATGTGAAGCAGGTGACTCTGTACACTCTATAATGGCCAGTTGCCGTTACTGCAGCTCAGCTCATAGACATAATTTCCATTCCTGGTGGGCATACTGGGCTGCCCGAACCATCCTCAGTTTTTACAGATACAAATTTCATAGTATGCCAAAGAAAGGTGGAGGCAAGGGCAATAGTGACACCACATTCTGACCTACCACACAGAGGACAGTGGTATCCACACTGTGAGGTAAGGGAGAATCTTGTTTTCTTGCAGCAGCACAATGTAACTTAATAAAGTATTCAGGGGGCATAGTGTGGCTAATTATATATTCAGGCGGCACAGTATGGCTAGCTATAAAATTCAGGGGCATAATGTTGCATTCTGTATATTGGGGCGGCTAAAAACCTCTACATATATTTTTAGAGGGCACAGTGTTGCCATCTATGTATTCAGAGGGCACTTTATGGCTAGATATATATTTGGAGGGCATACTGTGGCTAGGTAGATATAGAGGGCACTGTGTGGAGCAGTTTTTATTCAGAGACATTGCTTGGAACAATTAGTATGTTGGGAGCACTGCTTGGAACAATTTTTAAAAAGGCATATTATGGGGCATATCATTCAAGAACAGTGTCAGCAGGGCCATTTTAACACATTGGTAGGCTCAGTGCAAAGATTTCATAAGTGCCCCCCCGTCACAGCCCGTTATTATACCCATCTGAAGTCTGTCAACTGGGATTTTATATGGTGACATTCAATGGGTGAAAATGTGATATCTGACTGATGGAACTTTTCCGCCTTTCAGAAATGTTTTATACTTTCATCTCTAGTAATAATCGTTATTGCTATTATTTTAGTGGATAACGGATAGTGTAACAGATATCTCTAGAGAGGCAGTTGGCATATTTTACTCAATAAAGATCCGGTATGGACAGGACAAGGACAGGGTCAAATGTAAACTTTATTGATGTCTTTGTCTATGTGCTGTGTAAGTGTTTGGTGCGACACTTTTGGCGCTGTGACCTCAACAATGGTAAACGTCTGGGTCATAGCACCAATAACTTCCTGGTTATGCTCAGAGGGGTATTACATAAGAATACCCCTGTGAATAGGCTCAGAGGGGTATTAGATGATCCCTCTATGTGACAATCAGAGAGCAAAAGTATAGAATGCTCTCTGATTGATAGGAGTGGGGATAACATGGACAGAAGTCATCTCTACCCCTCCCTGCGGTCACATACAGGTTATGCACAGACAATGATGATTTCTCATTGTCTCTGCAGTCTGCAGCTCTGCTCCTCCCTTTTCCTTCCTTCTTTATTTAGCTCTAAGATGCAGCCTGAGTTGGAGGGAGAGGACACTTCAGAGCCCCATATCTCAGGATCCATTAGGGCTATGACATATCTCATCTTTAAAATGATACCAAGGTCATCATGATAGCCCTTACAGATTCGGAGTGATTCGCTGTTAAAAACGCTGTCGGGAATTGAGATCTGAAATGGGATCTCAATGCCGAACATCCTATTCACCAGCGAATCGCTCTGGATCTGTAAGGGTTATCATAATGATCTTGGTATCATTTTAAAGATGAGATTCTCTCCCTAACAGATCCTGAGAAATCGGCATTAGTAGCAAGGACGTTTTATAGACGTCCTTTGCAATTAAGTGTCAACCTGGCCAAACCGCAGGGAAAGGGTTAAAGTCCCCCTGCAGTTGTCAGCACAGTATAATGTCCCTTTCCTACCACATAAAAAAAAAAAAAAAAAATGCTCATCTCTCCTCGCTCCCCTGCTGTCTTGTTTCCGAGTCTTCATAGAGTTGCAGGCGCTTCGTAATTCACGTCATCACATCGCCCCTGCAACTCCAGGGGAAGAGAGGATGAATGAGGAAGCAGGGAGCTGACAGCTCCCTGCTTCATCATTGTATGCAACTGGGGCAGTCCGGCGGGACAGCATATGCAGGACTGTTTTGCTGTCCCAATGGGACTGTTGGCCCTATGTTTAAAGTGGCTCTGAGTGTCAGTTGTTTTCACAAATATGTGGCTGTGAGTCACTGCGGTGGTAGCTGTGGCACCATGTGTGACAGTGCGGCAGGGCATAATATGACAAACCAGGCTGCAGGATATCGAGTCGTGGCAGTGGTGGAACTGGTAGCTATTAAAGGGGTTTTCCGGGCAAAAGAAACGTTTTTCAAAAAAGGTCTGCTAGTGCTAGCAGTGTTTTTAGTGATTTCTGGGGTTCTCTGTGAGCTCCTGGAATCTTCTGCATTTGTTTACATGGCCATCTTCCTGTTATGTTTTCCTACAACTACCATGATGCCTTGTGGTTTACTCAGAGCTGACTCACACTACCTCACTCCCTCTCTAACTCCCTCCCCCTCCCTAACACACTCCCCCTCCCTGTTTCCATAGCTAGCCTGCCCATTACACCCTCAGCAGCCATCTTTAGGCTCCTAGTTCTCACTCAGTCAATAACCTTCTCGTTTGGCTATAGTATTGTAATCACCTCTGTATATATTATCATTACAATCACACAGAGAAAGCTTCAGGACAACAGTGAATTCTTCATACTTTTTCTGGCATTTGGTAATTAAATATATATATATATATATGCAAACATACATACATAAACAGAATACTATGCTCCACAGTGGCCCCCACACAGTATAATATGCTCCACTGTGGCCACCACACCGTATAATGCTCCACAGTGGCCCCTGCACAGTATGATATGCTCCACAGATTCCCCTGCACAGGATAATGTTCCACAGTGGCCCATGCACAGTATAATGCTCCACATTGGCCCCTGCATGGTATAATATTCTCCACGGTTGCCCCTGCACAGTATAATATGCTCCACAGTGGCCCCTGCACAGTATAATGCTCCACAGCGCAGCATATTATACTGTGCATAATGACCCTGACCCAGATCCTACTCTATCAACAGAGGGTGATGACTAAAAGGTGGAAACTGTTCTTCCTCTTCCATCCCTCATTGCATGAGTGTAATGGTTTCCTGTAAGATATACAGTCATGGCCAAAAGTTTTGAGAATGATACAAATATTAATTTTTACAAAGTCTACTGCTTCAGTTTTTCTAATGGCAATTTGCATATACTCCAGAATGTTATAAAGAGTGATCAGCTTAACAGCAATTACTTGCAAAGTCAATATTTGCCTAGAAAATGAACTTTATCCCCCAAAACACATTTCAACATCATTGCAGCCCTGCCTTAAAAGGACCACCTAACATCGTTTCAGTGATTGCTCCATTAACACAGGTGTGGGTGTTGATGAGGACAGGGCTGGAGATCAATCTGTCATGATTAAGTAAGAATGACACCACTGGACACTTTAAAAGGAGGCTGGTGCTTGCCATCATTGTTTCTCTTCTGTTAACCATGGTTATCTCTAAAGAAACACGTGCAGTCATCATTGCACTGCACAAAAATGGCCTAACTGGGAAGAGTATTGCAGCTAGAAAGATTGCACCTCAGTCAACAATCTATCGCATCATCAAGAACTTCAAGGAAAGAGGTTCCATTGGTGCCAAAAAGGCTCCAGGGCGCCCAAGAAAGACCAGCAAGCAGCAGGACCGTCTCTTAAAAGTGTTTCAGCTGTGGGATCGGGCTACCAGCAGTGCAGAGCTTGCTGAGGAATGGCAGCAGGCAGGTGTGAGTGCATCTGCACGCACTGTGAGGCGGAGACTCTTGGAGCAAGGCCTGGTCTCAAGGAGGGCAGCAAAGAAGCCACTTCTCTCCAGAAAAAACATCAGGGACAGACTGATATTCTGCAAAAGGTACAGGGAGTGGACTGCTGAGGACTGGGGTAAAGTCATTTTCTCTGATGAATCCCCTTTTCGATTGTTTGGAACATCTGGAAAACAGCTTATTCGGAGAAGAAGAGGTGAGCGCTACCACCAGTCTTGTCTCATGCCAACTGTAAAGCATCCTGAAACCATTCATGTGTGGGGTTGCTTCTCAGCCAAGGGAATCGGCTCTCTCACAGTCTTGCCTAAAAACACAGCCATGAATAAAGAATGGTACCAGAATGTCCTCCAAGAGCAACTTCTCCCAACCGTCCAAGAGCAGTTTGGCGCTCAACAATGCCTTTTCCAGCATGATGGAGCACCTTGCCATAAAGCAAAGGTGATAACTAAATGGCTCAGGGAACAAAACATAGAGATTTTGGGTCCATGGCCTGGAAACTCCCCAGATCTTAATCCCATTGAGAACTTGTGGTCAATCATCAAGAGACGGGTGGACAAACAAAAACCAACAAATTCAGACAAAATTAAAGCATTGATTCTGCAAGAATGGACTGCTATCAGTCAGGATTTGGTCCAGAAGTTGATTGAGAGCATGCCAGGGAGAATTGCAGAGGTCCTGAAGAAGAAGGGTCAACACTGCAAATATTGACTTGCTGCATTAACTCATTCTAACTGTCAATATAAGCTTCTGTTACTCATAATATGAATGCAATTATATTTCTGTATGTGATAAAAACATCTGACAAACACACATAAAAACCAGAGGGCAGCAGATCATGTGAAAATATAATATTTGTGTCATTCTCAAAACTTTTGGCCATGACTGTACAATAGATGGATCACATCACTGATGCTGCAGCCATCCCTGCTGACAAATTTGTTGGATTCTTCAAAGGGCTTGAGAAGCCGGCACACTTCCCTCATGAGCCTCTAATGACGTATCTCAAAGCAACACATTGTCCCTGTGATCTGCTGTATGCAATAATCGTTCACCACCTTCTGCTGTTCACAAAGACGCTCCAGCATGTTTAAGATGGAGTTCCACCGAATTAGAATGTTGCAGATAAGCCTGTGCAAAGGTAAACCATTTTGTCGCTGCAAATCGAGCAGGGTGTTTTTTGTGACGTAGGAATGGCTGAAATGTGCAGAGATCTTTCTGGTCATGAAGAGCACCTCCGTTAAGCCTCTTTAAAGGTTAAAAAAGTGGCGAACCACTAGATTAAGGACATTCGCTATACAGAGACAATGTGCTATTTCTCCTAACTGCAGCGCAGCAACAATATTGGTAACGCTGCCCATTTGTAGTTGGCGAGGAGACATCCAGCGGGATACTTGCTGCCAGATACAGTGAAGCAGCTGTTCTGCTGTGTGGCTCCTCTGATTTACACTCTCTTTACACCCATGAAATGAGGGGAGGGGGAGGAGGAAGAAGAAGAAAAGTGGATGCGACGGCTTGCCCTGGTGAAGATGGTGGTGGGAAACGGTCCAGAGAGGAATAGGCCCTACATGATGTCAGAACTGGGCCTGCACAATTGGGGTGGAACTAGCACCTGGGCTTGCTGCGTTTCTGGTATGTGGCCATTGCTGCTCAAAACAGTGACCCAGTGGGCCATGAAAGCCATGTATTGTCCTTGTCCATAATTGCTACTCCATGTGTTTACAGTGGCGTGCACCTTTCCCCAGACTGACGTATGCAAGGAATGGCCAACACTCTCCAACACATGTAAAGCAGACAGCGCGTATTGGGACCTGAAAGTGGCCCTGGAAAAAATTTAAGTGGCCCCATTTCATAGGCAATCCTCAATCTATAGACCCTCAGGATTTAGATTAACTCTGGAGGGGCTGGGGGCAGGTGTAACATAAAAAAAGAAAAAACACATTCCCTGGGGCTCTGATGTCCGCTGCTATAGCCTGTTCGATGCTTTGGCCCTAGGAACACATGCACGCCACGTGGCCGCTAAGACCAATCAGCAGCTTCAGCAGGAGAGGGACTAGTGACATATGTGAGTAACATCACTGGTCCCTTTCCAGCGAATGCTTAATTGGCCTCAACGGTCATGTGGAGTGCAGGTGAATGAGGCATGGTGTGCAACCGAACGGGCTGCAGTGTAAGACACTGGTACGCTGGGGACAGGTAATTATGTTTTTTTTTTTAATGTTACTCCTCTTGAAGAATAATGTCCCATAGTGGCACCTTCACACAATATAATGTCTCACAGTATCCCCTCCACACAGTATAATGTCTCATAGTGGCCCCTCCACACACTATAATGCCCTAATGTGGCCCCTCCACACAGTATAATATCCCATAGTGACCCCTCCAAACACAATAATGTCCCATAATGCCTCCTCCACTATGGGACAGTCCCATAGTGGCCCCTCCACACAGTATAATGTCCCATAGTGGCCCCTCCACACAGTATAGTGCAATGTCTTATAGTGGCCACTCTGCACAGTGAAATGTCCCATAGTGATCCCTCAACACACTATAATGCCCTATAGTGGCCCCTCCACACACTATAATGCCCTATAGCGGGGTCGGCAACCCCCGACACGCTTATTTACCTGGCACGGGCTGCCCAAGTCCTCGCCGAAACGAAACTGCTATTATTTTACTGTGGGGTCTCTTCAGACCCTAGATTATAATAAGTGGAGTCCCAGAGGAGGTGATCAAACATAAAAAAACAGTGGTACTCACCTTCCCTGTGCTCATAAAGACACATAAAGGTACATCTCAATAAATTAGAATATCTTTGAAAGTTTTTTTTTTTCAATAATTAAATTAAAAAAGTGACCTCCTATATTTTCTAGATTCTTTACACACGTGTTCTATTTCAAGTGTTTTATTTCTGTAAATGTTGATTACGGTTGCAGCTAATGAAAATGCAATCTAGAAATTAGATATTGGAAAAGTTCGTATTGAATCAGTGTGTCACCTGAAAGGTTTCCTAAGCCTTTAAATGGTCCCTCAGTCTGGTTCAGTAGGACACACAATCATGGAAGACTGCTGATTGTGAATTGTATTACTGAATTACTGAAATGAATGAACGTTTCAAAGATATTCTAATTTATTGAGATGCACCTTTACATTTGCCACTAATTGGGGGCTGCACATGTACTTTCATTGCTTCTAATTGGAAAGTACATGTGCGTCCCAGGAAATAGCAGTAAATGCAAGCGTCTTAAAGCATCTGGTGGCAGAACTTCTGTGTTATGGTTTGTGGTATATGACTTTAGTTTAGGGGTTGTCAGACTTACAATTATTAACCGGCACTCCGAGTACCTCATCTTTGATTTTTTTAATTAAAATTAGCACACCGAACAAAAAAGATTGCCTACCGCTGCCCTATAGTAACCCCTGCACACACTATAATGCCATATGATGGCCCTTCCACACACTATAATGCCCTATGGTGGTGCCTCCACACACTATAATGCCCTATAGCGGCCCCTCCACACACTATAATGTTCTATAGTAGCCCGTGCGGTTTTCTTTATGATTATTCCAAAAATTCCTGAAATTTTTGGGATTCACCACCCATAAACCATTATTATGCTCTAGGGTCTCTTCAGACCCCAGAGTATAATGATCGGAGGCCCCCTGGGGAGATGATTAAACAAAATAAACAGTGTTACTCACCTCTCAGGCGCCTGTCTTCTGGCATCTTCATGTCTTTGAGACATCATGAATGGTGCCGGTGTAATGTCTCTGAGGCCCAATCATATGTCTGAGCGGTCTCTGACATCATTTGTGACGTCTCTCAGACCAGAATAGGCTGGAAGACGAGCACCAGAACCCAGGAAAGGTGGGTAACAACATTTATTATGTTTGTCACCTCCCCTGGGCCTCATCATATTATACTCTGGGGTCTCTTCAGATAATATAATATAATGGCAGTATCAGTTAGGACCGGAGTAGTCTGAACGAAACCACTCGGTGAACTTCGCATGATAAATCTCACAAGATTCGTCCAACATATACTTTCACTCTGAAGGTATAGAGCGGGGGCTGCCAGGCTGCACTCTGCAGCAATAGTCAGGGTAAGGGCCGGGCCTCAGGGCAGGTAGCAGCCCATATTCCAGTCGGCCCACTGGGAAGTTTCCCAGTGATATACTGTACATGGCCAATCTGCCCCTGAAAGCTGGGAAAGCTTTCCTAGAGAAAAAATGGTACCTAGGTATCATCCATCAAGGTGGTCGAAACACTGTGGAATCCGCAGCGAATGCTCCACCAGCAGCTCCGCCATGTGCGAGTTAAGTTGCACAACTGACGGATGACTGGATGAATATTGCTGTTTACTGAGCAAACATTCCCTTATGGATGACTGATGTTGGCATGGAAGAGGAGGAGGAAGGGGAGGAGAAACAATTGGTGATAATGTTGATAACGACAACGACGACCATGTACTAGTGCTACATGTAGATTTGGCCTGCCTACCAGGAAGATCACAGGAGGAGTAGGAGAACAGCCTTGCTCACTTCCTTGCAAGTGCCACTGTCAAGTCTATTTTTCCAAATAAGAGAGTGATGCCTTTCCATGTAAGTACGTAGAAATGTCGTTCCTGCATTTGTTCCTGCTTGGCCCACGACTAAGTTTCTGCCTGCAGATCTTGCACATCACCATGGATTTAACGTTTGGCAGCGTACAAATTCCCACACGGGAGATGGCCATATGTACTTTCTGCCGCCAGTAGCAGCAGTAAAAACTTTGCTACTAACATCACCATTTCCAACACCCCCACCCTGAGAGGTTCCCCTAGATCTTCCCTAGGCAGCGCTTTTTGGATGTTGGGCCTGAGCAATGGCTGGAATTACTATCACCACTGCCACCACCCTCTTCATCTGATGTCACCCTGAACCAGTTGCCAAGTCCTATCCACAAGAGAATCATCGGCAATGTCATCATAATCATCTACCCCGCTTTTTATATCACATCATCAAGGCCATGTATACCCTCAGAATTTCCACCTCCATATATCCCCCAAGCTCCCCAACCAGAACAACTAACAGTATTAGTAGTACCACACCCCTGCCACTGCTACCTCCACCACCACCAACAGTCATCATGTGTTCCTCCTCTGCTTCCACACAATGCTGACAGTAGCCATCCAGCTCATCAAAAAAGAGGAGGAAGACTGCTCTGAACAGGAGAAATAGATTGCTCAGCAGGTGCCACATCACTACCAGGGATCTGTGTTAGTTAAGAATGTGAAGGAGACACAGTTGACAGTCCAGAAAGGCCCTGAGGTAAATTACGTGTTATGTAGGAGGTGGAGGAACACACAGAAGCCTGACTCAAGATCAAGTTGGATGCAATATCCTCCTATAACTGAGATGAGCCAGTCAAATAATCAAAAACTTCATCAACATTCTCAAGAAGTACAACAATCCTGCGGCTACTGGTGGTGTCATCAAAGCCAGAAGCAGTGTTGCCACCCACATTCTTATTGTTAGTAGTAATAGTAGTACTTGCACAAGTGTTTCCTCCTAACCCTCCTTTTGTGTGTCGCTTGCCCTGTTTTTTATCACTTATTTTTTAATGCACACAGTGCTTAATTAACATAAAAAGCACTGAAATAACGGAGATTCTTTTCTTACATTAGCGAAAGATGCTCTACTAGTAGTACCACAGCCACCTCTATTACTTTACTATTGTGTGTAATGTAAATCTAGAATTAAATATGCACAGTGCAGTTGCACATACTGAGAAATACTTAAAATATTTGGTTCAGATTTACAACAATGCTGTGCCACCTTCACACTGTTTTCGGATCAGACACCACACCAGACCAGAGCAGAAAAAAATACATGAAATTACTATTCCTAAATGTGTTTTTTAAGATTACAGCCGGCTAGATGGGACTGGGTGAAGATATACAAAAAAACCCCCCGTCAATATAATGGAGATTCTTTTTTTACATTAGTGAAGGTTGCAATACTAGCAGTACCATGGCCACCACTACTACTTTACTATTGTGTGTGATGCATATCTAGAATGAAATATTCGCAGTACACTTGCACATACAAAGAAACGCTTAAAATATTTTGTTCAGATTTACAACAATGCTTTGCTTCCTTCACACTGTGTATGGATCAGAAACCACACTAGATGACAGTGGAAAAAACAACATGAAATTCCTTGACATTGGCACTGAGGATGTTGGCTTTTACCCCTATCTTTTACTTATCAATGCTGTGGCCTCACTTTCCTCCCCCCTATCCCCATACCTTATTCTACCTGAGAATAAAGACAGACACAAGTGAGGTTGGATTAATTGGCCACAGCAGCCATTTTATTACATAAAAACAGTACAAATATATATAAACTGCAATTTTTTAAACCCACCTGAATAAATAACGTTAACAAACCCCATATATAATAATAAATACATAAATAACAATGTAAATAACAAAATAACCAATAAACCCCAACTTTCCAGAAATAAATATATATATTTCCTGAGGGGGAGGTCCTTGGAGCTACATAGATCTGGCCGCCAAACTGTCCATCAAACCAAGTTACCAACAGCCGCAAACCACAGGCTCAGGGGCACCATAAACACCGATGGCAGTCTCACCATACATATAACAAACCACTCCCCGGGACACCACCCAGCAGGAGCCCAAAAGCAGCCAGACTAACCAAAACCGTAGTTAATTGTAGGGGAAACTAAGCACCATGTTTCCCCACCCCCGAATTTTTACCAACTCCAAGGACCCCCCACCCCGCCACAGGGCGCACTCCTTGACCACCTTAAGGCTGCGCACCCCCCACCAAAGCCAGGCCACGTTCCACCCCACCCTGTACACCTAAAGCCCACAGGTCAATCCCAACCGCATTATGGTGTACCCCATCCGCCAACCAGAACTCCCCATGCAGATCCTCCAACTCATGGTGCCGCACAACAACACCCCCGTGACAGATCACGAAAGCACCAACCGACCTATTAACCTTGGACCTAGCCCGATTAACCCTAGACACTGACCTGGCGCCCCACCAGAAATGACGCGGGACTATGTCCGACCAGACATACCAAGTAAACTCGCGTAACATGCAGCCCCAAAGCATACCCCGGAAACCTAGCCAGCGAACTACTGCCACTGACCTAGGGAGACCAAGTTGCCATCTGCGGGGGAGCATATTCGCTCACTCTGCCCCCCAATGGACATAAGAATGCCCCAAAATCCAAACCAGGCTGGGAGTTGACCTATAAAATAAACAATCAATATAAATAATGTAAAAATGTAAACTCCCAACCCAACTAGACCCCCTACAGACTAGGAACATCTACAGCAAATGAGGACGCACATAGGAAACAAAACGACACGACGCCCATCTGCCGATCCGCCGCACGACGTCCGGGCCCAGCCCCACACCGAGGCCTCCGTAGGAGCACCTATGTGGAACAAATGCGGAGCAAAAACCAACGGGTCAAGCCCAAGTCCCCCAAACAATTCCGAAAAGCCCACGTGAACTGAAAGCGAGACAAAAATGAGGCGTCGGAATGGCACAACAAAGGGCCACCCTGCACCTTCCGCAGCCCATAGAACTCCTGGAAGCACCGCACCGGGCACATGGCAGACTCCGGAACGGGAAACAGGCACACCCTGCGGCCCCGGCCGCACTGATCCGTCTTAGAACGGCGGATAACAAACTCGACCCCAGACTCACCCAAACACACATCCTGTACCAACACGCCCCCCACAACCGTCTTGCATGGGGAGACCAATTCCCCCCTGCATTGCCCCAAAAAAAGCACAGGAAAAAGCCAGCCAAAAAAGAGCGACCTCAAATGGGGAAGAACACACCCCATGCAAAGCCACCCCCAGGCGTTCAAGTAATTGAAAGGACACTGGCCGCCGCCCATCAGGGCGGGACTGACCCCTCCTAAAACCCTGAAGAGCCTGAGAGAAAAGAAAATCCTTTGTTACGTCCACCCATCCCCGGACCCGAAAACCGAACGCCAACCCCGCCACTAATCGATTCATCTGCGAAACCGACCAACCAGCCAACGACCCCTGGCCTACCAGCACCAAGACCGCCATGCACCGGTCCCTGTCCAAAACAACACCCCCCCAACTCACCCGCAACGGATTCAAACTCCCTCCACGCCGCCGCATAGGCCGCCCTGGTACCAACCGCTAGGGACAACCGAATGAACTCACCGGCCGTGGCAAGACGACGTCCCACAGATGATCCGGACACGGGATTCCAGAGACATCCGCCGCGGGGGCCACCTGCCGAAACCGCTCCCACTGGAACCGACAAAGAGAGTCGGCAATTACATTACTAACTACAGGGACATGAACCGCCACCACCCACGCATTCAAAGATAAACAATGGAAAACCATGTGCCGTAACAGACGAATCACCGGAGGGGAAGATGCCGTCAGCGAGTTAATGGCACCAACCACTGCCTGGTTGTCATAGTGGAAACGCACCTTCTTGTCGCAAAAACGATCCCTCCAAACCTCCAACGCCACTACAATAGGGAAGAGCTTCAGCAAACACAGATTCCTAACTAGCCCTTGCTCCACCCACTCCGACGGCCAACGTCCTGCGCACCATTGACCCTGACAAAAGGCCCCAAAACCCACCACCCCCGAGGCATCAGTGTACAAATCCCAGTCAAAAACATCAACAGGTGACATTACCAAGGAGCGGCCGTTATAATCACACAAAAATCTGGCCCACACCTCCAAGTCGTCCCTGTGGTCCCTGGTCAACCGAATAAAATGCCTGGGTGACACTATCCCAGCCGTAGCACCCGCCAATCGCCTGTAAAAAACACGCCCCATGGGCATGATCCTACAGGCGAAGTTAAGTTTCCCGAGCAGGGACTGCAAGCCCCGGAGCAACCCACCCCACCTCCTGTCGAAGCGCTACCAATTTATCATCCGGCAGACGACACTCCATTCTCTTGGTATCAATAGTGATACCCAGAAAACTCAAACACGAGGACGGGCCCTCCGTCTTCCCCAGGGCCAAGGGGACCCCAAAACGCGCCATCACCATTCCAGAGTCCGTAGCAAGGAAAGGCAGACCGAGGAGCCAGCCGGACCGAGGCACAAGAAATCGTCCAAATAGTGGATGACGGACCCGATGCCCGCCAGGTCCCTCACCACCCACTCCAAGAATGAGGTAAAGGCCTCAAAATATGCACAAGAGATCGAGCAACCCATAGGGAGACAATTCACAAAATACGCCCCGTCCCAGTAACACCCCAAGAGCCGGAGGCTCTCCGGATGGGCTGGGAGGAGACGAAAGGCTGATTCCACGTCCGTCTTAGCCAACAACGCCCCAGGCCCATACTGTCGCACCCAATGAACCGCCGCATTGAAGGAAATGCAAACAATGGAACTCAACTCAGGGTCAATGCCATCATTGACCAAACCCCCTTTGGGGTGCGATAAATGATGGATCAATCTAAACTTGTTGGGCTCTTTTTTGGGAACAACCCCAAGCGGGGAAGCTACCAAATCCGCAAACGGCGGCAAACTAAAGGGGCCTGCCATGCGCCCCAAGGAGACCTCCTTGGCCAACTTCTCTCCCACCACCCTGGGATGCTGATACGCAGAAACAAGATTTTTTGTGGACAAGGAGGCCCCCCAGAGGGCAGACGGGATCCAAAAACCGTAATCGAAGCCATCGAGCAACAACTGAGCCTTAAGACAGTCTGGATACCGATTTAGATAAGGCTCCATCTTGCGCAGTTTCACCGGAGTCAGCCCCATGGCCAGTTGCCCTGCCAGCCTGGCGCCCTTTTCCCCTCTTAAAGTGGCGGTCCGAGCCATGGGAGTCTCCCCCGCACACAGAACAGGCGTGCCTGAACTTGCAGGATGTCCCAAACTTACACTGGCCTTCATTAAATTGCCAGCAAAATCCTGACTCCCCCCCCCCCCCCCCCCAGTCCCCTGACCCGCCGTTGACTGACTGGCGAGGCTGGAAGATCTGTCCCCTCCCTGAAAGGGCTGCCCAAACCGGGAAGGGGCCATGACCCTCAACCACAACCCGATGTCCTTCTGGTCCCACCTTATAGATGGGCGCACCGCCCTTCGCTGACGGAACTGCTCATCATAGCGCAGCCACGTCTGACCCCTATAAACTCGATAGGCCTCCCCAATAGCATCTAAATAACAAAAAAGGCCCGAACAATTTTCAGGAGCTTTTTCCCCAATGACACTAGCAAGGATGGCGAATGCTTGCAGCCAATTGGTAAAGGTCTGCGGGATCAATCGCCATCGTCTCTTCTCCTCCTCCTCCTTCTTACTCTCATCCCGCTTCCCCTTGTCTAAGTTGAACTTCTCCAGTGGAAACAGGGAAAAGATTTTGACGTACTCATCACGCCAAATCTTATCCTTCACCTCCTTCTTCAAATGAGCACCCAGGGGGCCCTCAAAGCAGACGTATACCTCCCCCCTGGCCCTATCATCTAAACAAATGCCGTCCCCCTCCTTGTCCGTCTGAACTGACACTGCCAACCCCACCTTATTACGAACTAAACTATCTGACGGCAACACTATCACCGTCCCCAACCCACACCAAAACAGGGAACAAGGAAGTCCCCCCGCTACCACCCGTACATGCCAATTCATCACAGAGCCCACCCAACAGAGCCCGCATATCCTCCCCTAAACCCCCCGCCAACACCGTGACCGCCTGACCATCCCCAACCGCCGTGTCCAGTCCCTCCCCACACGCCTGAGATCTAAACAACGCTGGAACGGAACAAGACAAAGACAAACACTCACCAGGCTGCGCAGAAACTGTGATTCCGCCAGCCGCCTGTCCCAAATCCACCCGCAGGGAAGCGTAAAAGAAGTCGTCGCCATCAGAATCCCGGCCTATGCCACCAGCCGCCGTGGAAGTAGAACAGCCAGCACAGGAAGGATGAAGATGGCAAACCAGATGAGGACTGGCCCGGAGACCGGCTGCCGGAAGCAGCCCACCAACCCACAGGTACCGAACTCCACCCAGCCGCTCCAGCAGGCTGGCGTGAAGATCCAGGAGACATCAGTAGTCTTCCAGAGCGACTGGTGGCGCCCCCGACCGGAACATCGCCAGGTGGGGCCACCGTATCCAAGGCCACAGATGGTGAAGGAGTCATGGAAGGAAGGGGGAGGGGCCGCACAGGCCGCAAGCTCCGCCCCCTCGCCTCCGCCGGTCTCGGCCGCTGCTGTGGATGCCTCCCAGGCCGCGGGCTGCCACCCCTGGCTGTAGGGCGCGTCCGCCGACCTGGAGGGTCCCTAGAAGGGGTGCAAAAAAATCTACATTTCTGTTTTTTTCTGTCAAGATGGGGTACTGAGTGTACAGTACATTAATGAGAAATAAAATGAACTTTTTTGCTTTTAGCACATTGCTGCA
The DNA here is from genome assembly GCA_947044405.1 of Leptodactylus fallax. Taxonomy (NCBI): domain Eukaryota; kingdom Metazoa; phylum Chordata; class Amphibia; order Anura; family Leptodactylidae; genus Leptodactylus; species Leptodactylus fallax. The sequence continues at coordinate 4,125,524 of CAMRHE010000152.1, read as the reverse complement.
ATGAAACAAAGAGTGAAAAATTTAAAGGGTTCTGAATGCTTTCCGTATCCATTGTGTGTGTGTGTGTGTGTGTGTGTGTGTGTGTGTATATATATATATATATATATATATATATATATATATATATATATATATATAAATATTCGCAGTGCACTTGCGCATACAGAGAAAGACTAAAATATTTTGTTCAGATTTACAAGCAAACGAGAGCGGAAAAAACAACATGAAATTCCTATTCCTAAATATGCTTTTAAGATTACAGCAATATTTGGGACAAACCCGCTCGTTATGAGCAGATTTGGCTATTTTTATTTTTTTTTTACCTGTGATTTTTATTAAAGTTTTCGAAATATACAGCAGAGGAAGGAGAACAGAATGCAAAACAAAATGCAATGACAATGAATGAACTCCCAACAGGGAAATGAAAAAGGCTACAACAAATAAAAAATAAAAAGTTAACATTGGGGAGGACAAACAAAGGGGAAAATGGAGGGAGGAGAGAGGGAAGGGGTAGATCAGAGATCCTGTAAGGTGCAATAGGCATTCCACAGAGACCATATAGCATCAAAGACTGAAACAGTATTATTCAGGTAAGCAGTCATGCGTATGTTCATAACCCAAGCAATAAAGTCAGGAACAGGAGGGGGCGTAACTGATCTCCAGTACAAGGCTATGAGGGACTTAGCCACTGTGCAGAGAAAAAGAAAGAGCTTAGCTGATTTCCTTCCTAACTGCCTCGGTGGCAACTTGAGTAAGTAGACAAAGGGGTCGAGTGGAAGTTGCTTGAGAAAAAGATTGTCCATGATAGCCTTGACCCCTCTCCAATAATCTCGTATTAGGGGGCAGTCCCAGAATATATGAAACAGAGAGCCTAAAGACGAGGGCTCTATGTACTTATCGCTCCTTCTCATGGCTGCCTCCACTTCCCCTTCTGCGTCCATATCATGTCACTGGGGCCCCCTGGAGGGCAGAAGGGGAGCAGAAGATCGGTAAGTGAGGCCTCAGGCCCACGAACCCCAACAAATACTACTATTATTATACTCTTGGAGTCTTTTCAGACCCTGGACTATAATGATTGGAGGCACAGTAGAGGTGAGCGAATGTAATAAACACTGTTACTCACCTCTGCTGCGCTCCGGCATTCTCCAGCAGTCTTCAGGTCTGTTTGGTGACATCCCAGATGTCACGTGGGCCAGGCCGGCGTCATTATGCGTCACAACACCGGCCTGGCCCACGTGACATCTGTACCAACATTGAAGAGGGCTGAAAGCAGCAAGGAGTGCGCCGGAGCCCAGGAGAGGTGGTTTTTATGTTTGTCACCTCCCTGGATCTCCGATCATTATACTCTGGGGTCTGAAAAGACCCCAGAGTATAATAATAGTTCATGGGTGATCCATTATGGGGGCATAATACTGTGCAGGGACCACTGTGGGGCATAATACTGTGTGCAGCGGCCACTGTGGGCAAAATATTGTGTGCAGGGGTCACTGTGGGGCATAATACTGTGTGCAGGGGTCACTGTGGGACATAATACTGTGTGCATGGGCCACTGTGGGGCATAATACTGTTTGTAGCGGCCACTGTGGGACAATATACTGTGTGGAGTGGCCACTATGGGACATTACATCGTGTGGAGGGGCCACTATGGGACATTATACTGTCTGGAGGTCACTTTGGGACATTATAGTGTGTGTAAATGGGGCGTTATACTGTGTGGGGGCCAGGAAAGCTATGCCGTGGGGAAGGGGCTCCAAGTCAAAAGTTTGCTGTGGGGGGCCAAGTCTTTGCTAGTTATGCCACTGCGGGCAGGAGTGGTTTACCAGTGCATAAGGATCTTATACTGCACTTCCTGAAAGGTCACACAGGTTGAGGATTTAAATGCCCATGATGAGTTAATTTGCCATTGGAGGAGGGTAATCATTCGACCCAAGGGGTCCTCCCATCTAGAAATATATCTGTGGATAAGAGAAGTGTGACCCTCAGGAGACGAAAAAAAGTCTACAGATATCAGAAATAAGTCTCCTGGTGGAGGTACCAGACTTAGATTTGCCTATTTTTATTCAGGAGGCACATTGTGAGGCATTCCAAGACACTGAATTGGAAGATTTTTATTCAGTTCTCATCAAATGTGGCATATTTTTATTGTGTGTCTCAGCATATATTTATTCTGTAGCAAAGTTTGGTGCATCATTTTATTAATAGACTGAAATTGGGGAAAAAAATTGTATTCAGGAGGCACAACACAGGGCAAACTTTACTTCAGGGGCACAGTCTGGGACATTTGTATTCAGTAGATTGTATACATGAAATTTTCATGCCTCCATTGTGGAGATATGCTGCAAAAGTCATCATGAAGGTCTGGACTAGATAGAGAAGAAATGGAAGATAACAACTCCAGTTAGAGGAGACACTGCCTGTTTATTCCAGCTAGAGCTCTAGTATAATGCAGTGATAGGCAGTATCAGAAGGTCAGGTCGTGGTGTCACAGCTCTGCATTCTGGATGTGTTTTTAAGTGTTTGTGGTATCCATTGGTTAGTGTTAAATGAAATTGTTGTAAAGGAATATTTTATCCACATCCATTGTGTATTAACCTGACAGTGGGCTTTTGTTGGTGAAGAGAAAGAGAGCAGCAAGTGGCTTATGACGAGAGTGTACATCTTTGAGCATTTTTAATGAAATGAGTCTATTCCATAGATATACTTGGGTTCTTGTCTCTGTATACAGTAGTAGAACCATGGAAACATGTGCCCTTCCATTTTCTTCATTACTGATATGGGTGGGTATGGAATTAAAAGCTGATAGATTTGGGGCTTACTTGAAAAGAAATGGTATGAATTTGAAGTTTACAACCAATCCTAACGTAAGCTTGGTACATTTTTTTGGATATTACACTGGGTCAGGATGGGAAAACTTAAACACTATTAGTAAATCTGCCTCATTGTGTTATGTGCAGTATAGAGCTTGTAGTGGTGGTATTTGAGGCTACGATTCAGAGAATGCCAAGGAGATAATCCCTATGACATGCTTTACCTCTTCAGGTCCAGCACTAGGTATAACACTGTGGAGGAGGGGGGACAAGGGGAGAATATATGAATTCTACTCCAATTTATTTGACTTTAAAAATAGCAATTCTTGCGCAAACCTGCTTTTGCACAATAATTTGTGACTTTTTACTAATTTATATTATATACACTATTTTGGTGTTTTTGGACAAATTCAGCATACAGATATCAGCAGCACTGGGTGCACATCTAAATGGTCAGAATCCAATGGCTTATAGGTATACAAAAAAAAAAAAAAAAAAAGAATCCAGATAGTACTCCAAAAACAATCCTCTTGGCATATGGATGGCTTGACTCTCACTCTAGCGATCAAGGGATCAAGACTGATATATAAAATGTTGCCAGTTAGAAAGTCCTTATTCTGTGGATAACATTTCAATGTCTTTCTAGGTTTACAAAACAAATTACACACAAAAAAAACAACAAAGGAAAGAAAAACAACTTGTCCAGCCAATACAAGGCCTTTGCAGCAACACACTTGTGACATGCGTGGTAATGGCTGCGTGGTGGTCGAGCAGAGGCTGTGTAATTACCTCTGGAAGGAAACGATAATTACACTTAATAGTAGCTCATTTGATGAACTAAACAGCAAAGCATGTAATTGGTCAGAGGGACCCAGACAGGAGTAAGTAGTAATACTAACCCCTTTTAGCTACATGAATTACACATAATTAAACAAAACTCGTTTGTACTCTGGTAATTACAAAGGATTAGACAGTCATTATATTGCACTTAGGAGCACTTTCTGGAGAGACAAGGAGTTTTTAATCCCGTACAGATAATCAGACATCCCACTGACTTATTAACCCTTTTTCTTTTTTTGGGAGTCTCACCTGAGGAACAACAGTCAGGTAACAAGGGCCTGCTTCCTGCTTATTTTCTGCGATCATTCAATAATGCCTGACATGGAAGCTTTCATTATAACCATTTACAATTATATTGTTAATAGAAAAAAAAAATAGTTATTAACCCTTTTAGGACACAAACAGTTCTTGTTTTTTCAACCTCCCCTTATAAGAACCATAACTTTTTCATTTTTACATCAACATAGCTGTAAACTTGGCTTTAAGCTTGTTTTTTTTTTTGCAAGAATAGTTGTATTTTCTCATGGAACCATTTAGTGTATCATATAATGTTTAAGGTGGTGTGGATGTACACCTTGAACAGTTAAACTCTTACACAGGGAAGGGCTAAACCCCTGTCCCAACTGCACCTGTAAGTAGAGTAAGAGTGCAGTACTAGCAAGTTTGTGCACCTTAAGGATAAGGCCCCCCTGCAGCGAATCATTGCATAAAAATGCTGTGGAAAAGACCATGGCAGAAACGCATCGTTTTCTTTTCCAAAGCGTTATTCACAGAAAGTCCTCTGAGTTTTCCTCTGTGGACTTTCTACCCTTATTATATCTGTCAGGAAAACGCCAGCATTTTTGAATTCACAGTTTTTCCGCTGCAGATTTTTTTCTGCAGTGTATGGATGGGATTAGCCAGAATCCCATCCTCTTCATAGGTACTTTTTCGCAACGTGAGGCCCCGTTCTAAATCTCAATTTAGTTTTATTGGTTGCGTTATATCATGCATTACAATGTACTTGCACTATGTTTTCTGATGTGTCAGGCTAGGTTCACACTAGCATTCGAACTACCTTCGGGGTTTCTGTCCCTGAATCCGCTTGAAAAATGCAGAAAGAAAAGTCCTGCAAGTAGGACTTTTCTCTTTGCATTTTTCGGGCGGAAACTGGGTAGAAACCATGTGGACCCCATTATAGTCTATGGGGTCTGCGGGTAACCACTTTTTAAGCAGATTAGGTTTCTGTTCTTCGGGTTCCCAAGCAGACGCGAAGAACGGAAAGCCGAATGCTAGTGTGAACCTAGCGTTATATGCATGCTTATGTTTCTTTAATTGGTGTAGGTTATTGTGTGGTCAGTGTTCTGCAATTTTCTGAAAGCTGGATTGCGCATTGATTCCTTAGGGATAGAATTAGGACGTGTCTGAGAGTCATACTATTATTTTCTGCCCTGCTATGGTGCAACCCACTGCTGTCAGGCATTGCCCCAGCTACCCTAAGTGGGAGATGGCTCACTATTTAAAAGCCGTTTTTTGGGGTGTGTAGGGGGGTGAGATAGAGTGATGACTTGTAGGAACAGGACCTGTTGAGTGTGTGTCCTTTCTCTGCCGGTGGAACTTCAAGTGACCTACAGGGGCACTGTCTGGGCAGCAGCACTTTGACAGCCGGACTGGGAAGCTGCACGATGGTCACGGTTAGAAGAACAGTGCCAACCGCAGTGAGTACCATATTGCTACCGCTAAAGTGTCGGAAGCTGCTCACGGATATTGATAATGTTAGGTGGGGACTAAGACCCCTGGGTTATGTTGCTGTAGTTCTAATTAAATAAGGAAGAAGTTATGAGCTCGAGAAACAGACAAGCTGACACAGAGTATCATGTTTTGAATGCTTCGCTTTATTGGTTGGCAGAACAAGTTTATATAGGAAACACAATAATCTATATTTAGCCTTCTGTTACGCTGTTCTATATGTCCAAAAACCGGTTTAGACCAATCTCAGAGTTGTGCATCAAACAGGGACATTTCTTAAAGTCAGCACAAGGCCACATGACATCTGGGGTCAAAGATTAGCTTCCTTGCAACATAAACATAAGCATGTCTGCATCCTGTGTAGACATGTGATCCGGAACTCATAATGAGCTTACTTCACTCTTTTGTTTCCCTTATCAATATATATATAAATATATACATTTTAGCAAGTAAAACATGTTTAACCCTTACATTCTCCCCAATTTTAGACATCTAATAACTTTTACAATGAGTACATTCACCTTTCAGGTGCCAGTCCAGCTGGATTCCCCATTGGAGTTGTCATTAGGTGTCTACCACTTATATCTATCTCGATTACAGTGATTAATACAAATTAATACGATTTTTACAAAGCAATATATCAGTAATATAATCATTGCTATTTGTATGACCATCTGGATCAATCCTGCCACCCACCCACCTATACCTTTAAACCAATTGACTGGATTTAAGAATTAAAATGTTTCACACCACCAACTGTCTTTGTTCTGAACATTCATCCTCTCATACTCTTCTCTTAGCCTGTATACTTCCTCCAATTTTCGTTTTTCTTTGATGTTACCTTCTGGGTCAATGTAGTGGCAGCATGTAGGTCCCACTATCTGGCACATTCCTCCCTGAGCTGCAGTTATATAGTCTAATACCAATGTGTGTTGATTAGTGACTATTATCAATTGATTCTGTACTGCAGTAGTGGTATTAAGTATCCCCAGAATTTCCCATATTTGATCATCGAGATAGTCAGTACTTTGCAATAGCTTGTCCCACATCTGCATTATCATAGGATATATGAGTATTGTGCTTACTATCTTATTCCCAGTGCTTGACTGTACCAAGTGAGGTCTACCACTTTTCCTAGGGGTGTTGTCTGCAGCTCTCTTGTATAGAGTATGTTTAGGTATGGATTTTGTATTTAATTTATCAACAACAAAGGTAGCAGGAGTGAGTCTTACTATTGTACATGTGCCCTTCACTCCTACTGGTAACCACTTATACGCTCTGCTGCCACATGCCCAATACATCTGAGGAGGTAAATCGAATAAGACTGAGTGCTGTGTAATAAGTTTGTGCACAAGATCCACAAAGCCAGATACATTCTTTAGCATACACCAAGAGGGTAGTTTACCCAGTGCTCCACAGTACCCCAGGTCTCGATTTCCACAAACAAATGAAAGGTTCTTTTTCCTGTAAAGCCTTTCTTCAACCGTCTCATTCACACACTCTATGTTCCCGGGTATCCCTTTACACGTATGATTGTCTCCCTCTACAAATAGGTGTGCATGTTCCCAGGAAGTGTTGTGTACTGTTCTTTCTATGACCCAAGGTGCCCAGAAATCACTTCTTTTCTGTCCATCATCCCCAAAACTTATCTGTATTCTGGTCTGGGAAATCTTACCCAATATGGTGGCAGTGGATCTATTCCTAAAAACCCATCTTTCCCCACTATATGCCACGTATTGGATATTCTTATTGTTTCCAGTAAGGTTACCTTGCCACCACGGATAATCTGTCCACCCCACTATTGGTATCCCCACAGTAACATTTGCCCATGACCTGGTCTTGAAGTCACCTGCAACATTATCTAGACACCCTGGCCACTGCAGTAGTTCGTCAATAGGGACAGGTATGGCCAGAAAGGGTAAGCTAGTGGAGGTAATAGGAGAGTGTGTACAGATCCAGCAATCCTTGAGGGTATAGTTAAACCCTTCCACCATCACAAGATGGTGTTTAATAAACTTATTGTCCACTTCTTTAATTCCCTGAAGGGATTTCCAGGTCTCACCGATTGTGAGTCCTCTTAGAAGGCACAAAACGAATAATGTCCATTTCTTCATCCTTGCTCAGGTTCAAGGACCTTTTTACAATGAGAAGCGTGTATCCAGTTAGGCTTTCCTTCTAGTTTGACCGAAGTGGCAGTTGTCAACAGTACTTGGAAAGGGCCATCAAATCTAGGTTCAAGGGTTTTTCTGACGTGTCTTTTCACAACCACCCAATCACCAGGCTGCAGGCTATGTGTCCCTGAAAAATCAGAAGGGTCTGGAATAGAAGAGAACACTTGTTTATGTGTTACTTTCAGTCTTTGACACAAGCTCTGAACATAGCTGGCAGTATTGTCATAATTGAGTTGTAAAGTATGAGGAAAATGCAACCCCAACCTAGGCACACTTCCAAACAATATCTCAAATGGTGATAACCCTGTTCTCCTGTTAAGAGTAGTCCTTACTGAATATAAGGCTAGGGACAGGCATTCGGGCCAGGGCTTTCCTGTCTCTGCCATGGCTTTCTGAATCTTCAACTTGAGTGTACCATTCAACCTTTCAACTTTGCCTGAACTCTGAGGATGGTAGGGTGTGTGGAAAGCTTGCTCAATCCCTAATGCAGACATTATTTCTTTCATTATCTCACCTGTGAAATGTGTACCTCTGTCAGATTCTATTACCTCAGGTATCCCGAATCTGCACACAAGCTCAGACATCAATTTCTTGGCAGTTACCTGTGCAGTCGCTTTGCTCACAGGGTAGGCCTCAGGCCATCCTGAAAACAAATCCACACAGACCAATACATACTCGTACGTTCCAGACTTAGGCAACTGTATGTAATCTATTTGTATTCTCTGGAATGGATACAGGGATTTTGGTGTGCATTTGGTAGGTGTTTTAACTACCTGTCCTGGATTGTGTAGAGCACATATGTGACATGCTTTTACGTGATTACTAGCAGCCCTTCCAAACCCTGGGGCAAACCATAATTTACCCACTAATGACTCCATGGCATTTCGAAAGGCATGCACCTTACCATGGGCCAAACCAGCCATTTGGGGGTATACTGCTGCAGGTAGACACAGTCTATCCCCCATTTTCCACGTTCCTTCATACTCTCTGGCACCAGCCTTTTTCCATTTTTCAGTTTCCACGCTGGTTACATTAGAGTATAGCCCCTTGGGGTCTGCTAGGTCAATGTCCATTTTGCTCACCTGGTTGAGACCCTTCCATGGCAGCAGTGCTGCTGCTTTGGCTGCTGTGTCAGCCTTCTCATTTCCAAGACTTTCAGGGTCTCTTCCTTTTGTGTGAGCTCTGACTTTCACAATTGCCAACTGCTTAGGGAGCAATATGGCCTCCATCAATCGACTTACCGAATCTCCATTTTTGATTGGCTTGCCCTGTGCCGTCAGGAAGTTCCTAGACCTCCATATAGGACCATAATCATGTGCAATGCCAAAAGCATACCTGGAGTCAGTGTATATGTTTGCTGTGCTATCTTTAGCTATTTTGCAAGCCTCTGTAAGGGCTTTCAATTCAGCTTCTTGAGCTGACGTGTGGTGGAAGGGCTTCTTGTACTATGATGCCGTGTGTAGTAACTACAGCATACCCTGTAACAAATTTGCCTTCATCTGTTAAGTACCTAGAACCATCTCATAGTCAGGGTTCTGTAATGGGATATCCGTGACATGGCTGAAGCCCACCGTCTCTTGAGACATGAGGGCCACACAGTCATGCTCATGTTGACTATCAAACAAGTCATCTTCTGAGAGGGAGTTTAAAAATATCTCATCATCTACTCCCCCCTTTGAATCATGAACTCCTACTGGTAGAAGAGTTGCAGGATTCAAGGTCAAACAACGGTGAAATGAGATGTTGGAGGAGGATTGCAAAGCAAATTCCATTTTGCTCTGTCTTGCCAAGGAAAGATGACGTCTGTCTACCTGTGTGAGGATTGCATGGATGTCATGTGGTGTATATACCACCAAGGGGTGATCTAGGACAATGTCTGAGCTCTTTTCAAGCAGGGCTTGTACTGAAAGTACAACCCTTACACAAGAGGGTGTTCCTCTGGCTACGGCATCTAAACGTGAACTATAGTATGCCACGGGACGCTTTCTATCCCCATGTTGTTGTGTGAGAACTGCAGTAGCATGTCCCATCATCTCAGTGACATAAATTTGAAAGGGCTTCTGATAGGCAGGCAGGCCTAGGGCAGGTGCACTAACTATCTGGAGCTTAAGTTGATACAATGCATCCAAAGCCTCTGATGTCAGACTGAACGGTTTAGAGGAGAGACAGTCATACAAGGGCTGCATGGTCAGGGATGCAGATCTGATCCATGGCCTACAGTATGACACCAGACCTAAGAAGGTACGCAACTGAGCATGGGATGTTGGTACTTGCATTTCTCTTACCACTTTGGTTCGTTCATCTGAAAGATGTTTGGTACCTTGGCTGAGACAGTGACCCAGAAATACCTCCTTTTGCTTGCAAAATTGCAGCTTGTCTTTACTGGCCTTGCAACCGCTCTGGCAGAGGAAACACAACAGGCTTATGGTAGCAGCTTCACATGTCTGTTTATCTGGGGCACAAAGAAGAAGGTCATCAACATATTGCAACAGTACAACATCATCAGAGGGAGGGCCCCAGGCATTCATGATCAGAGTGAGACACCTTGTGAACTGATTTGGACTATTTTGCGCTCCTTGTGGTAGGACTGTCCAGGTGTATTGCTTACCTCTAAAGGTGAAGGCAAACAGGTACTGGCAGTCGGTATGCAAGGGCACACTGAAAAAAGCATTACAGAGGTCCACAACGCTATAATATGTGGTCCCTGTTGGGACTGCAGACAACAATGTATGAGGGTTGGGCACTATCGGGGTCTCTAGCAAGGTCACCTTGTTTAGTTCTCTCAGGTCATGGACCATACGGTAAGTATCTGGTTCGCCCCTTTTTGCCCTTCTTTTTGACAGGGAACAGTGGTGTGTTGGCCACTGACGTACATTCTTTTAAAGCCTTAGCTTTTAACAATTCTACTATAGTTACGGCTATAGCATCCTCTTGGGCGTGTGCCAATGGGTACTGTTTGATTCTAGGTGGCTGTGCTCCTGGTTTCAAGTTTACCATAACAGGAGGGACATCTAGTTTGCCTAGATCTGTTTTACTTGTTGCCCACAAACTTTCCGGGACCTGAGACAATAATGCATTTTCTTCTTCAGTGAGAGTGAACACCGAATGTGGAGTATTCACTATCGCAGATACTAAACAAAGCATCTTGTGATTGGTATGTGTCAGAGACAAGGTATCTAGTTAGAATTCTACATCCTTGAAATTATGTCTCTATGGGGTCTGTTTGGTCAAGGGTAACAGGGAGACCTGACACTCCCTGAACCACCTGGCTATCTCCTGACAATGGTAGGTTAAATTTGTTAACGATGTCTTTACTGACACAAGATTTTTTTGCCCCAGTGTCTATTAGGAACGGCACCTCCTTTCCATTAATCAATACAGGTTGGAAAATTTGTATACCTCTCTCTGCTGAAGATAAGAGGGACACTGGGGCGGGAGGGCCTAACCTTCATTGTGAGTTATCCTGACCTTGATCAGGGACAGGCAGGCAGCTTCTAGACTGTTTTTTGTTATTGTCACTTTGCTTAGGACACCAGCAATCTCTGGCCAAGTGTCCTTGCTTTCCACAATTAAAACACTTCCTGGTTTCCCTCTGTCCCTGTTGTCTGGGGCGGGTAACTTGTCTGCCCTGATTACTCTGGTTACCCGGGTTTAGGGTACCCGAGATGGTGTAACTCTTTACCGAGGCTGCTGCCTTCTTCTCTCTCTCATCTACTGCAAAACCAACAGCTTTGGCATATAGATAATCGGGGTCTGTACGTCTCCAATCTGGGGTACAGCCTTTAATCTTTTCAGCCAAATTAGATCCAATTCCCTGTATAAACGCTTCAGCAATCATGGTGTTCTTTAAGGCAACAGGGGCCTCATCCCACCTGGAATCTACTACCTTTGTGAGTAGTCTGCCATATTATGCTTCAACAGACTCTCCCTTCTCCCTTTTACAAGTAGTCAAGGCAGTACGTCTAGTTTCTGCTTGTTTGTCACACCATAATTGCAATCTATCTAAGAATTCTTCCCCACTCCTGGTGGTTTCTGTACTGTGGGGCTCATTTCTACCAAACTGGGCAGTAATATTAATGGTCCCCATCAGCCCCTCGGTACATTTAACCTGTGCAAGGGCCATAAGGTCCTTCCAACTGGCTTTATAATTCATCTGGATCATGGGATCATTGGGATCTTGTTAAAACTGGGTATAATTGTTGTGCCGGCTCTGGTGGGGGTGGTGGAGGAAGGACCTCATCATCGGGTGGTGGTAGCATTTTTACTTGTTGTGGGTTTGGGCGATGAGCTTCACACACCAGACAAGTTTCTCTGTAGTCTGGGTTCTGTTGACTACAGACTCTGCAAGTCCATCCCTCTGAACCTCTGTATGGTGGAGGTGCAGACGGTGGATTATTCCGTCCCTTTTGAGTTAAAATCATGACAGAGGGTAAAGCATATAATGTAACCTTTTTATCACCCGATTTTTGAGGCCAATCCTCCCTCTCTACTCTGCTGCTCCCTTCAATTAGAGCATATATTCCTCTTTGTAATTTGTGCTACTGGATTTGTCCTGCATGGTCTAGTGTCCATTGATCCCAAAATTTACTATCAATCAGTCCTGTCTTGTGAACCCCTGCTCTTTTAAGGATCGTTTTTACTTGGGCGGCAACTTCTTTCCCTTCCCCTGTCTCTATTAGTTCATATGGGGTGTACCATATCTTAGAGGGTCCCTTCCCCATACTGGCTGGTAGCTAATCAGCCGTGAATTCCCACTCCTCTAGGGCAATTAAGACAATAGAGGGTCACTTTGACTTCTCTAGTGGGAACTCCCAAACAGACACTCTGTTTTCCTTGAACTAATTCTTAATGTGCAAGTTCTGGTGTAGTGCTCAGGGCAAAACCTCAATTGGTTTCCACAGACTGAACTTTCTGCCTGTGTCCCCTTACCGAAACACACCTGAATTATTGCACGTACCTGCGCGGATTCTACTCAGTCCTTCGTGCTACTACTCGGGTCTCATTCGACCCTGACCGTCCAGGCACAGCTGGAGGCTAGTGTTCCAAAACAAGGACTTTTCAATCACTCAGTACTTTTCTTTCAGGTCCTTGTCCGCAACTCTAGGGGTTAAGGATGGAGAATGTGTCTCCCTTCTGCGCTGCCTTATACACTTTATAACAAATGTAACAACTAAATGACAGTATGATCAATAGACAAAGACTGATGTATACTATCTCCCACTCCACTACAGACAACATACCCTTTAGTTAAGGTTCTTCCGTACTATATAATATGGCACCGATCGTCACAAAAACATGCAGCAACTAACCTCACTCATCGACACACAGGATCAGAGACACGCAGGAACTCAGATAAGTTATTTGGCAAGACAAGGGCTTACCTTACAGCGCTGTTTTATTCATCTGAGATCCTCCGGCCCCGTCTCCAAATCGGTTGGTGGATTGGCACACTATCGGCTGCACATCGGACGATTATCGATGCCCCATGTTTCTGGGCGTCAGTTGTTAGGTGGGGACTAAGACCCCTGGGTTATGTTGCCGTAGTTCTAATTAAATAAGGAAGAAGTTACGAGCTCGGGAAACAGACAAGCTGACACAGAGTATCATGTTTTGAATGCTTCGCTTTATTGGTTGGCAGAACAAGTTTATATAGGAAACACAATAATCTATATTTAGCCTTCTGTTACGCTGTTCTCTATGTCCAAAAACCGGTTTAGACCAATCTCAGAGTTGTGCATCAAACAGGGACATTTCTTAAAGTCAGCACAAGGCCACATGACATCTGGGGTCAAAGATTAGCTTCCTTGCAACATAAACATAAGCATGTCTGCATCCTGTGTAGACATGTGATCCGGAACTCATAATGAGCTTACTTCACTCTTTTGTTTCCCTTATCAATATATATATAAATATATACATTTTAGCAAGTAAAACATGTTTAACCCTTACAATAACAACAATTGTTGGCAGGATAGTTGAGGTTCAATAGAGCACATAGCTCCAAAAAGGATGGGCAAGCTACATTGTTGTTTTCCCCCTGCACAGGAAGACTCAGGTAGGACCTAACAACTGGCCTTCAGCACCCTGGTAGATTTCATCAGGGAAGAGAAGTAGTAAGTAACCCATGACCAAAATTGGTTCTTGGAATGTATAGATGAGTTTTATGGAAAACCAGGATGTAAGAACACTGATATACTGGAATACATCTGAGTCATGATATTAATTTAAAGGCACTCTTTCTCTTTAATACATATCACCTACTGCTATATATATTAAAGGTAAACACAGGTTTCAGACTGGGATAATTGACTGCAATAAACCGTTTATTGCAGTCAATAATCCCAGTCTGAAACATGTGTTTACCTTTAATATATATACAGTGGGGAAAAAAAGTATTTAGTCAGCCACCAATTGTGCAAGTTCTCCCACTTAAAAAGATGAGAGAGGCCTGTAATTGACATCATAGGTAGACCTCAACTATGAGAGACAAAATGAGAAAACAAATCCAGAAAATCACATGGTCTGATTTTTAAAGAATTTATTTGCAAATTATGGTGAAAAATAAGTATTTGGTCAATAACAAAAGTTCATCTCAATACTTTGTTGTATATCCTTGTTGGCAATGACAGAGGTCAAACGTTTTCTGTAAGTCTTCACGAGGTTGGCACACACTGTTGCTGATATGTTGGCCCATTCCTCCATGCAGATCTCCTCTAGAGCAGTGATGTTTTGGGGCTGTCGCTGGGCAACACGGACTTTCAACTCCCTCCAAAGGTTTTCTATGGCGTTGAGATCTGGAGACTGGCTAGGCCACTCCAGGACCTTGAAATACTTCTTATGAAGCCACTCCTTCGTTGCCCTGGCGGTTTTCTTGGGATCATTGTCAAGCTGAAAGACCCAGCCACGTTTCATCTTCAATGCCCTTGCTGATGGAAGGAGGTTTGCACTCAAAATCTCACGATACATGGCCCCATTCATTCTTTCATGTACACGGATCAGTCGTCCTGATCCCTTTGCAGAGAAACTGCCCCAAAGCATGATGTTGCCACCCCCATGCTTCACAGTAGGTATGGTGTTCTTTGGATGCAACTCAGCATTCACTCTCCTCCAAACACCACGAGTTGTGTTTCTACCAAACAGTTCTACTTTGGTTTCATCTGACTAAATGACATTCTCCCAATACTCTTCTGGAATATCCAAATGCTCTCTAGCAAACTTCAGACGGGCCAGGATATGTACTGGCTTAAGCAGGGGGGCATGTCTGACACTGCAGGATCTGAGTCCCTGGCAGCGTAGTGTGTTACTGATGGTAGCCTTTGTTACGTTAGTTCCAGCTTTCTGCAGGTCATTCACTAGGTCCCCCCATGTGGTTCTGGGATTTTTGCTCACCGTTCTTGTGATCATTTTGACCCCAATGGGTGAGATCTTGCGTGGAGCCGCTGATCGAGGGAGATTATCAGTGGTCTTGTATGTCTTCCATTTTCTAATGATTGCTCCCACAGTTGATTTCTTCACACCAAGCTGCCTGCCTATTGCAGATTCAGTCTTCCCAGCCTGGTGCAGGTCTACAATTTTGTTTCTGGTGTCCTTCCACAGCTCTTTGGTCTTCACCATAGTGGAGTTTGGAGTGCGACTGTTTGAAGTTGTGGACAGGTTTCTTTTATACTGATAATTTCAAACAGGTGCCATTACTACAAGTAATGAGTGGAGGACAGAGGAGCCTCTTAAAGAAGAATTTACAGGTCTGTCTTGTTTGTAGGTGACCAAATACTTATTTTCCACCATAATTTGCAAATAAATTCTTAAAAATCAGACAATGTGATTTTCTGGATTTGTTTTCTCATTTTGTCTCTCATAGTTGAGGTCTACCTATGATGTCAATTACAGGCCTCTCTCATCTTTTTAAGTGGGAGAACTTGCACAATTGGTGGCTGACTAAATACTTTTTTTTCCCCACTGTACCTGCACTACCATGTTTCTGGTGCGTCTGTACTCCAGTTGTTGCTTGGCTCTGGCTGGTGTTCCTGAAATATGACTGGGTCTTTAAACCCATAGCACATCATGATGTAATAGTGCACCATGGAGCATTATCACTTAATGTACCATTATCATGGCACCCACTAAGTAGTTGAGCGGGTGCCAGCTGTAAGATAGAGCTGACACCCCGCTGTATCACCTGGTGTTAACCCCTTAAATGCTGCAGTCAATCATGATCATTCATCCAAAAGGATGATCTTCTCTCCTGTGCCACCTTTAGGTGGTGCTAATCGGTTTCTACGGCAGTCCAGGTACTGATCAGTGACCCCTGGTCTGCCTTCGGTCAGTGCCTGAGGCAGGATTGATGAGAGAGGCTGTTTATGCATAGGCTGACAGTCATTATACACTACAATATATGAATATAATCCTGATTAGTCCTGATGGGACTAAAAAAAGTCAAGAAAATGTGTAAGAAAAATTAAATAAGTTAATTAATAAGTAAAAGAGAAAAATCACCATATTACCATATAAAAATACTTTAGGGCCTGTTGACATGGAGAATTCTGCTCCAGATTGTCCATTGTTTTTTGGAGCAGGCGGCTGAAAAAGTAAGCATCCTGCACGATCTTGCCGTAGAGTCTGTGGCTTGAGAGAGCCCACTGATTAGGCCCATTCATCTGGGCCTAATCAGCAGTAGAAAGCCATGACAAAATTCCGATGCTCTGCTACCACCACGGGGAGCCAGAGGGCGGAAAATGAAGAGGAATCTGAGACGGATGTATGCCTCAAATTCCTCTTCATTTTCCACTGTGTGAACTTACCCTTATTATGTAAAAAAACAATACACATTTGTTAGCGCTGCACCGAGTATAATTAAAAATAAAGAATTATTTAACCTGCATGGTGGACATCGTAAAAATAGACAAAAAAAACACCAGAAATAACACTCTTTTGTAATCTAGTCTTGCAAAAAAGGAAATAAAAAGTAATCAAAAAGTCTTTATGTATCCCAAAATGGTACCAAAAAAATTACAGCTCATCCTGCAAAAAACAAGCCCTCAACCAGCTCAGACAACAGAAAAATAAAAACATTATGCCTTTCAAGAGATGGCGATGCAAAAACAATAGATTTTGTCCCAAAATTGAATTTTATTCAGCAAAATTAGGAAAACATAAAAAATATATATGGTGTCACCATAATTGTACCAACCCATAGAGTAAAGGTAACAAGTTACTTACATTGTACAGTGACTGACAAAAAAATTGAAATGCTAAAAAGCAATGCTAGAATTGATATTTTTTATTCTCCCTAAAAAGAGTTAAAGAGAGTCTACCACCTACCCCAAGCATATTCAACTTGTCACCACTGTGTTACAGAGCACATTACAGTCATAAACAACATATCTTTATTTATGTCACTTTTGTAGATTTGGAGCCCTGCTCTGGCAACTCAGATCCCTCCCATCTCCTTCTTGATCCTCCCACTGGTATGACATGACCCAAACATGACATGGCATCCAAAAACCAAACCATCTAAATCTGCACTCATTCCCTTCTTTAAAGCTAGGCTCATACTAACATTGCCTCTAATTTGTACTGGTCTAGAGGACCAGAACGGAGAGGCAGACCGCAAAAAAGCAGTTACAAACGCAGTCCAATGGACGCCACTGAATATTGGTGGAGGAAAAAGTTCTCCATGCAGGATAGTGTGGATTTTCAGTGGAAAATTTTCGGATGTGAACGTAGCCTCACCTGCTGTGTGCCCAAACAGCAGTTTGTGGCCACATATGTAACATTGTTGTACCTAAGATAGCACACATAACAATGTCACATAAGTGGTTACTAACTGCTGTTTGGGCACACAGCAGGGTGCTGAAGGGAAGGCGAGCTATTTGGCTTTTAGCATGAAGATTTAGATGGTTTGGTTTCTGGGTGGCATGCCCCTTTTACAGAGCACCTGCAATGCCAGTGAAGTGGAACCCCCAGAGACGTGACTACATTTTGGAAACTGCACTCCTCAAGGAATCAGTTTTACCTCTCAAGTGTTGCATTCATTTATTTTCCAAAAATGAATACACAGAGGATAGTGAAAAGTGAAATTTTTTCCAGAAATTGCCATTTCAGTGCACAATACGTTGTTTGTGAAAACAGTGACACAAGCTGTTGTACTTGAGATATTCTGCTCAATGGTTTTGGAGAGTGTGTCTCTGTTGACATATTGTGCACTGAAATGTGATCTTTCTGGAAAAATTTGCAATTTTCACATTTCAGTTGCACATTAATTTCTAACAAATAAAATAATGCAACCTTTAAAGGGAATCTGTCAGGTCAATCTGGGACACTAAACCACCCACAGGTCCTTATAGACTTGGGGTTTAGTGTCCCAGATCACCCTGTTGTAATGCAATCCGCAGGAGAATTAAAAATAAAAAAAAAGCTTTATACTTACCTACAGTCATGGCCAAAAGTTTTGAGAATGATACAAATATTAATTTTTACAAAGTCTACTGCTTCAGTTTTTCTAATGGCAATTTGCATATACTCCAGAATGTTATAAAGAGTGATCAGCTTAACAGCAATTACTTGCAAAGTCAATATTTGCCTAGAAAATGAACTTTATCCCCCAAAACACATTTCAACATCATTGCAGCTCTGCCTTAAAAGGACCACCTAACATCGTTTTAGTGATTGCTCCATTAACACAGGTGTGGGTGTTGATGAGGACAGGGCTGGAGATCAATCTGTCATGATTAAGTAAGAATGACACCACTGGATACTTTAAAAGGAGGCTGGTGCTTGCCATCATTGTTTCTCTTCTGTTAACCATGGTTATCTCTAAAGAAACACGTGCAGTCATCATTGCACTGCACAAAAATGGCCTAACTGGGAAGAGTATTGCAGCTAGAAAGATTGCACCTCAGTCAACAATCTATCGCATCATCAAGAACTTCAAGGAGAGAGGTTCCATTGGTGCCAAAAAGGCTCCAGGGCGCCCAAGAAAGACCAGCAAGCGGCAGGACCGTCTCTTAAAAGTGTTTCAGCGGCGGGATCGGGCTACCAGCAGTGCAGAGCTTGCTGAGGAATGGCAGCAGGCAGGTGTGAGTGCATCTGCACGCACTGTGAGGCGGAGACTCTTGGAGCAAGGCCTGGTCTCAAGGAGGGCAGCAAAGAAGCCACTTCTCTCCAGAAAAAACATCAGGGACAGACTGATATTCTGCAAAAGGTACAGGGAGTGGACTGCTGAGGACTGGGGTAAAGTCATTTTCTCTGATGAATCCCCTTTTCGATTGTTTGGAACATCTGGAAAACAGCTTATTCGGAGAAGAAGAGGTGAGCGCTACCACCAGTCTTGTCTCATGCCAACTGTAAAGCATCCTGAAACCATTCATGTGTGGGGTTGCTTCTCAGCCAAGGGAATCGGCTCTCTCACAGTCTTGCCTAAAAACACAGCCATGAATAAAGAATGGTACCAGAATGTCCTCCAAGAGCAACTTCTCCCAACCGTCCAATAATAATAGTCCTTTAATAGTCCCACAATGGGGAAATTCAGTGTGTTACAGCAGCAAAGATAAGCAGATACAAATACAAATACAACATGTACAGGAATGTTCCAAGGTGAGAGGCATTACATTAATAGCAGACAGACAGATAGGACGTAGCAGAGGAGGGGGGGGGGGATTTAACAGGCAGAGAGATATTTCAGTTCTCTGTGTGTAATGATCTCCGCTTAGGTCGGTGTTGGTTGTACAGCCTAACCGCGGTGGGGAGGAAAGACTTCCGATAGCGCTCCTTCTCACACCTAGGGTGGAGCAGTCGGTCACTGACAGTACTGCTCAGCGCGATCACAGTCTCATGCATGGGATGGGACTTCTTCTTCTGCATGGAGCTCACCACGGACAGTATCCTTCTGTCACCCACCACCTGCACTGGGTCCAGTGGGCTCCCCAGGACAGAGCTGGCCCTTCTAATCAGCTTGTCAAGTTTATTTCTGTCCCTGGTTGATATACTGCTCCCCCAGCAGGCCACTCCAAAGAAGATGGCTGATGCCACTACCGAGTTGAAGAAAGTTCTAAGAAGTGCCCCCCGGATTCCAAAGGCTCTGTTTCCTAAGCAGGTAGAGCCTGCTGTGGCCCTTCCTGTACAGGGCCTCCATATGATCTGCCCAGTCCAGCTTATTATTAAGGAGCAAACCCAGGTACTTATAGGTGTTCACAATCTCGATGCCCGTCCCCAGGATGTCCACTGGTTTAGGAGGGCTTCTGCCTTTGCGGAAGTCCACCACCATCTCCTTGGTCTTCCCCGCGTTAATCTTCAGGTGGTTCCAGTGGCACCAGTCCACAAAATCCTGGTTCAGTTCTCTGTACTCCCTGTCATCATCATCTGTGATGAGACCCACTATTGCAGAGTCGTCAGAATACTTCTGTAGGTAGCAGCTGGATGAGTTGCACCTAAAATCTGCAGTGTACAGTGTGAAGAGGAAAGGGGCGAGAACCGTACCCTGAGGTGCCCCCGTATTACAGATCACGGTACCTGACACACAGTCTCGGGATCTCACGTATTGAGGTCGATTTGTGAGGTAGTCTAGGATCCAGTTGCAGAGGTGGTGGTCCACTCCAGCAAGGCCCAGCTTGTCCCTCAATAACCTGGGCTGTATGGTTTTAAAAGCACTGGAGAAGTCAAAGAACATTATTCTCACTGTGTTCCCTGGTTTCTCCAGGTGAGACAGAGCCCTGTGCAGAAGATGGATGATGGCATCATCTACCCCAATGCCCGGCCGATAAGCAAACTGGAGGGGGTCCATAGCGGGGCTCACTAGAGGGCAGAGATGTGTGAGAACCAATCTCTCCAAGATCTTCATCAGGTGGGATGTCAGTGCTACAGGTCTGTAGTCGTTGAGGTCCATAGGGTGGGGTTTCTTTGGAACTGGTACCACACAAGAAGATTTCCATAATTCAGGGACTATTTCCTGCCTCAGGCTCATATTATACATATATGTAATTATACCACACAGCTGGTCCCCGCAAGTCTTAATTAGCCTTGCACTGATGTCATCTGGCCCTGCGGCTTTCCTCGCCTTGATCTTTTTCATCTCCTTCCTCACCTGGGCCCGTGTGAAGGTCAGACTGTGGCCAGATAAAGACGGATTTCTGGATTTACTGGTCTGTTGGGAAGTGGCCGCATGGGGAGAAGTCATTGTGGTGGGGGAAGCTGAAGGACATACTGGGGTGGGAGGAGCTGGTGTGTGATCAAATCTGTTGAAGAATAGGTTTAGTTCATTAAGCCAATTAACATCTGCCTCAATCTGGCAGACAGACTGTTTATGACCCGAAATTGACTTAAGCCCCTCCCAGACCCCCCTTATGTCTTTTCTTTCCATTTGCTTTTCCATTTTTTCTTTATAACTGGCTTTTCCCTGCCTGATTTGATGCCTCAGCTCCTTTTGTACTTCCCTCAACCCCTCCTTATCTCTTGTCCTGAATGCCATCTTTTTCTCCTTAAGTAGTGTTTTTATATCAGAGTTAATCCATGGTTTGTTATTGGAGAAGCACCTCACCACTTTTGTGGGTACTGTGTTGTCCACACAAAAATTAATGTAGTCTGTTATGCAGTGTGTGAGTCCTTCTATATCTTCTCCATAAGAATCCTGCAGCACTTCCCATGCGGTTGTGTCAAAACAATTCCTCAGAGCCTCATCACTCTCCTCGGACCATATCCTCACTGTGCGGATGACAGCTGGTTCTCTACGTACAAGTGGCTTGTACACAGGTCGGAGATGTACTAGGTTGTGATCCGATCTTCCCAGGGGCGGTAGGGCTGATGAGTTATATGCCTCCCTCACGTTGGCAAAGAACAAGTCTAGTGTTTTGTTGTCTCTTGTGTGGCAGGTTACATACTGTGTGAAACTGGGCAGTGTGGATGATGGAGAGGCATGGTTGAAATCACCCGACAGAAGAAAGAGGGCCTGGGGATGTTTTAACTGTAACTGGCTCAGCGTGGCTTGTAGGACCTCGCAGGCAGTGTCAGCTTTCGCAGAGGGGGGGACATATGCAGCTATCACGATGACATGTGATAGTTCCCTTGGTAGGTAGAAAGGTCTCATGCTCACAGCTAATAGTTCAATGTCCTTACAGCAAGTTTGCTCCTTAATCACAATGTGCCTAGGATTACACCATCTATTATTCACAAACATTTCCAGCCCTCCTCCTTTCCTCTTACCGCTCTCCCTTGTCCTGTCTGCCTAAAGGAGTTTAAAACCATCCAAGGAGTCCAGAGGGTCAGGAGTAACTTCAGTGAGCCAAGTCTCTGTAAGTAGCATCATGCTGCACGCCCGAAACTCCTGATGATGCCTGGTGAGCGCTGTTAGTTCATCCATCTTGTTTGCAAGAGATCTCACATTGCCCATGATGATGGAGGGAACAGCTGGTCGGTAATGCCTCTTTTTAATCCTCTGAAGAGTACCAGCTCTGCATCCCCTCACCCGCTTTTTCTTTCTCCAAATCTCACGGGGGATGTGTGACCAGATGGTATGCCGTCCTGCTGTGTCTCTGAGCTGCAGAATTTCCTCTCTTGTATTGGCAAAGGAATTGTCTGCATACACAAAAGATCCCATTTTCAAGCAGAACAAAAATACAGATAAAAAACAAAAAAAAAAAGTATCACAAGGGTCCAAGTCTTTGTGTGTATTTCTTCATAGTGCAAAGTCCTTAAGTAGAGAGGTACAAAATGAGTCATAGAAAGAAAAATAAGATAGAGAGTCTCAGAGCTGCTGTAGCTGGCAGCCACTCCAGCGGCGCCATCTTGGAAAAAAAAAAGAGCAGTTTGGCGCTCAACAATGCCTTTTCCAGCATGATGGAGCACCTTGCCATAAAGCAAAGGTGATAACTAAATGGCTCAGGGAACAAAACATAGAGATTTTGGGTCCATGGCCTGGAAACTCCCCAGATCTTAATCCCATTGAGAACTTGTGGTCAATCATCAAGAGACGGGTGGACAAACAAAAACCAACAAATTCAGACAAAATTAAAGCATTGATTCTGCAAGAATGGACTGCTATCAGTCAGGATTTGGTCCAGAAGTTGATTGAGAGCATGCTAGGGAGAATTGCAGAGGTCCTGAAGAAGAAGGGTCAACACTGCAAATATTGACTTGCTGCATTAACTCATTCTAACTGTCAATATAAGCTTCTGTTACTCATAATATGAATGCAATTATATTTCTGTATGTGATAAAAACATCTGACAAACACACATAAAAACCAGAGGGCAGCAGATCATGTGAAAATATTATATTTGTGTCATTCTCAAAACTTTTGTCCATGACTGTAGATAAAGGGTCCGATCGACGCTGTTTGGTGAAAATGGTCCGGCTTATTCATGAGGCAGGCCTCCCAGCACCTGCGCTTTTCTTCAGTGAAGCCAAAGATGGACACTCCGGCTTCACTGCGTAATTGCGGGGAATGCGCACTGAAACTGAGGAGTATTCCCCTGGCTTCATTGAAGAACTGCTGCTCAGGGAGCACAACGGCAGGGTGAGTATAAAGATTTTTTAATTATTTTTAATGCGGCCATGGATTGCGTTATAACAGGGTGATTTGGGACACTAAACCCCAGGTACATATGGACGTGTGGGTGCTTTAGCATCTCAAATTGCCCTGACAGATTCCCTTTAAAGGGGTTGGCCACTTTCAGACCAATATTGAGAGACAAATGTTTTTGTTTGTATAATAAAAAGTTATACAATTTTCCAATATACTTTCTGTAACAAATCCTCACAGTTTTCTAGATCTCTGCTTGCCGTCATTCATTCTGCTTACTTCTAGTGGATAGCTTTCAAAATGGGGTTCTACAAAAGTGACATGCCATCCAAAAACTAACTCCTCTAAATTTGCATTCCAAAAGGGGGTAATGCATACTTCCCAACTTTCAAAGGACTGAAAGAGGGACAAAATGTGTGGCGCGCTATGTATGCCATGGCAAATTTAGGTCCACCCACTTCTACTTTGACTCTGCCCATTCCTACCCATTTTTCTTTGTGCCTCCACACAGTATAATACTCCTACCATCACCCTAGCATTATATGCCCCTACATTATAATGTTCCCCTCCAATTGTCCCAGAGTATGAAGTCCCTCTCCTTGTGCCCCAGTTTAAACTGGGGGCAAGTAGAGGGGGACATTAAACTTGGGCAGATGGAAGGGGACATTAAACCGTGGGGGTAGCTGGAGGGGGATATTAAACTGGGGGGCAACTAGAGACAGATATGTCCATCTCCAGCTATCCCCATGGTTTAATGTCCTCCTCCAGTTGCCCCAGTTTAATTTCACCCTCCATCTGGTCCCCAGTTTAATGTCCACTCCTCCATCTGTACCCAGTTTAATGTCCCCCTCCATCTGTCACCAATTTAATGTCTCCCCTTCATCTGCCACCTATTCAGTGGCATAAATACCAGGGTGGCAGTGGTAGCGGCTGCCACAGGGCCTGGGACATTAGAGGGTCAGGTGGGCCCCTGATGGTTTTTTTTTTTTCTTAATAGGCTGTTACCTGCAGGAGTAACCCAAGCAGGTAACGGTCCCTATTCACTTACCTTCTGCAGAAGCGGAGACGGCTGTGAGCAGGAGCTGGGATCGGTAAGTAAGGCCCGTGAACCCCACAAACACTGCTATCATTATACTCTGGGGTCTTTTCAGACCCCAGAATATAATGATCGGAGGCCCAGGGGAAGTGAGGGAACATAAAAAACAATGTTACTTACCTCTTCTGTGCTCCGGCAGGCTTCGGGCCTGTTTGGTGACGTCCCAGATGTCACGTGGGCTAGTCCGGAATCATTATGCGTTGCGACGCCGGTCTGGCTCACGTGACGTCTGGTCCAACATTGAAGAGAGACGAAAGTAGCGGGGAGTGCGCCGGAGCCCGGGAGAGGTAAGTAACATTGTTTTGTATGTTTGTATCCTCCCCTGGGTTTCCGATCATTATCCTCTGGGGTGGGTTGGGGGCAGCGGTTCGGAAGGGAGCCTAATGTCAAATGTTCGCCTTTGGTCCCAGCCATTCCTAGTTATGCCACTGGCCAGGAGAATGTTACTTTCCTGACTACATTGTCTCAAATGTAAAATTTTATGGAGAAGGGAAAATTCTTTAGCTTTTTCTAGTGAAGGGAAATCTTAATGTTTTAGCATGCCAAGACATTTTGGAGAATTGTATGCTTCCAACTTTTTGGGAACAGTTTGGGGAAGGCTTTTTTCTGTTCCAGTTGAACTGTTCCTCATTGTACCAAGCAAAGTCCACAAAGGCATGGTTGGGTAGATTTAGTGTGGAAGAACTTGATTGTCCCTCACAGAGTCCTGACCTCAACTCCATTGGCCCTTTTGTTTAACATCAGTGTCTGACCTCACAAATGTTCCTCTCAATGAATGGGTAAAATTCTCACAGACTCATTCCAACTTCTTGTAGAAAGCCTTCCCAGTAAAGTTTTTTTTTTTTTTAGGGGGGGGATGCAACTCCATATTAATACCTATGGATTTATCATAGGATATCATAAAAGCTCCAGTAGGTATAATGTGTAGGTGTTGCAATACTTTTGTCTATTTAGTACTATAGAGTTTGCTCTATTTCTGCAGTTCAGCTAAGTATCTGATCTTCCAGCATCAGTTTGTTTCACAGCATGAAAATAGCCAGAAATAAAAAGCTTAAATTCTGTCACGGGAACTCTGCTGCTGTCACTTTCATGTAGACATTTTGCTGCCATTTGTAGGGGTAGTGTGAGGAAACTATGTCTGATATTTATTGTAAGGGTGGCTAAAACTTATAATGGTTCAGAGGTAAAACTGCACGTGTGTTTTGTGCAAATCCTTCAGTTTGTTAGCAATTTTTCAGTTTTGGCTCAGTTAATGTTTGGCTTTCAGTCCTAGTGTATCATTTAAATTTTGCCTGAACAGATCCTGAGACACATGAGTGACCGTGTGACCTGTTGACTGTCATAGTGATGTGTACCATCTGGTGGCATCTTCTTGGAGCTCCAGTTTTGCATCCTACATATATGCACGTGTATTATAGAGCAGTGAAATTTACTGCCCCAACCTTTCGTGTCTTGATGAATAAATTAAATAGCCAGATTCCCTCTTGCCTTGTTCTGTAAAATCTCTGGCTTGTTTGGTTTGCTTTTAGATTGCTTTGTGTGGCAATTTTCATTTGGACACCAGGTGGTAATATTTATATGTGCATTGAGTAGCACCATT
This sequence comes from Leptodactylus fallax, assembly GCA_947044405.1. Classification (NCBI taxonomy): domain Eukaryota; kingdom Metazoa; phylum Chordata; class Amphibia; order Anura; family Leptodactylidae; genus Leptodactylus; species Leptodactylus fallax. The sequence continues at coordinate 4,099,771 of CAMRHE010000152.1, read as the reverse complement.
GAGATGGGAAATACATGAAATAATTTTGGCAAAATATGGCAATACTGATCTAAACAGTGTTAACTAACCCCTTAAAGGGGGTTTGTCTGTGATTTTCCGAAATTTGACTAAGAGCAGGAGGTAGTATAACTGATCATAACATAATAAATAGTCCTGCACCAATGACTGCTGCAGTGGCTTCAGTGGTTATGTGTCATACATGAAACATCACCTTTGGGAACAGTGACTGTAACATTCTCTTAAATGGTATATGTGATGTCATTGTTGCACAACTGGCTGGAAGTGGTTGCCCTGGAGCAGTAGTTGAGTTTAACAGGTAATAAGTAATGTTTTTTATGTCGTGCTGCTCTTAGTCAAAATTCTGAAAATCCCAGATAACTGCTTCTAAATGACCTACCGGTTTACAATAAAAATTTTATTGTCTGGTACCCATCTTTTTTTTTTTTTTCATGCAGTTTTCTGGTGCAGTTCCTTCAATTCCCACCCCCTCTTCATTTCTGTAACTGCAGATGAGTGGCTCTTCCTTTTGAAGATGTCTCCAATTTGGCTAAAATCTCTTGTCATGTTTCAAGGATCCTTAAGGGCAGGTTCACACGTGTGGTACTCTTAGCGAATAGCCGAAGCAGGGCTTTTGCTTTCTGCCATGGGTTTGCACACTGATTCGAAGCAGAGCTTTACGGATGCCAAAGGGGGTTAAATAGCATAAGCCTCATGACTTGAGCTGGATGTATCAGACACTATCTCCCATTGAAAACAATAGGAGGCAGCTTCCAAATTCCTCTGTGTGTACCTAGCCTCACAAGGTAGCTACCTTCTATTGGTGGCACTAAAGAGATGGTTTTCATTCTTCTGGATGAGAGCTAGTTTTCATACTTTTTTGAAATATGAAAGCCTATATATATTTATATATTGATATAGCATTGCTGATAATAAGGTGATGTTTTTGGGAAAGCAATAGGCTTGGACATATTAAGGCTTTGCTGAGCCCCACTACAGTCATGGCCAAAAGTTTTGAGAATGACACAAATATTATATTTTCACATGATCTGCTGCCCTCTGGTTTTTATGTGTGTTTGTCAGATGTTTTTATCACATACAGAAATATAATTGCATTCATATTATGAATAACAGAAGCTTATATTGACAGTTAGAATGAGTTAATGCAGCAAGTCAATATTTGCAGTGTTGACCCTTCTTCTTCAGGACCTCTGCAATTCTCCCTGGCATGCTCTCAATCAACTTCTGGACCAAATCCTGACTGATAGCAGTCCATTCTTGCAGAATCAATGCTTTAATTTTGTCTGAATTTGTTGGTTTTTGTTTGTCCACCCATCTCTTGATGATTGACCACAAGTTCTCAATGGGATTAAGATCTGGGGAGTTTCCAGGCCATGGACCCAAAATCTCTGTTTTGTTCCCTGATCCATTTAGTTATCACCTTTGCTTTATGGCAAGGTGCTCCATCATGCTGGAAAAGGCATTGTTGAGCGCCAAACTGCTCTTGGACGGTTGGGAGAAGTTGCTCTTGGAGGACATTCTGGTACCATTCTTTATTCATGGCTATGTTTTTAGGCAAGACTGTGAGAGAGCCGATTCCCTTGGCTGAGAAGCAACCCCACACATGAATGGTTTCAGGATGCTTTACAGTTGGCATGAGACAAGACTGGTGGTAGCGCTCACCTCTTCTTCTCCGAATAAGCTGTTTTCCAGATGTTCCAAACAATCGAAAAGGGGATTCATCAGAGAAAATGACTTTACCCCAGTCCTCAGCAGTCCACTCCCTGTACCTTTTGCAGAATATCAGTCTGTCCCTGATGTTTTTTCTGGAGAGAAGTGGCTTCTTTGCTGCCCTCCTTGAGACCAGGCCTTGCTCCAAGAGTCTCCGCCTCACAGTGCGTGCAGATGCACTCACACCTGCCTGCTGCCATTCCTCAGCAAGCTCTGCACTGCTGGTAGCCCCATCCCGCCGCTGAAACACTTTTAAGAGACGGTCCTGCCGCTTGCTGGTCTTTCTTGGGCACCCTGGAGCCTTTTTGGCACCAATGGAACCTCTCTCCTTGAAGTTCTTGATGATGCGATAGATTGTTGACTGAGGTGCAATCTTTCTAGCTGCAATACTCTTCCCAGTTAGGCCATTTTTGTGCAGTGCAATGATGACTGCACGTGTTTCTTTAGAGATAACCATGGTTAACAGAAGAGAAACAATGATGGCAAGCACCAGCCTCCTTTTAAAGTGTCCAGTGGTGTCATTCTTACTTAATCATGACAGATTGATCTCCAGCCCTGTCCTCATCAACACCCACACCTGTGTTAATGGAGCAATCACTGAAACGATGTTAGGTGGTCCTTTTAAGGCAGGGCTGCAATGATGTTGAAATGTGTTTTGGGGGATAAAGTTCATTTTCTAGGCAAATATTGACTTTGCAAGTAATTGCTGTTAAGCTGATCACTCTTTATAATATTCTGGAGTATATGCAAATTGCCATTAGAAAAACTGAAGCAGTAGACTTTGTAAAAATTAATATTTGTATCATTCTCAAAACTTTTGGCCATGACTGTACAGAAATTTACATCTTGTCAGTCTCTGCTAGTGAACAATGACTACTCCAACAAGTCTCCTGTGTAAACAGAACCTATCATCTCTTGGCAATCCTTTCCTAAAGTACAGTGACCACATATGTGACATTTTCAATGTAAATTATATTTAATATATATTAGAATAGAATTTTTTTGAGGTTGATATTCTCATGACTTCTTTAGTCTTTGAACAGCTGACAACCAATTTGTTGGTGCAGATATCCACGGGACGCTGAAAATGCAGACTCCTGAGAGGTTCTTGTCACAGCTAGAGTATTTAGAGAGATTATGTATGGAAGTTTAATGTCTAATAAGGTAACAACATATATGCAGTCATTACAGTCCAACACGGCATGCTGGAGAAAATTATATATCATCCAGTTCATAATGTAATCATTGTTATTCTTCACACTTGTATCACCACACAGAACAAACATATATGGTTGGAGAAGCTTTGCTGTAATGCAGACATCTACAGGGAACATACAGATGCATCTCAATAAATTAGAATATCTTTGAAACGTTTATTTATTTCAGTAGTTGAATTAAAAAGTGACCTCCTATATTTTCTAGATTCTTTACACACAGAGTGTTCTATTTCAAGTGTTTGATTTCTGTAAATGTTGATTATAGATTACAGGTAATGAAAACCCAAATCTAAGAAAATTAGAATATTGTAAAAAAGTTCAGTATTGTAAATTCAGTGTGTCACCTGCCAAGGTTTCCTAAGCCTTTAAATGGTCCCTCAGTCTGGTTCAGTAGGACACACAATCATGGAAGACGCAGATTATGAATTGAATTACTGAAATGAATGAACGTTTCACAGATATTCTAATTCATTGAGATGCACCTGTATTATCTGACATCCTGGCAGTCCTTCCTGAGCTAGTCCTGCCAACCCCGTGCTTCATTCAGTACATACAATAGATGACCACGGTCACCTGTATGGATTACAACTGTATGCTGTGTACCCAGTCACTGTCTCCTAAAATTGGTGCACAGCCAGATGGGTGAAATTTAAATTTTTAAAAACATGTTCCTGACTTGGCTATATGGGAAGCCCATGGTGTAGCGTTCTGTAGAAAATTATTTACACTCTAAGGGTACTTTTACATTGGCATCAGAGTCTCTGGCACAGATTCATCAGAAACTGCTGGATGAAAAAGTGCTGCAAGACTAACTTTTACATCTGGTGATTTCAGTTAAAAAAAACAAACAACACTTGATGGATACCATTAAAGTCAATGATGTCCCCCAGACTCTGTTCATGTCCGAACATATACATTTTTGTCCATTTTTCCATTCTTCTGTTCAACGGACAGCAGGGGTGAACCTAGCCGCTCTGCTGCTTCACCACAGTATATGACCCCCTTTTATTGCCCCCTCTACAGTATATGGCACCCCTTCTCCCCTAGTATATAACTGCCCATCCATGCTCCTCTGCAAGCTGGCTCCGTTGCTGTCTTCATGGTGCCCTGTAGCTCACTTTAAAGAATACCAGGACGCTGGACGTAGCGTCCTGGCATCCTTCAGCATCATGACGTAAATGCAGCGCCACCTAGAGGCGGCAACAGAGCTGGCCGGCACAGGAGCATGGATGGGTGTGTAAAAAGTATCGGCCATTGCAATAATAATAGTATTGCAATAATACAATAAGTAGCGGCGATAGGAAGAAGAAATAATGTCCCCCCAGTTTATTCCATGAGGCACCATGTGAGGCCATCACCTCATGGAAGGTGTGCCCCTGCCAGACAGACCAGAAGAAAAGAGAGCAACCAGGGGTGCACCTATAATGAGGCGGCGCTATGCATGACAAACTAGGGGGTAGCATTTTGATAACTTCTTTAGCCTAAACCAACCAAAGACAGGGCGCTTTAAAAGCCCTGTCCTAGGCTGGCTTAGAGGTGTAGGCAGATTAGGAGAGAGGTTGGCTAGGGAACTTGGTCCGGGCCGTGTGAAGACAATGCTGCGCTCACTCATTGGCACTGGCGCTGGTCCCACGGCATACACAGATGTCTGACTGGGCTGTTCCACCTCCAGCCTCCTGTATAGTGAATTACGCTCCTCTGCCCACGCTGTGCGTCACCTCGTCAGTCAGGTCAGCAGAGTGACGTTACCTGACACAATGCAGGCCAAATTACAGGCCTTTCTCCTGTTACTCTGAGGGTACAGGTTTCAGCCTCATCCGCCTGTTTAGGCAGATGTTTGTCCCAAGATTCCATTATTGTTGGGTTCCTTAAGGGTGCTACCAGACTAAGACCGGTGGTCTCAGCTCCGGTTCCCCAATGTGATCTCTCGACTGTTCTTTCAGGTCTTTGTGGTCCTCCTTTTGAACCTTTGGAGGATGTAGATCTTAAATTTCTTACCTTTAAAACCACCTTTTCTATTAGCCATCACTTCAGCCAAAAGGGTGAGTATGCTCCAGACTTTCTCTTCCAAGGAACCTTATATATCCTTTTTTTTGCGGATAGGGTCCAACTTAGGTTTCTTCCTGGGTTTAACCTTAAGGTGCCTTCCCGCACCAATATTAATCAATTAATTTCTTTTCCTGTGTTCTTTCCTTCCCCTTCCTCTGAAGAGGAGTAAAAACTGCACACACCAGATTTACCTCTTACTCACACGGTCCTATAGGAGAGTGAGAATCTCCTTGTCAACATGTATGGTAGAGACAAAGGTCTCAAGCCTTCCAAGCTTACTTTGTCTAGGTGGATCAAGGAGGCAATCGAGGTCTCTTTTTTTTGCTCAGGGGTTAGCTCCACCCGAATTTTGTACAGCCCATTCAACCAGGGCTGTATCAACCTCTTGGGCTGAAAACTGGGTCTTACCTCTGGATCAGATCTGTGCAGCTGCTTCTTGGTCATCTCACCTAACCTTTATAAAACATTATCATCTAGATGTTCGGAGTTCTGTGGCGACTGCCTTTGGTCAGTCAGTCCTAAGTGTTGTAGAGCAGGGAAACCCTCCCTAAGGGAATTACTTTCTATATCCCCATATTGTGCTGCTGTGGGACGTAAGGGAATCATTGATTATAATGTTAATCTGTTTTTCCTTAGTCCCAACAGCAGCACAAGCTTCCCTCCCTAAATTTGGAAATGTTTTACTTTATAACTTACAGAAGGGGGGAGGTCTCTTTGCCCTCTTATAGGGTAACGTAGTTCTTCATATTTTATGCTAATTAAAAGTTCCACCTGTCCTACCAGCACACAGGGGCAGGAATACCCCATATTGTGCTGCTGTTGGGACTAAGGGAAAATAGATTAACATTATAATCAACGATTATTGTATATGCATTTTTGTTTTTGGATATTGCCTTCCTTTTTCTCCCTTTTTTAAGTATGTATTTTTTGTGGGTAATATGGCTTTGCGCTCTGTTAAAAAAGGTAGTGTTGATATTCAATTGGTAATTCAATTGTATCCATATCCTTATGACTCAGATACAAAGGGAACTGAGTCAAAATCCTGCTTCTTTTTGTTGCCCACTTGTCCCATTCCTTCCTAGAATGAGAGCACAAACATATTGGAGCCACACACCGTTCAGTGAGGCTGCAATGATGCTAAATTGCTAACCTTTGTGAAGCTGTGGCTTTACAGGTTCATCTCAATAAATTAGAATATCTCTGAAACGTTCATTCATTTAATTAATTCAGTAATTCAATTCATAATCAGCAGTCTTCCATGATTGTGCGTCCTACTGAACCAGACTGAGGGACCATTTAAAGGCTTAGGAAACCTTGGCAGGTGACACACTGAATTTACAATACAGAACTGTTTTACAATATTCTAATTTTCTTAGATTTGGGTTTTCATTACCTGCAATCCATAATCAACATTTTCAGAAATAAAACACTTGAAATAGAACACACTGTGTGTAAAGAATCTAGAAAATATAGGAGGTCACTTTTTTAATTTAATTACTAAAATAAATAAATGTTTCAAAGATATTCTGATTTATTGAGATGCACCTGTATATCAGTGGTAGCAATTAGTACCTGGAGTGGATTATAATAACAGTGAAATGTGTGGTTGCCCAGAGCCCGAGCCTGCAGGGGGGCCCAATTGCAAGTAATTGCACATTTGCCCCCATTATAATCTGACCTTGTAATCAACTGCCCATCTGTGAGTAAATATAACAAACAGTGATACTCTGAAGAGACCTCAGAGTATAATAATAGTTTGTGGGTGGTTAACCCCAAAAATTCTGTTTGGCCAAACTGAAGTTTTTGGAAAATTCGTAACGAAAACTGATTTGGTCATCCCTATGTATGTCTCACTGTGGGACATTATGCTATGCGGAAGGGCCACTATGGGACAATATAATATATGGGGGTCACTGTGGTACATTATACTGCATGGAGGGCCGCTATGGAACATTATACTGCATGGAGGGCTGTGGTGGAATATTTTGTCTGTCACAGGGATATTTGGCGTCCCATGGTACCCTTACATTAGATTAATAGGATTTCTATTAATACTTTAACCTCAACTACTATTTACTTCTATGCAGAAATTATGGATGCCACAGCATACCTGAGCTTCTTTGAGTGCCAATTTCAGAGTAAGTAGGTGGAGGCACCCCTTTAATAGAAGGCAAAGGCTGTTCAGGTCCCTGAGTAGATTTTATGTGGACTTTGAGAACTCCTGTAAAAAAATAATCATAAGTGTAAAAATAAAACTAAACCTTACACATTAATTCAGAGTTACTCATAAACCAGAAAAGGGTAAACAGAGCATAGCTTCCTTCACCCAGGCAAAATTCTAAACACCACATAAAAAAAATTATAAAATTTGGTCAATTTTCTTCAAGTGTCATGTTTCCTGACTGGACAGTCATTATAGGCACTTCATGGGGTCAGGGGCATAACTAAATGCTCAAGAGCCCTGGTGCAAAAGCTCATATTGTGGCCCCCTGCACAATATAATAATAATAATAATAATAATAATAATAATAATAATAATAATACATTTTATTTATATAGCGAAAACATATTCCGCAGCACTTTACAAATTGTAGGGTTCAAGTACTGACAAAAAAGATACATTAGAAAGAAACAGTCAATTCACACAATGGGAATGATGGCCCTGCTTGCAAGAGCTTACAATCTATGAGGTTTAGGGGGTGACACATGAGGTAGCAGGGGCAGCATTGGAGGTAGCATTGCTTATACAATGGTCCAGACAATTTTGTGATAGAGGTGACTTTCATTACACATATATAAGGCTGTATGAGCTGTCACCAGTCAGTGTCCTTTACTGTGCAGATGGTGCCTGGACATATAAAGTTACAGTCTGAAACGGAATCATATCCTGTGGGGTAATGCGAGAGCGTGAACAGAGGAGGGTTAATTTTAGGGACTCTAACTGCATCTTCACATCTGTCGGCTTTGTCCTATCCATCCATTATAGCAGCATTTACATTTCCCTATCTTTCTCTATCTGGGCCCAGACCACCATGAAGACTTGTTAACAGCATCTCATACATAGTACCCATGCCCCCAGCCCTTTGTGCCACAGCCTCCTCCACAGAATCCCTTGGCTATATGCTGCTGACCAACTGATATTTTTGCCATTAAACAGTTAATTTTCTCCTTTTACAAAGTGGAAAACTATGTGTAATAAATCTTCCCCCTCCATGTCCCCAGAGGTTAAGGGTGATAAATTTATGATGCACAGCCTGCCAGCCATAGGTAATCAGAAAATAGATCAAAGAAGTTTATCAATCCTTAGTCTGGTGATAGTGACTTTAGGGCCCCCTTGGCTTTTGTGTCCAGTTGCAGCTGCGACCCTCATAGTTATGCCAATGCATGGGCTAAAATAGTAGGGTCTAAAAAACCCATAAAACTCCCCAAGCCTTCATACCCTTTCTCTCTATCCTTTTACCCCTTTACTACTCTCAAATACCCCAGATAATACCACTACACTGTGTTGGCATTAATGTAACTGGCAGGTACTCTGTTATTTTGTATGTGATAACAGATACTGTTTATAGAGGGCTAGCACTATAGGGGAGCTGGCAGTATTGTTAAAGGAGGGCACTTGGGTAATGTACTAAGTGTCTTTTATGTAGATGCAATCTGTATGCTGTATAGGAACAACAGTTATTTGCACAGTATGACTTATGTGTACTATATGGTGGCATGACAGCATTTGAAGGTTTGGCAGTCAGCAATCTTGTAAAATTGTTTTGTTCATCTTCAGTAGAGACATAAATCCATTCAATTAAATGAAAAAAAATATAGATGTGTAAAAATGAAAATAGATGTGTAGACATTAATTAGATGTCTAGACATAGAGAGTTAATAATAAAATATACTCATAATACAATATTTAGGGCTAAAGATAGGATGGGATAGGACAGCATTTTCCAAGACTTACTTGTACATATAGAGAGACAATGACACCTGTACTGCACAGCAAGATTCATCCAAGTTCAGTAAGAACATTTCTAACAATTTTGGGGTCTTCTTACCGTAACAAATATTTGAAGATGTGGCAGAAGAAGATCTAGAGAGATTTTCTTTTCCCTTCAGATTATATCCACTTGCTTTCTGATGAGTAGCAGATACTCTCTTACCATTTTTAGACTTTGTTGTTGTTGGTAAATAGTAATCCTTCCTGTCCTGATAGATATGCCCATCCTGGCCTAATACAAATACTTTGTCCTGTAATGAATGAGAAGGTGGAGTGGAAAAAATATAAGGTCATGTACACACTACTACCTGGAGTACAATGCAAACTCTGGTGCAATGCAGATTTTTAAACCTAGTTCACAAATTGTAATTCACACAATATAGTTCACACAATGCAATGCAGATTTTAAGACATTTTTGTGAATTTTCAGTTGTCCAGCATGTAAAAAAGTAGAAGATTTTTCCCTTGCCATTGCAAGATTTGCAAGGCCAATTGTTCGCCTTGGGGCCCAGCCATTCCTAGTTACGCCACTGAGTACTGGGTATATAATTGAAGAACACCTGACAGAATTCCTGAAATAGCCTTAAAATAAAAATTTTGGACCAACTATTAGTTAGACCAATTATTAGTTACTAATAGTTAGACAATCCAAATTTAGACAGGCAGTCTGAAAATACAGCAGATATATCACAGTGGCTAATGCTGGAAGATAAATCTGGTGTATCTTTAGACTGTCTCGTCTAAGTCTAGAGTCACAAAGGTGAAAGAGGTGCAAAACGGCCGTGGAAAATATCAATTTTTCAAGGCCATCTTGAAATCCAAGGAGGAATCAGTGTATGGAGGGATCCATGAAAATGGGCAAAAATAGGACATGATCTATATTTTGAATTACTGTGACCATCAAAATATGGTCATGTGACCATCAAAATAATGGTCATGTGAAGCCCCCCCCCTCACTGACATTGAAATTAACAGATATCACACAGCTATTATTCACAGTCGTGTGAATGTAGCCTGAGGCACAATCTTTGGCACATCAGGCACATTTAAGCTGTGCCCCTTTTTCTGAGAATGCACATCCACATGTATAGCAAGTTAAAATTTTTTAGCCCAAACTAGATGTGCATATTGCTCAAAAGATGCGCCACATTTATACCAGTGTAGCCAGGGTTTTAACCACAATAGAAAATCTGGGACTTACAGTGGGGAAAAAAAAGTATTTAGTCAGCCACCTATTGTGCAAGTTCTCCCACTTAAAAAGATGAGGCCGGCCTGTAATTGACATCATAGGTAGACCTCAACTATGAGAGACAAAATGAGAAAACAAATCCAGAAAATCACATTGTCTGTCTGATTTTTTAAGAATTTATTTGCAAATTATGGTGGAAAATAAGTATTTGGTCAATAACAAAAGTTCATCTCAATACTTTGTTACATAAACTTTGTTTGCAATGACAGAGGTCAAACGTTTTCTGTAAGTCTTCACAAGGTTGGCACACACTGTTGCTGGTATGTTGGCCTATTCCTCCATGCAGATCTCCTCTAGAGCAGTGATGTTTTGGGGCTGTTGCTGGGCAACACGGACTTTCAACTCCCTCCAAAGGTTTTCTATGGGGTTGAGATCTGAAGACTAGCTAGGCCACTCCAGGACCTTGAAATGCTGAAAGACCCAGCCACATTTCATCTTCAATGCCCTTGCTGATGGAAAGAGGTTTGCACTCAAAATCTCACGATACATGGCCCCATTCATTCTTTCATGTACATGGATCAGTCTTCCTGGTCCCTTTGCAGAGAAACAGCCCCAAAGCATGATGTTGCCACCCCCATGCTTCACAGTAGGTATGGTGTTCTTTGGATGCAACTCAGCATTCACTCTCCTCCAAACACCACGAGTTGTGTTTCTACCAAACAGTTCTACTTTGGTTTCATCTGACCATATGACATTCTCCCAATACTCTTCTGGGACATCCAAATGCTCTCTAGCAAACTTCAGAGAGGCCCGGATATGTACTGGCTTAAGCAGGGGGACACGTCTGGCACTGCCGGATCTGAGTCCCTGGCGGTGTAGTGTGTTACTGATGGTAGCCTTTGTTACGTTAGTCCCAGCTTTCTGCAGGTCATTCACTAGGTCCCCCCATGTGGTTCTGGGATTTTTGCTCACCGTTCTTGTGATCATTTTGACCCCACGGGGTGAGATCTTGCGTGGAGCCCCTGATCGAGGGAGAATTATCAGTGGTCTTGTATGTCTTCCATTTTCTAATTATTGCTCCCACAGTTGATTTCTTCACACCAAGCTGCTTGCCTATTGCAGGTTCAGTCTTCCCAGCCTGATGCAGGTGTACAATTTTGTATCTGGTGTCCTTCCACAGCTCTTTGGTCTTCACCATAGTGGAGTTTGGAGTGTGACTTTTTGAGGTTGTGGACAGGTGTCTTTTATACTGATAACAATGTCAAACAGGTGCCATTACTACAGGTAATGAGTGGAAGACAGAGGAGCCTCTTAAAAAAGAAGTTACAGGTCTGTGAGAGCCAGAAATCTTGCTTGTTTGTAGGTGACCAAATACTTATTTTCCACCATAATTTGCAAATAAATTCTTAAAAAATAAGACAATGTGATTTTCTGGATTTGTTTTCTCATTTTGTCTCTCATAGTTGAGGTCTACCTATGATGTCAATTACAGGCCTCTCTCATCTTTTTAAGAGGGAGAACTTGCACAATTGGTGGCTGACTAAATACTTTTTTCCCCACTGTATATTGTGGCATTCCAGGAAATTATATCAAAGATTTCACCGTTGGGTATTACTTTCCCCCTTATGAACAGAGTGCATCATAGTCCAGGGTACTGTGAGCAAAAGTAGGTTTGTACAGCTTAATCCTTATCAACATCAGCTGATGTCTGCCCTTTAAGGCTAAGGCCTCTGGTTGCGGAAACACAGCTTTTTTTGTTGCTGCGGGTTTTTTTGTAGTAGAGGCTACAGAAGGAATGAAATATCTAGGAAGCACTTATACTTTTCCCTTCTGCTCAATCCACTCCTGGCTTTGGCTCAAAAACTGAAGCAAAATCTGCAACAAAAGAACAGCTTTTCCCCAATGTAGGGTCTTAAAGAGGACCTTTCACATAGTCATGTATATGCTGTTTTACATACCGCTAGAAAGGTGACAGCGCGCTGAATTCAGCGAACTGCCGGCTTTCCCGGTATGTGCCCCGGGGCTGGAGATATCGGGGGTCTAAATTTCACCGTTCACTGTCAGAAGGGCGTTCCTAACAGTCTAGCTGCGCTGTGAGGAATGCTCTCCTTGACTGTGCTGGTCCATAGCCCTGTACTGGGGGTCGTTCCTCACAGCTCACCGTCATCACTGGGCTGTAAGGAACACCCTCCCTGACAGTTCTCGTTCTTATACTTGTACTGGGGGACGTTCCTCACAGGTCAGCATCATCGCTGGGTGGTAAGGAACGCCCCATCTCTCTGTACTCGCCCATAGCACTGTACTGTCAGCGGGGGCGTTCCTTACTGCCCGGCAATGACGCTGAGCTGTGAGGAATGCCCCCCCCCCCCAGTACAAGTCTATGAATGAGCACAGTAAGGGAGGGCGTTCCTCACAGCGCAGCTAGACTGTCAGGAACACCTTTCTGACAGTAAACCGTGAAACTAAGACCGCCGATATCTCCAGTCCCAGGGCACATACCGGGAAAGCTGGCAGTGTGCTGAATTCAGCGCGCTGTCGGCTTTCTAGCAGTATGTAAAACAGCATATACATGAGGACGTGAAAGGTCCTCTTTAACCTAAAGGTAGTAACTGCTCTGTAGCTGAGGGGCACCATAGCCTTTTAGATTACTGCTGTTTTACAGAACAGAGACAGGCGCATAACCTAACCCTGCAGGAACAGAAGGCTATTACTTCACTGAAAGAAAATCAGGATATAATAATAAAACCAACTGACAAAGGGGGCGCAATAGTCATAAGGAACACCTCAGACTATATCCAGGAAGCAAACAGGCAACTGTCAAATCCCATCCATTACTCCAAACTTGGAAGTGATCCCACAAAGGCCTATATGAAAGAACTAAAGAGTATGATCAACAAGTTTCCAATCCAGATCCAGAGTCAGGTAAAAGGACTTATCCCACAAGATCTTCTATATGCTCCCAAAGATACACAAAGAGGGCAACCCTGGGAGGCCTATCATTTCTGGCATTGGGACACTGACAGAAAACATCTCCTGGGTGGAAAATCTCCTAAAACCCCTTGTCAGGGATACTCCAAGCTATATCCAGGACACCACTGACCTTCTTAACAAACTGAATGCCCTAGGCCCACTACCTGAGGGTACCATTTTGGCCACCATGGATGTGGAATCCCTGTATACCAACATTCCCCATAAGGATGGAGTTGCAGTATGTCGGGTACACCTGGCAAAACAAAACCTCCCAACAGAACCAGTAACGCAGCTCATACAATTCATCCTTAGCCACAACCATTTTACCTTTGGAGAGGATCTATATCTACAGCGAATGGGAACTTCAATGGGGACCACATGTGCACCCCAGTATGTAAATCTCTTTATGGCAGAACTGGAAGGAGCATATTTATCAAAATGCACCACCAAACCTATGATTTACCTTCATTATATCGATGATATCCTTGTCATCTGGACTGCAGGTGAGGAGGCCCTACTTCAATTCCATAATGACTTCAATGACTTTCACCCTACCATCAACCTTAAACTTAGCTATTCAGGGAGTGAAATTCACTTTCTGGATACCACAATATACATCAAAGACCACCAGCTACTCACATCGATATACCACAAACCCACAGACAGAATGGTCTACCTGAGAAACGACAGCTTCCACCCCAAGCACACAAGACAATCTATTATCTACAGCCAGGCTATATGATACAATCGTATTTGCTCCGACAAAGCAGACCTGGACAAGCACCTCCTGGATCTGAGGATGAAATTTCTCCGATTGGGATACAAACCAAAAGTGACGGACAACCAATTAAACAAAGCGGCAGCCATTAACTGAGACAGTCTGCTCACATATAGAGAGACCCAGAAAGATGCCCGAGTGCCCCTAGTTGTCACCTACAACCCACAGCTGGAAATGCTACGAAGGATTGCCAAGAAGCTCCAACCGGTGCTACATAGGGACAACAGACTCAAGGACATATTTCCAGTCCCCCCTCTCCTTTCCTTTCGACAACCACCAAACCTGAGGCGTATTATTGTCCGGAGTGCCCTGAAGGCCCCAACTGAAAATGGCACCTCACCTTGCCTACAAAAAAGGTGCATGACCTGCAAGCACATCCACACCGCTGACAGTGTACCTGTCCCACAGTCACAACAGGTGCACAGAATTAGGGGGACATTCTCCTGCAGGTCTTCCAATGTGGTGTACCTCATAATGTGTGTGCAATGTCCCACCACAGGCCTCTATGTGGGGGAAACAGGGCAGAGACTTAGTCAGCGAATGAACTCACATAGATCCAATATTAATAACAGCAGAACAGATCTCCCAGTGGCCGCACATTTCTCTGGAGAAAACCACTCTATTGAAGATTTGCGGGTTGTGGTTTTAATGGGACATTTTAAGAAGCAGGAGGAGAGGAAACATACAAGTTTATGCAAAAATTTCAAACTCTGCAATTTGGACTTAATAGTCATGCCAGCTTCATGTCACGCTATGTATCAACTGTGAGGGTCACAAATCACCACTTGATTGCTAACCGATAACAGATCCCTCTGTCACGCACCACAACTTTCCAGATTGTTTTTTTTTGACCTGTTGTAAATAACTTCTCTACTTAGATTGCATTTTGTTTTTTTTGTTTTTAAGGACTCTCAAATCCTTTGAAGATCATGTGTATAGAGTATAAATAATCTGTGAATTTTCAGTTCTTGTATAACACCATGTCTGAAGAAGAGAGCTAGACTCTTGAAAGCTTATTTATCAAAACTTATCAAATATACTCAGTTAACCTCTAAAAGGTATCGCCTGATTTCTTCACTCTTCCAGGAGCTCCCAGAGAAACCCAGAAAGGTATTTGGGTGCACTTACTAACCCTTTAATAGCACTAACAGATCTTTTTTCAAAAATATATTTTTTGCTCGGAAAACCCCTTTAACATTGCCTCTCTCAATGCTAGAGGGCTTAATGTTCCTCAGAAGAGGAACCAGGTTTTATACCAGATGCATAAGAGTTGCTCACACGTTCTTATTTTACAGGGGACTCACTTCAGGGAACACCCAGTACCAGATATCCGCAATCGACACTACCCATCCTGGTTTTACAGCATCAACCTCACTGCAAAATATAAGGGAGTATCTATTGCTCTACACAGATGTCTCCAACACAAGGTACTGGACACGTTACTTGATACAGAGGGTAGGTATGTCTTACTGAAACTGCGTGTTGGCGGCACGGTGATTACTACTGCGGAATGCTACCTTCCCAATCAGCAGCAGATGGCCTACTGTATGACTTTATTACGTAAGCTGGCCGAGTTTAGTGAAGGTGTAATGATCCTGGGGGGCAACTTTAGATTTGTACTTGACACATCCGTTGACTCCGCTCCCCCTGTGCCCCTCCCTCCCCTGCTCAACTGTGCAAGTTGAAAAATATGCTCCACCGTCACTACCTCGTAGATGTCTGGAGGGTCCTACACCCTCAGGACTGGTATTATACCTACCACTCCCTGGCCCACGACTCCTACGGTCTTATCAATTTCTTCCTGGTTAGTCACCATGCCATCTCTTAGTCTCTTAGCCTGGATTGGCTCGGCCTTGTGGTCCGATCATACCTCAGTGTTTCTGTCCCTCGAGGTCCCAAGTCTTGCATCGTGCTCGTTTATATGGTGCTTGATTGACAGCCTCCTCAAGAACGATATTTGCCGAAACGATATATCATCCGCGATTCGGGAATTCGAGTTGCACCATGGTCACAACCCAACCCCATTGCCATTACGTTGGGAAACACTTAAATGTGTACTCCAGGGGGTCCTAATTAAGAAAGAGAGGTTGGCCTGGATAATAGATCATTTATCTAAAATCCACTCTCTTGAGATGCTCCATAAAGAGACGCAAGAACAGTCGACATTATTTGAACCTATTACTGCTAGAGAGGAACTCCGCTCCTACCTAGATGACATGTACGTCCACAGCAGGGACCGGATTCGTAAACATTACTACGAGTTTGCTGACAAATGCGGTTGCTCCTTGGCACGGCGTCTTCATCCCCGTACAACCCTGACTTACATCCCCGTTTGCGAGAGAGAACGGGACGGGATAATCACAATTGCGTCGATATTGCGGAGGCCTTTAGGGACTATTACCACGTTTTATATAACATCCGGAACTAATACAAACACCTGACTCCTGAGTCCTTGTGACTCAGGATACAGGATTACATTCTTGAGACGGCCTTCCCCACTATCTCCAGTTCTGACAAGGAGTCCTTAAATTCCCCCTTTACCGAAGAGGTGCTCTCAGAGGTCATTTAGTCTTCCCTATCAGGTATATCTCCGCGCCCCTCACTTTTATAAATGCCTTTGCGATCTCCTGGTCCCTTCCCTCACAGAGGTTTTTAACAGTGTCGGCGGAGACACCCCGTTCGCCACTCTCTCAGGACTCTGGTCACTGTCATCCCGAAACCTAAAAAGGATTCAACCTGTTGCTCTAGTTACTATCCGATTTCCCTTATCATTGTAGATGTTAAGCTATTTTCCAAACTTCTGGCCAATCGGCTCTCCCCTTTGATGCCTCTGCGACGACCAGGTGGGATTCATTGCTGGGAGAGAGATGTGAGACAATATCTGTAAGACCCTGCTGGTGCCTGCGGTGGCATGCAATCGAAATTCCCCTTCATGTCTTTTGTCGATTGATGCGGAAAAAGATTTCGATCATGTGCACTGGGGTTTCCTGCAGGCTACACTGGAACAAGTGGGCACTGGCCCTGGCTTCTTGGGTAAAATCCACTCCTTATACAGTGACCCTTCCGCCTGAGTATGTGCTAATGGAATCTTGTCGGCTTCATTCCCTATGTGTAATGGGACTACACAGGGATGCCCCATGTCCCCTCTTCTACAAGCACTGATCATGGAGCACCATGCTGTAGCTTTGCGGGCGTTTCCTAGTGTACATGGTCTTCAGATGGAAGATAGACAGGTTAAGACAGTTTTATATGCTAATGACCTGCTCCTCTATGTCACTAGGCCCCGTTTCCTTCCCGTCCATCTTACAAGAGTTTAGACGCTTCGGCCACTTGAGCAACTTTAAAGTTAATCTCTCTCTAAAAGCGAGGTCCTCAATGTCACCCTTCCCCTGGAGGAGGCTGCTCATTTAGCAGCCACTTTCCTTTTCAGTGACAACCCCACTCAATTAAATACCTGGGTATTCAGATCTCTGCACAACCATCCTGTCTCTATTGTTACAATTATCTCCCCTTACTAGAATGGACTGCTGTGGATCTGAGGTCCTACGGTGCCTTGGGCCTGTCCCGGTTTAGCCGTATTAACGCCTTTGAAAATGGATATCGTCACCCATCTCCTATACATGTTCCAGGACCTACCTATTCGACTCCTGCGCTCCTTCTTTCCCCATTGGCCATTGAGATTGACTTACTTAAAACCCACCTCCCCTCGCTACCCTGGATCCCCACCCACTTTCGCCCTAAACATGTTAACCACACATTCCTCTCTGTCCATTTAATACATGTTTGGGACTCAGTATGTCGCAGGGAATCGGTGGCCAGAATACCAGGACCTCTGAGCCTGCTCTTCAATAATCCAATGCTTCCACCGGGTTGCTCGGTTTCCAAATTTCTATGCTGGATGGCCGTTAATGACGTTCGGTTGAGTCACATCGTTGGGGCCTCGTCCCTCCCATCCTTAGATCAACTGTGTTCTTCCAACCCGGGCATGCCCGTGTCCTGGCTGGATTATAACCAACTACAAGCTTTCCTATGGACATTCTCCCTACTCCTACTCCTGGTCTCTACTTGTACCGCTTTGTAGAGTACAGTATAATACTCTGGCCTGAGACCCCCGTGCAAGCCCTCTCTTTGTTGTACGATATACTCCTTGGGGTCGCAACTCCAGGTGTTCCTTCCTATACAAGGTCTTGTTACAATGATCTTCCACAACGCCTTTCTCCTGCTGAGTGGTCTAGGTCCTTCCTATTTGCTCACAAATTGCCATTGCTATGCAGTGCCCAGGAGAAAATTTTAAAATACTGACTCGTTGTTATCGTTGTCCAGACCTCCTCCACAAGTTTTATCTGTCTGTTACTGATCATTATTATCGCTCTGGTTCCGAGAAGGGGGCTCTTTTCCACATATGGTGGGATACAACCCTTCTGGCCTACTGTGTTCAATCTGTACACAAGAGTTAGTGGGCGTCCTCTTGTGCCTTCACCTCAAATTGCTCTTCTCTCCGTTATTTCTGGGAAAATCTCCAAAGTTAGGGGCGATCTCCTGCCACACTTCCTCATGGCCGCCAGATCTGTCATTCTCAACACTGGCGCAGCACAACCCCTCCCCCTCCCTTACGGAGTGACTCCGAGAGTTCCTATTTATCTGGAGAATGGAGATTTTGGTTGTGGAGGACGCTGTAGACTTCTCTAAGTTTGAAGCTCAATGGTGGCCGTGGGTGGAGTTCCAGGAATCTGCGGCGTGCTCCAGGTTTTACTTGATTTCATCTTGTTTAATTGTCCCTCACAATTTAGGGTTCTCTCCATTTCTTGCTCTAATGAGATGACCTGTCTGTTTCTCCCCCCCCCCCCTTCCTATTGCACTGTCTTCATGATTGTTTGTCACCCCTGTCTAGTAGAGTGTGTGACTCCGCTTCCCATCGAGTTACAGAGGGCTGATGTCATGACCATTCTTTATTTTTCCTTGCCCTGTGATGTCATCTGCCCCCAGGCCTGGACTCCACATTGACCTCTGTGTATAACCTTGCTATAGTGTTGCCTGGATGCTTAATTTGATATGATCCATACTATGTTTGCCCTGTCCTTTAGGCCTTGGCCCGATTTATTTCCCGTTTTCTTATTTGATGATCTCTGTTACTATTGTTACTTTATAAAAATACTTAATAAGCTTTGATTAAACATAAATGTGGTTGTAAAGCATGGACAAACGTTTTAGTGCAAATCCTGCCCCATCTATGTATTGTACTGTATCCATAAAATCTGAAGAAGAGTCTAATTACATCTCTGTATATAATATTATGGAAAAAATACAAATATACTATAGTATCTGAGCTAGAAAAAGCAGATAGATCACACTATGAAACAGGAATAAGTTACATCAAACCATAAGAGTGACAATTAGTTACTACATCAGTAGGATCTCCTTTGTCACTCTTGACTCTCCCAATGTCTCCCCTGCTTTATGTAGCATTCCTCTTCTTACCTTGAAGCCAGCCACAGTAGTATCTTTCTTTTGCACAGCACATGGGGTATTGGACTTTGTGTAACATCTCTTTGATAAAGTCCTTGTGTGACTACCTCCACAGCTGCGAGAGCTGGACATAGTTCCAAAACTAGCAAGCTCTGGTAAATGATCACTAATGAAAATAAACATAAGATCAGCCAGGTCCTCCCACTTCATGCAAGCTTACAATAAAAGCACTGACAGTTAATACCCTACTTTAGTAAAGTAGTAAAAAAACAGGGTATGTATGAGCGCTACTTAATCAGCCAGACATGTATTAAAATGAAACTTTTTTTTTATTGGATCACAATGTTACTCCACAAGGTGGCGATATAAAGTATGGCAACGCGTTTCGACGTCTTAACTGACGTCTTCATCAGGCCAACTAGATAAGAATCAAATAAAACAGTGGTATAGTATAATGTATAATAAATAATATAAGATATAATAAAAACATTGTTATACAAAAGAAACAATCTACAAGTATATACATAGACACACACAAACACATGTATGCATATCCATTTAGTTATTCATTATATGCTTTTAAGGTCACATTTATCTATCTATTTATTTGTTTATATTTCACATCAACTCTGTATATATCAAATCAGTAGTTGCTTCTACAAACATTATATCCACTATTTAGTCTACTTTAAGTGTATTTCTCATTTAACCCTACAAACATTTACAATCAATTATTAGGATTATCATTACATATCTATTTACCTGATGTTCCATTTATTTGCTCATGTACCCATGATTTATCCATTGAATTATTTATTTATTGCTCATTCATCTAACCATCCATGTATCTATATATATATATATACATTCATTTCCTGCTTATTATCCATTTTTTCATCAACTATCCTTCACTCCATTTTTTATCAACTATCCCATCCCTATCCTAATTATTTATTGTATCAATTAGATATACTCTCACACTCCACCACCTTTTATAAACAACCAGATGTATTGACTACTCATTCATCTATTGTATGTCACAACCATATCCCTCCCCCCCTTCTTTTCATTTATTACAATTATTTCCTAGACGTATTCATATATATCCCCCTATTCTATTATTACCTACCTAATCATCTAATCTTGGTACCATATATATCCTCCATCTCCTCTTTCTCATTAACTATAACCATTTTTCATATCTATCTAACCCATATTTGTTCTTATACCAATCCATTCACTTTTTATTTTACTTATTTATACATTAACCATTTGTTGATTGCCACCATATGTGTACATTTATATGTGTGCTGGGATATGTGTGTACATACATGCATACATGTGTTTGTGTGTGTCTATGTATATACTTGTAGATTGTTTCTTTTGTATAACAATGTTTTTATTATATCTTATATTATTTATTATACATTGTTCTATACCACTGTTTTATTTGATTCTTATCTAGTTGGCCTGATGAAGACGTCAGTTAAGACGTCGAAACGCGTTGCCATACTTTATATCGCCACCTTGTGGAGTAACATTGTGATCCAATAAAAAAAGTTTCATTTTAATACATGTCTGGCTGATTAAGTAGCGCTCATACATACCCTGTTTTTTTACTACTTTACTATTTGCACTACCACTGTCCTACAGACAGGTGGTCCCAGGGGGAGCAGCAACTTGCCAGACTCTTTCTCTCTTTTTACCATACTTAATCCTGAGGCATTACTATCCAGGTCCCCACAGGACCACCAGAGGCGCCAGTGTGGTAATAAAACCTTTTTCTTTTTATTATTCAATACCCTACTTTATAATACGAGAGTCAAATTCAAAGTTGGGATGCACGTCAAACCACAATTGGTCAGGTGCTCAAATAGGGATTCATCCAGTGTACAATTTTATATATCAACTTGGCACTCCAAGGTTATTAAATTGGTGTGATCATCAAAGAAAACAATCCAAACAGGCTGTGTAATGTTTTGGTCATCACGGGGCCCCACGAATCCCATCCACATACTTCAGAAATATATGTGCAGCGGAAACGCTGCAATTTCCAAAACCGTTGCGGTCAATTATGCTTCTCATATGGCATTCTATTCCTTGCTGCGCTCTCCCAGCTACAGCAATCTGCATCTGAAGAAAGTCACATTGTAATGACCAAAAAGTTACGCAGACTGTTTGGATCAATAAACACACAGATTTAATAACAAGTACTTTAGTGTGCCAAGTTGATATGTAAAATTATAACATAAGTGGTCATGTCACCAAATTGCTACAGGTGACCCAGTTGCACTTGACCTCTTTCACCCCACTGTTAGAAACCTTGTTACTTATACAAAAAAAAAAATTTGGATACGCCATATTTTCCAGCCTGCTAATCTGGTTCTAAACCCCAATATCTCATACTCACAGTCTTTGGATAGAGCTGTAGTTTTTAGAGAACTTCCCCAGGGTGACACAATGTGCTTGCACAACATGACTGATGGTTTTCCTTGAGGCCTTATTTGAGCCTCCAAAGTGCAGTTGTACTCTTGTAATCTCCTGGCACAACTGGGCATGGATTCTGCGCAGGTGGTTGATGCTCATTTCTAGCTGTGAGGCCTCACATCTCGCTTGGTAAATTTCTGACTTTAATCTATTGATATAACAACATGTGAGTGGAATAACATCTTAGTTTAACTGCAATAAATGTAAAAGCTACGGTCATTGCCATATCAGATTATGTAAATGTTAACATTTACATTGTTTTCTGCCCTTAAACAAGATGATGTGCCTGCCAGTGCTCTTAGGGTGAAATGGGCACAAATGACACATCTTCTGTGCTCTGTTGATTTTCTCACTGATAGAACACTCAAATTGTTTTTAAATATCCGTGCTACGCGAGTGTCTGTCTTTAACATCGAGTGTCATCAGTTTTTCATTATTTTTTCACAGATTCCATGGGCTTAAATGGGCCAAGTCTAAAGTGAAAAACAGACAATAATAGGCATTCTGTATAAAAAACAGAATGGACACACAGATATATTAAACAGGAGAGCGTGTTGCCCCATTGACTTGAAAGAGTCAGAGTTCGATCAGAAATAACAGAGGTATAAATTTTAGTGGGGGGGGGGGGCACTGCAGACAATATTTTGCTTTCAAAAGATAAGTCACTATTGGAGACAGCATCCAGCTTATAGTGTCTGTAAAAGGTCGAGAGGTTAGCCCAGGTGGCTGCTCGACAAATCAGTTCAATAGAAGCAGATGCTCCCTCAGCTGAGGAGGCTGCCATTGCTCAAATGGAGTGAGCCTTCAGACCCGGCAGAACCAGAATCCCTTTAACATTGTAGCTAGAAGTATATGGCCTGCTTTATCCATCGGCCAATAGTTGTCTTTCTAGCACCTGCTCCCTTGTTCTTTCCTGGTATTGCAGCAACAGATGATCTGAGGCTCCCTCAGATCTGTGGAGATAAGAGAGGACACATCTATGCACATCCAAGTTATAAAATTCCCTTTCTTTATCTGAGGAGGGAGTTTGACAGAAAGAGGGAAGGATGACCTCCTGCAGACAATGGAATGCTGAAACCACCTTTGGAAGGAACAAGGGATGATGTTTCAGCACAATTTGGTCATCCAGGATAGTTAGAAAAGGAGCCTTGCATGAGGAGGCCTGGATCTCTCCCACATTTGGCTGTGGTAATGGCTAGTAACATGGTTGTCTTTAACCCCTTCCCGATATCCGCTGTAATAGTATGGGGGATCTGGGGCTGGAATCCCATTGGCATGACAGCCGGGGCCTGTATGCAGCCTGCAATAGAAGTGCTGATATTTTGCAATCCAAAAAAGTAAAAAAATATTTAAAATAAAATTTTAAATATTAAAAATTCTAATCACCACCCTTTCCCTAGAACTCATATAAAAGTACTTAAATACTGTGAAACACATACACTTTAGGTATCCCTGTGTCCAAAAACGATTGGTCTACAAATCTATAAAAATGTTTTTCCCATACGGTGAACGCCGTAGCGGAAAATTTTTTTTTTAAAAAGTGCTGAACCGCCATTTTTTCGCTGTTTTACCTCTGATAAAAATTTGAATAAAAAGTGATCAAAGCAATAGACATTCCCCAAAATGGTATAACTAAAAAGTACACCTGGCCCTGCAAAAAAAGATGCCTTATGCATCCCCATACACAGAAATATAAAAATGGGTGTCAGGATATGGCGACTTTAAGAAATTTTTTTTTTAGATATTTGTTAAGAGGTTAAAATGTATATAATTTTGCTATCCTCCGAATTGTACGGAAACATAGAATACAGGTCACATGTCATTTTGGCTGCAGAGTAAATTCCGTAAAAACGAAGTCCGTAAAAGTCGCACAAATGCACTTTTTCTCCAATTCCACCCAATTCTGATTTTTTTTCCAACTTCCCAGTACATTGTACAGGAAAATAAATGGTACCTGTTGAAGAACAATTTGTCCCGCAAACATTAAGCCCTAATATGGCTCTGTGAATGGAAAAATAAAAAAAAGTTATCGGGTTTGGGAGGCGGGGAGCAAAGATAAAAAATGTCACCGGCGGGAAGGGGTTAAGGGGAGTAGCTTGAGAGAGATGTCCTAGATTGGCTCAAATGGAGGGCCTGCCAATACTGATAAGACAAGATTCAGGTCCTAAGGAAGAACCGAAGAACAGCAGGGTGGTTGTAGTGTGGAGGCCCCTTTAACGAACCTTTTAACAATAGGAAGATCAGTCAATCTCATATCTAGAAATGCGCTCAGAGCTGCAATCTGCACCTTGATTGTACTGATCCTCAGGCCTTTTTCCAAGCCCAGCTGCAGAAACTCTAAGATCACGGATGAGGGTGGCAAGGATGTAAAGTTCGACTTGTCTTTAACAAAGGCGAGGAAAGCATTCCAAGTCCTCAGATATATCTTGGACATGACCAGCTTTCTGCAGAGGAGAAGGGTAGAAAGGACGTTGTCAGAGAACACCTCATCTATTAACAGGATCCGTTCAGTCATCAAGCCGTAAGATGAAGATGAGCCACTTCTGGGTGAAGAATCGGTCCCTGTGAGAGAAGGTCTGCTGACGCCGGTGGGGTCCAGAATTCCCCTCTGGATAGATGAAGAAGGAATGGAAACCAGGCCTTCCTGGGCCAGAAGGGAGCAATCAGGATAATTTGTGCTCTTTCCTCTCGAATCTTTGCCAAGGTTCTTGGGAAAAGCATATAGAAGACCCTGAGGTTATAGCTGTGTCAGGGCATCCACTCCTTTCGATCCCATCTGGAAAGGGAAAAATAGTCTAGAAGTTGGCAGTTCAGACTGGAGCAAATAAGTCCTTGCAAGGAAGACCCCACCTGTCCACTAGGTCACAGAATATGTAACTGCATAGTCTCCATTCTCCCTCCTTTAGAGTCCGCCTGCTGAGAAAGTCAGCCACCATATTGTCGCTTCCTTTTAGATGGAATGCAGCGAGAGAGGCCAGATTCTGTTCTGTCTAGTTGAAGATCCTTGAGGACACTCTGGATAGGGCACACCTTCTTGTGCCCCCCTGCCTGTTGAGATAAGCGACTGTGGCAGTGTTTTCTGAGAAGATCTTCAGATGAGAACCCTTTAGAGCAGGTCCCAAGGACAGGAGAGATTTCTTTACTTCAGATAGTTCTTGCAAGCAGTAGCCATAGACGTGGCGAGGACACCAAAGAACACCTCTCTGAAGGTTCCTCCTGTCCAGCCAACAGAGAAGAGTGTCCTTCGTAGCCTGGGGAACCTTTACCTTCTTGTCTAATGACATCTGCTGCCTGTCCCAGACTGATAGCAGAAAGGCTTGCAGACCCGTTATGAGTCTGAGCCCAGAGAACCGAGGGGATGGTGGATGTTAAAGAGCCCAAAAGTCTCATCATTTCTCTGATGGAACTTGATGCTGCGTAGCAAAAGGAAGAGACCTTTGAAATTATTGTGTACTGCTTTTCCACTAGAAGGAAGGAAGTTGCCCGCCTAGAATCCAGAACGACTCCTAGAAAGGTCTTCTGAAGGCTGGGAAGCAAGGTGGATTTCTCAGTGTTGATTAGCTAGCCCAACTCTGAGAGGGTCTGTTTGATGAGACTCAGATGGGACAAGAGCAGGATCTCTGTCAGGGATGACACCAGGAAGTCATCCAGATATGGTCTCCATCTTGAACATCGTGTAGTAAATGTAACGGTTCAGAGGTTTTAAAGTGATGATGGTCCAGAACGAACTGTTGGGTTTCTGGACCAGGAAAATCAGGGAGTAATAGTCTTCTTACCACTAAGAAGGTGGTAAAGGAACCAGGACATCCTTGGCAAGGAGCAGGTCTATTTCGAACTCCAGGGCAGCCTGAATAGAAGGGGAGGCGGTCTTTATGATGCAAAATTTGTTTGGGGTGGTTTTAAAAATTCCAACCTGTAACCCTGTTGACCCACATTGATGATCTTCTGCCAGGCTGGAAGGAACCCCGTTAGCCTCCCTCCTACCGCAGGACTAGCGTCATTGGCTTTGACTTGTGCTCCGAGGAAGGAAGGATGAAGAAACCTTTCCCTTTACCCTTTTGCTACTAACGAGACCTGTCAAAGGCTCTGTTTCTCTGGTCCTGTCGACCTCTCTTTTGGTTCCGAAAGGAGTGCTCCTGGTGATAAAATCTTGACTCTGAGGGAAACCTCTTTTTTTCTGTCGGAAGCCTTTTCTAAGATGTCATCCAACCCAGACCTGAAGAGTCGATCCCCTTTACATGGGATCTGGCATAATTTGCTTCTCGAGCCCATGTCACCTGTCCAGGAACTCAACCAGATGGTTCTCCTAGTAGCATTGGCTAAAGCGAAGACCTGGCAGCCACTCATAAGAGCCACAGAGGTGTTAGCCAAAAAGTTTGTAGCCTGTTGAAGCCCTGGGAGGAAAGCAATAATGTTCCTGTCGCCAGATAGGACTGATGCTGATTCAGCCAGATTCCCAAGGATCTTGCAGTAGAGGTGGCAGCAATACTGGGCCTTAACATAGCTGCCGTATGAATCCCAGGCCCTCTTGAGAAATCCATATCCCAAATCCCAATCCCATATCCTCAAAGAGAAGAGAGGACTCCTTGGAGATCTTTGATACTGGGGCATCGACCTTTGGTGTGCCATGCCATAGGGCCGCATCCTCTTCAGCAAATGCATATTTCCTTTTAAATATCCTAGAGGTGATAGCCTACTTGTCCAGATCTTTCCACTCTTTGTCAATCATATGGCGGATGTTCTCATGTACAGGGAAGACCCTAAGTTTCTTGTCCCCCAAACCCTGAAACATCTGATCAGGGATAGAGAGGGGCTCCCTCGGTTCTTCCAACCCCATGGTAAAATGCACAGCTTTGAGGAGTGAATCAGTGTCTTCTACCAAGAACACTGGATGACCTGCCATCTCCTGGGAGGAGTCAACCACTTCCCCTGTCTTCATCCTCCCTGTCCAAAATCTGGACCAATGGTTGATGTTGATGTAAGATGGGGAAACAGCCCTCATGTTATGAGTGTACCTGTTTCTGTAGATAAGTTTATTTTTTTTTTTATAAACTGACATTTGTTAGCCCACAAGAGGCCAATGTTACCTCAGAAATAGAAAAGACTGTAATTCTGTAATTCCCTGGAGTAGTGACATGGAGACCCTGTTCTGCAGAGGTGGTACAAGAAGCAGTAGAGTGTGTGTGGTAGCCATCTTAGAAGTGTGCTTTTGAGCTTTTAGAAGAAGAAGCACTGAAGTGAGAGGAAAAAGATTCCTAAGGGATCAGAGATATAACAAGGGGGTGCTGAAGCAGAGACTGTTCCAGGGTTTGTTCAGACAGCATCCTAAGTTGAAGATTGCTATCAAGGACCCGGCTGAGAAGTGGCCCTGTCAGTGAGATCACATGTTTTCTGGATGAGCCCCGCTTCCAGTTGCTCCAGACCAAGGCGAAAAGGTACACAACAAAGCTGAATCAGTAAGAGAAGTAATCGTGCACGCACCGCATTACATTGTTTTGCTTGGGACTGAGTAAGGGCCTGTAGTTAGACTAGTTAGGCATACTCATCTTCACAGGCCACACTACTGGTGAATTATCTACCTATACGGTAGTAAGGACTAAGACTCAGAGAATTCTATAGACTTGTAACTCCCAGCTTCCTGGCTGAGAGTTACAAGAGAGTTTGCAAATAAATTCTTTAAAAATCAGACAATGTGATTTTCTGGAATTGTTTTCTCATTTTGTCTCTCATAGTTGAGGTCTACCTATGATGTCAATTACAGGCCGGCCTCATCTTTTTAAGTGAGAGAACTTGCACAATTGATGGCTGACTAAATACTTTTTTTCCCCACTGTAGCTCCATACACAGAAATATGAAAAAAGTTACTTGTGCCACAATATGGGACTCAAGGAAATTTTAGTATTTTTCAAAGTCTTCAAAGATTAAAAAACTAAATACATCTGGTCAACAGACTGACTGACAAAATATGGGTAATGTGTAATTTTTACTGCATGGTGAACACTGCAAAAACAAAACCTATAATGGCTCAATTTCAATTTGTCCTACAAAAAAATAAATCCTCATATGGCTCTCTGAGTGCTCAAACTACAAAAATTATGGATTTTGGAAAGCAGGCAGTAAAAAAAAGAAAATGCAAAAAAGGCTGTGGCGGGAAAGGATTAAAGGAGTTATCTGATAAAATAATTTTTCCAAATGCAATAAAAACACTTTTCTAATATGCTGTCATTAGAAATTTCAGCATATTCATGACTTTTCCAGCCCTCCTTTGTTCACAGCAAGCCTCTCTCTTAACAAATGCTTTTCCTTCCCTTTTGTGAGACACTGTTACCTCCCAGCATTCTCACACTGCTTATAAGATGCCTCTATTTCAGGCAATTTTTGTAACATGTATTTGCTTGGCCTTGAATCTAGGACCTCTGGTATACAAGTCAACAGCATAGCAAGGTGAACCACATGCTCCCCTATTAGGGAAGGGAGGAATTTCTCAGCCTAAAAGCCTCAAAAGCATTGTTCTGTATATACTCAAACACTAGTATATAGAACTATATCTCTGTAAGCCAGACTTTGCTATTGAGACCTTTATGCTGAGAAAATCCTCTCTCAACTAAGAGGTAAGCATGTTTCCTCGCGGCTCGGGCTTGTATCCCGCAGTTTTGGAAGCGAACTGAAGCCCCCCTCTCCCTCTGGGTTTTGAAGGTCAATGAGATTATGCCTATGGAGAACCTTACCTCTTTCCTGCATGACACTGTTGAAACTTTTAACAAGACCTGGTTCTACTGATTGGAATTCCAACGTACCAGTGAATATCAGGCGCTTCTCGGGGCCTGTGCCTTCCCTGTAGACCTACAGTGGGATGCTCTGGCTTTTATAGCTAAATGATGGGTTACCTGTTTAGGACTATTCTTGACCCTCTATCTTTGCTCCTTGTGGAGTTTTACTGCTCTTTCTGATGAAGAAGTTTTGATTGTTTGCACCCCTGGGGTCCTCCCCTGGACCCGGATACTGTTACTGTATAGTCCCTATCCCTCCCCTTTTTTTTTTTTTCTTTTCTCTCTTCTCCTTCTTTCTTCCCTCTCATTCTATGTTTGTTTTTGTGGTCTCGCCACTCCTTCCCTTCCTCCTCCTTTCATCTCCCCTTCTTGTCCTTTGGCCTCTACTCGGGGATCTCCCCGTTCTCTACAGTATAAAATGTTGATGCTGCCGTTGCAGCTATCTGTTTTCACTGTATTTTATGTATTTTTGAAACTCAATAAACTTTTGAATTGAAAAAAAAAAAAAAAAAAAAGGGTGAGCATGTTGCACCTCACTACATGGTTGCATTGTGCACTAGAGGTCCTTGGTTCAAGACAGAATTATAATAATAAACATTTCAGGAGCAGTGTGAGGACACTAGAAGCTGAATTTAAAACCACATAGGCTATTTTATAGCCTGTCTGACCCACCTGCGACTCTGTTGACGAACTTGGTTGAGTTCAAACACAGTGTATGGCCGGTTGGAATGATGTGCTTGTAGCCCAGGAATCTTTGGGATAGTTAAAATCGCCCTTTCAGAAGGAAAAAAAAATATTTTAAAAATATCCACATTCAAGTTATATCTATTCTTATTAAAAAAATTAAATACAGAAAAACACAAAACTTACGGGCCAGGCACCATCAAATCCACAGGTCGGTCACAGGAGATGCATTGAAATTTTGTCAATAGCTGCCTGGATGAAAAAGAAAGAATATATAACCATTTAACCGTATAATATTTAAGTTTTAACCTTATAAAGTTTTTACTTCAAAAACATAAAAGGGTTGCCCATGATTAGGAAAAAAGGTAGCTCAAACTGGGACTGCGTTTCTAGATACACATCAAGGTTCACAACGCTAGCTATAGGATAAAACCCAGGTTCCAGCCCCCAGACTGAAACATACAACTCCACATTAATGGCTGCAAAGGTCGGAAACTGAACTCTTGATGGAAAACCCAAACAGCTTGAGAAAGCTCACTTTTATAAGAGACTTTTCCACCCGAAGTGACCACAATGCTTCAGGCCATAGTGTGTACTTCGATCGGCGTCAAAACAGACACCGCCTGTAGAACAGCTAATGGATGCAATCAGGATTTGCCTGTTTAAAAGACTCATCACACTGCCTCTTTGCCAAAAAAATACTATTTAAATTTATTTATTTTATTTTTTATTTATGCTTACTTGTATAGCATCATCACATTCTGCAGCGCTTTACAGACATTGACTGTCAATTTTTTCAATGCAGGTGTGATCATACAGCAACAACAATACTTAAAGGGTCACTAACATTTAAGACAACTTAGTTTCATTTTAAAGGAACCAACCAACATGTAATGCACTTTAATTAAAAATGTTGCTACTTTTTGCCTGAAAAAACTTTCTAACGTTCCTTTCCCTTCTAGCTAATTTACAGTTGACTGCTTTACCAGAGAATTCCATCCCTAGCAGCAAGATAGAAAGACAGTGAAGTGAGAGGGGAAGTTTTTTATTTTCTTCACACAGTGAATGCAGATGGGAGGGCCTGATTTTCCTCACAGCCTCAAACATGTCTGCAAACTACAAGAACTGAAGATTCTGCACATCTCGCAGCTTATAATTTAAGAAAAAAGTCTCTTATGTACTTGTATGTACTTTTGGCTGCTTTTATGGTTACAGATGCGATATTATTCACAGACAGCAAGAAGTTTTACTGACTGTGCTCATAGATTGTTCTTTTCCTGTGTCATGTCTGCATGGTAGATTCTAGAATGTAGTGGGTACCTGTATATATCTGCTCTATATTTGCATTTCAGTGTTTCTGGATCCTGTATATAATGGTCACTTGACCTTTTATCAGCTATTTGTTAGCACCTGTACAGTTACTCCTGGCAGAATTGCATGCAAACAAACCAAACTAGTTATAATGCATAGGAAGACTGCACCTTATTGTACACAGCCTCAAAGTAAAATGCAAAATATGCTTCAGCCAAAATGGCAACATTAGCAGCAGAAAAACTGATAGGACACCATGTATGAAGGCTTGAACAGTTATAGAACAGACTGCTCAGCAAGACCCTATACATATTTCAACTTTTCATGAAAACTCAGGTACCCTTTAAAGTGGCTGTACCACAAAATGCTGAGTTCAGTAAAGAGTCATTACATAGTATACAGAAACACAGTATACACAGTAAGTAAAGCATACTTAGTCTATTGTATCTAGCCATAGTCCTAAGGCCTATCCCTGTGGAAGGTGGTGGCTTCCACCACCTTGTACAGTACAAAGGGATTATTTTGGTAATGACTTGTGTTACTGTGCTTTATACTTTACCAATTTTTTTTTCTCCTCAGTATTTGGGTAAATACAGTTATCGTAATTTCACTACAAGGCAGGTGGATAACATTTTACAAACCTTATCCATGAATTGCAGACATTATATGCTAAAAAAGCCTACTGGCAGGGGTATAACTTAAAGGATCATGGGCCGTGGTACAAATCCTCAGCTTGCATTCCCCTGCACAACTTCTCCTGACATCTGTCAGTCCTATCCCATCTGTAGATTTTAGCAGTATTTACATTTCTCTTCCTCCTCTATCTGGACCCAGACCACCATGAAGACTTGTTCACAACATGTCTCTGCACACAATCTTCCCATCATTCCCATTTTGTGTCAGTGACCCCCACACGTGATGCACCATTGTGTGACATCCTCCCCCAGAAACTCCCTCCCTGACTATATGCTGCTAATCAATTGCCATATTGGGTTAATTTTCTCCTATCTGACAGTGGAAGCCTGTGTATCATAAATCTTCTCACTGTGCACCTGAGGGCAGGGATCATAAATTTACTATGCACAGACTGCCAGCTATTAAAGGAAATCGGAAAGGATAACAAAGACGTTTATCCAGCGCTAGTTTAAGAGTCGCATGTGGGCCCCCCTAGACTACTGGGTATGGTCACAGCTGCAACCACTGAGATTCCTATAGTTAAACCTGTGTATGCTGTGGTTTCAAATCTGTTTCAGAAATTCTGTGGATTTTCCCAGTGTATTTCATGACTTTTAGTGTAGCAGTGGTAAAATCCACAGTGGAAAATCTGCATATAACATGATGATTTTACTATGGATTCACTGAGAATTTGCAGACTTACCTTTCCACCTATATGACAATTACTTACTTGCGAATACCAGCAGCCTCATCAGCCTCATACTGCAGAGGATGTTCCTGCAGCTGTTGGCGAAGATCTTTCCAGCGCTCTTCCAAGATGTTCTTTAGTGAATCAATTTCAATGCGGTCCAGCTGTAGCGTTAAATCATAAAACCAAAGGAGGATATAGAATGTATTACACAGTATTGAACTAATCCACATAGCAAAGATGTCATAGATCAGGGTGAGGAAATGTGTAAAGGGCCATTCACATGGTGGAATCTGGTGCTGATTTGAAGGTGAATTTAGCCCTAAAATCAGTGGCAGATTCCGTCCAGATTCGAAGCAGGATACTGAAAAAATAAGCGTCTTGCTTGATCTGGATTTTCTCTTGAATCTCTCTGATTAAGCCTCAGGTAAAAGGAACATGCTGCATTTTTGTATATGCTGCATTTTCCACAGCGTTCTTTCCTTAACATTTTCCTCCACAGCGTTTCCTCAATGTGGCGCTTTAGCCTTAGACAGTTCCTGGAAAATTTTGTGCCTTGTACAAAAGGTGAGTAGGCTTACGTAAAAGAGTGTGGGGCTTTTCCAGAAAGCGGTGTGACTTAAAATGCAAAACCAAATTTTGTCACATTTTTTTGTAGTGAATTAAGACAATTTATAGCCAGCTTATAGGTGGTGTAAACTTAGACTAGGCCTTCTAACAATGCCAGAATTATCACCCATTGTGATAAATATACAGAGACCTGAACTTGGGACAGCCCTTCACAGGTTGATTTGTTAATTATATATTTAACGGGAAAGTAGGAGGGCCTTTATAATAAGGCACAGCTAAATATACTTATACCAAATATAATAATATTGGATTCCCCATCTATTTATACTAATTTTTATTCTGTGTATTTGTTGTTAGGTATGATATGGGTTTGGAACCCAGGATCACACCTCATGGTGATGTATATAAGGCAGGAAAACTACTGCTGCTTGAGCTACAGCCTCCATTGCTGTCAATGGGAGGTTTTTCTCTTATCAAACTTCAGACGTAAGCATAAAATGTTGAAGTTCTGTAAGAGAAAAACTTCCAATACAGCTTATAAAGAGTGACTGCCTTCCATACATTATCATTATCACCTATTGAAAAAAATAAATTAACTAGAAATTTAAATAAATGGGACACCTCTCATAAGTATTCACGTATATTCTCATAAGTATGTACTGTAACGTCACAGTGCAGCGAATACTAATGAGCCAGCAGCTAGGTGAAAGTGAATGCTCATCAGGGAGACTGAATGAAGGGGTCTGAAATCCAGAAGACTCCTTCATATGACTTTGGCACATTTTAAAGCTATTTAGTGTAAGTTTTCAATACCCAACTACTCAAGTTTTACTTAGGTTATTTTAACAAGTCAGAATTTGGTGCCAATTTTGAGGTGAATTCCACCTAAAAATCAGATTCCGCCCTGAATCTGCCTCTCATTGTTTTCAATGGAGGCAGAAATGGAAGCAGAAAAACATTATAAAAAAAAAAAAAAGCATCCTGCTTATCTTGCTGCGGATTCTGTTGCAAGATAAGCAGAACAGAACCCACACCATGAGACACTCAGCTGATGAGCTCCATTCATCAGGTGCTAATCAGCGAGCGAAGGCCGTGGCCAGCCATAAGCCAGGGAGGCAGAACATGAAGAGGAACTGAGGTACAAATATCATCCACATGCTGCATAAAAGACCTGAAGCACAAGTTGACTTGCAGCATGTCAATTACTGCTTCAGGTTTTACCCATGGATTTCAACCTTTGAATGTAAAAGTTCAAAGACTTATGGTGACTGCAGAGAAATCTGTAGGTGAACTGTTGTCAAAAACCTCCCAACTTTGCTTTGTTGCTGCAGTGGAAAGCACTGCTGAATGTCCATGCAGACCCTCACCCTAATATCATGGCCGCCATGTGTTCTCCCCCAATCTTCATTTGTGTCCTTACCAGTCCATGTGCATATAGTTTCAGCTTAGGAAAACAGAAAATTCTTGAGTGCCTGGCACCTAATATAACATTCTGCATCCATGCCTGTATACAGGTGTCTCTCTGTATATTAAAAATCTTAATACCAATACCTCTCTCTGTCTCCATATTAATTGTTATAAACATTAATGGTGAATGAGGACAGTGTCGGACTAAATCTAACATTTACATAAACCTACTCACTTTATTCTGCATCTCCATATTGATTTTCTCCATTAGCCTCTGCCAGTCTTGCTCCTGGGCGCTCACTTTGCCAATCAGATCTTGTATCATTCTGCTCAGGTGTTCTGTTGTGGCATCAAAATGTATGCAACTCACTTTTCTTTCCAGAGCAATCTTGTCTGCTTTCTGTCCAGATAAAAGTGAAATGTTATAGATCAGTACACACAGGTAGAACAGAAGGATTGCATCCTCTAAATGCGCTGTGACATTAATATTCCAGGGATAGGAGAAATGGATTTTTTGTGGTTATGTTGTGTGGGCTTTGGGAAGCATTAGGGATTTTCAAATGTTGTTTTTCAACCTAAGGCTATGTTCACATCGGTGCTCTGGCATCCCACAGAAAAAAAAAATGATTGCTGAATGTCTAAAATGACAGACACTAGTGGAGCACAAAAAGATCCCAATGACTATAATGCTAATAAAGTCTGTTGTGTGTCCCTTCAAGTGTCTGTCTGTAACCGGCCACCAGCCTGCAAGGAGGTGCAAGCCTTATCACTGGTGGTGGAAGAGACAACAAACAAAGTCATCGGAGGGGAAGTCAGTGGAAGGTGTATCAAGAAAGACTAGCCTGGAAATCCTTGCAAGAGAGGGAGAACTGCAGAAGGAATGCTCACCTGTAAAGACTGCACCAAGCATTCTGAATTGTATGTTATCACATTATTTTCTTTATTCAGTTGCCCAATCACAGCTCAGCTTTCATTTTTAAGAGCAGAATATGAAATGTAATCTGTACTGTGATTGTATGGCAACTAAAGCTAGGTTCACACCTGCGCCCAGTTTCAGTTCAGGGATTCCGTTCCCCATTCCACTTGAAAAATGCAGAGAGAAAAGTCCTGCAAACAGCATCTTTGTCTCCACATTTTTAGGCGGATTGGGTTTCCGTTTTCGGGTCCCCAAGTGGACCCGAAGAACGGAAACCAAAATCCATGGGTGAACCTAGCGTAAAGTTTTTTTTTTTTTTTTATAAAAAGTTCAATAAACAATACAATGTATCTATAATTCTTTATCAGTAAAATATTAAGCATAAATTGTTGTCCGTGTCCGTGTCCATTAGTTACATTTTGGTCTGCAGGAAAGATGCAGATAACAATTTGGTGGAAGGTGAAGCACTTGCTATCCTGAGTGCTAATCCGGTTCTGGCAGCTCGGCCACCAGCAGCCGCGACACCAGGTGCTGGTGATGTGATGACAACCACAGTTTCAAGTAGGCCTGGAACTCTAGCTCCAGGTGCTAGCATGGCAATAACCTCTACAGTTGCGGCTGAGGCATTGCTGAGTCATCTCTTAGAGTATGATATGACTGGCAGGCTCTTGGAGGACTGCAGGGAGAGACTTGAATCTGCCATGTGGCTGTGTAACAAGGCACTGCATTTGAGAGCATTTGAGATCTGGTGCTGAGTATGTTGGAAGGGAAGCCATTATGTTGCAGCCAGCTGCTCACAGGAACACTGTTGAACAGATATTGGGTTGATGAAGGAAGTCCTTGGAGATGTGTGCACACAGGCTTCACTGTGAATTAAGTTTTTCACCAGGGAGACAATGAGACTCTGGACTAGTACGCCAATGGTCTTCACGAAATTCTTAGTATGTTACAGAGGATATCCAGATATCCAAGGTGACTACTACCCTGACCAGTAGTAGTGAGCTATGAGACCAGTTTATCATGAGGCTGCATAACTTCTCCCTGAAGAAGAAGTGATTGGAGACCCATCCTCAGAAGCCATTCCACCAGCTACTCAGGCAACTGTCTGAGAGTAAGAGAAACAGCGCAAAGCTCTGTCAGTGAGCCCTCTGCTGGACGTCCCACAGGAGGGTACCACAGAAGAGAGGCTAACATCCCTGGAGGAAGCCCTGAAGGAACAGTAGGCGAAAAAGGAAAGGGTGTGGCAACATCGGTTGAAAGACTACAAGACAAAGGCCTGTGGTCTGAACAAAGGCTACAATATAGGCCTTGTACGTGCTGGATATGCTTGTGGACCAGGCATATTTCTCAGGAGTTCCCTATTGTAGAAGCAGTGGATGTGGTGAGGAGCTCTCTTGCTTGGTCAACACAAGTTCCCAAGTCACCTCCTTTGCTAATGTGAATGGGAGCCAATACAGAAAGCTGGAGTGATGTGTGCAGTCATCAAGATGTGGGGACAAACCCTAAATTAGAAGTATGTATTGGTTTATGGAGGATTCTATGCAGATAAGCATACATGTATGTGGTCAGGAGGAATAGCTAACGGTCAAAAGACATCTTTAGCCAACAGCTATAGAAGTATATAGTCACACTTGCTTTCTGGTGCATTGGGGAGGATTATTCCAGTACTGAAAAACTCTAGATACTGGGATTTGTGTAGTATCAGGGGTAACAGCAATTTTAGTCTTACCACATCAATTTCCAGCCCAATCATCTCTTTGTCAGCTTTCTTGCTCTCCAGTTTGCCCACTGCTTGATACAGGATCTGTATGAAGAAGCAGAGAGGAAAAAGAGATGACTATTAGATACCGAGATGAGAAAAAAATTAAAAATGTATATAATAATAAACTAATAATATATCATGTTTTTCTCACATCAATGTGTTGCTGTTTTTGTTCATGGTCCTGAATCAGAGATTTGGTGGTTTTGTTCAGCTCCTCACATTCCTCCTGGAGCTGTACCATGGTGTTCTTGATGTAACCAATTACTTCTGTGTCCTATAAATGGAAAGTGAAGTGTTAAAGGGGTCGTGAAAAACACAATAGTAAAGGGCACCTTGCAACTTTGGTTTTCAAACATCTGACAAAAGTGTATAGCGAGTTTGTTAGATGGTGGGAGGTGCAGAGTCTAACTACTTGGAACACAAAATCATTCCACGTGGACTACACAATACAGTTCAACCCGCCAGACAAGTAAAATTGACCCAATCGTGTCTTCTCTGGGAGAAGAAGATTACAGAATCCTCTCTGCGCCTAATCTCCCTCTTATTGGATGAGGAGAAAGAGAACCTGAATAAATGCTCGGTTTCCCTAAAAGAAGCAATCGATAAAACCAAGTCCTTTTCATATGAAACTGACTTCTCTAAAAAAGAGAGAGAAGTACAGAGAAATATAGAAAGATACACAAGCTTCATTAAACAAAGGAAGTATTTAAAATTTCAGCATGATCTGCAGGAGTTTAGGGAAAACCGAGCATATCAGGGCCTGAATAAATCTCCCAGTGATTTATCATCATCTGAGCATGACACTTCAGACACTGAAAGATCCACTCATCTGAAGGATAACACTGAGAGGTAGAAATCTGTCAATTCTAGGGAAAGGGGTAGGCATGAGAACGGAGCAAGTCTATCCTAGACCAGGCCAAATTGGAGGGTCTGTTCAAAATAAAGGAATGGGATTTTATGTGTCCACAATTTCCCCATGTTCCTACTTTCTACTGCCTCCCCAAGATACATAAGGGGCTTAGTCTCCTCAAAGGCTGCCCCATTGTCTCGGACATTGACGACATCACATGGGGTGTCAGCTCGTATATTGATCAGGTGTTACGACCTTTTGTGCTGGCCTTTCCGTCGTATGTCCAAGACATCATGGATGTCCTCAGGCATCTAGAGGACATCCATATTCCATCTGGGACGGTCCTTGTTAGTCTTGATGTTGAGTTTCTGTATAGTTCCGTAACTCACGACAAGGGGTGTCCATCTTACTTCTCATAATGAGTTCATCATGACCCTTTTGGAGTTCATTCTAACACGAAACTCCTTCTTCCACCAAAGGCAGGACACCACAATAGGGAGCCCCACCTCGCTCACATATGCTAACATCTTTTTGGGCTGGTGGGAGGAGCATCTTGTTTTCACAGAATTATATGAAAAGTGGACCACCCACATTCTTCTGCGGCTTTGTTATATCGACGATATTTTGATTTTGTGGTCAGGTCCCTCCGATTTGTTCTGGGAGTTCATGGATGCGCTGAATCACAATGATCTTAACCTAAAATTTACAGTCACGTTGGATACATGCAAGATTGTCTTTCTGGATGTTATGATTTCCTTCACTTTCCACCACATTATTCAGGAAACAGCCCACTACCAACTGTCTACTCAGATGGGACAACCACCATTCATTTCCCCTCATACTGGGTATACTGAAGGGACAGTTCCTGCAAGTTCGCAGGAACTGTTCCTCTGTATTGGATTACCATACCCAGAGTCCACTTTTGCAGACCTGCTTACGAGAACGTGGTTATCCCCGAAAAGTCCTAAGAGAGGCAAACAGACATGCGCTATCCTGGGACTGGAAGGATCTCTTGCTGTCTCAACGAAGTGGGCTAACAAATGTCATTTTGACAGCAATTCCAATGTTGTGATGGATACACTATGCATCTATTGGTATATTCTTAGGCAGGACCCAGACATATGCAGTATAGTTTCACCCTCCCCTTCGGTGACTTACTGTAGGGGACGAAATCTGCCTTATATACAGCCTCTTAGCCCCATTGAGATCTGGGACAGCATGGCTGGGTAGCGAAGGTCCTTCAGGCATCTTTAAATGTGGTGCCTGTAGAACTTGTGAAACAAACAAGTTGTCTGTGCATCAAAAGGAACTCCCTACACTATAAGAGAATTTATCAACTGCCGTACTGAGGGGGTAGCAGTGGTGTAAGTACCGCTGTACGGGGCCCGTGACCTTTTTTTTTTTTTTTTTATAGGCCATTACCTGCTGGAATATTTCCAGCAGTTAACGGGCCCTATTTACTTACTGATCCCCGTTCCTAATCACGGCTGCCTCCGTAAGTAAGGATGTTGGCCCGTGGCAAGAGTACTTGTTGGGCGAACCCCAACATTTACTGCTATTATTATACTCCTGGGTCTGGACTCCAAAGTATAATGATCGAAGCCCAGGGGAGGTGGGAGAACATAAAACACAGTGTTACTCATCTCTCCTGGGCTCTG
Organism: Leptodactylus fallax; assembly: GCA_947044405.1. NCBI lineage: Eukaryota > Metazoa > Chordata > Amphibia > Anura > Leptodactylidae > Leptodactylus > Leptodactylus fallax. The sequence continues at coordinate 4,060,605 of CAMRHE010000152.1, read as the reverse complement.
GCGCAACTCCATGCTATCTTTGGGTCTTTATAGTGACATCATAAACGCCACGTGGGTCAAGCCAGTGTCGCAACGCATAATTACGCCGGCGTAACCCACGTCTGTGAAGTCATTGAAGAGTGCCGAAAACCGCAGGGAGTCGCGCCGAAGAGGTAAGTAACACTAAGTAAGCTTTTTAAGTTTTTCACCTCCCCTGGGCTTCAGATCATTATACTCTGGGGTCTGGAAAGACCTCCAAGTATAATAATAGCTTGTAAGCAGGAAGGACCATCTTAGACCCACTTTCTGGGTCTGAGAAAAAAAAGGAACCACGCTTTGCCCAGATGTAGTTTAAAGCAAGACTATTGGTTTGAAGCAAAACTTTATTTTCCAATCACTTTCCAATCACTACGCGTTTCGGGGTAAAAACCCTTTTATCAAGTGAACAGGAAGAACACAGCGCTGTTGGGGAATGCCATGGCTGTGATCCATCCTCTATTCGATTAAAGGACATTAAACGGATCCATAAATCACATCATCGGATGATTGGGATTGCGTCATACTACAAAAAGAAGCCCATTGGATATTTTGGTTGGACTCTGTCAAACCTCAATGACGTGATCTCCTTAGCATCATTTATCTAATCTGAGTGGTTCAGCTGGTATGGACTGAAAAGACTATTCCTGATTTATATATCCAGGTGGTCAATACATTACTATATTTATTGTACTTGAGGTATATACAGTAAGTACTGTACATCGTTTGTCTTATAACCCCAGGTGGCATAGGCAGTCGTCATTAGAACTATAGGTACTTTTTGGACAATGGATAAACATTGGCACTTTAGAGTTATTATGTTGTATATTTAGTGGTCCTAATGTTATTTTGATCAGTTTATCATTACTATTGTTAACACTAAGCTGATTTAGTTCTATCCTATTCTCAGCATTTTATGATATTACATCTATGGTGTTATTATATCATGGCATATTATAGTTTGAGTGATTTTGGATATTGGTCTTTAACTGTCCTTTTACCATAGGTTTTATTTAGGACATCATTGGGCTTTATTGTCCCCCCATGTGTGGGACTTGTATTATCAACTGCATTCTCTTTAGTGCCATGCTGGGTAGGCAGCTTTTCATTCATTCTGTGGGCTGCACGTCTGTATTCCATTACTCAGGTTAGATGGGCTGACATAACTGTGGTATACAAATAAGATTGCTATTGCTTACTATTTGTATGCCTCTAGTTCATTGATAATGTTGTTATCATCCACTTACATCTGATCACGTGGGAGCCATGTTGCATTGTGATTGGCTCCCATATATGACGTCAGACGGAGGGGGCATAGCGATATGACAAGGCTGGACTATAAAAAGACAAGCCATGTGAGTGTGCAGCGTTGGCTATTCTGAGTACCGGAGCCCAATATCAGGGCCCTGGGAAATGCAATTCTAACTGCAAATATTGGTCTGTTATATGCTGATATAGTGCCCCTTACGCTATTAATCTATCATCTACTTCTGATGAACCCCTGAATGTGGAGGGAAACGCGCTGAGTCTATGACTACTTCAGGCTTATCCTCCGCTTTTTTTGTTTTGTTTAATACCCTGTTGATACTTTGTTAACAAATAGGTGGTCTCATTATATCCAGTATTGGGCTGGTGTCTGTTATCAGCATTTGCTCAAATTGGATTATTGATATGAATAGGCCGACGTTCTAATATCTGAAGTTCTCAACAGGGGTGGCCTCTATTATGTCCAATACCAGGACTGCTTTTTGGCCATATGAAATACACTTTCACCATATTTAGCACCCCCTGGTTGTGGTTTTTTTGTGGTCACTTACTAACCCTGAAATATTTCATGGGTGATATTTATCTCTGGTCCACATATGATTATCTTACATGTGGGCAGAGTGTGTTTATCTCGTCTTTAAAGCCAACAAGTTGGGGATTGATCCCTTTTTCAGTGGGGATTACCTACTGTTAGAATAATGTTTATTATTGCCTGTATTGCAACAACTACTGTTTATACGTTTATAACTGCATAAGCTTCTGTCTCTAGGCATAGTGTTAAGTTGTTAATAAAGCGCTATTAAAAAGGTGGGGGATAGAGTAACAAAACTAGAAAGTTCCTCTCTCTGTTGCAGCTACAGCATAGAGCAGAGCAAATGGAGCTCACAGACAAGTAGCTGAGATCATAAATTACAGAATACAGTGTATTATTCTTGTTCCTCAATAAATATCTGTTTACTGTTGAACGCCTGGACAGTCAAAGATTAATCCGCTGCCAACACCTACTTTAGGTATTGTTCACTACCATAACAAACTAAGGGATCTCCTTTATCATTCTAGATTTTTATGTGACTTTATATTTAGTATATTACATCTTGAAACATACAGATAGATAGTGTCAATTCTACATTGGTCTTATGCATGACCTGTAGGGTATATACATGTGTGACATGATGAGTTTCTGCATTTGGGTTAGTCACCCATTGCATTACGGACGTCTGCAATATGTGTTTATACTTTATGCTATTTTAGCCATAATATTTATTAAAGGTTAAGTTTTATTATCTTTGTTTATTTTATTTTTTTTTTTTTTTTTGGGGGGGGGTGTCAATCTTTTCTGTAACTTCAACTTTGGTATTGTCCAATTCAAATGGGTCAACACATGCGCAGTGTGGATATTGTATACTCTCAGAAGTTGCCAGGTTTAGACAACCCATTTCTATACAACCTATTATGGAAGAATTAATATACAGGGGTCAGAACATATCGTTCTCTCTAAAGGACCTGCCCTGCATTATACTACTAGCTTGTCTTTGGAGGCGCTGTAGGAAAAACGCTTCCAGGTTTCATTAGTTTATTGTCAAGGAACTCTTCTAATAAAGTAGGGATAGTCCAATTCAGAAAATCCCTTGAGTGAAAGCATTCTGTGTACTGTGTACATCAGCAAGGGACCCACCTATTTTGTCCAAATTCTGTAATGAATTTAACTCCTTTAACCATTTAGTTACCTTAATGCAGTGATCAGATGCCTTCCTGCCTCGTTGCACATCTTTACTGGCTGCCTCACTATATGTATAATCTGTCACCAGTTTCTGCAGGTGTTCATATTGGCTGACTAGTTTGCTGACTTTCTTCCCTATATCAATGGTACAGGCTGGACACGTGAGATGTTCCTTAGATGTTGTGGTAGTGACAGGAGATTGTGGCAGCATAGTACTAGTACCCTGTGCTGGCAGATCAGTCTCTGCAATGACAGTCGATACTGGTTTGCAGCTGTCAGATTGTTCAGGAATACTCATGGCTAGAAGGGTGGATGAGGAAGATGCCATAGTTGTTAATATCCCACGAAGTGTGTCTAACTGTGGCAAAAATAACAGATAAATAGTTTAATAATACAACAACAAAATCTTCCCGCTCTGCTACTCACTAATAAATTAAATTCTGAAGTCTATTTACAAATATGGCACATGCTATTCTTAAAGGGGTCTATGACCAATAAAATCACTTCTAAGACACATATGTGCCTCTGGGGGAACTCTTGGCAGCAGACTTGCTCAAGTTTTAATTTGTATACATATCTTTATGTTTGATGCACCGGTGGGGTGCTTGCATCAGACAGAGGATCCATGCAGTCGTGTTAGAAAGAACCACCCAGTGACTCCTATACTGCAACCAAACTTTACTGGACTTGACTGTAGTGTACAGTCATGGCCAAAAGTTTTGAGAATGACACAAATATTATATTTTCACATGATCTGCTGCCCTCTGGTTTTTATGTGTGTTTTGTCAGATGTTTTTATCACATACAGAAATATAATTGCATTCATATTATGAGTAACAGAAGCTTATATTGACAGTTAGAATGAGTTAATGCAGCAAGTCAATATTTGCAGTGTTGACCCTTCTTCTTCAGGACTTCTGCAATTCTCCCTGGCATGCTCTCAATCAACTTCTGGACCAAATCCTGACTGATAGCAGTCCATTCTTGCAGAATCAATGCTTTAATTTTGTCTGAATTTGTTGGTTTTTGTTTGTCCACCCGTCTCTTGATGATTGACCACAAGTTCTCAATGGGATTAAGATCTGGGGAGTTTCCAGGCCATGGACCCAAAATCTCTATGTTTTGTTCCCTGAGCCATTTAGTTATCACCTTTGCTTTATGGCAAGGTGCTCCATCATGCTGGAAAAGGCATTGTTGAGCGCCAAACTGCTCTTGGACGGTTGGGAGAAGTTGCTCTTGGAGGACATTCTGGTACCATTCTTTATTCATGGCTGTGTTTTTAGGCAAGACTGTGAGAGAGCCGATTCCCTTGGCTGAGAAGCAACCCCACACATGAATGGTTTCAGGATGCTTTACAGTTGGCATGAGACAAGACTGGTGGTAGCGCTCACCTCTTCTTCTCCGAATAAGCTGTTTTCCAGATGTTCCAAACAATCGAAAAGGGGATTCATCAGAGAAAATGACCTTACCCCAGTCCTCAGCAGTCCACTCCCTGTACCTTTTGCAGAATATCAGTCTGTCCCTGATGTTTTTTCTGGAGAGAAGTGGCTTCTTTGCTGCCCTCCTTGAGACCAGGCCTTGCTCCAAGAGTCTCCGCCTCACAGTGCGTGCAGATGCACTCACACCTGCCTGCTGCCATTCCTCAGCAAGCTCTGCACTGCTGGTAGCCCCATCCCGCAGCTGAAACACTTTTAAGAGACGGTCCTGCCGGCTTGCTGGTCTTTCTTGGGCGCCCTGGAGCCTTTTTGGCACTAATGGAACCTCTCTCCTTGAAGTTCTTGATGATGCGATAGATTGTTGACTGAGGTGCAATCTTTCTAGCTGCAATACTCTTCCCAGTTAGGCCATTTTTGTGCAGTGCAATGATGACTGCACGTGTTTCTTTAGAGATAACCATGGTTAACAGAAGAGAAACAATGATGGCAAGCACCAGCCTCCTTTTAAAGTGTCCAGTGGTGTCATTCTTACTTAATCATGACAGATTGATCTCCAGCCCTGTCCTCATCAACACCCACACCTGTGTTAATGGAGCAATCACTGAAACGATGTTAGGTGGTCCTTTTAAGGCAGGGCTGCAATGATGTTGAAATGTGTTTTGGGGGATAAAGTTCATTTTCTAGGCAAATATTGACTTTGCAAGTAATTGCTGTTAAGCTGATCACTCTTTATAACATTCTGGAGTATATGCAAATTGCCATTAGAAAAACTAAAGCAGTAGACTTTGTAAAAATTAATATTTGTATCATTCTCAAAACTTTTGGCCATGACTGTACAAAACAGATTTTCTCCACAACAGCAACTAAGGGTGGGTTCACACCTGCACTTGCTATTCGTCCGTTGCCAATAGAGTGAAAATCTCGGCGAACTGGATTGGCATCGGATACAGACTGTTCAGCGACGCATTGGTTAAAAACCCATTCATTTGAATGGGTTTTTAAAGCAATGCGCGGGTGTGCGCTTAAACCCTCTGCGCTGCGAATCCTTTTTTTTCGTCGGAAACAAAGTCGGACACACAGGACTTCGTGTCCGACGAAAAAAAATGGCTTTGCAGCGCAGAGGGTGTAAGCGCACACCCGTGCATTGCTTTAAAAACCCATTCAAATGAATGGGTTTTTAACCAATGCGTCGCTGACCGGTCTGTATCCGATGCCAATCCAGTTCGCCGAGATTTTCACTGGATTGGCAACGGACGGATAGCAAGCGCAGGTGTGAGCCCACCCTAACTGGAGTTAATACACGTCGATGGCTGACAATCTCACTCACACATCAGAGAGACTTTGTTACCTTTATTGGAGTCCACAACACACAACGCAACATGTTTTGGGGTGTAAGATCCCCTTTTTCAAGTGTGCAGTTGGGTTACAAATGCCAAGATACATACACAATACCTATCCTTAAATACACACTGGGTTAAAATGGTGCTTCCCAGCGGGAGGGAGTGTTCCACAGGTTCATGCTACCAATATGCTGCCAATAACAAAGAGGATGGATCAACCATTGCCAACCATTCTTTGAGCAGTATAACATTCACACAGTCAGCTTCTATACTATCTGAGCTCTTAATTGGGTTGTTACATGCACAATAAGTCGTAACATCATTAGCTTGCAACATTTTATCCTGTTATACTCAATTTCTAAAATATTGTGAAGCTTTATCAGTTTCATGTCTCACTGTGGTATTCTGTTTTTTCTAATATGCATTTTGTTGCATATTTGCTGAAATTGTCTTACCTGATCCTGTAGTTGTAGCGATTTATCAGCCACAGACTGCTCCATGATGGCTTTTTCCTGCTTCTGTCTATCATGCAGTTCCTTCAACTCTTTTTCAATGTCTTGTATAGCAGCACTTGGAGAATAAAAATAGTCATTTACAGGAAACCATCAGCATGTGGCTTTCTTTACAGGTGTTATCCCACTATAACTTCTTATCACCTATCCACAGGAGGGTCCTAAGCTTGGACACCCAATAATCACAAGAATAGCGTTGTGTATCCTGTTTGACAGGAGCAATGGTCACCCAAGTGTGCTGGCACTGCATTCAATCTGTATGATAATGACAGAGATAGTCAAGTACAGCTGTGGTTATCTCTGTAGTTCTCATAGACTCATTACGTATGACATATACACAGCCACTGAACCATTCAAACAAGGCACAAGGGCTCTTCTACATAATGTAGGCCTCTCTTTACCATTCTAACTCAAGTCCCCTTTGCATCCAGTCTCCTTACCTACCTGAGGTACCCTAACTGTTGATTGATCTCACTAGTGGCCTCCAACTTCTGGTCAATAAGCTGTGTTACTATCGGATCCATTGCTCTCTGCAGTTGCTCCAGCTGATAACAACAAAAGAATCAACCATTAAACTGATTGATCAAATGTGGGGGGAGGGGTGAACTCTATGACTTTACTTCAAATTGCTCTGGATCGGCATTGCATTTTTTGGCCATTTGCCTGAGCAGGTGAAGCACATTGAGAACATGGAGTTAATACTGACGTAATTTGCAGTAAAATCTCATATCAGCCAAGCCACAGGTGCTCCAAAAGGAACACCCTTCTGTAGACAGCTGTTTCAGGAATCCTGCTTTACCTCAGTTCAAAGCAGATTACTGGTTGGGTCACTCAAAGTTACGTCAAAGGCATAGCATCCAGCAATGGCGGATTATAATATAAGTGGTTTGGGCGGCTGTCCAGGGCCTGAGGCACCTGGTCACCCAAACCGTGTGACACAGCCCTATACACTAAGCAAGGAATTTGCACTCCAGCTTGGGCTCCATAATGCAGGAGCCATTCAAGAACCTTAAAGGTGTTATTCAAGGAGTGTGTCAACCAACACTTACTTCTAGGGTTCATTATGCACCAAACCTAGGGGTTCCTGGCTGATTCCGACCCTGATTCAGGGGTTTGGAACCAGCACATGGCTCGACTCACTTCACCTCCTCCCTCCTCTCCCATGTTCAAAGGTAATTGTTACCTGTACTATGGGAATTGGTGGAATATGGTAAAGTCAGCCCCCATAATACTGTGAGCATGGGAAAAGAGGGAAGAGCTACTCAGGGGCTGGGTGCTCATTCCAATTATCTGACCCATGGTTGGAACCAGCGCAGAACCCCTAGATTCGGTGCATAAAAATCTCTGGAAGAAGCGACTCTGGATAACCCCTTTAAGGCTGAAGCCCCACATTACGGAAACACAGCTTTTTTTGTTGCAGATTTTGTTGTGGTTTTTTGAGCCAATGCCAAGACTGTCTGCAAAAGGAATTGGAACTACAGTGGGGAAAAAAAGTATTTTGTCAGCCACCAATTGTGCAAGTTCTCCCACTTAAAAAGATGAGAGAGGTCTGTAATTCTCATCATAGGTAGACCTCAACTATGAGAGACAAGATGAGAAAACAAATCTAGAAAATCACATTGTCTGATTTTTTTAAGAATTTATTTGCAAATTATGGTGGAAAATAAGTGTTTGGTCACCTACAAACAAACAAGATTTCTGGCTCTCACAGACGTGTAACTTCTTCTTTAAGAGGCTCCTCTGTCCTCCACTCATTACCTGTAGTAATGGCACCTGTTTGACATTGTTATCAGTATAAAAGACACCTGTCCACAACCTCAAACAGTCACACTCCAAACTCCACTATGGTGAAGACCAAAGAGCTGTGGAAGGACACCAGAAACAAAATTGTAGACCTGCACCAGGCTGGGAAGACTGAATCTGCAATAGGCAAGCAGCTTGGTGTGAAGAAATCAACTGTGGGAGCAATAATTAGAAAATGGAAGACATACAAGACCACTGATAATCTCCCTTGATCAGGGGCTCCACGCAAGATCTCACCCAGTGGGGTCAAAATGATCACAAGAATGGTTAGCAAAAATCCCAGAAACACACGGGAGGACTTAGTGAATGACCTGCAGAAATCTGGGACTAACGTAACAAAGGCTACCATCAGTAACACACTATGCCGCCAGGGACTCAGATCCTGCAGTGCCAAAGAGTGAATGCTGAGTTGCATCCAAAGAACACCATACCTACTGTGAAGCATGGGGGTGGCAACATCATGCTTTGGGGCTGTTTCTCTGCAAAGGGACCAGGAAGACTGATCCATGTACATGAAAGAATGAATAGGGCCATGTATCGTGAGATTTTGAGTGCAAACCTCCTTCCATCAGCAAGGGCATTGAAGATGAAACGTGGCTGGGTCTTTCAGCATGACAATGATCCCAAGCACACCGCCAGGGCAACAAAGGAGTGGCTTCGTAAGAAGCATTTCAAGGTCCTGGAGTGGCCTAGCCAGTCTCCAGATCTCAACCCCATAGAAAACCTTTGGAGGGAGTTGAAAGTCCGTGTTGCCCAGCGACAGCCCCAAAACATCACTGCTCTAGAGGAGATCTGCATGGAGGAATGGGCCAACATACCAGCAACAGTGTGTGCCAACCTTGTGAAGACTTACAGAAAACGTTTGACCTCTGTCATTGCCAACAAAGGATATATAACAAAGTATTGAGATGAACTATTGCTATTGACCAAATATTTATTTTCCACCATAATTTGCAAATAAATTCTTTAAAAATCAGACATGTGATTTTCTAGATTTGTTTTCTCATTTTGTCTGTCATAGTTGATGTCTATCTATGATGACAATTACAGGCCGGCCTCATCTTTTTAAGTGGGAGAACTTGCACAATGTGTCTATTTGTGTGCTGAATTCAGCGCGCTGTCTGCTTTCTAGCGGTATGTAAAACAGCATATACATGAGGACGTTAAAGGTCCTCTTTAAATGGCTGAAGAAAAGTGAATTTTTGTTACATGCATGCTCTAGGGGGCTAAATGGAGGAAGGTGGTTAGCACTGTAGCCTTGCAGCACTGAAGTCCCAGGTTTGAGCCCGACCAAGGACAAGGAGTTTGCATGTTCTCCCCATGTTTGCGTGGGTTTCCTCTGGGTACTCTGGTTTCCTTTCACACTCCAAAGACACACTGGTAGGGAATGTAAATTGTGAGCCCTATATGAGACAATGATTGACAATGTCTGTAAAGCGCTGCAGAATATGTTGGCGCTATATAAGGAAGCAGAATAAATAAATATGGGACCATATATTGGAGGAGGTAAGTCTGGGCACCTCTGTCACTTGAAGAAAACATCTAATATGTATCAACTTACCTTTAAAGAAAGACATAATCAAAATCTCCATATGTTTCATTAAAAAGCAAAAACATACTGTATCTATACTGATATGACAAATTATGCAAAAAAAAGTTATGTTTCATTAATTGGTGGTATGGAGTTGCAAATTGAGTTAATGTTAAAGGGGTTTTCGAGACCCAAATGGATTCTTTATACTGATCCACTGGTGCCAGACGTATCCACTGGTGCCAGAAGCTGTTGCGGTGGATGGGGGAGCTCCTATTGAAGTAACAGGAACAGAGCAGAATTCCTAACCAGGTGCCAGGGAAATGCAGCAGCATTTGGCACCTGGAGGCTGCTGGAACTGGCGTAACGTGAAGTTTCTGTGCACCTAACAGACATAACAGGCCCCTGTACTATATTGCATTGGTTATAGTACTGGTTTCCCTGTACTGGGAAGAAACACCGTAAGGGCCCTCTAAGGCTCCTGGGGCCAGGTACGACTATACCCTCCTCAAGTTACGCCACTTCCTGTGTGGGGTGTTGGACCTCTACAGATCAGATACTGATAGCCTATATGGTGGATAGGTCATCGGTATAAAAAATCCAGTTGGGGCCATAAAATCACTTTAAGGCTAAGGCCCCACATAGCGAGCCACAGCCACAAAGCACAGCAGAAAAGCATTGCGTTTTTTTGCACATAGTTTTTCACAGAAAGTCCGCAGAGTTTTCTTCTGCGGACTTTCTTCTCCAATTATACCTGTACGGAAGCGCCAGTGTTTCTGTAGGTATAATTGACGTGCTGCGATTTAAAAAAAACGCGACGGTTTTTGAAATCGCAGCATGTCCGCTGCAGGTACTGTAAAACGCTGTGGCATTTACGCTATTTGGGGCCCCGGCCTAAGGGTGTATTCTAAGCTGAAATACCACCCACATGCAACCGACAGTTATGAATGACATGACTATACTGTATAATCATGTGACTAGTCTCTTCTTATATTGCAGAGAGTTCTTTCGGCCTGTCTTAGATTCCAGGGCCCGATAGTGATTGCTACCAATGCACCCCCTCAGCTGCGCCTTTGTTAACAAGTCATTATCCTACTTGTGTTTGCCTAAGAATTACGGGAATGGCTTACTCAAAAATTCACACTACTGCATGTGTAACATGTACACCCAAATTATCCACTATCTTACCTTTTCTCTGTCTTCTCTCAAGTCTTGCATATCTTTATTTAGGCAGCTTAGTTTCTCTTGCAGGTCAGGTACTGTCTGAGCAAGGGCATCTAAAAAGAAGAAGGCTGTCATTGGTATAAATAAGTGGGGTATGCCTACAGAAGGATTACTGAGAATGGAGGAAAATCAGTGAAGCCCTGCAAGAGCCGGCAAGATATCACAGTTTTGTAACAATGCCTTCCTTACCATTCACATTTAGCACCATAGGTAACTATATAACTTGATATATTTAACTAATATACAGTATATACTTAGCATAGCATTACCTGTGTTTCTCTGCAAAAGTCCAAGTTCAGTGCGGTCTGCCTTGTCTTTCTCCAGTGCATCCACTCTTGTATAAAGTATTGCATGCTCCATAGACATGGCTCCAGTTGGATGAGCAGGGGTCACTTCAGGTGACCCTGGAGCAACAGTAGCATCTGTGCTAGTCACACAAAGGTTAATTCCAGTATTCTGAGGTATAGAGGCTTTTGGGTAAGTTGGGTCCATTTCATGCTGTTGTTCTGACACCTTTATTTTAATGTCTTCCAATATACTTGCTGTTATACCATCCTGAGTAACCAGTGGAGTATGCACAGGGTGAGCAGAGTCTTCAGCCTGACTGGACCCTTGAGTCTGAGACAGTATAGTTTGAGAAGTGGTCCATATTGGTCCGTCAGAAATTGAGATCTCAGTAACTTGCGAAGGTCCAGACATAGGACTGTCATTGTCACTAGGTTCTAAACAATACAAAGTCTGGGTATTCTGGTGTCAGAGGAAAGTTACAAAAGTTACTATGAGATGATCCCTGCATAAGTTCTTAGCCTTGCCTTTATTTCATACATATATAGTGCAAAAATAATGAACACATGAGCTGTGACAAAAATCAATAATGCAGCATACTGTATACAAGAGTCTACTTCAGCCTCTTAAACTTTATTCATTTCATCTTTGAATTGTACATATTATGAATGGCTGTTCATGTAATGCATGAATGCACCAGGTTGACCACATCAGATCTCCATTCTCAGTTATAGAAGAAGCTCTTCTTCTGATGTCCAAATGCAACAATAGGTTATATGGACGGGCGTCTCGTTCTAACACAATATCTTTAATGATAATTTTTGCAATACTGTATATAGCTATTAACAAAGAAGCATTGCACTAATTTGATAAAATACTATTATAGGAGTTGCTCATGAAATTATCAAGGAGCTGAAAGGTATCTTTGTAACTATTTTAGGACTGGGCCATTATCCCTGGTTCAGGACCAGATACATTTTCAGGTTTTTTGGTACATGTGGTTTTGAGGGTTATAACATATCTTTCCTTTGGGTTATTCAAATAATTGTTGGTGGTAAATTGTGGTAAACTTTATGTAGGTGACATTTATTGTTGTGGTAGTGGCCCCAGTTACAGAAGAAATACAGCGTCCTACGCTATACTGCAGAGCTGATCTGGGTCCTCTAGGACCCAGCAGCGCACACAGTTTCCAGTCCCTGGCGGTCTCTCACATATTGAGAGAATGGGGGTCCCTTCTCTCTTGTTTGCATTGCAAAACAAGACCATGCATGTATTCAGCTCTCTGCATTGTAGTGTCACTACTCCCATAAACTGCACCGACATTAGCTGCATGCATGAACTCCTCTCTACCTCTGCACTGGTCAAATTCTTATAATAGATGAGGATCTCAGTAAATTGTCAAGTAAATCCAATATATGTGTATGTGCAGTCTCAATCACTGACAAATTGTTTGCTTCTGAGTTTACAATATATAAAATCATGAAACCTTGGGTAAATGAACATGATATTCTGCAATACAACCTATCACAGTGAGCAGTGGTCACTTCTCATCCAGAATGGCTACCTGAGCTTCTTGGTGTCTTCCCAAAGTATCACACAAAATTTCCAACTTGTTTTCTAGATTCTCCTACAGTAAGTTACAAAGAAGAAAAAAAATGCACATAAGAAGTGATGTCCTGAGTCAAACCACATTACCCTCACATTTTGCATATGAAATTTAATGTATGTAAAATCAATTAGACTGCAAGACACATCCAAAACTACTGAGCTGGATGCAGTAGAGTCCAGATTCTTAAATTATTGCAATCTGTAGTCAGCATCCTTTTCACGGACTACATGTGCTGTATACTGAAGGCAAGGGGAATAAGAATGTACTACTGCAGAGTGTTTTTATTAGGACATTATAGCAGTCAACTGGTATATATGCAGTTTGTTAATATTGTAGCAGCTACGGATCAAATGTTTGTAAAAGGTCAGGACTCCTTGATAAGTGTTTTACATGACATGAATTACAGGACTGACAGGTAGGAAGTTAGCATAAAACCTTTGAATATCTTCACAACCATTATAGTTCCATTGCATATAAAACGACACATTAAGCAAATTTGCAATAGACTGCAATTTAAACAATGCCTACTATTTTGTTTCTAATACTCCCTGTACAGTGTATGTAGGGGCCCCATTACAGATTTTGTACTGGGGTCCAGGAGTCTAAAGTTACGCCTCTGCCCCTGTACTAATGTGTAGTGACACCATGGCATTGGGTAGAAGCCTTTTCACAAAGGCGACTTTCTCAGGTATCTCTCAAGGAAACTTGGACGAGTTCCCCCCACCCCAAGAATTACAGTAGAACAATGTGGAGTATATAATTCCTCTACGAACTTTATTGTATGTTGGCAAACTAGATGTGTTTCACCTATCTTCTGTACCTACCAGATGAGTCTTCAACAGTTCCATTTCTTTTTGTAAGTTTTCAACATCTTTTTCTGTTTCTATCTTTAGTGCCAGCTGGCTCAGGTTCCCCTAGGTACAGATACCAGAATAAATTCAAACTGAACACACTTACCTATAGTCAAGAACCACTAGGAAATACCATCCTAAACAGTAATCATGGTGGCATTTAAGGGGTCTCTTTGTGTCCTATCAGCATGATAACCCCCGAAACTGCATCACGGGGGTGCCAATGGGGGGCCTACTGAAGGCCCTCATGTCACCCTCATAAGTAAACATAGACTCTAACAGAGACAATGTACAACCCAGAAGAAATATACCATAGTACCCTTCAATTCTTGGTGTCTTCTGCTGGGCCCACTGGAGGATCTTCTGGGACTGGTGAGCCAGTCCGTCAATGCCAAAGAATGATTTTCACCTAACTCTCACTTACCAAACCTGCAGTCTCGGTAACTTTTTGTATCTGGTCTTGTACCTCATGATGTGATTTTTTCAGGGTGCTGACCTCCAGCATGAGATCCTGCAGTACTGTCATAGCCTAAAATTAGAAGATGGAACATCAGGAAGAGGGTAAAAATAGTAATAAATATATAGATAAATATATGTTTAGGAAGGGAAAAAGGAATAATATAAGTATATAATCGGGGTGGAGCAGTGGCGTAAGTACCACCGTAGCAGCCGTAGCGGCTGCCACAGGGCCTGTGACCTTAGAGGACGCAGTGGGCCCCTGGAGCAACCCTGGTACCACTGATTTTTATGTTTATCACCAACCCTGGGCCTCCGATCATTATACTCGTAATAGTTTGTGTACCCCAAAAATTTTGGGTTCTGCTGAACCCGAACTTTTTTGCAATATTTGCAATGAACACCATTGAGGACGCAATGGGACATAATACTGTGTGAAGGGGCCACTATGGGACATAATACTGTGTGGAGGGCCCACTGTGGGATATAATACTCTATGGAGGCTGCTGTGGAACATTATACTGTGTGCAGGGGCCAATATGGGACATAATACTGTGTGGAGGGGCCACTATGGGACATAATACTGTGTGGAGGGGCCGATATAGAACATTCTACTATGTGGAGGGTCCGCTATATGCCATGATACTGTGTGGAGGGGCCACTATGTGACATTATACTGTGTGCAGGGGCCGATATGGGACATTATACTGTGAGGAGGGGCCACTATGGAACATTATATTGTGTGGAGACCACTTTTGGACATTATGGTTTGTGTAAATGTGGCATTATACTGTGTGGGGACCAGGAAAGGGGGCGTTATGCCATGGGGGTCCCAAGTCAAAGGTTTTCTATGGGGCCCAGTCTTTGCTAGGCACGCCCCTGGGGTGGAGCACTTGGAAATATACACAGAAGAGCAAATTTAACAGTACCCCAAGAATTTTATTTTGTATGTAAAAGCCAAAATAAATGAACAGTCTGACATAAAATAAAAAAATGAGCTGAGATTTGGGGACCACTGCTGTATGATGATAATAGAAACGTACGCTATGTTCTTATATTTGAGTCAATGAACACACTGCATAAATCAGGTTTTCTACATTGATTGTATGGCTAAGGAAAGGGGAGGGTAGACAGGACATGCATCTATGTCTTCAGTGTCACAGGAGCACCAACAAATCGTTCTGCCATGACCAGAGTATTTAGATACAGGACCTGGGCAGCAAATTGAATCTGTGTCCTGGGAGAAGGAAACCCTAGTTATGACCATGGGCTCAGGTTATCAGTGGTCATACAGATTTTCCCCTTCTGGTAACAATCCTGTAGTGGTTCATTGCCTCGATCAGTAAAGCAAAGTTCACACACAGACATTTCTGACAATTATTAGTTTTCCCATAAAACAATTTTCATTTGTTATGGATTGTATCACTTCCAGCAGTGCACAAACAGATCTAGATGACTAAACCCTGCGAAACGTGTGACATTTGGATGATTATAGCGATAGAGGGCACCGGTGAATCTGTGAGCATGGCATATAGTGGTCTGCATGGTCATAGCCTAAAGAACCCTGGGAGCTGACATGAACAGGGAGATGATGGTGGCTGTGCATTACCTTACAGACTCCTTCTTCATTCCCCTCCAGTCTTCTTTTCAGCTTCATTATTTGCCACATGTCTTCCACAGCACTGCTGCCCCCCTGCTGTCCAGATTTGCTCCTTTCAATGAGATCTAATCCAGAGGGCAGTGTGTTCAGTGCCTCCAGTTGCTTCTCTATGTGCAGAATTCTGCGCTCCATCCTGTCTACTTGCCCCTTTTCATCCACTTTCACCAGGATACTTGCTGATGGTAAGTACCGTCCGGTACCTCCTGGAAGCTCGGTGCTAACATCCTGAATGTGGAAGTGCTTGATGATGGCATGAAGGAGAACGTGCATAGCGGTGAAATTCACTGCCCCAACTTCTGGTGTCCCAATGGCCAAATTGGCCAAATCAAATAGACGGATGCCCTCCATGTGCAACACTCTATTTACCAATCCGTCTGAGCTCTGACTAGTTTGTGATGTCACTCAGAGTTGACTGCACTGTTGCTAGACAACCGACTACAAACAGAAGACCACGCCCACTAGTAACAACAGCAGACCCCAGTCTACAAGAAGAGAAAGCGTCTCCTTTTTTTTTTTTTTTTTTGTTAACATTAAGAATTTTTATTAAAGTTTTTGTTGAAAAACAGTAAACATATCACAACACAATAACAACAGAGGTGGTGCGTACAAGGGGGTTAGGGAAAGGGGAGGGAGGAGCGGGGAGAACAGGGTACATGAGGTGGGTAACAGGGAGGACTGAGGACGGGAGGGAATAACCAAGGCTCTGTCGCAGCAGAGTCAAACAGAAAGAGAACAGGAGAAGAAAAAAAAGCAAAGGGAAAAGGGAATGTTATGAAGGTACAGAGGGGAAGGCAGACTGAAACTCGGCAGAGTAATAGAAGTAGTTCCACAGGAGCAACGTTTGTTGATGGGCTCTAGTCTCCTTTTTTTAAAATCTATTTTGTTACTGCATATACTGTTGTATATGTTTATATACAAAATATATATGTTATATGTATTTATCAGTTAGGATGGCAATATATGCAAAATGTATTGTTATTTTTTCACTATGATATAAAACATATATTCCATAAACAAATGATATATGTGTAATATAGCAATGCAGCTACTAGGTGGTTGTCTGACTGAAAATACTTGAGGTAGTGCATATGTCACCTAGGGGAAGCTATGACTGAATGTATATTTCACTCTAGAAACACAGCCCAGCAGAGAGGTTGCCTTATTTATAGGGGTGCGTGTGGCTTGTAATGAATGAGGCGCACCCTGTGCCGGCAATGGGTCTATGAAGATTGGCATTAATAACACCAGTCTTTATAAATCTTCCCCAGTAAAGCTGGTTATGGCCAGTATTAAATCAAAATTTACTTTGATGTAGTGAAAGTTCTTTATGTGCCAACCATCAAACCCAAAAGTCAGATCCTGGGAACTTCCTGACCCCCAAATTGTAACACTATATTAACTTATGCTTCTAACCATATCTAAAGTGCGACACGGTTGTCAAAGCGCTAAAGGGGTCCTGTAATGCCCCTGACATTATTATTATTCATTCTTTTTGCATACTGTACATAGACACTCCATTTAGTGCCTGTCTATGCTGTTCCCATCCTTTCACTAGTGGGGTGAGGCATTCTGAGATAAAGAACCTACATTTACAGAATGTGCCATGGCGGAAAACACCATAATCCAGTCTCCCACATGGCAGCATTGCCAGTAGGCTCATGGAGTCTCCCTGCATCTCTTCACAGCTGCCACCACATACTTAAACTCTTGTTTCTAGAAGTAGCCAGTTGCACTCTATACAGTTGCAGTCTGCAAAATGGTCCCTAAAAGTTCATTCATGGTTGTTTAACAGTTATAAGTACACCATTTTGTGACCTGCCCTTACCTTGTCTATACATCAACATGTTTTCTGCTCTATTGTTATAGAATTTGACCAAATTCTCTGACTCTCAATGGGGTAGATTTACTATTAATTTGCACCAGATATCTAGTGTAAACAAGTCACAAACCTCGGGTTTAAACACCAGTTGTGATGCTTATTGTGTTTTTGCACCTCCCACATGCGCTACATTTAATATTATAGACGCCAGTTCACTGTGGCATGAATGATGACTGATCATTGAAATCTAAACCAGCTACAAGCAGCACAGGCGCACCATCTGGCAGAGGAGCTGCTACATTTATGTACATGAGGTGGCTCTTCCCATAGCACTGGGATATGAAGACTGGCATTGAAAACACCAGTCTTGATAAATATCCAACAATAAATTCTACAGACATAAACATACAATCTAGCTTAATGGAGATTGGGTTGGTTTACCTACAGGTCAGACTACACACAGGACACAGGTAACGTTTATCATGGACACAATGGGGCTACTTATCATCTACCCCTTTTGTGGCCATAGTTTTCACAGGCGCGCCTTTTTTAGACTAGTTTTACTGTGGTGCTTATTTATGATGTCGTCGCACCTCCTTGTTAAATGTAGTGCACATGTTAGTTAGTTTGCAAAAAAATTGCGCAATGGCCCCTTTTTAATGCTTTCTGATCTGACGGGCTCTAGTACACTGCCTATGTACTCGAGTACATTTGTGCCTTTTTTGCTCCTTTTTATAAAGGCGCAAGTCATAAATACAGCGTGAAAAGGATCTAAACTCAGGTCACACACCTTTTCTCGACAAAAAGCAAAAGTGGCAAGTGCAGCATAACATCTGGAAAAAAGGTGGAAATGCTTCATAAGTGAAAGAGAGTGAGTACTTACCAGAATGTAGGGGAGTTAGAATTTACCAGAATATAGGGAGGATCAACCAGAATAAAAGAGAGTGAGGACCTACCAGATTGTAGGGGAGTGAGGATTGATCAGAATGACAGAGATTGGGGACTAACCAAAATGTAAGGGAGTGATATCTAATCAGAATGACATGGTATAAGGATTTGTCAGAATGTAGGAAAGTGAGGACTGACCCAAATGAAAATGAGTGTGCCGCAGCCTAGATGGAGGGAACCAGAGGACGGGAGTAGTAGTGGCGGTAACAGCGTCACCAGATAGGCCGAGTGTCCTCAACAAATCTCCCCAGCACACCTCCTAGGCCGGACACTGACGAGGGGGGCATGATGTGCTACCAGATGGTGGTAGTAGTTCCCCGGGGGTGCTTTCAGGGGTCCTCTCTTACCCTGAGTTGGTGTAATGGTGTTTGGAAGGGCCCTGATGTTACAGCAGGAACGTCTCAGGAGGCAGTAATGCAGTGAAACAGGTTGAACTTTACTTTGGCAACTGTAACTGTAAACCTTGCAGCTTCCCAATGGGGGTAGTAGTCTCCCACTGTTAAAGGGATTGTCCGGGATAAAATGTAATTCCTACACTAATCTAAACACCCTCCCCCCACCTACTTTCTAAATTACATAATTTATCAAAAATGTATATTTACCCACATTTTCTGGTTACCGGTGACGTTTCATTTCCCCGTTTCCAGAAACGGAACGTCATTACTACTCCCCCCTCCACCCCATCATACTTACCTCTCTTCCTTCCAGACTTCCACCTATGAGACGGTTCCTCCCGCTTTTCTGACTCTGCCAGCGTGCGCAATAGTCCTGGCGCTACTCTGTGCTCTGCAGCTGGCAATCCACCTCTACTGCACAGGCGTGGGAAGGGCTAGTAGTGGGCAGGATAGCTAGAGAGACAGGAAGGGGGTGTGAGAGGGAGGGGGAGGTAGTGAGAGGGAGTCAGCCTACAAGTTTAGCGTACAACTACCATGATGCATTAGCAAAGACAGCAGAAAGCTACACCATGTAAACAAATGCAGAAGATGCCAGGAGCTCCCAGACCTAACAAACCTTTTTTTTTTTTAAAAGAAAAACAAAACATTTTTTGCCCGGAAAACCCCTTTAAATATGCCAAGACTTGGTATTGAGGGATGCCCAGGTGTGATAAGGCTTCAGTGCTGTGTAGTCCACTCCAACAACTCTCTCTCTCTGGAACTTAGCCACAGCCAGCAGATAATACTGGGTGCTATAATACAAGATAGTACTTTCTGAGCCCGATTACCTTTTGAGGCGGGTCCCAGATACCACCTCTTGGCGGGCAGGACTCTCCTCCTGGCACTGTGTCAGAATACTTGACAGCAATTCTTACTGTCTTAGGCCTGTCTTGATAGAACCCTTGGGCTCAATCTTCTCCTTCAGGGGCTGTGCGGAGAACCACAGGGCTCAGGCTGGGTTCATACCAGCACTTGGATTCCATTTGGGAATTCCATCCTGAATCCACTTGAAAAATGCGGAGAGAAAAGTCCTGCAAGCAGGACTTTTCTCTCTGCATTTTTCGGGCAGAAACCCCGTGGACCTCATTATAGTCTATGGGGTCCACAGGTTTCCATGGGTAAGCACTTTTTAAGCGGATTGTGTTTCCGATTTTTGGGTCTGCTTGGGAGAATGGAAAATCCAAGCGCAGGTGTGAACCTAGAGTCAGTGTGGCAGAGCCAACTCACTCTGTCACCACAAACTGCTAGACTACTGAGGCTTATCAGTTAACAGAATGCAGCATCCTAGAGTGCTACTGCTTTAACTGTTTGTCTTTTGTGCCTCTGGGTTATGTTGGTATGTTCCGTCCTTTGTATTGTATGTTGTATGTCACTGTTTTGCTTCTTTCCCTTGTTATTTCCCCCTCACCTTTGCCTTCGTTCAGCCCTGGTCAATCACAGGCCTCTGTGCGGGGTTGTAGGAGACTCTAGTCTCCAAAGCGACCGTTGGTCCTCAGTGTGTTCAGAGTGTTGAGAGTGTGCAGTACACAGTGCAGAGCATCCCTGCGCCCAGCTTCTGGACTGAGGCCCAACGGCTAGCCTTACAGCCTTAAGGAGGATTATCTTCTGCCCCAGGCTCTACTAGAGACAGCCCTGAGAAGAGAGTTGCTGCTGTCTGGAGTTTTGGACGTTATCTGTGCCGTGCCAGGAGGAACAGGAGAGGACCCTGACAGGAGGAACGAGTTCAGGCCTAGTCTACAGGTAACCGGACCCTGTCAGGTCTCCCTGCACGACTATCCCCAACATCCACATCTGGGAGAGGCACGAGAGGAGGAGTAGTCAGGAAGCAGGAGCGCACCTCTAATGAGGCGAAGTGAGGCGGCCGCCTCAGAGGGCACTATCCGTCACTGCCTGGGGGGTGGCATTTTTTACTGTCTATTTAACATAAACCAGCCCAGGACAGGCTGCTTAAAAAAAACTAAAGCTGAGCGGGGCCTGTCCTAGGCTGGTTTACGAGACCTCTGCATGTCAGCGCAGGCGGCGATACAATGACGTCATCGCGCCTCCTGCTCTGACTCGCAGACTTCCTTTGCACAGACAGGAAACGGCCTATTTACGTATCGATCTCCGCTGGTGTTCGTGGCCGCCCCCACTTCCCCTTCTGCTATGGGACGCAGAAGCGACTGTGAGCAGGATCGGGGATCTGTAAGTGAGGCCACGGGCCCGCGAACCCCATCAAATACTACTATTATTATACTCCGGGGTCTGAAAAGACTCACCTCGCCTGCGATCTGATGTTACTCCCAGCAGGCTTCTGCCTTCTTTGGTGACGTCCCAGGCGTCACGTGAGCCAGGCCAACGTCATTATGTCGCGACGCCGGTCTGTGCGACATTGAAGAAGGCCGAAAGCAGGGAGTGCAGTGGAGCCCAGGTAAGTAACAGTGGTTTTTATGTTTGTCACCACCTGGGTCTCCAATCATTATACTCTGGGGTCTGAAAAGACCGCAGAGTATAATAATAGTTCATGGGTGGGTCACTATAGGGCATAATACCGTGTGCAGGGACCACTATGGGGCATAATACCGTGTGCAGGGGCCACTGTGGGGCATAATACCGTGTGCAGGGACCACTATGGGGCATAATACCGTGTGCAGGGGCCACTGCGGGGCATAATACCATGTAATACTGTGTGCAGGGGCCGCTGCGGGGCATAATACTGTGTAATACTGTATAAAAAAAAAAAAAAAACCCTACTCACCTGTCCTTTGTGCTCCGATGTCTCCTACCGTGGTCTGGTTCTGCTGTTCTGGTGTTTTCTTCTGGAGGAAGTCCCCGCCACACATGACTGCTGAGGTCGCTGACGTCAAAGTGCTGTGGGGAAGAAAACATCGGAGCAACAGGACTGGAACGTGCAGGGAGACACCGGACCACCTTTCTCAGCCTCATATTAAAAAAGTGGTTATCCTGGACAACCCCTTTAAGGTGGCACTTGGGATTTATTAAAGGGGCTTTCCAGCTTATTTTTATTGATGATCTATCCTTAGGACAGATTATCAATAAGAGATCAGTGGACCCTCCTACTGATCAGCTGTATGTCATACGCTGTCTGTTTATAGTGACCATGTGATGTAATTACAGCCTTCTCACATAGACGTGTATAGGACGAGGCTGTAGTTACATTACATGGCCGCTATGAGATGAATGACACTGTGTATACAGAGAAGGGTTCATGGTGCTTACACAGTTACCATGGTTCATTCACACAGCTGATCAGTGGGGGTCCTGGGTTTTTGAGCCCCCCTGATTAGTTTATTAATGACCTGGAAAACCTTTTAATTAGTTAACACCTGGGGCATTATTAATAAGGGGCACTATTTATACAGGATACACACGGACATTATTAATATAAAGATGCACTTGGGGGTATTATTCATTATGGAGGGTTATATCATATATTTTATAATTGGGTTATCAACAGGATGGGGGCTTTGTGTAGGTGAGGACAATGTGGTTTGGATGCCTGGAAAAGTGAGGAGCCAAAGATGTCTGTGTTGCAAACTTTACAGAGACAAGTCACAGCTGGAAGAAGTGGTCATGGCGGTCCAAAGGGAATAGAAGGGAAATGTGAAGGATTAGTCAGAGACGTCACCTGTAAGTCACAGAATGTTACAGCACTGTATTCACCTAAATGATAGAGGATAAATACCTGATTGATGGGGGTCAGTCTGCTGAGACCCCCACTGAGCCTGAGAATTGGGTTTTTTCCCCCCCACTGGGTTGGAATATAGCCTGACTGCAGCCAAGCTGAATATAGGTGTGTCGCTTGGTGGATGGACGAACCCACGTGGCTCTCATTCACTTTAATGGGAGTGCCGAAGATACCTGAAGTACAGTACTCGGCTATCTGTAGCGCTCCTATTATAGAGAATGGCGGCCACGTGGGCTCGTCCATCCACCAAGCAGAAGATGTATGAAGTTATTGTCATTGTTAATGCCGTGTTGTTGATTTCTGATACTGAAGTAATACAGGTAGAAGAATTCTTAAAAACTGTTTCATAAGTTTGTGTTTGTTTATTGTGCGTTGATAACAGTGTGAAGCTAACAGCATGTAAACTCAATTTTATATTTTTTTTTTGGGGGGGGGGGGGCTTTTTCTATAGTCCGCCTCAGGAAGCAAAGAGGCTAGGTTCACCACTGTCGGGAAGTATACCATAGAGCCTGCAACTTCCCTGGGCACCCTCCTAACACCAAGGCTGGGGGCGTTTATGCCACTTGGGGCCCCGGCTTCAAGGTTTTTATGGTCTATCCTTACGAGGATAGGGTGACCCCTTTAAGACTGTGCTATTGCTTTGGGGCAATGAAATTGCTCTTCTCTCTATGTTCTTCTAAATAATGTAAGAGACTATAGGTATACAGTTAGGGAGCCTGAACTGTGAGCTTCTCCATTACAGCTTTGTGACAGGAGCTTCCTGCTTGTCAGTAGTTAGTGAAAGAAGTTTCTGCTCTCACGATGGAGAGTCTGTGTAGAACAGTCCATCAGTCCATGCATTAACCCCTGTATATTTTATCAGGTCAGATATTCAGAAAGAAATAACTAGCTTCAGTGGGGAAAAAAAAGTATTTAGTCAGCCACCAATTGTGCAAGTTCTCCCACTTAAAAGAATGAGACCTGCCTGTAATTGACATCATAGATAGACCTCAACTATGAGAGACAAAATGAGAAAACATATCTAGAATATCACATTGTCTGATTTTAAAGAATTTATTTGCAAATTATGGTGGAAAATAAGTATTTGGTCAATAACAAAAGTTCATCTCAATACTTTGTTATATATCCTTTGTTGGCAATGACAGAGGTCAAACGTTTTCTGTAAGTCTTCACAAGGTTGGCACACACTGTTGCTGGTACGTTGGCCCATTCCTCTAGAGCAGTGATGTTTTGGGGATGTCACTGGCCAACACGGACTTTCAACTCCCTCCAAAGGTTTTCTATGGGGTTGAAATCTGGAGACTGGCTAGGACATTCCAGGACCTTGAAATGCTTCTTACGAAGCCACTCCTTCGTTGCCCTGGCGGTGTGCTTGGTATCATTGTCATGCTGAAAGACCCAGCCACGTTTCATCTTCAATGCCCTTGCTGATGGAAGTAGGTTTGCACTCAAAATCTCACGATACATGGCCCCATTCATTCTTTCATGTACACGGATCAGTCCCCCTGGTCCCTTTGCAGAGAATCAGCCCCAAAGCATGATGTTGCCACCCCCATGCTTCACAGTAGGTATGGTGTTCTTTGGATGCAACTCAGCATTCACTCTCATCCAAACACGACAAGTTGTGTTTCTACCAAACAGTTCTACTTTGGTTTCATCTGACCATATGACATTCTCCCAATACTCTTCTGGAACATCCAAATGCTCTCTAGCAAACTTGAGACGGGCCCGGATATGTACTGGTTTAAGCAGGGGGACACGTCTGGCACTGCAGGATCTGAGTCCCTGGCGGCGTAGTGTGTTACAGACGGTAGCCTTTGTTATGTTAGTCCCAGCTTTCTGCAGGTCATTCACTAGGTCCCCCCGTGTGGTTCTGGGATTGTTGCTCACCGTTCTTGTGATCATTTTGACCCCATGGGGTGAGATCTTGCGTGGGGCCCCTGATCGAGGGAGAATTATCAGTGGTCTTGTATGTCTTCCATTTTCTAATTATTGCTCCCGCAGTTGATTTCTTCACACCAAGCTGCTTGCCTTCACACCAGCCTGATGCAGGTCTACAATTTTGTTTCTGGTGTCCTTCCACAGCTCTTTGGTCTTCACCATAGTGGAGTTTGGAGTGTGACTGTTTAAGGTTGTGGACAGGTGTCTTTTATACTGATAACAATGTCAAACAGGTGCCATTACTACAGGTAATAAGTGGAGGACAGAGGAGCCTCTTAAAGAAGAAGTTACAGGTCTGTGAGAGCCAGAAATCTTGCTTGTTTGTAGGTGACCAAATACTTATTTTCCACCATAATTTGCAAATAAATTCTTAAAAAATCAGACAACGTGATTTTCTAGATATGTTTTCTCATTTTGTCTCTCATAGTTGAGGTCTACCTATGATGTCAATTACAGGCCTCTCTCATCTTTATAAGTGGGAGAACTTGCACAATTGGTGGCTGATTAAATACTTTTTTTCCCCACTGTAATATTGGAAGAATAGATACGTAATGAATGAGAAAAATCACCAGAGGTGCAAATTGTCTAGAAATCCCTGGCAGTGAAAGGGCTAAGAGAGGCATGTGAAATACCAGTCTCAGTAAATTTCCTCCATTGTTCCCAAATATCGTTTTCATGAGAGTGCCATTACCAGAAATATGTTTTAATGACTTAATGTGAATATGATCTAATCAAAATCAATAGGAGACATTTACTAACTCCAGTTTTCTGGCACATTTTTGGCATATAGTCATTATGTGTCAAAAAATGCACCAAAAAGAACTGTTTATCTGTCCATTTTCTGATCTGACAGATGCAGATTTCAGTTTTGTGTGCAGGAACTCTTGCATCACACCAGAATTATTAAGAGACTGGAGAATCTCATGGTGGTTTTGGTGCATTTGCTGCCAGTGCTCATGATATAAAGACTGGCTCATTATGCGCTGGTCTTAATAAATTCTACCCAATGACTGTTTCCTGAGATTTCAGCTAAGCCAATTGGAGTAAAACACTTTATAGAGTTCATATATTCTGGAAACTGTGTATCTGTAACATATTAAGTTAACTGGGATAACCCTTAAAGGGGTTGTCCAGGCAAAAATGGACAACCTGTTTAATTTTTACTGATTGGCCTCATATGACTGCTGAGGCCAATCAGAAGCTTCAGCGGAACTCAGGAAGAGACCCGTGAAAAGACGCCGGAGCAGAAGTACCGGACCGCTCTGGGAGGACACCAGAGCCCTGGGGACAGGTGAGTATGATTGTTTTTTTTATTTTTTTCACCTCCCCGGGCATATTTAAAAAAAAATGCCTGGATAACCTCTTTAAAAAGGGTGCTTTCACATGATGCAGATTTTGTTGCAGAAATTGTAGTAGCAAGCACATGGATTTCTGCAAGCCTCAAATTTCTGTATGTCAAGGAACCCTTAGGATTGTAGAAAATTCTGCTGTTCAAAACCATCTGAATAGGGTTATTTAGAGGCCAGCGCATCAATTTCTGTAAACTGGATGGTCAATCCCTCAAACCACATGATAAGCATAAGGAAGGAGCAGTGCCATTCACTGGTGCACCACTGCTCCTTCACTACAGTACGTAGCCCAGTGACATCCATACTATGTGTGGATGTCATATTAGTGACATCCAACTATGGTTGTTCCTAGTACTCCAGCTTAGCCAATACACGTGAACAAGCTGACTGGGGCTGAGCTACATAGCACAGTGTATAATATGGACATTGCTGCCCAACTGACTGTTTGTTCTGCTTAAAAAGGTACCAGGGGTTGGACTTCACCAATCATACAATGGTCCTTCATAGTCTAAGATAAAATTTAGTTACACATCTTGTGGCTGAATTGACTATATAGCATTCAGTGAAGATACTTAAAGGGGTTGTCTCATCAAGATATCCCCTGTCCATGTGCCCAGCTAGACGGGTCCCTGAACCAAAATAAAGAGAGGCTTTATGGGTTTGAGCTGTTCTTGTATTGCATGGACAGCATTCATCAGAACAGCCATCTTGTAATACTATATTTCTCCTGCATTGTCCGCTAGAGGAAATAGCTGTCTGGCTGTGGCTACTCCTGGCAAATCAGCCGTTTGCAGCTGCCACAGTCTGACTATGGTTGACTATAATGTTAAAACCCCTTAAATGCACTGATTTGCCAGTTCATCCCAGGATTGTATCATGGCTGGGCATATCAGTCACATACATATATACATACATTTGTACTAAAAAGTTTACATACCCCGGCAGATTTTTTTGTTTTTTGTCCTTTTTTCAGAGAACATGAATGATAACACACAAAAACTTTTTCTCCACTCATGGTTAGTGGTTGGTTGAAGCCATTTATTGTCAAACTTCTGTGTTTTCTCTTTTTAAATCATAATGACAACCAAAAACATCAAAATGACCCTGTTCAAAAGTTCACATACCCTGGTGATTTTGGCCTGATAACATGCCCAGATGTTGACACAAAGGGGTTTGAATGGCTACTAAAGGTAACATCCTCACCTGTGACCTGTTTGCTTGTCATCAGTGTGTGTGCGTAAAAGCTGAGTTTCTGGCACCCAGACCGACTGTTGCATCTTTCCTCCAGCCACTGACATTTCTGGATTGTGAGTCATGGGCAAAGCAAAAGAATTGTCCACGGATCTACAGGAAAAGGTAGTTGAACTGTATAAAACAGGAAAGGGATACAAAAAGATATCCAAAGTATTGAAAATGCCAGTCAGCAGTGTTCAAACTGTGATTAACAAATGGAAACTCAGGGGTTCTGTAAAAACCAACCCACGCTCAGGTAGACCAACCAAAATTTCGGCCACAACTGCCTGGAAAATTGCTCGGGATGCAAAGAAAAACCCACACATAACATCAGATGAAATACAGGACTCTCTGAAAACTATCGGTGTGGCTGTTTCAAGATACACAATAAGGAGGCACTTGAAGAAAAATGGGCTGCATGGTCGAGTTGCCAGAAGAAAGCCATTACTGCGCAAATGTCACAAAGAATCTCGCTCTTCAATACGCCAAACAGCACAGAGACAAGCCTCAAAACTTCTGGAACAAGGTAATTTGGAGTGATGAGACAAAAATCAAACTTTTTGGCCACAACCATAAACGTTACATTTGGAGAGTTGTCAACAAGGCCTATGATGAAAGGAACACCATTCCTACTGTAAAGCACGGAGGTGGATCACTGATAAT
Source organism: Leptodactylus fallax (assembly GCA_947044405.1). NCBI lineage: Eukaryota > Metazoa > Chordata > Amphibia > Anura > Leptodactylidae > Leptodactylus > Leptodactylus fallax. The sequence continues at coordinate 4,032,822 of CAMRHE010000152.1, read as the reverse complement.
ATGGGGATGTGTGAGCTTCAAAGGCACAGGAAACTTGGTCAAAATTAAAGGAAAGATGAATGCAGCACGTTATCAGCAAATACTGGAGGCAAATTTGCACTCATCAGCCAGGAAGCTGCGCATGGGATGTACTTGGACGTTCCAACATGACAACGATCCAAAATACAAGGCCAAGTCGACCTGTCATTGGCTACAGCAGAAGAAAGTGAAGGTTCTGAGGTGGCCATCTCAGTGTCCTGAAGATCTCAAGCGTGCAGAACATGCAAGACAGCCCAGGAATTTACAGGAACTGGAGACTTTTTGCCAAGAAGAATGGGCAGTTTTACCATCTGAGAAAATAAAGAGCCCCATCCACAACTACCACAAAAGACTTCAAGCTGTCATTGATGTTAGAGGAGGCAATACACGGTATTAAGAACTGAGGTATGTGAACTTTTGAACAGGGTAATTTTTATGTTTTTGGTTGTCATTATGGGAATTTAGATTGTGAGTCCTATATGGGACAGTGTCTGACAAAATCTGTAAAGCGCTGCAGAATATGATGGCACTATACAAGTAAGCATAAAAAAAAAAAAAAAAAAAAAGAGAAAACACAGAAGTTTGACAATAACTAGCTTCAACCAACCACTAACCATGAGTGGAAAAAAAAGTTTTTGTGTTCTCATTCATATTCTCTGAAAAAAGGGCAAAAAACAAAAAAATATGCCGGGGTATGTAAACTTTTTAGCACAACTGTAAATACATTCATGCCTAGTCTTGTCAAGTATTGAACCTTCAACACAAGTATGTTTATTTATTTAGTCAGTGAAACTGGTGCCAAACCTAAAAGACTGTGTAACAAGTAGAAGAACAAGGTGGAACAAAAACACATCCACATGGGAGCATCCGGGATGTTTATTTCACTTGTTTATTTTTTTAAATTATTTTTATTTCTTTTTTCTTTTTTTTCTTACACCAGAGCAAGATGGCATGGATCCAATTCAGCATAAACACACAATTAACCAGAGTCATTTAAGAAATTGTAATATTAGGCAAACACACACAGACACATGTACGGGTTTATGGTCCTCTTCACCCCTTTTTTTTCTTAGTTTTTTAAGTTTTCTTTCAGTACAAAAAAAAACCTACAAACAACAATATATAAAAAAGTTTTGTGCTGTTGACAGTTTTTACAAAAGAATTTTTTCGGACAGATTTTGTCATACTCTGTTATTAGACTTTTGCCATGGTAGTGTGCCTGGATTGCACTTATGGGCAGAAGCGCATATTTTATTTGGGGACCGCAAAACATTACATGCGGGGTGGGGTGAAGGCGGGGTTGAACATTGTCAAATCAAAATCATGCAGGGAGGCATTAGCTAAAATGATGTCAGCCAGAGTGGAGTTGACGTTCACCTCTTCCAGCCATAAAGGCAATTAAACTAACCTATGCAATGGCTGAACATTTGCTAGCGCTGTCTGCTAGCACAGATAAGAAAATTCCCAGGTTCCTCAGGACAGATTTGGAAACCATACATGGGTTTAAAAGGCTGATTTGTGGGGTCCTGGATCACGCACCCAAAGTACAACAAGCAGCTTTTGCTTAGCAGTGCACATATATATTTACACATGTATAAATTATATACATATGGTGCAGTGATCAGTGTTAGAGGCCTTGTCTCTCTGGAGTGATATACTTGTGTGACAGAGATATCTGCAGGTCATGGCTAACATGGTGACATCACTCTGTGGCAGTGAAGGGGGTAACTAAATATCATTACTATGCAGCTTGGGGTGTATATGCAGTAACATATATCAGTAAACTTTATACATAGCCAGTCTGCCTTTTTACCTGTTTCTGTACTGTAAGTTTAGTATATTAAGGTCAAGGCATATACATTGAATGAACTGAATCCTGCAAATTGCTTTAATGTTATGTTTCTTTTGGAAATGCAATTTATCAGGAGATGGCTAAATTTATCTATCTATCTATCTATCTATCTATCTATCTATCTATGTGTATATATATATATATATATATATATATATATATATATATGATATTCTGAGAACACAAACCATTTTAAGACTAAATTTCCTCTCGGTATCCAATCTTTCCGTGATTGCATAGTACACTGAGAACCCAGCTGACCTGTCGGAGAAGGTTATTTAGTTATTTCTCTGTTCTCCTGGCTCTGGCCATGAACTGGATCTCTCAGGAAGTCCACTCATAAAGCATGTCAGGCTTGATATTGCATAATTGTTATACAGAAAAACAAGATCACCAAGTTGTTGTCTACAATATAGGTCACATGCAGAACGTCACATACTCCTCCAGCAATGCTTCAACTACTCTTTTCTACTCTCATTCTGAAACACTTGAAACACATTGACAGTCTGATGGATGATACAAAGTGTGGAGTAATCTTAAGACCCTGTGTGTCCTTGCAGCTGAAGCAAGCTTAGAAATTGGTGAGAAAAATGGAGTTGGTGACAAGATGTCAGGATGTAACACAATGCACAAGCTGTAATCCAATAAGGCACTGCCCTTGGTGATTTCATTGTCGTAATGTACAGTCTATAGAACATATGCAAGTTTGTCTAGATAGAGTTGCCCATAATATGTTACAAGAGCTTAGAGCGTCTCTGATAAGGTTACTGTAAGTATATCATAACCCATTTATATTTACCAGTGTATACATTCTGATCTTTTCTCATTATTTTTGTGTGGTCTTTTTTATATTCCACTATAGACAGATGTCCAACTGAATGAATGAATGAATGAATGAAAAGAGTAAAGTAGCCCTCCACTTCTTCTATACCCTTAGTGGCAAGTGCATTGAATAATCTGAGACAGACCGATTCCTAGGGACAGGCGACCAGACAAACCAGACATGACTCAAGGTTGTATGAGATTACAAATATAGGGTTTCTTTAATTTATGGGCTATGTCCAATATTCCAGCTGTATTCAAGTGAAGGAGGCTGCACTGCAATAGCAGGTATAACTTATGGACAAGAGTACCAGTTTCTGAGAGAAAAGCTTTTTCTAATTTTGTATAATTCTGTCAATAATTCTTTTTATAAAAATAAATTAGTTAGAGAATCTGTTTAGCTCACTTTACCTTTTACCCCTTGTACCAACTGTCTGAGGCACCTTTACCTGTGCTTTTAGCTCCTGAAAGCCTTATTCTAGATAGAACTTCCCCTTCTTTCTTTATATTTCTCATTTAATGCATGTTATAATAATTTTCTATACATATCATACTCTTATCTTTAACATTATACACATATTCATTATATAAATTTTACTGTGCTCACAGTTACATGACATTTACTTTTGTCATTAATGGAGTCCTTTGGGAATTAGGCACAAAATCTAAAAAAGAAAAAATATTATTAGGGTAGTTTCCCTGATAGATTCCTGTATACCCTTAGTAAGATACAAGAGCTCATTTTTCCTCATTAGGGGTATGATTGTAAAAAAAATTTAAAAAAATGGCCACCAGTGCTGTCCTCTGTGTAAAACCTGTTCTAGAATGTAACTTGAAGGTATCTGTTGCTGGAGCAGTCAGAGTTGGGTAGAAGCTTAGTATGCTCCTTTCTGTTCGGACTATGTAGCCAGACGGGATTCCTGAAGTGTACTAATTGGTAGTACATGTAGCTCTGTCTCATTCACTTGAATGGGACAAAGCCACAATAACATGCATGTAGCTAGACGGACCAATGAAATCATGAAATAAGAAAATTCTATCTGGAAAAGGGGAAAATTGGACTTTAGTATTTGGCTTGTATGCATAGTTTTACTTGACTTAACTTTTCATAGAGTATGTGACTATTTGTAGTTTTAGAGATAGGTAAATGTGCACTGGGTAAATGTATCATGCGAAATCGGTGTATTGAATGTGGGGGAAATGTTTACAGTGTTACAGGGATCTTAGTCTTTCAGGGTAAAATTAGAGAGAATTATTAATTTAGGGGCAGGTTTACTTAGTCATCAGTAGTACAGTAATGATTCATAGGTGAACAGGCGGATACACAGATATCATAGGGCCCCATGGCAAAATGCAGTAAGATCCCCGCAGCCACGATGGTTTTTATAAAGTCAAGGAAGTCTTTCAATCTAAAAAAATCATACTCTGCACCACCAGATGTTTTATTAATTTGGTGCTCATTCTGAAAACCATGGGGCCATTTTATTAAGACTAATGTATAATACTTTAGTTTTATTGAATGGCTATGATGGATTGAAGTGCATACACCTCTTAATAATTTCAGTGCATCTTGTGGTCCATGCACAAGAAATTGAAATTTTCACCAGCAAGCATAGTTTTCAGCCATTCAGTCATTATTTCTACTAGTAAGTTTTTGGGGGTGCAAAGCCCCGCCTCCTCCCTGCCTGCTTTTAAAAATAGTGTCAAGTCTGCCAAAAATTTCTACTTTTGACATCCCTTGTTCAAATCAGCCACCATATTTTTCAATGTATTTACACCATAGACATATACATTGATAAATATCAGTTACATAGCTCACTCAGTTACAGTGATAAAACTTGCTGCCTGCAACCACCACTAGGGGGAGCTCTGTGCATAGGAATTAATAGGGCTACCACAAAACCCAGTGGTAGCTGTAAAAAACTCCTTACACTGTTCTTCCCCTAGTGACAGCTGCAGGAAAGTACAGCGAATTAGTCTCTGGAAGTAGGAGATCAGCGTTGAGTCTCCTATCCCCTCAGGACCATAGCAGCTGCAGACAGTGGGCAGATTTCTGAAGACTGATATTATCCCCTGCACTGGCAGAAGGTGCGCCCGGCTGTGTGTCTGCACACTTGTAGCTGGCATAGATTTCAGGGATTATTTATGGCAGTAAACTGGTATATATCATCACAAATCTGACAGTGTCTGTCACCCTGCCCAAGCTGTGCCCCTCAACGCGCCCTCCTCCATGAATTTGGTGAGGATGGCGCAAAACAGGAAAAATTGGTAATTTTTGCACAAAAACCTGATTTGCACAAAAAATTGTAACTTTCTCATGCTTTGTGAACCAGAATATATCTGTCCCTGTCAATATATACAAAATACATTTACATCATGATTCAGGAAAGAGTGAAGATTTCTATATTCAGGCACCTGTGCTCATTGTTGGCCCATGCTAATGTTCTTTGTATTGCTGGCCTTTAACAATTACTCATATTTGCCTTTTACGCCCGGTTTGCTATTACTAGCATGTGTAGATTTCTAATGTCATGCATACTAGGGTTTAAAGTTCATTCAACCACTGAGCTGACAAACTATAAATAGGTGATATTCTACACCAGGGATAGGCAACCTTCGGCACTTCAGCTGATGTAAAACTACAACTTCCAGCATGCATACTTGCTCTGCTGTTCTTGGAACTCCTGTGGAAGTAAATGGAGTATGTGGGGAGTTGTAGTTTCACAGTAGCTGGAATGCCAAAGGTTGCTGACCCCTGTTCTACACCAAAATATGTGAAGACTAAATTAGTAGAATTTTCAATTTCTAACCATTTTCAAGATCTCTGATTGCTGTCAGAAAATGGAAACAGTATTGTTCACATCCAGAGCCTAAAGACATACTGGTACATTACTAATGCCTGCCATACACTTGGCAGCCCACACCTATCTTACCTGATTCCCCCATACACATGTACACTCAGCTCCACCCAGCAGTGTATGTATACTGAATCGGGAGAGGGAAGAAAGCCGCTACCAGACTCCCCTGGCAAAGGTGAGACTCCCCTATCCTAATGATAAAAAGTGCATTACAAAGGGGTTATAGCAGTTTTCCCAACCTTTTCAGACTCAGGTCACCTCTGGAAAAAAATTTGTCAGGACGGAGATAATGTTGCATGAAAGTATGCAGTCATCTTCCCAACCAGAGTGTCATGGCCCCCTAGCAAGTTTCTAAGGCACCCTGTTGGGAATCGCTGGGTTATAGTGAGAAGAACAAAGAGAAAAATTAAAGGAGCAGTCAAGCCTTTGGTTTCCTAAATAATATGGCCATCATGCATAATGGAGAGTAGGCAGCAGCTTCCACCATACTGCTCACTGCACACTAGCTTCTGTTTCAGTCCTTACTACCTTGTTTTCACATTTCTTTCTACTATGCTCTTAAAAGCGGTTATCCACTTTCAAATATTGATGACTTATCCTTAGCATAGGCCATCAACATTAGATCTGCCGGGGTCTGACACCTCTGCAGGTCAACTGTAATAAAACAGTGCGGCTCCTAGTATTGTTTACATGGCAGGAACTGCGCTGCTCACTCGCTGTACAAACTGTAGTGGAAGTTTTTGGTACTGCAGCGCTGCTCCATTGAAGTGTATGGGGCAATGCTGCACTACACAGCACATCTTGCAACATACACCTTTATATGTTACTTTTAGGTCAGCAGTGAGCACCTTTATTTAAAAAACAAAACAAAAACAAAGAACATATCAACACAATCTCTGCATAATATCACACACCCTTTAGCTCAGTCAAACGTTGTATTTCTATGGTCACTGATCACCTGATGGGCACATGTGATACCTGTGCTCAATTCAGGGAAAACTAATAAAGCTTTAGCTAAAAAAGCGGGCCAATCACTCTGAGAATTAACAACCTATGTATTGTCTACATATGGTGACATTTACTGCATCATGGGTAATGTTCATGGACAGCTATCGCAACATGACTGAGAGTGTCAGTGATATCACCAGTTCCTAAGGAACAGACAGAAACAGTTCCCCTTTTGTCCAATAGCTGCATCTTGTGTTGCAGCAATTCACTTGACTAGCAGTAAACTGCAATGCCAGGCACAACCTAAGTACCAGTGTGGCATTGTTTCTTGAAAAGAAGTATGTCTTTTTTTCTAATCTCAGACAACCCCTTAGGCCATATATGCAAGGTTCTGGTGTAATGTGATATACAGTGCCTTGAAAAGTATTCAGCCCCCTTGAACTTTTCAACCTTTTGCCACATTTCAGGCTTCAAACATAAGGATATAAAATTAAAATTTTTTGGTGGAGAATCAACAACAAGTGGGACACAATTGTGAAGTGGAACAAATTTTATTGGTTATTTTAAACTTTTGTAAAAAATAAAAAACTCAGCAAACTCACTCCAGAAGTTCAGTGAGGATCTCTCAATGATCCAATGTTGTCCTAAATGACTGATGATGATAAATACTGTATAATCCACCTGTATGTAATCAAGTCTCCGTATAAATGCACCTGCTCTGTGATAGTCTCAGGGTCCTGTTTAAAGCGCAGAGAGCATCATGAAGACCAAGGAACACACCAGGCAGGTCCGTGATACTGTTCTGGAGAAGTTTAAAGCCGGATTTGGATACAAAAAGATTTCCCAAACTTTAAACATCCCAAGGAGCACTGTGCAAGCAATCATATTGAAATGGAAGGAGTATCAGACCACTGCAAATCTACCAAGACCTGGCCGTCCCTCTGAACTTTTATCTCAAACAAGGATAAGACTGATCAGAGATGCAGCCAAGAGGCCCATGATCACTCTGGATGAACTGCAGAGATCTACAGCTGAGGTGGGAGAGTCTGTCCATAGGACAACAATCAGTCGTACACTGCACAAATCTGGCCTTTATGGAAGAGTGGCAAGAAGAAAGCCATTTCTCAAAGATATCCATAAAAAGTCTTGTTTAAAGTTTGCCACAAGCCACCTGAGAGACACACCAAACATGTGGAAGAAGGTGCTCTGGTCAGATGAAACCAAAAACGAACTTTTTGGCCACAATGCAAAACAATATGTTTGGCATAAAAGCAACACAGCTCATCACCCTGAACACACCATCCACACTGTCAAACATGGTGGTGGCAGCATCATGGTTTGGGCCTGCTTTTCTTCAGCAGGGACAGGGAAGATGGTTAAAATTGATGGGAAGATGGATGGAGCCAAATACCATTCTGGAAGAAAACCTGTTGGAGTCTGCAAAAGACCTGAGACTGGGACGGAGATTTATCTTCCAACAAGACAATGATCCCAAACATAAAGCAAAATCTACAATAGAATGGCTCGCAAATAAACGTATCCAGGTGTTAGAATGGCCAAGTCAAAGTCCAGACCTGAATCCAATCGAGAATCTGTGTAAAGAGCTGAAAACTGCTGTTCACAAACGCTCTCCATCCAACCTCACTGAGCTCGAGCTGTTTTCCAAGGAAGAATGGGCAAGAATTTCAGTCTCTCGATGTGCAAAACTTATAGAGACATACCCCAAGCGACTTGCAGCTGTAATCGCAGCAAAAGGTGCCGCTACAAAGTATTAACTTAAGGGGGCCGAATAATTTGTCACGCTCCACTTTTCAGTTTTTTATTTTTTACAAAAGTTTAAAATATCCAATAAATTTCGTTCCACTTCACGATTGTGTCCCACTTGTTGTTGATTCTTCACCAAAAAATTTTAATTTTATATCCTTATGTTTGAAGCCTGAAATGTGGCAAAAGGTTGAAAAGTTCAAGGGGGCCGAATACTTTCGCAAGCACTGTATCTGAGCCACAGCTTCTCATGATGTTGTGTTATCAGATGTGATAGGTGAATCGCCTTACACACAATAAAGTACATTATTTAAATAATACATGAGAAATCTGCATTCTTAACCCCTTCACTGCCAGAGAAACCAGTGGAGGTACTAACAGCAAAGCTCTAAAAATCCCCAGTTCACCAGCATAACCATTTCAATGCCAGGATGGACTCCTACAGCAGCGTCTGCCTAACAATCTGTTCTGGCACCAGTCAGTCCCTCTTCCCTCCACTGAATTCTCCTGAGACTTATATCACCTCACATAATGTACCGAAAAGGCACTTTTCAAAAAACATATTTTTTTTAAATATTTTTTTTTCCTTTTTTTGATCATTTTGTTTTCTTTTGTAAAAACAGTGTTTCTTAAAAAAATTTTATTTTTCAAGTTAAGACGATAGAGTGGCGTAGCACTCAAGTCTTCAGGAAACCTCCCTGCTCACCTATGTACCTATGTACAGATGTGTATGTGTGAGGGAGTCTATGAAATCATAAATATATATATATATATATATATATATATATATATATATATATATATATACTTATATACACACACACAGAAAAGAAAGGTGGGGAAGCAGCAATAATGGAACGCAGACATGCCAGATTCCTAGTAGGTTCACAGAAAATGTGATGGAAATGCTTCATTCCAGTTAGGAAACCACTTCTTTCCAGCTGACAAGAATCCCTGAATGGGGGTGATTTTTGTTAAGCCAGCAGGGAAGGAGTAGTCATTGTTTGTCCTTTACAGTTATTTTCATATTTCAGATGTCACCAAGGCATTACATAGATTATAATATTTTATCACATAGGGGCTATGCTCCAGTTCACTATAGTTATCTTGCGTGACTCAGAATGTGTCCTAACCACACAGCAGCCTCAGTCCTGATCACACTTTTGGCAGTCAATCCCTGACTCCATGCATCTTCCTATGTTAAACTAGAACTCCGAAATGACTGCCAGCTTTCCAACGTGTTGTATCTATCGTATAATAGAGCGTTAATGAAATCCTTTTTACCTGGTGCGGAGTGAAATATAAAAATGAGGATAAAAGGTATTTTTGCTTTAGACATTTGCCAAGCAGAACTGGAATAAAGCCGAGAAAGAAAGTTTGCCTAATTTAGCACTAAAAAGAACGCAGTCAGGAAGGGGGTAGGAGTCGGGAGTTTAATAATAAAAAATGAAAGCTGCCACTGTACAACTGAGGAGGTTATGTTCTGATAAGATGCAGATGTCCCGTCAATCCTCCTCGCCACCACCGTACAAATCGGCCAGTTTTTTGAAACGAGGGCCCCAGTCATTCAAGTACTCAAAGTCCTGATCCTCAGAGCTAGAGGAATTGAGAGAACTAACAGAGCCGGCGGTGGAACCACTGCCTTCATAGTCGAATACCAGGAGAGAGTCATAAGGTGGCGCTGTAGGATCATTGTCTGCTGCTCGCAGTCCCTGTGAGGGAAGAGAAAATGGAAAACGTTAGACACTGGAGAGGACGAGGCAGATCAGCGATGTCAATGCTGAAACATAGGACATTGTCTCACACTGAACATTTTCTACTCGCATTCTAAACCAATCTCTTGATCCGTGGGCTCGCAGGAGGGAGTGAAAGATGAGTGCTCAGAAAAAGGACTCCAGTAGCCAGACTTTAACTGCTTTCCAGCCTTTTTCCACAGAAATATGTTGCCTGAATCTGAAATTGTAGGTTTTATGTGTCACATATGCCCTTCCTTAAGAGAGTGACTGACACAGTAGCAAGGACATCTTGCATGTCGCACACATTTATGCCAGGCAATGGATTAAATAATTCCAACTGACAGTTTTTTAAGGAAGTCTAAGGCTAAGGCCCCATGTAGCGAGCCGCAGCAAAAAAATGCTGCGGAAAAGTCCACAGTGGAAACACATTGTGGTTTCTTCCACAGCGTTTTTCATTGTGATCTTGCAGAGTTTTCCTTTGCGGACTTTCTACAACTATTATACCTATTTGGAAAACGCCAGCGTTTCCGTAGGTATAATTGACATGCTGCGATTTTCAAAAACACTTGCGTTTTTGAAAAATGCAGATTTTCTGCTTCAGATTTTTTCTGCCATGTGTGGATGGAATTAGCCACAATCCCATCCACTTTGCTAGTAGTGTAAAATGCTGCATTTTTCTGCAGCATTTCCACCATGGCCAAAACGCTGCATATTCGCAACGTGAGGCCCCAGCCTAAAGTAGTTTAATTCATTTTGTGGAACATCAAGGGTGCAAATGTAACAGCCACACCGGGTCCTGGTGCCTGAGGGAGCCCAAAGCCCCACAGAAGATACCACTAATATAAATAACATATGCACTGGGGCCTAAAAGCTTTGCCTCTGCTGAAAGGTCAGTTGACTCTTAAAGAGGTTGTCCAGGAATGGCTGATTTCTTTCAAGGTTAGCACCATACCTGTCCGTGACTTGGGTCTGGTATTGCAGCTAAACTCCATTAAAGTGCATGGGGCTGAGTAGCAATACTAGATACAACATTTGGATGAGAGTGGCACTGTTGGAGGAAAGCAGCCATATTTTCCAATCTTGGACTAACTTTTATTCCATCACCTTTATTCCATAAGCAACTGCAAGAAGAAATGATGTAGTCAGGCATATTTGCAGTGCTCTTGTTCTCCCCCTGTTCTATAATAACCAGCATAGCCATCATAAGTCATGTATGCCTCCCAGTGAGTACCAGAGACAGGAAACAGATCTGTGACTTTGTAATTAATTCTTTAACACTGAAATCTTGAGGCTCCTTGTTAGGTGGAGGATCTGATTTAATATGAGCCATTGCTTATAGAAGATGAACCTTGGATTAGTGGTCATTTAATTAGGACGCTGATTGTAAGACTATCAGACAGTTAAAAACCCAAAACTGCAAACCCCAGATTCCGATATATAGTCATTTGCAGACTCGGCGAAGCTGTGTGGGCCTGAAGAGCAAAACACTGACAGATAAAAAGCCAGAACAATATGTTATTCTAATTAAAACATGGCTGCATTTAATATTCCTGACTTCTGCCAACTGTCTCCGAGGAAATAAAATCTCGATTTGATTAGAAAATAGGAAAGCACTTTCTTTAATAAAAGAGACTGTGCTCACAATGGAACATACAGACTCCTATATTACTGATTAAAAATACTATGGTTTACTGAGCTCTTTGTGTCTAGAATTACAGGTCTATCATATTCGAGTGCTTATTGTATGGCCTGGACCAAATAAATAGGTTTTTATGTTCAATTTTACATAACTTCAAATATGAATCAGATGTCACATTATAACTAAACAAGCAAGACTTAGTCTATATTCACATGACTGTGGTGCAAAATGGCCGCAATACACCCAAGGGCTGTCTGTTTTCATGGATCCCTCATACATTACAATGTATGGAGGGATCAGTGAAAATGAACAAAGATAGAGCATGAACTAAATTTTAACCGCCAAAATATTGGTCATGTGAATAGCCCCCATTCACAGACATTGAAATTAGTGCGGCCATAAGACGGCCACTAAAAAAACGGCTGTCGCATGGCCAACTTTTTATTGTTGTGTAAATACAGGGTAAGGCCCCTTGCAGACGACCGCAAAATACTGCTAAATACTTGCAGGAGGTCCGCAAAATAATGTTAAGTGTTCAGTTTTTGCAGACTGTGCGTCATCTGTGTGTCTTCACGGATAGCACACTGAAAAAGCACTCGGTCCTCTGCAAGGGTCCTTAGGCAGGATATTCTGTTCAGTTTTTGCGAAAAGGACTCGCCCATAGAAGCCTATGGGAGACTAAAAACCTAGCACAGCACACTGATGTACTCCGTGTGTACAAGCTAGGGATATCATTAGATGTCACCTATGTTTTTTTATGGTGAATCCGCAAACTAGGATCACACACTGAAGGCACACTGAAGACACTCTGTCCGTTTTTGTGGACCTACTTCACTGATACTGAAGACACTCTGTCCGCAAAAACTGAAGACTAATTACTAGTTTGCTGACTGCAAAACGGTAGTCTACACACGGTTGTCTGCAACTAGCCTATGGCTAGGTACACATCTACGTTCGGGTTTCCGTTCAGGGGGTCCGCTTGGGGACCCCCCAAAAGGAAACCTAATCTGCATAAAAAAGCAGTTACCTTCGGAAACGCGCAGAGCCCATAGACTATAATGGGGTCCGTGTGGTTTCCGCTCGGTTTCCGCCCGAAAAGGACAGAGAGGGGAACGGAATCCCTGAACATAGTGCAAGTGCTGGTGTGAACCCATTGTTACTCTGTCGAACAATTTGCTAAGCTAAAATACTGCCCTACATGTTATTATGTGTTTTAGGCTAAGGCCCCATGTTGTGGAAAAGTTGCTTTTTTGTTGAAGATTTTGTTTCAGTTTTTGAGCCAAACCCTGCCCAAAAAGGATGGGGCTTGGTAGAAACGGGGCAGGGCTTAATTGGTGACAGTGCACACCATAATTGGGCCAAAATACTGGCAACTGTTTCTATCACAATCTAAGCTATCTGATAGGTGGTATAAACTTAGACTAAACAGTCTAAGGCTAAGGCCCCATGTAGTGAACGCAGCTCTACGAAAAAAAAAAAGTGGAAACTGCATTGCTTTTCAGGCCCTTTCAGGTTTTTGAAAATCAAAGCTTTTCCCCAGCGATTTTTTTTTTTTTAATGTGTGGATGGGATTAGCCAGAATCTCATTCACTTTTCAGGTACTGCCTAAGGCTGGGGCCTCATGATGTGAACACGCAGCTTTTTGGCCGTGGCAGAAATGTCGTGGCAAAAAATGTAAAATTTTACAGTACTAATCCCATCCATAGATTGTAAAAAAAAAAAAAATAGCAACAGCAGAAAAGCCGCATTTTCAAAAACACTTGCGTTTTTGAAAATCGCAGCATGCCAATTATACCTACGGAAACGCTGGTGTTTCCTGTATAGGTATAATAGTGGCAGACATTCCGCAGGGGAAAACTCTTTTCAAGGAAAAAGCTGTTTCTTCCTGCGTCTTGCTACGCGGGGCCCCTGCCTAAAGCTGCATTTAAAGATTATCTAGTTAGCACTGTATAATTATTGAACAGGATCAGTAAATCTACCCCAGCATAAGGTTTAAAGGGTATTCTGACCATTTAATGTTTATGGTGTATCCATAGGATGCATTATACATTTTTTATAGATGTGATATGCATCATAACCCCACTCAGCTATTCAACATGACTCACAGTAGTCAAAAAAAGGAGAGAGAAAGCTGGGCATGGGTGTTGCTCCTCTCTCCATTGAAATTATAAACAGTTAAGTACCATGGCTAGATGTAAAATATGTGATTGAAATTATATATTTAGTATACTGGTTTGTTGCTATTAAGTGTTTATTATGTTGTACATTTGACTGACTTTTGTAGCAATGTGTAAAATAAATAAACATGGGGCATTTATAAAAAAAGAAGAATCTGTCATTATGACTTCCCCACTCTTCACAATAAATAAGAAAATAAAAATTACTATTACTGGGCCACATCATGTTCTTAATAGTTACCTCAGTGATAAAATCTCCAATATCCCCTGGGTGTGGAATGACAGGTCTTATTGGATATTGTGGCTCAGCACCTACAGGTCTCTCGTCCACCCGTCTGACGCCTGCAACTTTGTTCAAAACGTGATCGAGCGTCTCTGGCTGCTGCAGCTGACTCAAATCATAGTCCTGGTGGGAAAACAGAAGGTGTTGGTCCTGTATGGCGGTAGGCATCAGTTTTCATAGTGCCATATTGCATAAAGATTACCGTCTCTCCCTATATCTGAAAAATCTGGAGATCTGGAAATGCAGACCATAGTGCAGGGGAAACTGAAATGTCACTCTCACTTGCATTCTTATATTACTAAATGACTATGTGCTTCTCTGTTTAATTCTTTTTTACTGGGTAGTCACTGTATTTAAAGAAAGTCTGTCAACAGGAAACTCAATATCAAAACAGCCACAGTGTATTGTAGGAAACATTATACAGAGCATCATCATGCCATTATATAGTTCAAAACGTGCACCATTTCTTTTAAAAGGCAGTTTCTAAAATTATGCAAATGAGGCTCAAGTGAAATGAGACGAAGATCAAGTGCAATCGGGTGTTCAATGGCTCAAAGCCTCAGGTTTGAAAACCTGAAGCTTTCACGCCCCGTTGTGCTTTACGCTAAGGCTCCACGTAGCGGGCCACAGCAAAAAAGTGCTGTAGGAAAAACCGTGGTGGCAACGATTTTCACAGAAAGTCAGCAGAGGTTTCCTCTGCAGAATTTCTGCTTCCATTATACCTATAGGGAACCGCCGGCGTTTCCATAGATATAAATTGACATGCTGCTGTTTCCAAAACCGCAACAATTTTGAAAATCGCAGCGTGGTCACTGCTTGTATTTTTCCACTTTCTGTGAAAAGCGCTACCGGAAAAACTACGATACGTTTCCGCTGTGGTTTTTCCTGCAGTGCTTTTTGGCTGCAGCTTGCTATGTGGGGCCTCAGCCTAAAAGAGGAAAAAAAAAATTACAAAGTTGCATTTTTGCGCAAAAACCTTATTTGCACAGAGTTTGCAACATTTTCATGCCTTGTATGCTATAAAACTGGTGAATAAGGCACACTAAATGTTCCCCACTGTTTCAAGTAAGGCGCACAGTGGCGTAGCTAGCA
Organism: Leptodactylus fallax; assembly: GCA_947044405.1. Classification (NCBI taxonomy): domain Eukaryota; kingdom Metazoa; phylum Chordata; class Amphibia; order Anura; family Leptodactylidae; genus Leptodactylus; species Leptodactylus fallax. The sequence goes on along the minus strand of CAMRHE010000152.1, from coordinate 4,017,633 downwards.
GGGGCAGAGGGGGCAGCTGCTCCGGCCCACTGACATTGTGGCGCCCACTCTGGGGCCGTCATTAATATATGCTTTACTTTTAACTAGATCGGTGTCTGCAGACACTGATCTAGTTAAAACACATTCTGCAGCTAACTGTCTCGTAAACCGCAAGCCACTTCAGGATTGCCGTTTACAATACACCAAGACCATAGACAGAAGACGTCTGCTTCTCGGCACAGGTGGGCATGGTGACGTCACAGCATCGCATCTCCTACGCTGAGACACAGACGTCCTGTGCGTGGACAGGGAGGAGACGGTGGCTCCATTCATCACAGGATCACAGGTAGGTGAGTATAACTTTTTTTTTTTTTTTAGCGCAGTTGTGGGTATTTTAATAGTATAAGGGGGTCATTAGGAGGGGGGAATTATAACTATAAGGGATGATTCATTAGGGGACATTAAGACGATGGGGGGGTCATTTATATAATGGGGCATTATGAATACAAGTGGGGGGGTCATTTATATAAGGGGCCATCATTTATATAAATGGTCATTAGAGGGCATTATGAATGTAAGGGGTTGATGTATATTTTTATATAAGGGGTCATTAGAGGGCATCATTTATATGAGGGATCATTAGGGGGCATTATGAACATAAGGGGGTGGTCATTTATATAAGGGGTCATTAAGGGGCATTATTTATGTCAGGGGGAATCAGGGGCATAATATGAGGGGGCAATTAATTAAATTAAGGTGGCACTTGGGCTTTATTAAGGATAAGGCCCCACATAGCGGGCCGCAGCAAACAAGCGCTGCAGGAAAAACCGTGGCGGTATCGCATCGTGGTTTTTTCTGTAGTGCTTTTCACGGCAGGAAACCTCTGCGGACTTTCTGCTTCCATTATACCTATAGGGAAACTGCCAGCGTTTCTGTAGGTATAATTGATATGCTTTGATTTCCAAAACCGCAACGGTTTTGGAAATCGCAGCGTATCCGCTGCGCCTATCTTTCTGCAATGTGTGGATGGTAATAATGCCCTAGAAAACACCTAGGGCATTATTAATAAGGGGCACTATTTAAAGGGGGTACACAGGGAAGTTATTAATATAAAGATACACTTGGGGGTATTATTCATTATGGGGGGTTATATTATATATTTTATAATTGGTAGCAGCAGGATGGGTGTGCAGGTGAGGACAATGTGGGTCGGGTGTCTGGAAAAGTGAGGAGCCAAAGATGTCTTTGCCTCAAACTGTACAGAGACTGGAAGAAGTGGTCATGGCGGTTCAGATGGAAGAGACAGAAATGTGAACAATTAGACGAGACGTCACCTGTAAGTCACTAAATGTTGCTGCACTGTATTCACCTAAATGGTCTACAAAGCCCAGGGTAGAGATGATATATATCATTATACAGTCACTGTATAGTGATGATATCGATATACCTAAGTTGGGGGTCCACTTGGACATGTTCGCCCCCCGTGCTGAACCCCTAGTTACGCCTCTGAGGGAGAACAATCTAAATTCCCCATCGGTATATCTCCATGTAGATGTCATCTTTGGTCAGATTCAGACCCAGGACCTCAGTGCTGCTACCCAACGAGTTTCCTTGTGACAACAATAATCACTTTTCTGTACTGATCCATATGGGCATTACCTGGTCCTCCTCGCCACCTCCCTCCTCATCATACTTCAGAATGTTGTCTCTGACGTCATCCTCTGGATCAATCAGCAGCTGCTTTGTATGTCGTTCCTTTTCTCTGCGCTTCATCCACATGACAAACAGCAGGACCATCGCTGAAAGGATAATGACAATTGGTTCCATTACCTTCCCCATTCTCAATTACACCATGGGGAAAGAAGTCTCACTTTTTGCTGTCACTTTAGAGAAAAGAGCAGTAAGTCTTCCACTGTCTGCTGCTACATATGCTAATAAAGTCTGGCATCAAAATGTTGCAAATTTAGGCACACATCATTTTGTACAAAAATTTGCAGTTTTTATGCCACATTCAACATTTTTCAAAATGGTGTGCTGGTCCTTAGCGTGGTAGAGCATGGCTCCCTGTGGAAAGACAAATTCACTATAATTTATACCTGAAACTGGCATAGCTGGCATAGATTTGAATTTCTTTTGCATGAACTGGCAAAAGATGCCAAAAGATTTTTTACAGACACTACACAGCAGCATTGATTTCAATTCAAAGGAATGGGGGCTATTCACATGAACACTATTTGGACCGTCGAAATATAGGTCATGTCCTATTTTCGTATGTTTTCACAGACCCCAACGTACACTCAAATATATGGTGATCTGTGAAAGTGGGTGCCCCTTGGGTGCAAGACAGCCGTGAAAAATCACATCATTCACATTCGGTCATGTGAATGTAGCCTTAGTAAATTCCTCCATCTGTGTATACATGTTACATTACCTAGCTTGTCACAAAAAGTGTGGATTGTGCAGTTAATCTCCTCTATTCTCCCACGTCCTCTGTGTCACCTCGGCAGTATCAATGCAAAATCTACCTCACAAAGAATAAATCTAAATTTCTAGTCACAGGTAGCAGTTGAGGTGCAATAGAAAGCCACTTATAAAAAATTGCATTCAGTGTTACCATGGTTTTGTGATATAATAATTATCTGTGCAGTTTTTTAGGTCGCGTTTCAGAGAAACTTTTTGAAGCCAAAACCAGGTTTGGATCATAATGGGAGGGAAAGTAAAAAATGACAGGAGATAATCCACACTCTTTTTTTTAATCTAATCCTGGTTTTGGCTTCAAAAGCTGCACACAAAAGCCTGAGTATGTAAAACATGCACCTTCCACCAGTCAGGGCCTGTATGAAACACCAGTCTTAATAAAGGCCCTGACTGGTGCAAGGTGCTTGCTTAGGCCTCTAAAGGTTTCCTCTGTGGACTTTCTGTTTTAATTATACCTATTGGGAAACCACCAGTGTTTCTGTAGGCATAATTGACATGCTGCGACTTCCAAAACTGCAACAGATTTGAAAATTGCAGCATGTCCGCTGTGCATATTTTCCCGCAAAGTGGGGATGGGATTCGCTAGAATCCCATCCACTTTCCTGTGACTGTAAAATGCTGCATTTTTTTCTGCGGTGTTTTCGCCACATGAGGCCACGGCCTTAGGGGGTGTTCGCATGTAGGAATTTGACGCTCATTTGGAGGTGGTTTTCCCACCCAAATAAATGGCAGATTCCACCTCCCATTGTTTTTAAAATAAACATCCTCCTCAATCTTGCCACGGATGCTGCGACTGATTTAGCCACGGAGTCCGTGGCTGGAGACTCCCTGCTGATTAGACCCATTCATCTGGGCCTAATCAGTAGTGGAAAGCTTTGACGAATGCATCTGCATACCACCGTGTGAAGCCGGTGGCTAGAAAATGACGAGGAATTCTTCTTCATTTTTAATTGTATAAACAACCCCTTAGACTAAAGTCCCATGTTGTGTAAACGCAGCATTTTGTTGCAGATTTTTTTAGTCAAAGCGAAGAATGGCTACAAAAGGAATGGGAAATATATAGGAAGCTCTTATACTTCTCCCTTCTGCTCAATCCACTCCTGGCTTTGGCTCAAAAAACTGCAATAAAATCTGCAACAAAAAAGCTGTGTTTCCACAAACTGGCATATAATTCCTATATAACTCACACCAGAAATGAGTATGAATTATATTAAAATATTGTGAGCTGAGGCGTACCCACCCTGCACTCCGCTCTAATTTTGCTCCAATTGGCCACATTTGTGACAAGTGGTGAGTGAGGCATATAACGTCCAAATGATAAAGATGCACCACACTATGAACCATCTAAGCAAGAAAACTGGTTGCTATGTTATAAAATGTGTTAATAAATCCTCCAATGTGTTTCATTTGTAAATGCATGCCCACTTACAGCATGTGGCAAAACCACATACAGTTTAAGACTGAATTTCAAAAACATTTCAGCTAAGTTGCGCATTTTCACTATGCAAGTAAAATAGAGGTTTTTAATTTAATGGACACCCCACCCTGCTCATTTGAGGGTGATGAGCTGTCCTTGGTTGATCCGCTTTTCTGTGAAAAGCAAATCAACTTTTTTTTCCTATAATTTTCTATACCTTGGATGACACATAGATGGCATAGGTTTTTTTATTCACAGACCCATAGAATTTCACTGGTGTGATGCATCCATGATGAAACACTGACGTCTGAAAAAAAAAAATTGACATGAATAGGTATGTATGGTGTCTGCGAAAAATGCAGATGCTATATGTACGTGATATGTGGATGTGTGAATAAGGCCTAAGTGATCATCCCAATTTCTCCATGTGTACGTGTGAATAAGGCCTAGCCAGTGTAAAGCTGCAAATTAGTACCCCAACAGGTACTTAATCTACTGCAAAACTCTGAATAGACATCAGTAGAATTCTGGTAGTAAAGGGCCGACATTGGAAGTGATTCTGTCTGATCATAAAACTATTTGTATAAAACAAATATAAATCCCTAAAGCAGAAAAATGACTGAATCAGTAAAAGCTTTCAAAAGAGCTGAACATCAGCTGATAATGAAAGGAGCGCTCTCTATTACCCTTCAAACAGAATTAACTTCATATGATCCTCGGCTGCTGCATTCAAACAAACATGAAAGTTAAACATATGCAGAAGTAACACAATGCAGGCGCGGTGATTGTTCTCGGTTGCACTCCATGCTAATGATCCCCCTTGATTGTGGTCACCTTGCTCCCAGGGCTGAGTGATTGGAATAATTTTGGGTGTAAACAGCAACATGGTGACATTGTGAGCCCTAGCAAGGACACATGAGCGTTTAGGGCACACGTCTGCAGAAGTATAGCTGTGTGCCACACGGTAGCCATGATAGCCACTAGATTTATGGGATCTAAGTGTCTCGTATTATGGGGAAGCAGTGTAGATGTGCATTCCTAAATGTAAGAATTGATCACCATTTAACAGCCAGTTCTGAAAGGTTGCATATTGTATGTCAATATGGAAACAGTGCTTACACTAGGTCCACACTAGCACTGTTCTCTCCGTCTTTCGGGTCTGCATGGTGACCCGAAAGACGGAGAGCCCATCCGCTAAAAAAGCGGTTACCCGCTAGACTATAATGGGGTCCGCCGGGTGTCTGCTGGCTTTATACTAAAGAGAAAAGTCCTCCATGCAAGATGACTATGTAATACATAATCACATGGAATGGGAGTTGTCCTCTGCTTCTACCTTACTAGCACCTTCCCTTATGATGTCCATGTGCCCTAATATGCAGCATAACAATTTATTCATTTATAAAAATCTTTCCTTACCCTGAAAGCTCTTAGGTTTCCACCATCTAGAAGATTCAGAGATTGATGGGTCCAACAATAACTATCAGGAGGAAGAAAAGAGAGCCACGCTTACCCAGGATGTCCAAGTGATGAAAATGTTTATTGTGTAAGTGGGTACCTATCACCCCAAAACACATTGTGTTGGTGGACAGCAATGAAGATCAGTTTATATTGGACTTCCTTGGCTCTCGATTCTTCCTCCTGATGGTTACTGTTGGACCTCTCTTTGATTACTAGTTGTCACCATTGAGCCCCAACCTAATCGATAGAGATCCTTTAGCTCAAACCCATAACTACATCCTCTAACATTTGTTGATTTGTTGTGACTTTTCACAACAATATCAGGTGAGAGGACATCTATATCCCTACTGTGGTGTGTTCACTCCTTTTCTTTTCCTCTATACAGAGTTACACTATGTGCCGTTTGGTGCTGTATCTTTCTTTCATTTAAGCTAACATATAGAAGATGTGATTTAACTGAGAGCTTTCAAGGTGTCAGAAGAGTATTCACAGGTCTATGATCTTATTTACGAATATTCTGGTCATTTTATGATCCCAACATCTCAGAATGTTAATTCCATAGGGATGTTACTTCCTCAAGTCGCCCCAGAATAGAATTAAGTCTTACGATAATGACTAGAGCATATTATGTGTCATACTTTGACACAGTTACATATTTCCACTTACATAGTAAGATAATAATGCAGATGAGGATGGCAATAATTGCTCCTGTTCCCAATCTGGTTGCTGCCACTGCTCCAATAGTTGTACAGTCTCCATTTTCATCACAGGGACAGACCTTCACCCTGATGATGGACCTGTTGTACAAAGGAGGGTTCCCCGAGTCGGTCACAATGACAGGGACTTCATACACTCCTGATTCCAAATAGCCAATCTGCAGACTGAGGCGTGCATAGTTACCTGAAATGACCACAAGGTGGTAGCAGGACAACACAAAAGACAGTATAAGTGAAATTTTTGTAATAACTTTTCATATTAAGGTGTCTTAAAATGTTCCAGTAAAAGATCAGTTTAAAAAAAAAAAAAAAAATCTGTAAAAACACACATGGTTTTACCATTCGTTGGTGCTTTAATCTATTAAAGTAATAGCCTTGTACACACAGTACAGCATCTACTTCTTTTTTTTTTTTTAAAGTGATATTCAATATGGCATCCGTTCTAGATGCAAAAATGGAAGTGGCAATAGAAAAAGAAACTGCAAGTCTTGAACATGATTTGTGTGTACTGATATATCTATTCATGTTCATGTTTTCGCTGGAATAGATTTTTGGCAACACATTTCCGTATTCTTGGAATCTCTTCTAAATAATATTAGTCATTACTACTGTTTTCATAATTACACAATTTCATGTGCTTTTATAATGCAATAATAGTAAAACATAGGTAAAACATGTGAAATAAATGTTTTCACCTGCAAGGCTGCTGCCACAAAGTGTTCTAAATGCGGCCATAGCGCCTTCAGTGTCGGGGCTGCCACTGCTTTCACTTAAGTGCTGAAATGGTACTAACAGTTTTGCTGTTACTGCACTACCAGTAATGAGAACTAGCTTGGAATTAACTGGTGTTTCACTTACTTTAGTAAAAGCACTGGTGACCCCATCATAGAATGTGGCTATGGCTGCATTTATAACACCAAGAGCAGCACAATTACAGGAGACTTTAATACTAGATGACCCCTTCAGGGAATAGGTGGATGCTTTCCTGATAATGCCTTTGCTAACTTCTATAACTCACCGTTTATCCTGGTGATGGTCCAGTTCCTCCTTATGGTGGAAGGAAGTGTTGGAAGCTCAAAAACAAATGGGTCTCCACTGGGTTTGCGATCAACGTCTGTAGCTGTGATGTTTATACCCTTAGAATTGAGCCTCTCACAAATCTGGGCTTCTTTAGGGAGCAGCTCAGGAGCATTGTCATTAATATCAATGAGTTGTATCTGCAATGTACCAGTACCGCTAGCAGGTGGGACTCCTATTAAAAGTAAAAAACACAAGCTTTATTTTTGCAGCCTGGCCAGTTCACAATATGAATGAAGTACTGTAGTTTTCTTAAGATACTGATGTGGAACTAACTCTTAATTAACTATCATTATATGTATTATACATTCAACAAAAAAAGATTTAAAAAATGTAAGTTTTGCATACATTTTAAACTAACACTAAAGGTGTCCTCACAGTTTCATAAAATGTTGCTCCATCGGATTACAAGCAGTAGCGACAAAGTGGAACCTATACACCCCATCCCCAATGGGGAAGCAGTAGGAGAGTAAATGATGGATGTCTCTTCTAAGAGATCTTTTCCTATTTGAAGAAGCACCTATAGTATGGCACATTGGACAAGATGGCCCTGAATACCTCCTTTGCCAATTTTCATTATGTGCAGGGAGAAAGAATGAGGATGGGTGCATATTAGAAAATAACACCCCGTAAGGGTTAAAGTTATGTGACGCTGCTTTAAAGAATTTGACTTTCTAGTGACGAGGATGACATAAAGTGATCCATTCATATCCTACATATTTCGGATATATACCTTGTCACAGCATTTTACTAGCAGTCACATCTGCAATTACTATACCTATGCACATTGGTCATTTTGGTCATTGGAAAACCTTTGGATAGCCATGTTGGTAAGTATTACGATCTAATACTGGCACTTATCAATTCTGTACTAGGGACATATTCAATATAATGTTGTATCAGTCAAATATGGACAATGTGACCCATTTGGAACAGAAAACATGCAAAAAACTCACCATTGTCAGTGGCCAGGAATTTAGCCTCATAGATATCATCTTTAACAAAGGGAGATTCACGATCTAGGAAGGCTGTGGTAAAGACCTGCCCGTTTGTGGTATTGATAGTGAGCCAGTTTGCAGGGTCATGCAGTTTGGTGTATCTGAAGAGAACATAAGATAAAGCACAATAAAGAAGACTATACAGATTACTTCTCCAGTCGGCAGGTCTACTGTCTTAAGTTTGAAAGGCTCCACTTAAACAACTTTGGCTGCCAGTTGTTAGTCGTGCATTCTGCTGCTGTGTGCCTAGGGAAAGATATTGGTCAATGCAAAGTGGTTTTTCTCCAGCTACAATTGAATCTGAGCATGGTTGGATGGTGCCCAAGTTTTTATACTGAGATGGAGCCAGCCCGAATGGCTCAGCTTTTAAAACTTCAGACAGTTTCACTATCGCAGTCTCCCAAACTCATTAAAACAAGTCGTGGTTACAGATGGAACCAATTTTCTTTTCGGATTGACCTGAACAGGTACACTTAAATCCTGAGATTCAGCATAAATAGGCTCTGGCGCAATGTGCAGTGTTCATTACCTGCCATAGAAGCTAACAAAGGAAACAGTGGAGCATTTTATCCATGTTTTCCACAATTACTTTACCTGATTCTCCTAGTATATTGTACAGTGTATCATCTGCTTCTCGGCGTGGTGTGACACTACTGTGCAGCTGGACTTTCACCATACCAAGTAGATGATTTTCTACCATGTGAAATATCATCTCACTGCACTGTCCCCATGTATTGGGGAAATTTATCAGTAGTGTCACAGAAAGCATGCATTTAGGAATGAATGAAAATGGCTCAAATAACACTAAATGTGTTAGGATCATTCACAATAATCTTTATCTTTCAACTCAGTGAACTCCTGTAAGGCCAGGATCACACAATACTTTTAGCTTAAGGCCCCATGTAGCGAGCCGCAGCCAAAAAGCACTGGAGGAAAAACTGCAGTGGAAATGCAGTCTTTCTGCTTCAATTAAACCTATGCGGAAAACTTGACATGCTGCAATTTACAAAACTGCAACGGTTTTTGAAATCGCAGCATGTCTGCTACGGATATTTTTCTACAATGTGTGGATGGGATTAGCCAGAATCCCATCCACTTTGCAGGTAATGTAAAATGCTGCACGTTCACGCTACGTGGGGCCCCTGTCAAAGTGCAGTTTTCATTGTGTGGAGAGGACCGAAAGCTCAGGAAAAGTATAAAGGAAATCATTTGTATAGAGCATACAGACATAATGTCAAAATGTATTTTTATTAAAGTGTACTTTCAGGTGAAATTTTTCAGGATAAACTGTGATATGTGAGTACATAAGAAAAAACATTATTTCTGGCCACTTTTTTTCTGCATATCCTTTTCTTTTTCTCTAGTCTGTTCTCCCTTTGCTAGTGTTTGGAGACTAGATCCTATAATGTCTCCCATACATTGCACATACTGTACATGTCATCTGATCCCTCTGTGAGCTGTCACCTATCTTGTCTCCCTAATGGATTTAGCAGAGTGAACAGTTTAGGAGGAATGGGGAATAACAAAAAAGTATTTATTATACTTTATATTACAAAATTTCTTGCATTCATTTGTGCTTTCGATTTATACAAAGTTTGTGCAGTGCAATGACCAGTTAAGTGTAGGGATAACCTGTGTAATTGAGAAAAGTGAATGGTCTTGACAAATGAAAATAACGTGAACTGAGTGTCCATTATGGTGGTGAAGCTTGGTATGTGAATGAGCCCGTAATTTAAGGTAAATGGCTGATAAATTTCATATAAGGATCGTTCACCTTAGGGTTGGGTGACTGGGTCTAAAAAATATCTTAATTGTTTTCAAGATTTTGAACAATTTTAATCTTAATTTTCTTGTTTCTTTTGACAAAAGAAACTAAAAAAAATAAATTAGTAAACTGGTGGCAGGTGAAGTCCGATATATTTGATGTGGTTTTATTTATTTGTAAGCTGCTGGGATAAATATATATATATATATATATATATATATATATATATATATTTTATATGATTGTGGATGATAAGCCGGCCTCATAGAGGAGATATGGGCACTAGGTGGAGGTACAGTTCTGTAGCTGTGCTGTTCTATCAGATGCCAGTGTGGTTCAGTGGACCTAGAGGCACCTTGCTATTGTCATTGCAGCAGAACCCTGGTTATTGTCAGGACTGAAAGATGAACTGCAGTGTATAGCAGAGAAGTAGTAGTGAGCGCAGCTTATCCTCTTCATTCCACTCTCCAGCGCCTCCTCCTTTCTCCTGTAGAAGCTCTTGCATTGCGTGTGCCACCTCACTGATGCTGCTCCTGCGTGCATAGTAGGGACTCATTGGGGATCCTCACAATTCTGTGTTTTTCTCTCTCAACTGACTTAATGAGTCTGTAAAGAATACTACATTATGAGGCACAAAAATGAAGCCTTACAGTAGTTCACATTGTAGTAGTTCATATGTAAAAGGACTGTGTGCAAGCTGCTGACTATACTGATAAAGGAAATATTGGATTGTGCTCCAGCCAAAATTGTTATGTGTCATTGCAGCAGAGGTAATGACAGTGGCAGCATCAGAAAGAAAAGCAGAATAGGCCCAATGATGTATTCAATTTAGGAGCTTACGCCTCATGCACACCTTCAAGTTTAATGGATCTGTAATACTTTGTCCATAGATTTATATGGGGCCCTACTATACTTCTATAAGCCTTTGATGTCATAGAAATTTCTACAGTAGAATGCTCCATCAGATCCTCTATTATAGAGCTACTTTAGGACCTCTGCATAGTCCTTGTGCCTCCGTGCAGCCTTATCCATATGTCTCTGCCCTAGGTATAGGAAGCCTTAATGCTAAATTTTAGAATGAAGACCAGTGAACAGCATTCATCTCTTACATTTTGATCTAGTGAATTATTAATAACTACACTCTGTCTAACTTTCCCATTTTACATAACAGTGACTATTGTAGTCTGGGCTTTCTTTCGTATGGGCTAACTAGTGCCATACACTTGCTGCGTTGCTTTACTCCCATAAGCTGCATAAAGTTAGGAATTTCCTTTTCAAGAAAACAATTTCCAGCTGTCAGTTTCACAAAAAAACATACAATAAGCAAAGGGGCAAGTGTGGTATTTCAAGAAAAAAAAAAAAATAACCACAAAGAGAACGAAACACCTTGTGACAGTTTCGGCGATACAACCTGGAACAAATAAGAAGAAATTGCCTCGTTAACTGGGAATGTCTTTCTAAAGGCTTCATTATATGTCCAGAAGCGATAGGAAGGAGCCTCCATGAGTCAATATAATCATTTTCTCTGTCAGCCGGCCAGGCCCCCGAGTGAAGTGTCTGAACCACATAATGATTATAAAAATGTCACAAGTGAAGTGTGGGTAATTGGGCTCACACCAGCTGGACTCTGCTTTCTCTCTGTCATAATACCAGAAAGAAAAAAGGGAAAGTTATCACAGAACTGTATTCTGGGATAGCATCAACTCTCCACTTGTGTCTTCCTGCAGTTGACCCTCTTTTATCTCTATCACCCCCTGGAGACTGTATTACAGCAGCGGGGGTTATAAGAATCTTGCTGATCACGTCTGTACCCTGACACAATTTAACAACATTCTGAAATCTACGACACCAGCCTGATGGGCTGCTCCAACTTGTCGTTCCGGCAGAAAGGTCGTCACTTTGAAGACTCAGAGGATATCATTAGAACAACACTGGGGCAATGTCCGCTAATAAATGTAATAATGTACAGGCCGAATTCCCTGCAACCTCGCTACAATCGTTCAGGTGAGTTGTCGCAGCTAAAGCTTTCCTTTGAGGAACTCGGATCTGATAAATAAATTTCTTCTTTGAGTTAAGGTGAGTTTTGTTACATAATATATTATGCGTGTTACAGTGTAATTGTCACTTTACTTTTTCTTTGCAACTTGTAGGTGTAAATGTGTTTTTAAACTTTACATTTACAAAAAGTCCTCTTTATTGTAAATCTAAAGTTTCTTTCTGACTTTTACACTTTTTGACAGCTCTGATCGCGGGCTACAGGGATCTCTTATCTCCAGGCAGAAGTTTGTAAGCAGGTTTGGGAGATAGAAGAGAGTTGGATTGTTTTTTTTTTTTTTTGTTTTTTTTTTATCAGAGCTGAAAACTGTATAAAGGTGGACACAGACAGATATGTACATGTAGCCAGCAGCAGGGAGAGCTCTACTTGTGGCTGGACCATTGTAGCAAACAAGCCCTCTGACCTCATGTATCCCCCCTATCTCCTCATAGAATGTAAGCTCTTGCGAGCAGGGCCCTCACGCCTATTGTTTGATATCTTTATTTCTTTGTCACACTGTAATGTCTCATATTGTCTGTTCATGTGTCCCTTGATTTGTAAAGTGGTACGGAATATGTTGGTGCTATATAAATAAAGTTTATTATCATTATTTATTATCATTACATAAGAGTGAGTCGTATTCCGCTAGTATAGTGTATACTGAATATAGATTTTCCCTACCATCGCTCATTTAGAGCCAGTTTTCTAATATAAATTTACAAAACTCAATAATAAACTATAATGCAAAAATATTGAAAAGCACATCCTCTACACATGTTTTAAGAAAGGGAAATCACAGTTGCACTTTAATATATGGTAGTTGCTAAAAGGTTCAATTGCCATACCGATCACTCTGCTATGAGGTGATTTCTAGCATTCTTACTATTTCCTTACAGTACACATTAGCTGCTGCAGAGTTTTTTTTCAAAAAGTAAGAGCATCATGTCAAGTCGGCCTTATCCACACATAAGGTACACCAGCAGCTAATGTGTATATTATGCTAAGGCCTCCACCTTGTGGAAACGCAATTTTTTGGCTGCTGCTGAAACGTAGTTTTTGTTTTCAAGAACACATGTGTTTTTGAAAAACACAGCATGTTAATTTTAGCTAAAGAATTGCAAGTAGTTCATATTTTATAGGGGAATAAAGAGCGCAGAGAAAATGTCAGCAAAGACTCAATGGGGCACATTTATTAAGATAGCTTGTGCGGTTTTTTGGCATAAATTGCACCTTTTTGAGGTCTTTTTCTGCGCTACACTTCATTTATGAAGCATTTGCCCCTTTTTTACGCTATAATGCTGCTCTCACCACTTTTGCTTTTTTGCGAGAAATGGGAGCGTGGCTTAAATGAAGATCCTTTTCAAGCTGTATTTATGACTTGCTCCTTTTTTAAAGAGTCACAAATAAGGCGCAAATGTACTCCAATCCATGGGCAGCGTAAAAGAGCCGTCAGATTAGAATGCATTAGAAAGGGGCAATTGCGCCTTTTTTGCGCCTCTTTGGCTAAAAAGGGGCAAAGTGCACATGGTGCACCTAAACTAACATGTGCACAACATTTAACATGAGGTGTGCCTACATCATAAATATGCATCACAGTAACACTAGTCTAAAAAAAGGGAAAAGTATGGCCAAAAAAGGGGCAGATGAAATAACCCCCAATGCGTTTTCACTGTTTTTAATTCTGCTGCATTTTGTAGCTGTGTTTTGCTACGTGGGGCCTTACACTTACCTACCACCACATTTCCTACTACAATGTTCTCAAAACAGTGCCACACAAAATCATTGACTCACTATTTAGGGCCGCTGTTGGGACAGGGAGGGGGGTTGGGGAATTGCCAGGGGTCTCCATCTTCAGAGGAAATACAAATCAACAGATTTCTGGCGTGGTGTCTCAGATCGTGGCATTCAGCAATTTATTATTTTCTAGAAGTTGGCTTGAAGTCAGAGAGGCGGATTTATTAAAACTTTCCAAAAGAAAAACTGTTTTAGTTGCCCATAGCAACCAATCATCACAGCTTTCATATTGTATTCTGCTCCTGAAAAATGAGAGCTGTGCTGTGATTGGTTGCTATGGGCAACTAAACCAGTTTTTCTTTTAGACAGCTTTATAAATCTGTCCCAGAGCCTTCTCTCAGCTAAACTGCTGCAGCATAATATCTTATCACAGAAGACAACAAAATCCAAAGAATTGTTTTATCAATGACTCTTCATTGGTTATAGTTGTCTTCTGTAATAAGCTATCACACTGCTGCAGTTTAACCAACTGTCTGTTATGTCTGTATATAGGACATAATATGCTGCAGAATTTCCAGATTTTCTATGTGTAAAGTTCTAGATCACAGATGAGCTCCCAGGGCTTTGAACTCCATGTAGATTAGGAAGCCGTGTACATATTTTCATCATCCGTTTAATGGATCAGTTTTACAGATGCAAACCGATGGCCATATAGTCAATGTTAAACAAAAAATAATCTGATTTCAGGACAAAAAAGTAGGACATACCATACTTTTGTTTCCTAAAAAAAACCTGACACAAACAGATTAGATTTTATTTATGGGTGGCCATCCTTTTTTGCATCTGTAAAATACAGGTCTGTTAAGTGGATGATCAAAACATGAACGTGAACATGTGAACTGCCTCTAATACATAGTTACTTAGCTCTGTACTGCTGAATATGCCTAGGCCACCCACCTCAGAGCTTGCTGTAGTGAGCGGTCTGGATCCACTGCAGAGAATGTAGTCAGCAGTCTGCCCGCAGGCTCCCCCTCCAGCTGTCTGATGGGGTCATTTCTGTTGGGGAAGTATGGTGGTTCATTGACATCCATAATGGAAATGGTCACTGCAGAGGTGGACTGTAGGGACATCTGGATTCCGCTGGCCAGAGGTGCTTGGTTTGTCACCATGACATTTAGTAAAAAGGCCTTGTTCATTTCATAATCCACTGGCTGAAAAGAAAGAGACATGAGTTACTAGTAGGCAGGGGTGTATGTAACTTTTAAGAAAAGGAACGTGCTCTTTAGAAAAGGAGTACCATTAAAAGTTCTGGGTGTGCTTTAATGTAAAGAAATCATCTGGGTAATGTTGGGTGTTACAAGAACTTCTTTTAGCTAGTGACAACTACACTCTATGGCTCTGTTCACACTGACATATAGGTTCTGTTCCATTTTCATTATGCAGGTATAAAGAGAATCTATTGCAATTAGTGACCACATTGAGATTTTACAATTTGCATAAATGTGCAGTCCTGGTGCAAAGGGGCTGAGAGCCTGTAGTCTGGGAGAATGCTTTTCAGCTCTAGTAAGACAATTATAGTCCACTATCAATATGTCTACGAGCATAAACTCCGCTACATGACCTCTAGGTTCAAGGGGAAGTTTTAATGTCATACTCTGATTAGATGCAGCTTTGATGGTGTTCAGTGCATTTCTTATGTTTTGCCAGACCATTTCAGTTAAACTATGAGAACTCTAGAGTCTGTTATTCAGGAGCTCTGTATGATGGGAGTAGCTGGAATAGTAGAATCCTATAGAGCGGCTTTTCACATGAGTGTTTTTCCCACTCCCCAGATGCTTCAGACAGGGTTGAAATAGCTGCCTGGCGCGTCTGCTGTTCATTTGACAGCAGCCGCCAATGAATTACAGTAGAAATTCAGCACAGTATAAAAAGCAGGTATGAGGAAGACATTACATCCCAGCATCATTTAATGAACATGAGCCATCTCTATATAGATTGAACAGTGCACAATGCAAACAGCAGAGGCCACATTGACACACAAGGTCTCATTGACTAGAAGCATCTTTCTAATGACTCCTCTAGATGCTGGTAATAGGATTCCCAATACAGTACACAGTCCTCCCTGAAAGCTATCAATAAATCTTCATTTATTTCAAAGGGAGCTCAATGTGCACAAATATATAAATAAATACATAGGAAACATGAACCAATTCAGCCGCAGCCGAATGTTCTCTAGTAGATACACAATAACTCTTAATCATAACACACTGACTAGTATATTGTATGGGGAGGGGGTTGAAGAGTCTTAAGCTCTGCTCATATCTGCTATATAGAGGTCCCAGCTGAAAATGTCCAGCCCAGCAAATGCCCAATAACAGTAGGCTTAACCAACATATATTCTTGTAAACATAAGCAGCACATATCCTCACCTTTACCACGGTGACAATACCCTCATTGGTAACTGGGTCTGTTTTCACAGTGAAGTGACCAGCTGGATCGCCACTGATGATCTTATATATAGCATTCCAGTTGGGAGTGTATGGTTGGTCACGATCCACCACTGTAAGGTTGGCTGCAACTACATCAATTCTGTTCTCCGGCACCTCACCAGTGAACTGTATAAAAAAAAAAAAATATCAAGAATTCTTTATACATTAAATATTATAAGTATAAGTATTTCTTAGTGGTTTGAGCACTGTACTCCCTACTCAAAAAATGACATCAAAGTACCCCGAAGGCTATGGTCATACATTATATTGTGCCTGCTTAAAGCACAGCAACAGATGGAAGTTTTATTCTAATCAATGCACTCACTGGGTTAAATTATTATAACTACAAGGGGTTGTTATTATACTTAGAATTAGGGTAAGGTCACACAGAGTAGCTCTGGGGTGGTAAAAAATACAGTCAGATTGTTAACGGTTGTGCGGTGAAAAATCGTCTTGACTATTTACAATTGATCTGAAAACCTCACTGAACATGTCTAGCTGCAGTTCTCCGCTGTATCTCAGCTGCTCAATGTGGCTTTAACCAAAGAATAATTGCTCAGTACATGACTGCTAAAACTAGACACCAAATTAGGAATGTCATCTACCCAGGTGAACATTTTGAGCCCACTTTTTGTCAACCTATATAATACCACTTAAACCATAACAAATGTAAGGGCCATTGGAAGTTGGAAGGCCATTGTTTCCAGTGGCACTATTCAGTTCTATGCAAAAGGACAGCAAATGCCTAAGAATGAGAGGTCCTTAATATTCAGAGGTCAAACTCCCCATCGAACTTTTAAAAACTGTCTGATTTTGCCAAAGCCTCTGGAAAAAATGTAAAATAACTACAATATGTGAATACAGCATCAGATAGTTTAGAAAGTGACATTTAGATACTATATTTATAAGCCACTTGGATTTTAGGACTATGTCACTATTATGCAACATGTACTGTACTAGAATCGCTTCTTTAAATAAAAACCCTTTGGTGTTTTTTGTCATGTCATGTTTTTAGATTAAGGACCCACATTGCAGAAAAGCTGCTTTTTTGTTGCAGATTTTTCTGGAGTTTTTTGAGTCAAAGCCAGGAGTGGATTTAGCAGGTTAACAGTATAAGGGCTTCTCTTAGGCTAAGGCCCCATGTAGTGGGCCATAGGAAAAAAAGCGCTGTAGGAAAAACTGTGGCAGCAACACATCACGTTTTTTTTCCAAAGAACATTTCACAGAAATTCTGCAGAGGTTTCCTCTGCAGACTTTCACCTTCCATTGTACCTATAGGGAAACCGACAGCATTTCCGTAGGTATAATTGACATGCTACTATTTCCAAAACCGCAATGTTTTGCAAATCGCAGCGTTTCCGCTGCGCATATTTTTCTGCAATGTGTGGCTGGAATTCGCTAGAATCCCATGAACTTCGCAGTGACTTTAAAACACAGCGGTTTTTGCCACTGCATTTCCGCCGAGGCCAAACTGCAGCGTTTATGCCACGTGGGGCCCCAGACTTAACTTTGACCAAAAAAACACAGCAAAATCTGCAATTAAAAAAGCAGCTTTTCCGCAAGGTAGGTCCTTAGCCTTAAAAGATGTGGTTGCAGTGTGACTCTGTGCAACATTCTGCATGATACAATGTCTGTCTGACCAATAAAGCTGGAAGGATTAAATTGTGAAATAACATCTAGTTATACATAATGCTTTTGCCATGGTAGACCAGCAGCACTGCACACAGAAAAGTGGCTTCCCATGCATTATTGTATATATTATCGCAATTTTTTCTGATATGCTATTTTATACATTTACAAATATGGTTGTTCATAAGCAAATCTAAAACAAATTTTAAAAACCAACATGGAGCTCAGAGACAGCCTGGGATAAAGCGGGGCTTGTCCTCCTGCTTATAGTGATATGATACCATCCTAACAAGTTATGTGCTATGGAGGTCAGATGTAAATAGGAAGCACTTGATATAAAAAAAAAAAAGAGCTTGACTTTGGAAAGTTGAAAGCCAGCTGAGTGATTGCAGAACTGAATCCAGCTCTGACAGCACAAAAATCTTTAATCGGTTCCCTGTTCCTCTCGTACACTGAAATCCCTGATACCATCACCTTGTTAGGAAGACAAATTGGGAATTTATCCAGAATTGGATCTGCCATGCTCCCCTGTGACTGATGTAGCCAGCGTCAGACTGACCTTTAACATCTGTTGTGCTTCACAATACCTGATCGTATCACGAAGGAGCCGCAAGCGATAAGAAAAGAGGAGAACTCGTTACGTTCTGCCCGGGGTGTGTGATTACTCTCTCTGCTCTGTACTTCACTCTCAACATTTCCTGCGGCACAGCAAGAGTGGATTAGCAGTATAAGCACTGCAAAACTCAACATCCTAAATATATCTGTGGGAGGAGTCCTAGAAAAAAAAAAATTAGTGCATGCTCTTTGGGCTAAGGCCACACATAGCGAGCTGCAGCGAAAAAGCCATGCAGGAAAAGCCATGGCATAAACACAGAGCTTTTCACAGAAAGTCCGCAGAGTTTTCCTCTGCGGACTATCTCCTACAATTATACCTATAGGGAAACCGCCAGTGTTTCCATAGGTATAATTGACATGCTGCGATTTCCAAAATCCCAACGGTTTTGGAAATCATAGCATTTCCACTGCGCATATTTTTCTGCAACGTGTGGATGGGATTTGCTGAACATGGACTGTAAAATGCCATGGTTTTTGCCATGGTGTTTCCGCCATGGCCAAACCGCAGCGTTTAGGCCACATAGGGCCTCGGCCTTAGGTTAAAGCCCCAGAAAAGCTGCTTTTTGTTGCAGATTTTACTGTGTTTTTTTCAGTCAAAGCATGGAGTAAATGTAGAAGAAAGGAGAAGTATAAGTGCTTCCTACAGTATATACTTCCCATTCCTGTTGATTTTGGCTCAAAAAAACGAAGTAAAATCTGCAACAAAAAAGAAGATTGCTGCAAAAAAAGTCCCAGCAAAACAATCCCCCACATTGCAGAAATGCTGTGGAAAATGCTACAAAAATGTTAATGTTAATTATACCCGAGAAAACACTACATCTTCCCTATAGACTTGTGATGAAGAGACCCCCAGTTATGTATTTCTTGTATTAGTACTCATATTGTGGTGTTTATGACTGTTATTAGGAATGTTCTGTTTAAGCTGTTTACATTGGTGGTCAATTCGCTTCAGTGATTTTATGTGTATACCATGGGAGATTGCCTTTCTGGCCAGCCAGCTTATTACCCCTGGACAACAGATGTCAAAGGAGGGAGAGAGGGCTAATGACCCTCAGCATAAACCCCAGACACACATCTTTCCCGCAGCTAGGAAGACATCTCTCTTTCCTCAGATCCTGCAGTGGGTTGAGAGGAGGGGGGCTACCTGGAAGAGAGGTGTGGCTGGACACTAGCCTTATTCAGAGAGGAAGAGCTAGTTTATTTTGTCACTCAGCAAGGAGGCAGCTAGGGGTCAGCTGGGGTGTCCCTTCTGCACAAGAAGACCCTCTACACTTGGTCTATCCTGGGAAGCTGTAAAGATACATGCTCTGTAACTTGCTTAAGGAAGTGCCCTGAGGCCTAACACATGGAGGCTCAGAGAACCAAACTACAACTCGTTCTGGGTAATACTCTTCTCTGTATTTATTTTCTGTACTGTATTGTGCTTTTACCTGTATTTACTTGACCATCCATTGATGTGTATTTATGTATATGTTAGTGGCTAGTACCGACCCACTTGGGTTAATAAATATATAAAATTTACAAAGCTCGTTTCATATTATCCTATGAACCCAGTCCACTGACAGGCGAGAGTGGAAAGTTAAGAAGGGTGATCACAGGTAGGCCAAGAGGCTTGGCAAGGTGATATTCTTCACAAGACCTATATAAGGAAGGCAAAAATGCAGTGTAAAAGCAGTGAGAAAGGAAAGCGTAATTGTGTTTCTTCTGCAGCCAAATTGATGCATTTATGCTACGTGAGGCCCCGGCCTTATCCAACTTTCACCACTTTCCTGAAGTGTTGTGGGATTTATGATCATTTAGTTTCCTGGCATAAATGATGCCTGAAATGTGCATCATATGAGCAAGTGTAGATTTCATTGCTGGTGCATAGCCCTGCGGAGGATGCACCTGATATATGAGATATATGCCAAATTGCAGCATTTACGCTACATGGGGCACTGGCCTAAAATGGGAAAACGTCCCAAAAATGTTGCTTTTCAATTGTAGATATTGAATTTATGTTGTTTGTAAATAGAACAGGCCCATTGTTTGACTCACTTAAGTGCATATTAACTGTTTTTGACCAGTAAAATGGTTCACCCCTCTGCATTTTAGCGGTCCTAATTTTTTGAAATAATATAGCTGTGTAAGAACCAGTTTTAAGTTGGAGTTGATACTTTTAAATTAGTATTTAATGTTTTATATAGTATTACATGCTAAATTAATAATATGCATTGTATTTTATACTTTTAAAAAAAGTTCTTTTTGATATAACTCTTTTAAGTATAGGCTCCCTCTAGTGGTAGTTACTGGCAGCATTATGATTTAAAAGGTTTTTTCCCAGATTGCAATTTGTCAAGCAAGGATTTAGCACCTATACACAAGATAGGTACTAAGTGTTTGCGTGATAGGGGTCCAACTGTTGGGATGACCAATGATCTTGTGAACACGGGTCATGTGCTCCTGATTAAATGATGCAGCAGTCTACATGTGTTCTGCTACACATGCTATATTCAGCAATCTCTGGCAATCCCTTGGTCGTAGAATAAAGCAGATGTGGGTATGCTTGGTTGCCACTCTATTCAAACAGGGAACATGAGATCCACCTTCTGTCAGCCACCAATTGTGCAAGTTCTCCCACTTAAAAAGATGAGGCCATTATGTCTCTCGTATATTGTTGTTCTCTCTGTATAACAAAAACTTTTTAAAATAAACAGTTGAAAAAAAAAAAAAAAAGATGAGGCCGACCTGTAATTGACATCATAGGTAGACCTCAACTATGAGAGACAAAATGAGAAAACAAATCCAGAAAATCACATTGTCTGATTTTTAAAGAATTTATTTGCAAATTATGGTGGAAAATAAGTATTTGGTCAATAACAAACGTTAATCTCAATACTTTGTTATATATCCTTTGTTGGCAATGACAGAGGTCAAACGTTTTCTGTAAGTCTTCACAAGGTTGGCACACACTGTTGCTGGTATGTTGGCCCTTTCCTCCATGCAGATCTCCTCTAGAGCAGTGATGTTTTGGGGCTGTCGCTGGGCAACACGGACTTTCAACTCCCTCCAAAGGTTTTCTATGGGGTTGAGATCTGAAAACTAGCTAGGCCACTCCAGGACCTTGAAATGTTTCTTACAAAGCCACTCCTTCGTTGCCCTGGCGGTGTGCTTGGGATCATTGTCATGCTGAAAGACCCAGCCACGTTTCATCTTCAGTGCCCTTGCTGATGGAAGGAGGTTTGCACTCAAATCTCACGATATATGGCCCCATTCATACTCTTCTGGAACATCCAAATGCTCTCTAGCAAACTTCAGACGGGCCCGGATATGTACTGGCTTAAGCAGGGGGACACATCTGGCACTGCAGGATCTGAGTCCCTGGCGGCGTAGTGTGTTACTGACGGTAGCCTTTGTTACGTTAGTCCCAGCTTTCTGCAGGTCATTCACTAGGTCCCCCCGTGTGGTTCTGGGATTTTTGCTCACTGTTCTTGTGATTATTTTGACCCCACGGGGTGAGATCTTGCGTGGAGCCCCTGATCAAGGGAGATTATCAGTGGTCTTGTATGTCTTCCATTTTCTAATTATTGCTCCCACAGTTGATTTCTTCACACCAAGCTGCTTGCCTATTGCAGGTTCAGTCTTCCCAGCCTGGTGCAGGTCTACAATTTTGTTTCTGGTGTCCTTCCACAGCTCTTTGGTCTTCACCATAGTGGAGTTTGGAGTGTGACTGTTTGAGGTTGTGGACAGGTGTCTTTTATACTGATAACAATGTCAAACAGGTGCCATTACTACAGGTAATGAGTGGAGGACAGAGGAGCCTCTTAAAGAAGAAGTTACAGGTCTGTGAGAGCCAGAAATCTTGCTTGTTTGTAGGTGACCAAATACTTATTTTCCACCATAATTTGCAAATAAATTCTTAAAAAATCAGACAATGTGATTTTCTGGATTTGTTTTTTCATTTTGTCTCTCATAGTTGAGGTCTACCTATGATATCAATTACAGGCCTCTCTCATCTTTTTAAGTGGGAGAACTTGCACAATTGGTGGCTGACTAAATACTTTTTTTTCCCCACTGTACATTACACTGCCTGTTTTGTTCCTCAGATGCATAGATAGAGAGAATTCCCGAAGATTGCAACTCAGGTGTAGTATGATGTTGGAGCTAAACAGGAGCTTTCTATCACAACCAAAGTACTCTATTCCCATCTGTACAAGTCAGTACTTCACTATATATATCCTGCATGAGTGAGAGAGATGGTTATGGAGCAGATTCTTTTCTACTTTCTGTAAGCAAGGCTCCACCCAAATGCAAACTACAGATAGAGATTCCTGAGGTAAAAGTGCGCACAATTGCAGAATACAAGTCATATAAGGGCCAGAAATAGTATTATTCCCCATGTAACACACTGTACTATTTATTTAGGAAAAGTTTGATTAAAGGTCAGGTATGCTTTAAAGGGTTTAACTGACCCATTTTCAAATACAGAGTTAATAGCTGGAAATACCAGAACTATCAATAGCAGAAAGGAGAGGATTTTGCACATTTTAAATTCCTGTACACCCCCCCTTTAAATGTCTGCCAGTTGGAGTTCTCCTTTAAACACAAAAATGAATCCCTGAATACTAGGAAGAGAAAAAAGTAACCAAAGATTTTTTATTTTACTTACATAACACCAACAATTCTGCAGCACTTTACAGATATTGTCAACTGGAACCATAAATAACCTTAAATAACAAATATTTACAGGTATATTGTGTAATTCTAATTCACTGAAGTATCAGTATGTATAAAGAAGAAATGTCAAATCAATAAGCAGACACTAATAAAGCCACAGCAGCTATGGAATCGATCCAGTTATAACTACAAGTGCAACTTCAGCATTTCACCATCCTGGCTACTAATTAGCAATGGGAGATTGTGTTAATTAAACATCATCAATGTTCAGCACTATCACCCTCATCTTCAGGATGACAGCTGCTGAAGTGTGATGAGTGAAGTCAAAAGATCAGAAACTTGCACTTCTGAAAAAAAAAAGCTCTTCTTAAAGGGGTTGTCCGGTGGGAAACTTTTTTTTTTTTTTTAATAACAGGCTCAGAATAGGTTAATACATAAAAGTAGAGGTAGTAATGTCATTGATCATCCAAAACTGCTCAGGTCCCCTCACTGAATTCTACTTCCTGGTATCTCTTAACACATAGGAAATGATCACATAGCCAATCATTGGCCACAGAGGTGACCTACCTTTGTGAATGACTGGCTGAGCTGGCAGGAGGATAGGTGAGATGAGTTTAACTTCTTTTATGTTTTAACCCATTTTGAGCCTGTTATATAAAAAAAAAAGTTTCCCACCCAACCCCTTTAAAAAGAGCTCTTTAAAGGAAATCAACTTCAAAAAGAGATCATTGCATGTCCATAGAAGTAGGTTGGGTTGTGTTTTGATGAACCTTCATGGCCCATTATTGTGTCAGAGCCTAGACCTACAATACTGGTCCTCTGTTGGCCCAGTCCTATCCTGTAAAAGTGTACAAAACCTTTCAGTTAGACATAAAGATCAGGACAGACAATGACTGAGGACCAAGATTAGTTTTGTGGCACATATTGCCAAACTGTAACTTTTTTAACAATTTTTTTTACTCTTTTCACCTATTTATTACTGTATGTATTTAACCCTATAACTGTGAGTAGCAGCAGTTGTATTACTAATGGCTACTTTTCAAGTAGAAAATGTTCATTTCAATCAGATCAGCCATTTCTTATGCAGCTGAAGTTTACAGCAATGTTTATCCCCTCAAATCTAGTTAGACACAGTACATATTTGTCTTCTCAAGACTCTAATATCTGCATATGGGAATGACTACAGAGTGTAGCACCAAGGATTGCCAGGGTGTTCTGTAGCTCCTACTTAGTCACTTGCTGGGTCCATGCCATGTATATTGGCTAAGTCCTGTCAGCAAGCAATTCATAAGGAAATATAGGAAACAGATTGAAAGTCGCTGAGTGAATATACCTTGTAGGAAAGAGAGTTTCTATCCAAAAACCTCTAAATCTGTTGCTGCACTCATGTGGACACTTAGGTTTCACTTCACGGAAAGCGTTTTTTGTAGTTGCTTTTGTACATTAGATTGTTTAAATATAATATTTGAGATATTTAGATTTTACAGGAGTCAAATTTGGGCTGTAAGTAATGATTATGGCACTAAGTCCACAAATGTTGGTTTCTGGTTGGTTTGGTCCATCATATTCCAGGTTACCTTCACTTTAAAGTTCAATGCCGCCCACACTTTTTATAGAATAACTGATAAAACAAGTACTGTACACATGTAACTCACCATTTTGGAGGTGAATTCAGGCGGATTGTCATTGACATCTTTAACAGTTATTATAGCAGTGGCGGTGTTTGATAATCCGTGGTTTAAGTTTCCTTCCATGTCTGTGGCTTGAATAACAACGGTGTACTGCTGGACTTTCTGTAGGAACAGATTCAGAAATGTAGGTTATAAGCAATATAGATATAAATCATGAGACAAATGACCATCTTTTAATAGTAAGAGTTAGACAACATGACTCCAGTCCCATTTATTTATTATATTTCTGTATAGTTGGCTGCAGCTTTCTTGGGTGATACCAGCTGATCTCTGGGGATTTCTAAAGTCAGACCTAAGGTGATCGGTTATTGCTATAATTTTTTTTTATGGCGCCTTTAATTCCATGGTGCTGTACATTTGTGAAGGGTTTACATACATAGTACAACAACTAGTGCAATAAACACAAAATTAACTAGATGACTAACCGGATACAAGTAGGAAAGAAGACCCTACCTGCAAGCAACCTATAAGGGAAGGGATGTGGCAATAGGTGAGGATAATAATTGGTCATATGGTGGCATAGTGGCAGTAGGTCTTCTGACTGTGTTTGAGGATTTTGATTGTGGGGAACAGCCTTATGATTGTGAGTTCCAGAGTATAGGAGATGCATGTGAGAAATCTTGGAGGTGACTGTGTGTGTTAGAGCAGAGCAAAGTGAGAATCAGAGATTATGTGTGAGGTGGCAGCAAGAGATTAGGTCAGAGACATACGGAGTGGACAGATTGTATATCATAACTAATGTCTTGAGTTGGAATAGTTGGGCTGTGGGTAGCCAGTGAAGGGATTGGTAGAGGGGAGAGATAAATGAATACCA
Organism: Leptodactylus fallax; assembly: GCA_947044405.1. Classification (NCBI taxonomy): domain Eukaryota; kingdom Metazoa; phylum Chordata; class Amphibia; order Anura; family Leptodactylidae; genus Leptodactylus; species Leptodactylus fallax. Next base: position 3,992,082 of record CAMRHE010000152.1, on the reverse strand, counting down.
CGGGGAGAGGTGGATTTACCAGTCAGTGGAGTTAAGGATCAATAGGAGGGGAGCAAAAGAGTTAGTTTGGAGACCACAGAGAAGGATGTTGCAGTAGTCCAGACCAAAAATGGACTAGGATATATGTAGACTCCAGGTTGATGAATGGGTGGGATCTAAGCTGAAAACACATTGTCTGGTAGGTGGGGACCCTCACTTATTGAGAGAACATGACCCCCTTTCCACCAGACAAGGCAGCTGTTAGTTCCAGGTGGGGTATGAATGTTGTTATAATGAAAAAGTGAATTATTACCTTAGTACATTAAATCTTTTTATATATTTATGTGTCCTATATTGGTCACCATGATCATTAGCTTTGTAAAACTGCTGGAAATAAAATATGTGCGTAAAATGATGACACAGATTATTTTAGTTTGCTATAATACTGGAAAAAGTGCGTACAACATTACATATAGATCTATCTGTTCATCTCGATATGTTTTGCAGCTGCACAACATCTGTTAAAAGAAGTAATGAGTGTTTCAGCTTTAACATGAAGGATGGGACCCAGGAAGAGTAGTTTTTAATCACCAGTACATCCATATCATTGGTATAATTGTCCAGTGAAGACATACATCATTCTCTGTAGAATTCCTTCAATAATGTAATTAAGGATTAGATTGGAAAGTCAGTGTGGATGGATATTTATGCTGGAGCAGTCTGAGGAAACCGACAGAAGACTCTAAATAATTAGTCTGCACTTGGATTACCAAGAGAAGGAATCTCCAGGGACCGGAATTAGCCTCTAATAGTGCTTATTGTAGGATTGCACTCTCAGCAAATGAATTTTGAATTGCTGTTTACTGAAGGGAGAGATTTGGGACATGCTGATGACATTAGGAAGTTACGATGTTTCAAATACCAAAACTGGTGTCTCTCGGGGGAGGTCTTAGCCCATTGACTGCCAGCAAGAACATTGCATTTTATAATCAGTGTGCAGCATGCATGTATTAGAAATCCTCTAGGAAGAGCTAGCAATCGCTGACCCAATCCTTCACTACCCTCCAGTTCCTCCAGATACAGAAGACTGATCACATGTAACATGCAGTGTCACCCCTGTATAAGTTTGTAATAGGACATGTTTATTTCACAAAATCATGGTGTCTTATTGATGTGATATGACAGGGTTAATGTCTTACTGATCAGACTATATGTATTTCATGTTGTACATCTATAGGAGGTTCACTCTGTAGCTTTTGTCTGTATTTCTGTATACTAAGACTGGTCACTCTATATTACTCAGTAGATAAGAATTTCTTCAAATTCCTGTACCATAAATGGTCATGTTATAAGCTGACCACTCAGGCCATACGATCAGCCCCTCACACTCCTCAAAGGTACTATAAAAACCATATGCCTAGTGTTTTAAGTTAGCTTTGGCTGAATCATGGCATGTCCAGCACCTCATCAACTGATGGTTATATATCAGTATATGATATATAATGGGGATCCCCATCCAGTGAGCTATTACAATCGGTCTTCCCCTTACTAAACTCTCCCCTCTACAATCTATTCTGAATGCGGCGGCCAGGCTCATCTATCAGTCTAAACGCTACAGCGATGCCTCAGGTCTGTGCCGGTTACTACATTGGCTGCCTATTCAATACAGAGTACAATATAAACTTATCACCCTCATTCACAAGGCTCTCCATAATGCTGCACCTCCCTACATTTCCTCCCTCATCTCTGTCTATCGCCCAACCCGTACTCTCCGTTCACTCAATGACTTAAGACTAACATCCTCTATTATCAGAACCTCCCACGCTCGTATACAAGACTTCTCCCGAGTTGCACCACTTCTCTGGAATGCTCTATCCCAGACTATCAGATTAACCCCTAATTTCCACAGCTTGAAGCGTAAACTAAAGACATATCTTTTCAGACAGGCCTATCACAACTCCTAATGTAAACCCTTCCGTAGTTAGAATCCCTAAAACGTACCCTCCTCTGTTTATGCTTCAACATTACCTCACAGGATATGATGCCGTATCAGACTAGCTTTATATGTCCAGGCACCATCTGCATGTTAAAGGACACGACTGGTGACGGCTCATACAGCTTTATATATGTGTAATGACAGTAACCTCTATTACAAAATTGTCTGACCATTGTATAAGCAATGCTACATCTGTTGCCGCCCCTGCTACCTCTTGTGTCACCCCCTCTACCTCATAGATTGTAAGCTCTTGCGAGCAGGGCCCTCAGTCCCGGTGTGTGAATTGACTATTTCTTTGTAATGTATCTTTTTTGTCAGTAATTGAACCCTACAAATTATACAGTGCTGCGGAATATGTTGGCGCTATATAAATAAAATGTATTATTATTATTATTATTATTATTTGTAACCACAGCTAAGATTATCTCTTTTCATTTATTAAACACTTATTATTTTATTATATTCTGGTGTGATTATTGTCATTCTTTGACCATCTTTCAGTTAACCAGTTTTAGGAAAACCCGTTTGCCTACAAAGTTGCATCATCTAACTAAGGTTTCAGAATTTTTATCAGTCCTGCATTTATGAAATTGAGAAGCAACTATGATTAAATCTCATAACACATAAATGTTACTAATCCACTTTCTAGGAAGCTACACAAACTCTGCTGTTATAATTGTATGTTATAACATGTGTAGACACCTATTGCATACAGTGGACATATATAATTTCCTAATAAATGTACTGGTTTCACATATGTGATAGAGCAAGCAGCTCTTGAGCTAACAAAAGGGCTATACAGGAAAAATTATATCCTTAATTTGCTTGCTGCTCTCAGCCAAGGGTTTGCCAGGAACCATGAGATCATGTGAGACCCCCCGACAGTTTGAATTGGAGAGAAAAATTGCGCAAGCTACTGCCTGATGTGAAATCCAATGCCATCTGAAGTTGCAATCCAGTTGTAGTCAGATGTCTGTATTGTGTCTTCATTTTAGCTTCTGTATTTACAACTGCAAATCCTGTCCCAACAGTGGATCAATCGCAGCCTCAAAGGGATTTATGGTGCTGTAAGTTGGGGTCATTAGATCTCTATTTGGGTTTGGACATATGGGTGTAATAAGGATGTGTACATGGATGTGTAATTGTGGCTTTAGTTTTGAGACTAGGCAAATCTAGTAATCGGTCTAGAGTATGGAGTACAGTACTGGAGAAGACATTCAGCTTTTGGCCACTTTCACAGTCACAATAGATGATATCACAGCTTATCTACTCCCCTCCCTCCACAGAGCATCTAGAAAACTCTCCTAGACCCCAATGAGTCAGTTCCAGACTATTGCTGTCTTTAGCCATGAATATATTGTAAAGCATATCAATAAATGGTAGCAGAGCAGAGAAGTTCAGGCAAGATGGAAGCCTCCTTAATCATGTGCAGAAAGTAGAATAAAAAGTGAAAAATAAAAACTAATTAGAAGAGAGTGATATATTTCAATATCTGATTTTAATAAATGAATAAAAAATTGGTGACACGTTTCCTTTTAGGTGTTGTTAAAATCACATAAGAAAAATTAATACAGTTTTGCCATAGATGAAATATATAAAACTGTTTTACATGAAAACTTGAAAACTGCAATAGAACCAAATATGCTTTTTTGATATAGTTTCAACTACAACTGAATGGCAATGCCTGAATACACCCTTCTATGTGTATTTAATACCCACCATTGGCCCAGTTATGCTCTTTCTGCAGAACTGCGACAGCTGAGAACATGGTAGTATTGTCGTTCAGAGATGGCGCATACTGAATTGTGCACTGCATATGGAAAATTATCTGTGCCGATATCAATCAGCAAAATGCTCTGTTTGTCCCAAAGTCTATGTTTCCATACATCAGTGAATGAGAGAGAATCTCACATTATCCTCTGCACCCCCTTTTCTTGAGTGGAATTTACATGTGACAAGCCATTAGAGGACAAAGCATCGTCAACCTGTGTTGTGACACCTCATGAAAAGCTAACCTATATCAGAAAAGATTTAGGGAAACGGCAGGAAAAAATCCATAGCTGGGCAGAATCCAGTTTAAATCAATGTTCCTAATCCGAGCTGACTTTGCTTCGTTGTCTGCATGGATGAACTGTGAGTGAACTGCGTGATGCTTCCGTGCATAGAAGAGAGAGTTCAGTCTGAGTGTCTGAGGACGGAGGCGGCAAACAACTCATTGGCACTAGACTGTTCTTTCACATCACTGTGTGCACTTAGTAACCTTACTGCTATGAAGATTATACAATATAAAACATGTACAGTGCTGGCCAAAAGTATTGGCACCCCTGCAATTCTGTCAGATAATACTTAATTTCTTCCAGAAAATGATTGCAATCACAAATGCTTTGGTAATAATATCTTCATTTAATTTGTCTTCAATGGAAAACCACAAAAAGAATTGTCAAAAAGCCAAATTGGATATAATTCCACACCAAACATAAAAAAGGGGGTGGACAAAAGTATTGGCACCCTTTGAAAAATCATGTGATGCTTCTCTAATTTGTGTAATTAACAGCACCTGTTACTTACCTGTGGCACATAACAGGTGGTGGCAATAACTAAATCACACTTGCAGCCAGTTGAAATGGATTAAAGTTGACTCAACCTCTGTCCTGTGTCCTTGTGTGTACCACATTGAGCATGGAGAAAAGAAAGAAGACCAAAGAACTGTCTGAGGACTTGAGAAGCAAAATTGTAAGGAAGCATGAGCAATCTCAAGGCTACAAGTCCATCTCCAAAGACCTGAATGTTCCTGTGTCTACCGTGCGCAGTGTCATCAAGAAGTTTAAAGCCCATGGCACTGTGGCTAACCTCCCTAGATGTGGACGGAAAAGAAAAATTGACGAGAGATTTCAATGAAAGATTGTGCGGATGGTGGCTAAAGAACCTTGACTAACATCCAAACAAGTTCTAGCTACCCTGCAGTCCGAGGGTACAACAGTGTCAACCCGTACTATCCGTCAGCGTCTGAATGAAAAGGGACTCTATGGTAGGATACCCAGGAAGACCCCACTTCTGACCCAGAGACATAAAAAAGCCAGGCTGGAGTTTGCCCAAAACTTACCTGAGAAAGCCAAAAACTTTTTGGAAGAATGTTCTCTGGTCAGATGAGACAAAATTAGAGCTTTTTGGGAAATGGCATCAACATAGAATTTACAGGAAAAAAAAGAGGCCTTCAAAGAAAAGAACACGGTCCCTACAGTCAAACATGGCGGAGGTTCCCTGATGTTTTGGGGTTGCTTTGCTGCCTCTGGCACTGGATTGCTTGACTGTGTGCATGGCATTATGAAGTCTGAAGACTACCAACAAATTTTGCAGCATAATGTAGGGCCCAGTGTGAGAAAGCTGGGTCTCCCTCAGAGGTCATGGGTCTTCCAGCAGGACAATGACCCAAAACACACTTCAAAAAGCACTAGAAAATGGTTTGAGAGAAAGCACTGGAGACTTCTAAAGTGGCCAGCAATGAGTCCAGACCTGAATCCCATAGAACACCCGTGGAGAGATCTCAAAATGGCAGTTTGGAGAAGGCACCCTTCAAATCTCAGGGACCTGGAGAAATTTGCCAAAGAAGAATGGTCTAAAATTCCAGCAGAGCATTGTAAGAAACTCATTGATGGTTACCGGAAGCGGTTGTTCGCAGTTATTTTGTCTAAAGGTTGTGCTACCAAGTATTAGGCTGAGGGTGCCAATACTTTTGTCCGGCCCATTTTTGGAGTTTTGTGTAAAATGATCAATGATTTGACTTTTTTTTCATTCTCTTTTGTGTTTTTTCATTGCAAGCAAAATAAATGAAGATATTATTACCAAAGCATTTGTGATTGCAATCATTTTCTGGAAGAAATTGAGTATTATCTGACAGAATTCCAGGGGTGCCAATACTTTTGCCCAGCACTGTATAATATAACTGAAGCATATCCACATTGCTTAATCACATCAAGAGTTTTTGATAGGAAAACCAGCAAAATAATAAAGTTTCATATCACAATGGATGTTTTATGGGGGATTGACCGTGGCATACCTGTTCTCTCTGGGGCTAAACTATAGTTAAGACCTTCTTATTTTTGAAGCCATGCATACCAAAGACTATCCCCAAGTAATTTTATTTATATGGGAGCAAACACAAAGTCCAAATGAATAGTGGCATTGCAAGCCATCACAGTTTTCAGTAGATTTACAAGTCGAGTTTTACAATTCCCAATATTGATGGCCTTCAGGATAGGTCATCAATATTGGATTGTTTGGGACCTACACATGACACCTCAACCAATCAGCTATTTTCAGCACAGAGTTCAGAGCTGTTAGCAGATGGTTCAGAACACTGTACTGACCATTGCAGCTCAGCTCCCATTCAAGTGAAAGAGAGCTGAGCTGCAAAAGTGCAGCACGGTCACTGTACAGTGTATGGAACCTTCTGTATCTGGCTCTTTCAGTGTTTGGTGGGGTTATGAGGTGTTGGTTCCCCATCAATCCAATGTTGATGACCTTTCCTCTTTAACAATAAATTTCACCAATCTATTAGAAAACTGGTAGCCATCAATATTTAATCTTGGAGCAGCCCTTTAATGGCACCATGGTTTTTTGTATAAGGATATATCCGCTGCAGCAAAAAAATCCACAGTATACTGTATGTGCCCAAAAATCTACAGCAGCAAAAATTACACCAAATCACGTGGTTTTTGTTGTAACTTTTGTGGATTGTTGCTGTAGATTTCATCCTATTCCTTGCAAAGGGTGTAATCCACAGTGAAAATCCACCTCATAAATTGACATATCAGAAATGTAAAATCTGTACAGATGGTCCTTTTACACTGCACATTTTTTCCACAGCGCGTGGATGAAATTTGTTTATATCTCATCTACTTTGCTGCTACTGTAAATACTGCAGATTTTCTGCCAGCAATTCTGTTGTAGAAAATCTACAGCATATATGTCCAGTGTGGATATTATAAAACCATATGGCTATTACAGAAAACAATCAAGTGACTGCAGTGACTTGCACAGACATGCGGTTTGAAGCCGCAATATGTGTTGGTGCCCAAAAGATGGGACTACACAGTGCATGTGAATGTACATAGCCAAATCATGTACCTGTGCGGTGACAAATGGCGAAATGATTTACCAGTAACATTTGGTCATTTGCTACTTCATGTAGGTGTGATTTCAGGGCATGCATTCAGCTGCACCTTCCGGCTTCAACCTAAATTCAAGGCTTCTGTAATGAATCCAACACAACGTAGCTGTACAGGAGTGCACGTCCACATCATAACTTCTGATGATATTGTTACACATGGCCATATATTCAATAAGGACTAGATCATACATGGTGAAATAATTGGATAGTGCTACTCAGATAACAACTGGGCATGCAGAACTAACCAGGCAGACAATGGCAGCATTGTGCCATCTTATTGCTAAATGACATTTAAAGATGAAGGCGTTCATTATATATCAAGCAAATACTAATGTGTTTTCACACTTCAAGGTTCTTAATCTTAAAACTTAAATCTCAAAGTCCCTTTGAATGTGAAACACATTAGAGTGTTCACCTGATTCATGAACCTATTATCTGTAATCTCTGAATTGTTACCTGCCTCTCCATTGACTTTATATTATTATATTCTATGTGAATACAGTCTGTACTAGGCAACAGCTACCATTACCTGTCAAGCTGTGCTGGAACTTGTAGTTCCCCAGGTGTAAAATAATGTGTGTCACCCCTAGTCAAGTTCCAGATGTAATTCACAGCACAGAGGAAGTGCTCACTCTTTACCACCTACGTCTACATAAAATTCTATCTAGGCACGACAGCTTTCATAAAGGATGTATCTGTTCAGCCTCATTGCGGTTAACAGAAAAGGGTAAATATAGTTTGATGCACACGTAATGTTTCCAATTTCCACTTATTTACTTGACGTGCCATCTGAGCCCACGAAAGGTTACACCAGCAGATAATTGTATGCGGTTCCAATCAAACTAAATACCCGCTCTGCAGCTACGAAAACAAAGACGTGTCTTCGTGGTGTTCACAGCATGAGCACTACCACCCAAATCAGAATTTGATGAATAAATTAATTAAAGCAGATAATGGTCGATAATGATTTTCATTAGCAGGAGAAGCGAGTCCTAGTCCTCTGTACCTTTGTGATGATTAGGATCAGACACACAGCTTGCCACTGCTGAATACAAGTGTCATCCATCGGAGGTTGGGGGCAAAAAAAAAAAAAAAAATCAGCAACGTAAAAACTTCACAACAGTATCTTATTGCCTTTGTAATAATGGGAGGAATTGTCCAGACAAGAAGCAGAGAGACCTGAGTAATATGGTGTCGGCTAGTCCAGCCATTGTCCTGTAACTAGAGTTATGAGGTTGAAGAGGTGCTTGTACTCTAATAAGTGTCTGGACTATTTCCTCTCACCCTCTATGATAATTCATTATACCAGATCACAGTCTACACTGAACCTATCACCTTCCTGTGCAAATGTCCATCTCTCCTGGGCTTCTCAACACCTTTAATGTCAGTGGAAGACAAATCTGCAAGACTACCGTCTCTTATGGGGATTCACTCTTTTATGTGCAAAAGATCAAGTTGCTGTTTGAAAGAAGAGATCATTTTGTTGAACAGAACAGTGCCATTCTCTTAGGGTGAGAGAGGACATAGGTGGGGACAATTATAGGGGGGCGTCACTACATTCTAATGGGTTGTTATGCTGCTAAGGTGTTGGGGCAGCTTTATCGTATGATCACACATGCCAATTGTGCTGCATATTTTCCATCCAGATCTGCAGGTAGAAAATCAGCAGCAGAGTACAATAGCTGAAAACTGACACTGAACTGTGGTGCAGATAGTGAAATCTACAGCAAAATTTGGATTTGTAGGGGATTTTGCCATGGATTTGCAGCAAAATCTGTGCCAGAACTTATGTTGTAGAAAATTTGCCCATGTGGACATACTCTAACCGGGGAAGGGGATGGGTGAAGGGGGAACTACCTCTATAGAACTTCTGTCCTCATGCTGCTCAGTGTTGGAAGGCTGGGGTCTGGAGTCTGTGTGGTCACTTCATTCACAGAGCACACACACAGGAAGTAAAACCAGAAGGAGTTGTGTCTGCCGCTGCACCTTCTCATGTAGAACCAGGACCAGAGAGAATAAGCATATCAGTTTCTCACTCAGTGCCATGCCAATGAGGAGTGTTCTTCTTTTTGTAATTTTCTAACTCCTTTGGGGGGTTTAGGAAGACCATAGTGGGACGAAAAGAACACTTTTCACTTGCACTGACAGTGGCAATGGTCTTCCTCCCCCTTCCTCACAAGCAGTCAACTAAAAGGGGCTGAATCATTGGTTGAACCCCCAGCGATCTGACACAACCCCTTTAGTACAATTCTAATGTCCACAGTTACCCCCCCCCCCCCTCAATCTCGGACCTGACACTAATGGATAAGAGGAATAAATGTCTATTATGATTCATGCATTATGGCACAGCGAAATGGCATAGTGCCACTGCTGCCAAGCTGGTTTTCCATTTTCTGCACAGTGCCATTCTAGCTGTCAGATTTATTGTCAAGGCATATTTGATCCTCTGGTTTCTAGAAAAGTAACCAGTTCTTTCAGTGGGTCAAGTGAATTATGCTATACAAAATAACAGGTCCCACCATGACAATGACTTCCTACCTGGACCACCTGTAATGAGCTGTTACAGCAGGAAGAAGCGGCTAGTGGGCCTTCTAGGGAAAATTGGCTAGTGGGTCCTAAAGGGAAAATTATGCCAGAATAGGGTGTATAGATTATTCCTTGTGCTATTTTAACACTTTTGTCATCACAAATTTAGATGTAGAATCTGTTTAGATAATTGTTCTCAGCTAGATCACTGCCTGCAAATATAATAGTTTCCATAGAAATATGCATATTAATATGTTGCCTATATGCATTTCTGTTACTCTGCCCTTCTGCTATATTAAATACTATGGTGACTGAAAACTGACTTTTTTGTACTACTCTTTTTATAAAGTAAAGCTGTATTTGATACCACATCAAGAACATTGGGCAGAAGAAAGGCTTATGGGAAGAAGAAAAGAGAGAGCGCTGAATCTGGTAACACTACTGGTATACAAAATAAAAGACAGCATAAATCCACTTCTTAGGCTGTGTTTACAAGCCACAACACTTGTGTTGGGTAAGCACTGTAGGTGTTATGATTCTGCATGCCTCCCCACTGGAATCTGTATTTGGGTTGGTAGCAACAGAAAGCTGGGTAGAGTTGGTGTGCCACACAGTCTTTTTCTGGTGTTTTTTTTTTTTTACACCAAAACCAGAAGTGGGCAAGCAAAAACTGTCACAAGAACATTATGTATGACACCAGCCTTATATTGCTACACATGAATCAAAACTTTATAGAGGCCACACACTTTTAAAGGGTACCAGAGTTTTCAGGAAATGTTGAAACATATGCAGGGACTTGCTGGGCAGTCTGCTCTATGACTGTATAAGCCTTCATACATGATGCTGCTAATAATCAGATTATGGATGAAACATATTTTATATTTATCTCTCAGTTTGTAGGGGTGTACAATAATCAGCAGTCTGCCCCCCTCCCCTATCCATTACTGATACTGTTCTATCATACTGGACTACAAAATGAGAACAAATACATGTAGTCAAGGAGATAAAACACAAGAAAAAAAACAAAAACAACTATGAGCACAGTCAGTAAAGCTGTTGCTGTCTGTGAATAATATCCCATCTGTAATCACACAAATAGCCAGAAGTAAATACAAATACATAGAAGACTTTACTTTGCAAGCTGTCTTTTCAACACAACAACAATTTGCAGACATGTCTGTGCAGACTGTGAGGAGAATCACACACTGTGTGAAGAGAAAATAGGACAGCCCCTACACTCACTGACATAAACAAGACAGAATGGAATGTATCTAAGGACGGATTTGCTTAGTAACAAAGGAGTGAACAGTAAATTAGCTAGAAGGGATACACCTAATGGCAGGAACTTGAGGCTAAAGCCCCACATTGTGGAAAGGCACCGTTTTTTGTTGTAGAGTTTGTTGCGTTTTTTTGAGCCAAAGCCAATAATGGCTACAAAAGGAATAGGAAATATATAGGAAGCACTTATACTTTTCCCTTCTGCTCAATCCACTCCTGACTTTGGCTCAAAAAAAACCGCAGCAAAATGTGCAACAAAAAAAGCTGCAATTCCACAACGTGGGGCCCCAGCCTTAGAGTTTTTCAGGCAGAAAACAGCCATATTTTTAATTAAAGTACATTACATTTTTGTCCAGAATCACATGCTCTATGAAATGAGACTAAGCTGTCTGAAAAGTTAGTGACCATTTACTGTAAGTAAAATTCTGCTTTGGGTTTCTGACACACTTAGGCCCCATGCACACAAATGTGAAACATGGACGTTTAACATCAATTTTTAGAACAATGAGAGCCAATGGAGACATACAGATGTCCGTTTTTCTTTTAAAGGACTGTTAAAAAATAGGACATGTTCTATTTTGGTCCATTTTGACAGACAGATAGACCGATATAAGTCAATGGATAAAAATGGCTGGATCAAAAAAACAGACCAATGAAGTTCATCCATTTTTTAACTGACAGAAAACTGATGAACAATAATCGACACACTTATGGAAAACATATATTAAAAACTGACAGTTTTAACCATTTTTAATGTGCATGTAGCCTTAGGTTTAGACATGGCACTTTATTGTTTGCAAAAAAGCCATAAACAATGCTGGTATCACTAGCGTCTTTTTTTTTTTCTAGCTGTTTTTAATTTTGGTGTTTTTGCTCACATAGTTGTTCCTTTGGGAATTAAATCCCAGCACATCCCAAATTGTGAAAAAAAACCCCCACCAAAGAAGCAAGAATATTTAAATAAAGCGCCAAGAAAAAACATAGTGTGTGTAAGGCAATTCATAATTTCCTATTGCATAACTCATCATGACATTTTTCCATTAATAAAAACACTCCAAAAAATGTGGAACCTTATAAAGTAACTTAGCATCCAGCCTAAGGGGACGTTCACACTACCGTTGGTGACTGTCAGTAGTGTCCGTAGCTATTGTCCGTTACAAGATTTTAGCATTGGACACTAGCTGAACTGTCAGAAATCCGTTAAAATTTCCATTCATTTCAATGTTTTTTATATTGTGTCCGTTAGTGTCCGTTTACACCCAATCCATCAGAAGCCCAAATTTTTCCCGCGGACAAAAAATCCTACATGCAGGACTTTTTTGTCCATTTGGAAAAACGGATTCTTGACAGACAGCAAGTGTCTTATTTTTTTAACATTGAAGTCTGTGGGTAACGGACTTATAACGGACAGTAACTGATAGCCATCAGTTACTGTCCGTTATTTTATGTCCATTTTGTTTATCCATTAATTGGATCAGTTAAAAAACTGACACTTTAACATCAGTTAGTGTCCGTTAATGTCTGTTATGATAGGTGTCCGTTTTTTTTTTTGTTAACAGACACCTTCATAACGGAATCCAACGGTAGTGTGAACCCTGCCTAAGTCTACAATCAGATGACTGAGGTGCAAAACGGTAGTGAAAAATGTCCATTTTTAATGGCCGTCTTGCATCTGAAGGGCACCCGAAAGTTGCAGAAAAGCTGCAAGACACGTATATTTTAGAAAGACACAGCATAATAATTTTAGTTGTGGAATCACAAGTGTTTTTCCTATATATTTAATAAGGGAAGAAAAAATGGAGGAAATAACTGCAAAAACTCAATGAAATATGCTTTGAAAAAAACAACACGTTTTTGCTGTGTTTTTTCTCCCGCAACATTTTTTAGCTGCATTTCACTACATGGGGCTTTAGCCTTAGGCAGGGTTAATGTGGTGCTTTTTTGCTGACGAATTGTGCATGGTTTTTAAACAGCAGTAATGAGTAGCTCATGTTACTATACATCTCACCTGTTTGATAACAGCCAATACACCAGAGGTTTTCTATTTACTTGTGCTGTTAGTATACAGATGAGATGTATAGTAAAATGTGCTAATCATTACTGTAATTAAAAAACACACACAGTTCTTCAGCAAAAAAAAAAAGCACCATATAAACCCAACCTCAGCTATTGAGCACTAGTCTTCATAATCCCAGTGCTTCTTCATAAATGTCACAGCTGTTCTTCTGGACTGTGTGCTAGTGTGAGTTCAGGGATCATTTGAGCCAGTGGTGTAAATGTAGCGCAACTCCCACGCCACTTTCACTTACATGCAAGTGGGATGGGAGGCGCAAAAACAACAGTGGTGCAGTTATTGTCGCAACTGGGGTTTAAAAGTCATAATCCTGAGTTTTGTGACTTTTTTACATCAGGAATCTGGCATAAACATAATAATAAATATGCCCCAATAACTGCAAGCTTTATGACTACTACATGCATTTTATCTGTAAGCTAATGGCCATCAAATTTAAAAATGTTTACTTGCGAATGTGCTACTCGGATGAAATGCATAGTAAAATGTGCTACTCAGATGAAATGCATAGTAAAATGAGCTACTTGGATGAAATGCATAGTAAAATGTGCTACTTGATGAAATGCATAGTAAAATGTGCTACTCCGATGAAATGCATAGTAAAATGTGCTACTTGGATGAAATGCATAGTAAAATGTGCTACTTGATGAAATGCATAGTAAAATGTGCTACTCGGATGAAATGCATAGTAAAATGTGCTACTTGATGAAATGCATAGTAAAATGTGCTACTTGGAAGAAATGCATAGTAAAATGTGCTACTTGGATGAAATGCATAGTAAAATGTGCTACTCAGATGAAATGCATAGTAAAATGTGCTACTCGGATGAAATGCATAGTAAAATGTGCTACTTGGATGAAATGCATAGTAAAATGTGCTTCTCAGATGAAATGCATAGTAAAATGTGCTACTTGGAAGAAATGCATAGTAAAATGTGCTACTTCGATGAAATGCATAGTAAAATGTGCTACTCAGATGAAACACATAGTAAAATGTGCTACTTGATGAAATGCATAGTAAAATGTGCTACTTGATGAAATGCATAGTAAAATGTGCTACTCAGATGAAATGCATAGTAAAATGTGCTACTTGGATGAAATGCATAGTAAAATGTGCTACTTGATGAAATGCATAGTAAAATGTGCTACTCGGATGAAATGCATAGTAAAATGTGCTACTTGATGAAATGCATAGTAAAATGTGCTACTTGGAAGAAATGCATAGTAAAATGTGCTACTTGGATGAAATGCATAGTAAAATGTGCTACTTGATGAAATGCATAGTAAAATGTGCTACTCGGATGAAATGCATAGTAAAATGTGCTACTCGGATGAAATGCATAGTAAAATGTGCTTCTCAGATGAAATGCATAGTAAAATGTGCTACTTGGAAGAAATGCATAGTAAAATGTGCTACTTGATGAAATGCATAGTAAAATGTGCTACTCAGATGAAACACATAGTAAAATGTGCTACTTGATGAAATGCATAGTAAAATGTGCTACTTGATGAAATGCATAGTAAAATGTGCTTCTCAGATGAAATGCATAGTAAAATGTGCTACTTGATGAAATGCATAGTAAAATGTGCTACTTGATGAAATGCATAGTAAAATGTGCTACTCGGATGAAATGCATAGTAAAATGTGCTACTTGGAAGAAATGCATAGTAAAATGTGCTACTTGATGAAATGCATAGTAAAATGTGCTACTTGGATGAAATGCATAGTAAAATGTGCTACTTGGAAGAAATGCATAGTAAAATGTGCTACTCAGATGAAACACATAGTAAAATGTGCTACTCAGATGAAATGCATAGTAAAATGTGCTACTTGATGAAATGCATAGTAAATGTGCTTCTCAGATGAATGCATAGTAAAATGTGCTACTTGATGAAATGCATAGTAAAATGTGCTACTCGGATGAAATGCATAGTAAAATGTGCTTCTCAGATGAAATGCATAGTAAAATGTGCTACTCGGATGAAATGCATAGTAAAATGTGCTACTCAGATGAAATGCATAGTAAAATGTGCTACTCGGATGAAATGCATAGTAAAATGTGCTACTCGGATGAAATGCATAGTAAAATGTGCTACTCAGATGAAATGCAGAGGTAAAATGTGCTACTCAGATGAAATGCATAGTAAAATGTGCTACTTGGATGAAATGCATAGTAAAATGTGCTACTCATTACTGCAATTAGAAAAGAATGCAGTTATTGGGGGTTAATTATCACCTGACCATTTTTTGCCCATATTTCGCAGGTGCACCTTCTTTTAGACTAGTTTTACTGTGGTGCCTATTTATGATATCAGCACACCTCCTTGTTAAATGCTGTGCATGTGATAGTTAGTTTAGATGCGCCTTTATAATTATATACAGTATGTGCGATTTGCCCCTTTTTTGTTCAAAAAGGCACAATTGCCCCTTTTTTGCTAAAAAATTGCATAATTGCCCCTTTTTAATACTGTCTGACCTGACAGGCTTTTTTACACTGCCCATGTACTGGAGTGCATTTGCTCTCCCCATAAACACAGCATGAAAAGGATCTCCATTTAGGCAATGCCCCCTTTTCTCGTCAAAAAGCAAAAGTGACAAGGGCAGCATAACATCTGGAAAAAGAGATGCAAATGCTTCATAAATGAAGCGCAAGGCAGAAAAAGACCACAAAATGGCACATTTTCCGCCATAAAAAGGAGCAAGTAGCTTAATAAATGTACCCCATTGACTGAAAAAGCACCTAAGGCTTGGTTCACGCATGTGTTTTTAAAAACTGCATATGCATTTCTAAGGTTTTTATTTAAAAAATACATATGTTTATCAACACATGAAACATTATCAAATGTTTATTGCAGAAAAATGCTTTTCTTCACCTATATGATACATCTGTTCTCCTCTGCCTTCTGCCTTTATCATTCACAATCAATTCACTGGTAAATTACATCTAAGGCCGGGGCTCCACATAGCGTTTTACAGTACTTGCAAAGTGGATGGGATTCTGGCTAATCCCATCCACATATTGCAAAAAAAGATATCTGCAGCAGACATGCTGCATTTTCAAAAAATGTTGCATTTTTGTAAATTGCAGCATGTCAATTATACCTACGGAAACACTGGCGGTATAATTGAAGCAGAAGTGGGGCCTTAGCCTTACAGATGGACAGATCAAGTTGCAACTGCTGCCCATAGAAATCTACAGCAAGAAAGATAGGAAGAAGCACAGATATACAAATACAGTACACTGCTGTGGGAATTAGTAAAACTCACCTCTGTGCTGGATTCACAGCTACACTGCTCATTACTGTTGTATAAAGTATTCTATACTCCAAATGGCAGTTTTTTTTCAGCCAAAAAATATCTTTTGTGTTGGAAATATTCGCCCATCAGTCAGCCAAAAATACAAGTATATGGCATGATTGACCAAATTTAGACAATCTTTTGCCATTTTGAGGACACACAATAATTTTGTTTTCTAAACTACCTCCCCCTTCTGATCGGGCGGTTTAGTTCTTTATGTTGATGGTGGGCTCATTCATCTGAACAACACCACCAACAATTGATCAGCTACAATGTCAATACAATTTTTACCAGATTTATAGGAGCAGGACCTCCTCTTATCGATGTGTATGGGAGACATCATAGCAGCTGGTCTCCCTCCACCCACTCTGGGGCTATCTTCAGGGACAAATGTCATTGAGAAATAGAGCATGTAAATAAGTAAAAGTGGTGAGAAATGCAGCATACAAGTCATATACTGGTCAGATAAAATGTTATTCCTCATGTACACACACAATGGTCTCTTTCAAAGTCACTTAAAAAAAATAGATACACATTAATGGTTGTCCCTTTAACAACATAATGTTCTACATCATCCTGAGTCCAGTCTATATAATGGCAACCTAATTCACAACTCAAGTATAAACCTGGAGGAACAGTCTAAGTATAGCTTTTTTCCATCTTCCAGAGTGTCTCATTTATCTCCTGCCAATTAGTCCATAAATAACCCAATTAGTAAAGAACTTGAGATGAATAAGGCTGGGAGTGAGGACATCCAGGTCTACCAGAAGAGAGGCGCTGAAGACCTACACCACTAATTTAAGAGTCTCCTGACATTTGTAATTAAATACAAATGCTACATTTACATAGCTCTCCATAATTAACAATTATATAACAAGGTTGTTTTTCTGATTTTTTTTTATTATTATTGTTTTTTTTTCTCTCCTGTTTTCTGCTCATCACATAAAAGGGACTGACATAAATATACAACATTGAGACATGTGTAAACCTGTCTGTACACTGGTGTCTGACAAATGCTAGTCACTTTTCTTCCATGTTTTGCTTCATTTGGTCACTACTGATGCTTTTCCATTGGAATATGTGTGGCCACTTGGAACACTATTCTACTGCAAAAACATTGGGGCAGATATATGAAGACCGGCGTTGCTCACACAAGTCTTCATAGCCATGAAGCTGGCAGAGGGCACAACCTACGGGTTGTGCGCCTGGGGGGAATGTAGCTTGTAGCTAACATTTATTTCCCCCCATCATTTATGAAAGTAGTGAAGGCAAACCATGTTTTGCGCAAAAAAAAACAAACAAAAAAAAAAACAACTTTTTATGCCTTTTATACACCAGAAAACTATGGTTTGGGCACATGTGGAAAAAAACACACACTCATAGGGCAATAACATATTATGCCTTGGAGAAAATACCCATGCAATGTGACGGTGGGTACTCTTCTTTTAGCCTGGTGTTACAGACAAAATGCATCTATTTATGCCACTCGTGAACGATTGCTGCCAAGCGTGGTGATCACCAGGTCCATGGCCCTTGCATCCGGGCGATAGAAATGGAAACAACTGGGATGGATCCCAAAAACACAGCTGAATTTGCAAAACCTAACGTGGTATATGCCACGTAATGATGTTATTTGATTCCAGTATGTTGAAAATCTTGGTTTATTAGAAGTCTCAAAGAGAACACGTTTCGGGGTGAGTATAACCCTTTGTCAACTCAATAGAGAACAATGTGTCATTCTGAATTAGGGTGTGTCAGAGATGTGCTCCTGAGCCCTCTCCAAACTCTTACTCAATATTATGACATACATGCAAATCAAATGTTGGAAAGAGGTTGAAAGAAAATTTCTCTATGTAAAACCGATGCACTCTATTATGTCTAGTGCAAAGGTTGTGGAGACAGCATGACACAGAGATTGTCTCTTCGGTGTTCTTTCTTTGCATCAAGATGGAGAATGAAACATTTGTATTTATCTGTATTCACCTGTGGTTTATATTGTACTATATATCACCTTGGAAGATGATGGAACTATATACAGTATATAAATAACAGCTAGCTGAATATGCCTTTTCTATAAGCTTTGCATAAAATGCTACCTATGGGGAAGTTGGCAGCAACACAGAGGAAAGTGATAATATTTCTGGAATCCAAGAACAGAATTTTATATATGATGTATCATTTAATCAGGAAATGGTAATTTGTTGTGATGCGTCATTTAATCAGAAAATGTAAATTCACAGTATCTGTGCCTATGAATTATGCAAGAATACAGAAAATTTGGCAAAAATAAAGGTGATAAATGTTGAAAGGTTTTAACAGAAAACTACTGCACTGCTGCTGGCAATCCGATGTAGAGAAAAGCTGATGGTTACAGTGGTGCTTGAAAGTTACAGATATGTGATATGTATTGGATCATTTTCTTCTGTAAATAAAAGCAAAGTCTAATATTTTGACTCATTTGTTTGATTGGGTTCTCTTGACCTACTTTTAGGACTTGTGTGAAAATCTGATGTAGTGTTAGGTCAAATTTATGCAAAAATATAGGTGATTCCATAGCACCACTGTCTATGGATCCTGGTATTACATAGGCCATGGACTCTTCTTTTCTGACAACCACATGTACATTGTGTATTATGTTGCATAAGGCCAACGCATAAGGAATGCAGATCTAAACTTGTGGCACAGTCCTTTTACGTTTAGGATCGATGGGGGAACAGAGGCTGGAATCCCACTGATCTTGAAACGGCATATCCTTGGCTAAACCATGACTTGAAAAGAGAAGAATATTCTTTAAGAATGTCTGCTCATAAATTAAAATTCTCCTCTTTGTGTAACCAGCTACTATTCAGATCTCCTTAGTTACTATATGGTTAAAGACTACAAACCTTGTAGTCTGATCTTGAAGTCATACTTCTTTCCATCTTTCTCCTATTTCTGGCTCACATGCATTTCTGTACATTTTAAGAACTGAAGGAGAGATGGAAGGGAGTACGGCTGCAGGATCAGTATATACATGTTTTTTTGAAGTCTCTAACCAGAGAGAAAAACATGTTTACATAGGAACTGTACTCACAAAACAGAAAAAAAAATATGCGATTTGTAACCAAGACGATTCCATTTTTGTGTAGATGCTGTCCAACAACAGAAACTTGGCTACAAAGGTGAATGTAAGCTTTGAACTGTCAGTTTCAGCACCTCGGTCAGTTCATCTATACTACTAGGACATAGTTTGCTATAACAACAGTAAATAAAAATGCAGACTATAAAAGCAAAATAAAATAATAGAAACATTGTAAGTTTTTGTGTTACTTTCTAGCTATTGAGTCATATACATAGTAGATAAACAAGGAAAAGCAAGCTTTCTGTGACCTTGCTATGTTGCAGGATGACTTTGGGGAGCACGAAATGACCAGCAGGCAGGTGTCGTGAGTGGCAGGCTGTATCTGAACAAAAAAAGGTGCCACTCTGATCAATAAGGTAGATGCTTACTTCCCAAAGCAGAGAACCGTTTATCAGCTGGGGGTACAGACAATAATAGACATTCTATCTCACACGCACCACGTTCCCAGCTGAATGAGCATGACTCTTTGTTCAAAGTGACAGTTTGCAATTCTCTCTGCTCTAACAGGCCCCTTTTCCTTTGCAGTCTCCTGTGCATGATGTAATTTAGAGATTGGGATGTGCAAACCAGCGTCCCATTGGTCTTTCCTCCCGCTGTCATCTTGCTGAAGTCTTTGACAAGAGCGCTCTTCTCATTCTCCTGACAGTGCTACATACAATGATCTGATCAGAAAGACATCCTGGAGGAAAGCGTAATTCTGTTCTAGAGCTCTTCATAATGGTAATGTATTCCATTTTATGGTATCACATGCAATAATCTGCAATATTACTGCATTAATAAGCACTTATTGATCTGCAATGAAACAATTATCAGAGGACAATATATTTCTTTGCTCAATAGTGCAGCAAAACCATTTATGGTTCATGTCCATTTCTTCTGCTATATGTTCAGGACTTGGTTACAGCTGTGTGTGCACTAGGTTCTTAAAATATGCATCAGAACATAAGATGAAATATATAAAACGGGGAAAGTTCATCCCATGGGAAAATAAAATAAAATAAAAAACAATATATAGACTACTGCTCTTTATCAGTTCCAAGAGTCATAATGCAGTGTTAATGTTATCCTATGGAGGTTTCCACACAAACAGCAATTTTAACTATAGAAGGTAAAGAGTTTATCCAGCCATTAAAATTGATGGCCTATTCTCATCTTAGGCCATCAGTGTTAGATCAGTGGTGGACTGACTCTTGATACTTCTACTGATCAGTTGTTTGAAGAGGTCATGACACCAATATGAATTGTTCAACCTTAAATCAGGTTGAAGGCTAGTTTCTATTTGTAAACGTCATACTTTTCATAAAGATGGTGCAAGGTATTGTATTGCAAGTGAAAGGGATAACGCTGCAATACCTTGAACTCCCAGAAAGGAAAGTATGTCATTTGGAAGTATAAACCAATCTTCATGCCCATGTAAACACTGAAGAGGCTACAGTGCCTTCAAACAGCTGATCAGCCAGGGTGCCGATCTAATATTGATGGCTTATTCTAACCATTTTAATGGCTAAAAAAAACTGCATCTGTATATAGAGCCATGGAAAAACCTCTGTACCATACAGTTTTTAGTAATATATTGGGGTTCATATGGTTCCCAGCACTGCAAACAACAACTGCTCAAGATGTTTATTGTTGTGAATTCTACAATAGAAGAAATAGAAATAGAAACTTGTTTTTGTCTCATTAAAACAATTCTTGTTCTAAGTCCAGAGCCAGTAGTGTCAACTATCCAGAATGTGCAAATTACCATAACAAGTCAGGAATGTTGGGAGATTTTCATTCTAAGGTCTGTAGAACTGTGAATGCAGCTCTGGAGGATTTTTTTTATAGACATTTTCATTCACCTGAATGAAGCTTGTAGAAATCCATGTGCTTGCACAACAACCTTATTGAGATCAACTGATTTTAAAGGGGTTGTCCAGGGACTTTCATTTAACTTACTTCCTCCTGGTATTTTTCAAGCTGGGCTGGTTCTGGGCTGGTTCCGATACAAGGTTATGTGTTTGGAATCAGCCTCTATCCCCCAGATTGTTCCGCCTCTTCCTTCCTCTCCCCTTTTAACAGGTAGTTTACATGTGCTATAGTAACTAGCAGACTATAATAAACCCAGCCCCAATGCCACAGGTAACTACTTGTGAAAATGAGATAGGAGGGAGGAAGAGGAACAACCAGGTGACAAGGGCTGATTCCAATCCTGGTGTTTGAACAAGCCCGAAACAGTTAGGTCCAGCTGCAACAAATACCTGGAGGAAGTAAATTAAATTAACCATGCAAAAACTTTAATAAAAGCTAATCAAAACATCATATGTACCCCAAAATGGTGCCAAATAAATGTACAACTTACTTAGCTATGTTGACAAAAAAATAAAAAGTTATGAATTTTGGAAGCTGAAAAATATGAAAAAAGTCACCAAGCAGTAACATATAAACTATCCTTCATCCTTAAAGTTTTAAAGTTCCTTTACAACCCCTTTAAGTCCTAAAAATTTCAAGAACAAAATCGATTGTGAAGACATTTTTAGGCTGGGGCCCCACATAAACGCAGTATTTTACAGTACCTGCAAAGTGGATGGGATTCTGGCTAATCTCATCCACACATTGCAGAAAAAAACGCAATGGCGTTTCCATATAGGTATAATAGAAACAGAAAGTCCACAGAAGAAAACTGTGAAAAACTCTGCGGAAAAAACCACGGTGCGTTTTCTCTGCGGTCTTTTCTGCAGCGTTTTTTTGGCTGCAGCTCGCTATATGGGGGCTTAGTTTTATAAGTGATTTAGTGATTCCACTGACATTGGGGCTTATTTAGGGAAAAATAGCAGAATTAAAAAGCAAGGATGTTGCCATAATACATAATGGATGGAGTGACCTGATTGGTTGGTTGTCTTTATTCATCAGCAAATGACAGGTACAAGTACAGACAATGCCCATACAGAGAGAATCAGCGCTCTTATTGTGTTCCTAATGTCCACATTCTCTGTCCAACAATCCTTTTAAAAAGATATCATTAACCCACATAGTTAACCCCTTACAGGCACATAATGCAAATTGTTAAACGTGAGAGTTTCATGTTCAGCAACCAATTATATCAGTAAAAAACAGAGATTTGCTTTTGTTTCTGCCTTTTTTTAATTTATGATTTTGTTGACGCCAATTGTCGCTGAGGTGGCAGCGGTTGGATTTGCACTTGGCTTGGATTTATCAAACCCGGCCCACTGCACACATTCCCTCCAGATTTGCCACACGGCTTATAAGCTAATGAGCTTTGCATACATTACACAGGTAATTTGTAAATGCTGATTACTAGCGAGCATGGGTAAGGGATCTGGGTAGATTTCTGGGGAGATGGAAAGAAGAATTAAAAAGAGGAATATCCTAATGCACAAGATACAGAGGATATCACTTGTATCACGCTTCAGGAAAAAATATTTCTTTTCTATTCATTTATGCAATGTGGAAGGAAGATCAACATTATCTGGGCTCAGAGGCAGGGATTTCACTGGAGATCATTTCAGCAGACATTAAACACAGCACTATAGATAAAGCTTCATTGTTCTCTTTGGTTTTATGACAGTTCTTGCATCTCATCACAAAAGGTAGGTCTGTCAGTAAGCATCAACACTACTGGCATAATCTCCACTAAGTTAGAAGAATGAGACTCATCAAAAGACACTTAAAGGGGTATTCCAGTAAAATCAACTTATAACAAAATAAGTCATAACTGTTATATTGGTGGCATCAGTGGCATGGCATACAAATAGGGGGCATGGATTGGCATGTCAAAAGGGAAGTGTCCTAAATAATTGTTTATTAATCATAATAGAGGTAAATGTTCAATTAATTCTCATTTAGATTTAGGTCATAATTGTCCAGCCCTACATTGATTAGATTCAGCATTTGCATATCAAAATAACATAACATTGCTGGAACTCAGTAAACAAACCAAAAAGTTTACTTTTATACCTGTGTCAGCTGTTTGTGGAAAAAGATTTAAAAATTCAGAAAATTCCTTTAAGACTAAGGCCCCATGTAGCGGGTCGCAGTGAAAAAGCTCTGCATGAAAAACTGAGATGAAAACGCATCATGGTTTTTCCCACA
The DNA here is from genome assembly GCA_947044405.1 of Leptodactylus fallax. NCBI lineage: Eukaryota > Metazoa > Chordata > Amphibia > Anura > Leptodactylidae > Leptodactylus > Leptodactylus fallax. Next base: position 3,968,552 of record CAMRHE010000152.1, on the reverse strand, counting down.
GCGCTTTTCACAGAAAGTCCATCGAGTTTTCTTCTGCGGACTTTCTGCTTCTATTATACCTATAAAGGAAACTGTCGGCATTTCCATAGGTATAATTGACATACTGCGATTTCCAAAAACGCGACGGTTTTCGAAATGGCAGCATTCCCGATGCGTGTATTTTTCTGTAATGTGTGGATGGAATTTGCTATCGGGGACTGTAAAACTGGGGCTCCGGCCTAAAGATTTAAAGAAACAAACCTGTACAGAATTTTTGCCTTACAAGTAACAAATGTGGTATGTTACAATAATTTTCTCAGTCAGTCCGCAGATCTAAAATAGAATATGTGTGGCCCTCTGTGACTCCTGAATAGTATCACAATCCCTTTTAACATTAACATGAAATTGTTGATATTATCCAATATATAGACCCTTGTACGTGAAATAAATCTACTCACTTCTCGATCCAGACCCGCAGCTACTGTATTAATGGCTCCAGTTTCACTGTGAATCACAAACATGTCCTGGGATGGGCTCTGTGGACTCTGCGCCATTATCCGATACATTACTATTCCATTTGATGTGTTGATATCATCTGCATCATGTGCTGTCACTGTCATTACATAGGTACCTTGGGGTAAGAAGATTAAGATTGTGCAAATCAATAATGCAATACTGGAACAGATACAGTAGGGGAAAAAAGTATTTAGTCAGCCACCAATTGTGCAAGTTCTCCCACTTAAAAAGATGAGAGAGGCCTGTAATTGTCATCATAGGTAGACCTCAACTATGAGAGACAAAATGAGAAAACATATCTAGAAAATCACAATGTCTGATTTTTAAAGAATTTACTTGCAAATTATGGTGGAAAATAAGTATTTGGTCACCTACAAACAAGCAAGATTTCTGACTCTCACAGACCTGTAACTTCTTCTTTAATAGGCTCCTCTGTCCTCCACTCACTACCTGTGGTAATGGAACCTGTTTGACATTGTTATCAGTATAAAAGACACCTGTCCACATCCTCAAACAGTCACACTCCAAACTCCACTATGGTGAAGACCAAAGAGCTGTGGAAGGACACCAGAAACAAAATTGTAGACCTGCACCAGGCTGGGAAGACTGAATCTGCAATAGGCAAGCAGCTTGGTGTGATGAAATCAACTGTGGGAGCAATAATTAGAAAATGGAAGACATACAAGACCACTGATAATCTCCCTCGATCAGGAGCTCCACGCAGGATCTCACCCCGTTGAGCGGTGAGCAAAAATCCCAGAACCACACAGGGGGACCTAGTGAATGACCTGCAGAAAGCTGGGACTAACGTAACAAAGGCTACCGTCAGTAACACACTATGCCGCCAGGGACTCAGATCCTGCAGTGCCAGACGTGCCCCACACTTAAGCCAGTACATATCCGGGCCCGTCTGAAGTTTGCTAGAGAGCATTTGGATGTTCCAGAAGAGTATTGGGAGAATGTCATATGGTCAGATGAAACCAAAGTAGAACTGTTTGGTAGAAACACAACTCGTTGTGTTTGGAGGAGAGTGAATACTGAGTTGCATCCAAAGAACACCATACCTACTGTGAAGCATGGGGATGGCAACATCATGCTTTGGGGCTGTTTCTCTGCAAAGGGACCAGGACGACTGTTCCGTGTACATGAAAGAATGAATGGGGCCATGTATCGTGAGATTTTGAGTGCAAACCTCCTTCCATTAGTAAGGGCATTGAAGATGAAACGTGACTGGGTCTTTCAGCATGACAATGATCCCAAGCACACCTCCAGGACAACGAAGGAGAGGCTTCGTAAGAAGCATTTCAAGGTCCTGGAGTGGCCTAGCCAGTCTCCAGATCTCAACCCCATAGAAAACCTTTGAAGGGAGTTGAAAGTCTGTGTTACTCAACGACAGCCCCAAAATATCACTGCTCTAGAGGAGATCTGCATGGAGGAATGGGCCAACATACCAGCAACAGTGTGTGCCAACTTTGTGAAGACTTACAGAAAACGTTTGACCTCTGCCATTGCCAACAAAGGATATATAACAAAGTATTGAGATGAACTTTTGCTATTGACCAAATACTTATTTTCCACCATAATTTGCAAATAAATTCTTTAAAAATCAGACAATGTGATTTTCTGGATTTGTTTTCTCATTTTGTCTCTCATAGTTGAGGTCTACCTATGATGACAATTACAGGCCTCTCTCATCTTTTTAAGTGGGAGAACTTGCACAATTGGTGGTTGACTAAATACTTTTTACTCCACTGTAAGTCATTGTGTAATTCAGACATGTTTCATTGCAATATATTCCATGTATCAATTCTTCACTGTTTGACATCTCTGCTTGTTGTCAGTGAATGTGAACCTTCTTTCTTACCTATAGAGGATGGAAATCTGTCCTGGACATGTAATGCTCACACAGGTACATATTCCCCAAATTTGAACATGTGGAAAGAAGGCACTTGATGCAGTGAAGAATGAGCCTGAATGTAGGTTCAGTTCAGAGAAGCCTGGCTTGTGAATTGGGGATGCATTTATGGGCCATGGAAGTGAAGTGGGTGCAAATTATGCATTGACCTTGGGCTTGTACTAATAGAGAGTCTGACTTGATGGCGAAGAGTTGGAGCAGGATCTTCAGGAAGATTACAGAGATTTTTTCTGAAGGGCATGAGAGGACTCTCCCTGTATTAGTAGTTAACTGTTAATATCAGCTATGTTACATGCATATGTTCTCTGAATTGGACGCCTGGATATAAGGCGATAGTAGTGAGTGACAACACTGTCACGTAGTTGGGCTACTGGCAGCTGAGGATTAAGAATACTAGCCCCAGGGTCACCGCTGAGAGCCAATCACAGGCCTCAGCAATGACCCCTGGTGTGTAACATTGGAGGAGACACTAGAAGGGGGTGCAAGAGTCCGGGGCTGAAGACCAGATCTGGGGAAAGAAGACCAGATGCCTAGGAAAAGTGTGGAAAGGTGAGTATCTGTGTTTTTTATTTTTTCTGCATCTCCTCTGGGCCACCATTAATTATACTTTGGGGTCTGAGTTTTATACCACATTGTATAATAATAACACTTCTGGTTAAGACTGAACTTGTAAATTTTCTCAAAACAAATCTCACAAGGTTCACCCATCACTAGTGAGAGTTAGGTCTGAGTGACCTTAAAGTTTAGTCTAGAGTACTGTAGAATTTAGCCTAGACTACCGGAGAAATAATAGTGTATAAAAGATACCTGTTGTGGACAGGATATTTTATCTTTCTGTAGTGTGGAATGATGGTTGTCAGGGGCAATTGTTAATAGTGGGGGTATGTAAGATCATAGGAGCCATCACTTTTAAGAAAATGACCTTTTGTGGCTGACTAGTTCAGGTCCTTGCCCAAGATTAGCCTGTGCAACTGTTTTGTGTATTTACTTTGTGGCTCTTATTGTATTGTAGGTGCTTCGTGCATCTTGTTTTATTGTATTATTTCATGACATATATTTTTCTGAATATGATGATGACTTATTACACTGTCTGATACATCCACCTTGGTCTGGTGATTTCTGGAAGGATAGTGGTACAACGTCTCTCTAAATGGAGGAATTGTTATGCCCATTGGCTGTGCAGGAGGTCGGTGTCTCTTTGGTGCTGTTTAACATACAGTTTATGTATGATATGGCTTGACATCTTGTAATCCCTTCAGGCAGGATGACTTATATAAAAGAAAGGCTTTCCGTGCCTTTGGGTTTCTGTTGGGATCTCCATTGCTACTGGTCTAATTTTCCGTCCTTGCAGTGCAATTCCGAAGTTGAGCCTGTTGTTTTGAAGGCTAGTGTTGGTGAATGAGCATAAGAATGTTGTGAGTATTGACCGCAAACTCCTATGACCACTGGGCAATCGCTGTGTGTGCGCCACGGGAACATTATTCTGCTGGTGTTGATCCTGACTGCTTCTTACTGCTGAGCAACGGAGAGTAACCTGTGTTGTGCCAAACATTATCTACCTTAGTAAATGATGATTTTATTGTGCCTAGAGTGTGTTTCTTGGCTGCGACCTCAGTACATTCTATAAGCGAGAAGTCCAGCTGCCCTGTCCTTAGGTATGTTGTAGTAGGGAGAGGTAAGCCAAACATGAAGTAACCCTCAGTTGGTGCAGTTAGAGTGGGCTAAAGGCCCCGCTCCCTACACTGTAAGTGTAATGGTTCTTTCACTTTCTATTTAAAATCTTTTTTCTATCTCCATCAAGCAGTCCTGAGAGAATTCCGTGACAGGGCTGCACCCAGCGGACATGGCCAGACCCCGCGGAACAGTGGCTGAAATTTGTCAAATTAAATTCAAGATGGTTGAGATTTCTGCAGGTGCACTGCTTGTAACAGGTAAGTTACAGTTAACCATGCATCTGTGTGATCATCACCTGTCTAGCCAGATTGTAATCCTCTGAAAATAAGCAATGAAGGTTTACATTAATAGACAGCATGAAAAAAGAGTGGTTCAACTTCAGGATTGTGCTGACTTACAATGAATAACCCCCGCTCTTGTACAAATGGGACTACACGCACATGTATTATATACACACCTATACGCATGTACACATTTTAGCTGTTCTCCATAATAATCACGAAGAAAGTGACTTCCTCTCAGGTTGGGAGAGATTTGCCTGGCCTCACATTTACACAGCCCCTGGAAGTCCGGTCATGTAATCGCAGATCAACATTAAATCCTTCTCTCGGGGTGAGACGGTTCAACACCTCTTCATTAATTGTATTAAGAGTGAAGGAGCAAATGAAGGGACTCAGGATGCCAGCACTTGATACAAGCCTCGGCGTGTTTGCCACTGTGCGCTTTAAAGGATTAATTTCACAAGCCTCAAATTACAGCTTCATTTCAAAACGAACTCAGCCCCATAATTGGCTTTCTGTTCAAATCACCAAGGCTAAAGATTTAAATTCTTCATATGCAGATGACTTTCAAGTATCAGGCCCCATCTGTGCCGTGCTCGCTGGCATTCATCTCCCAGGGGGAGAGTCAAGTCAAGCAGAAAGAGCTGGTCCTGGAACACAGGCACAGCCGGGCACACTGTCAGTCACAGGTCCCAGGAAACTGACATATGACTCAGGCTACAGGTATCTTATCCAGGTTGCTAGTGCATGCTGGTGCTTGTAGTCTTACTACATTGTTCAGACTGAAAATGCTGAGCAGTGTGTTTACAAGTAAAATTAATTTACAACTTGATGGTTGATACAAATAATGCCTGCTAAAATTTGTCTTCTTCGGTTTGTAATGCAAATATTTGTTGTTTCTTGGGTAGGAGAGAACCACGTAGTGCTGGGTGTTATCCACTGGGGGCAAAAACTGTGTAAGGCTATACAATATTACACAGTAAACTATATGAAGCATGTACCTATTAGAGGACTGCAGTTTTTTTTAAATGGACATCTTGTTTTACTCATGTAGGTTCACTGGCCCAGGCTGCTCACAGAAGAAGGAAAGATCCACACGACATGAAAATGCTCAATCTAAAATCCAAATTACAAGGTAGGCTTTTTGGTACGTGCTAAGGCTATGATGTTTTATCAAGTTATTTTAAGCAAATGGAAGAGCATGGACTGCAAAGTTTGCACCAGCCAATGGGACTCTCTCAGTTGTTATATTATAAAAAGATAATTCAGAGGGAGAAATGTCATCACGATACCAGTAGCATATGGGATGACACGTGACATAATTGGTGCTGGAAGGCAGAGAAGTCTAAAGTTGTGGCTCTTGATTTTATAGACACTTACACATCTATGAACACATACAGTCATGGCCAAAAGTTTTGAGAATGACACAAATATTATATTTTCACATGATCTGCTGCCCTCTGGTTTTTATGTGTGTTTGTCAGATGTTTTTATCACATACAGAAATATAATTGCATTCATATTATGAGTAACAGAAGCTTATATTGACAGTTAGAATGAGTTAATGCAGCAAGTCAATATTTGCAGTGTTGACCCTTCTTCTTCAGGACCTCTGCAATTCTCCCTGGCATGCTCTCAATCAACTTCTGGACCAAATCCTGACTGATAGCAGTCCATTCTTGCAGAATCAATGCTTTAATTTTGTCTGAATTTGTTGGTTTTTGTTTGTCCACCCGTCTCTTGATGATTGACCACAAGTTCTCAATGGGATTAAGATCTGGGGAGTTTCCAGGCCATGGACCCAAAATCTCTATGTTTTGTTCCCTGAGCCATTTAGTTATCACCTTTGCTTTATGGCAAGGTGCTCCATCATGCTGGAAAAGGCATTGTTGAGCGCCAAACTGCTCTTGGACGGTTGGGAGAAGTTGCTCTTGGAGGACATTCTGGTACCATTCTTTATTCATGGCTGTGTTTTTAGGCAAGACTGTGAGAGAGCCGATTCCCTTGACTGAGAATCAACCCCACACATGAATGGTTTCAGGATGCTTTACAGTTGGCATGAGACAAGACTGGTGGTAGCGCTCACCTCTTCTTCTCCGAATAAGCTGTTTTCCAGATGTTCCAAACAATCGAAAAGGGGATTCATCAGAGAAAATGACTTTACCCCAGTCCTCAGCAGTCCACTCCCTGTACCTTTTGCAGAATATCAGTCTGTCCCTGATGTTTTTTCTGGAGAGAAGTGGCTTCTTTGCTGCCCTCCTTGAGACCAGGCCTTGCTCCAAGAGTCTCCGCCTCACAGTGCGTGCAGATGCACTCACACCTGCCTGCTGCCATTCCTCAGCAAGCTCTGCACTGCTGGTAGCCCGATCCCGCAGCTGAAACACTTTTAAGAGACGGTCCTGCCGCTTGCTGGTCTTTCTTGGGCGCCCTGGAGCCTTTTTGGCACCAATGGAACCTCTCTCCTTGAAGTTCTTGATGATGCGATAGATTGTTGACTGAGGTGCAATCTTTCTAGCTGCAATACTCTTCCCAGTTAGGCCATTTTTGTGCAGTGCAATGATGACTGCACGTGTTTCTTTAGAGATAACCATGGTTAACAGAAGAGAAACAATGATGGCAAGCACCAGCCTCCTGTTAAAGTGTCCAGTGGTGTCATTCTTACTTAATCATGACAGATTGATCTCCAGCCCTGTCCTCATCAACACCCACACCTGTGTTAATGGAGCAATCACTGAAACGATGTTAGGTGGTCCTTTTAAGGCAGGGCTGCAATGATGTTGAAATGTGTTTTGGGGGATAAAGTTCATTTTCTAGGCAAATATTGACTTTGCAAGTAATTGCTGTTAAGCTGATCACTCTTTATAACATTCTGGAGTATATGCAAATTGCCATTAGAAAAACTGAAGCAGTAGACTTTGTAAAAATTAATATTTGTATCATTCTCAAAACTTTTGGCCATGACTGTACACTAATCCAACATTGTAACACCCATAGGGAGATCAGCCTTGTAGTCACCACAGTTGTCTAATGGTAGCAGTGCTTTATGCAGGATAAAAAAGAAGGTTAGCTGAAATAGAAAGAGTCTGCATCTGTGGGCAGTATCTGTAGTTTCTATTTGAAACAATGGCAGTCAGGTGCAGACCGACAAATATCAGCATGCAGTTATCGAGGCTTGTGATGTGCTGTCGTCAGGTGACCCAAAGAAGACTTGGAGAATTTCATATAATCAATTCCTGGACTGGTGAGATAAGCCTGGAGGCATCTGGCCTCTTAATAATTTTGACACTCCAGAATTAAGATTTTAGGTATAATTTGTGCCAGTTTTCTGGCGTGAGTTATAGTAAATTTGTGAGGCTGAGGTGTCCCCTCCCTGATCTGCATTGGCCTCCGTCCCACTCTGCCCAGTTTTGTAAAAAATAAAAAAAGCAACAATGCGGTACATCTTTTCCACAAAAAGGGCTATGCACCACATTTAAGCCCATCTATGCCAGATCACTGGCATAGATGGGTTGGTAAATTTCTTAAAGTAACATGAAAGCTACATGCACAGATGTACACATCACAACAGCACTATGGTCAATCCCTTCATTATATCTGTCATACTTCTAGACCCCAGCAGTCAACCGTGATCTTGGAAAAAACCCAGCAACAAGTGTTTGATTCCCTGCAGCACCTCCACAGGAGAAAATAAAGTATTACACTGTTTTACTTGATTTTATTTGGCTTTTCAAGATGACATTACTGCTGGAGATGTACATAGTATTTGATGCAGGTTGGCTGCAGTATTGATGGTTCCAGCTGAAAAGATGTTGAATGAATACTGTTATACTTGGCATGACAATGCAGTGAGGTGTAGTGGGCTACAGATGCACTTTAAGGCGAGGAGCAGCGACAAGCCCAGGAAATATTAAACCCCAGTGTAAAGCTTTAATTGTTACATATTTATTCACTCGGAGTCCTTGCAGAGAGCGGAGCCATAGAAACGATTCATTAATTAATCAATTCATTAGCTCAGAAGCTGACACTTGAGCCGCTTGCAGCCGGCTTCTGAATGAAATTCTGCGTCTGTGTCTGAGCCCGGCTCCTGAGTCGCACCATGTGACACGCAGCTCTGCTGATTAAGGCAGCCTGGTCAGTCAGGGGAATAGTGATATCAACTGTGAGCCGGCTCCTTAAAACCAGCAATATTCCCAGAGAGATTGGCTTCAAAGCTCCTGAACATTATTCATTGCAGTGAGGAAAATCGCAGACTCTTATTAAGCACTTTGAAGCAACTATATACATTCAGGGCTGCAGAGAAACGTAAGGGGGACACGCTCACTAAACATCATAGAATTCCTGAGAGACTCCCATCATTGTCTCGTACAAACATCTGATAATGATTATTTCCATTACTATTATATGGAGCAGTGTTTTCTAATGATGCATCAGCAGAAAAAGTTGTATGAGAAAGCAGAGCGGCTCCTGTGAACTCATTACAATGATAGCGTTGTTCAAGAAAGGCCGGACTAAAGGCTATGCCTTAAAAGGAAGGTCTACATGACAGGGATGCCAGGAGAGTATGGAGGAAGGACAGGAAGGGGTTAATTTGGCCGGTGGAAGGTAACGTGGGGGGGGGGGGAGGGGGTGAGACGTGGGGGTACATAAGGATAGAGCAGGAACTTTGGCGCCAGTCAGGATGAAGTGCCCCGCAGAATAGAACAGCTTCCATTGCCACTGACCTGCTTTGGCTGCCCTTCTCCTGATGGCGTCAGTGGAGGCGCTCCTTTCCCAGCTACGGGCCGAGGCAGAATCCCGGGGTCCTCAGTGGTTGCAGACCCAAGTCCAGGGCCTGCTTCAGGGGTCGGGGGAGCCGGCTCGCAGCCCCTCCCCATCTCAAAGACAGCTGTGGAGGGTTAGGCCTCCGATGCGCCTTAGTTCGGAAGCGACCCCTCGTGTCCAGTGCCGCATCCGGAGCCCCTCTAGGGACCCCCCAGCTCCTGGTACCGCCCGGTCTGCTGTGGCGTGGCCTTCCAGGGCCGGGAGTAATCCACGTGGGCGGCGGGACCTGCGACAGGGGAGGGGATTCCCTCCTCCCTCTTCCGATGACAGCGGTGGACCAGGAAGAGGAGCGGCGGTCCTGTCGGCAGCTGCTGTGCAGGCTCAGTGCGGAGATGATCGCCATGATGACGTCGCGGCCCTGTCTGTCGTCTCTGGAGGGTCGTCGACTTCCGGTAATCGAGGAGGCCTGGCGACCTGCGGACAAGATGGCGCCTCCGGCCTAGCGCGGCCTGGGAGGCGGGATGTGGACGCGGCCCAGACGGGACGACGTAGTGGCGAGGACTACACTTCCACGGCAATGACCCCTCCTCTGCAGGATCCAGACCCTTCAGTTGCTGGGGACACAGCACCCAGGCAACCAGGTGAGGCTGCTTTTTCGCATTCTAGGGCCCTGTTAGCTGTCCTTGGGGATGGGGGGTTGGGGGGACACCCTGGGGGGCTAGGCAGGGGTTTAGATGATTTTATGGGAGTGCTAGCGGATATGGTTCGGGGTATGGGGAGGGGGTCGGTGGCATCGTCTCCTGTGAGTGCGTGGGAGGTGGGGCGATCGGACGGGGCGTTCCGATGTGGTGGCTTCGGCAGGGGTGTTGGTGTCGGTTCAGATGCAGAGTGAGGATAAGGATGCAGCGCGTTTGGATGATGTTGCGAAGGGAGAAGTCTATGTCTGTTTCGAGGGGCCCTTGGGGGCCCATTTGAAGCAGGAAGTTAGGGAACGCATATGGAAGGGCGAGTATGTTGACATATTCTCCCTTCTGCCGTTGGAGAGGTTTAATTTGGACCGAGCCAAGAAGGAGGAGAAAAAGGAGGAGGAAGAGAAGCGGAGGTATCAACTCATATCTCTGACTTTTTCAAGCTGGTTGCAGGCATTTGCCATTTTGGAGAGTGTTATTGGGGACAAGGTGCTGGAAAATTGTTCCCCCCTTTTTTGCTATTTTGATGCTATTGTTGAGGCTTATCAGGTGTACGGGGGCCAGGCTTGGCTCCGGTATGATGAGCAGTTTCGCCAGAGGAAGGCGGTATGGTCCAGCATTCGCTGGGACCATAAAGATATTGGGCTGTGGTTAAGGATCATGGCGCAGGCCAAGGGTGGGCAGTCCTTTCCTGGGGGGGCCAGGGACTCCGATACCTCAGGGCGCTCGGTCGGGCCAAGGGCCTTTGTTTCCTGTTCAATGAGGGCAACTGCAAGTTTGGAGCAAAATGCAAGTTCAAGCATGAGTGCTCCACTTGCGGGGGAGGGGGCCACGCGGCCAACCGCTGCTTTAAGGGTAAGCAAAAGGGAGGAGATGTGCCTGGAAAAGGGGGTGATGTCGGTACGGCTGGTAAGGATGCAACCGTTTCTCGATAGATGCCCGGATAGGGGCGGCGGCAACGTTGTTGGGGGATGGTTTTCGTTATGGTTTTAGGATTCCGAGTTTGGGGGTAGAGGGGGCGCTGGGTGGGAGGAATTTGCGGTCGGCAAGGGAGCACCCTGAGGTGGTGGCGGAGAAATTGAGGAAGGAGGTAGTGCTGGGTAGGATGGCGGACCCCTTTTTGGACCCACCCTGGCCGGATTTGAGAGTTTCACCACTGGGGGTGGTTCCGAAGAGAGAACCCAATAAATTCCAGACGATACATCATTTGTCGCACCCGGCTGGGTCGTCGGTGAATGACGGTATTGATCCATCTTTGTGCTCTGTGGTTTACACCTCGTTCGACACGGCGATTTCGTGGATTCAGCATTGTGGGCGGGGGGGCATTGTTGGCGAAGATGGACATAGAGGTGGTGTTCCGGCTGCTTCCGCTGCATCCGGAAAGTTTGCGGTTGTTGGGGTGCCAGTGGAAGGGCCGCTTCTATGTTGATCGTTGTCTCCTTATGGGTTGTTTTTTGTCATGCTCGTATTTTGAAACCTTTAGCACGTTTTTGGAGTGGGTAGTTCGGGATGTTTCAGGTTGTCCATCTATTATTCATTATTTGGACGATTTCTTGTGTATTAGTCCAGGGGGTTCGTCCATGTGTTCGTTGTTATTGCGGTCAATGGAATGTATGGCGGTTGATTTTGGGGTTCCCCTGGCGGTGGATAAAACGGAGGATCTGGTGACAGTACTTAGTTTTTTGGGTTTGACTATTGACACGGTGGCCATGGAGTGCCAGTTGCCTGATGACAAGTTGGCTGATTTGCAGGGTGTGGTTCAGCGGGCGCATCAGCTAAAGAAGATTCAGCTGAGAGAGCTGCAGTCTCTTTTAGGCAAGTTGAATTTTGCCTGCCGCATCATGCCGATGGGGCGGGTCTTCTCTCACCAGTTGGCAGCGGCGACCGCGGGGGTGTCAGTTCCGACACACTATGTTCAGTTGGGTAGTGAGTTGAGATGGGATTTACAGGTGTGGGAGTCATTTTTGGAGTCGTATAATGGTCGGTCGTTGTGGATGGAGGACGTAGTGAATGCTTTTGATTGTTAGCTGTTTACGGATGCTGTCATTAGTGTGGGCTTTGGGGCCTATTAGCGGGGGAGCTGGTGCGTGGGGTTGTGGCCGCATGAGTGGGTAGTTAGCGGTTTGGTTCGCAACCTGGCTCTCCTTGAGTTATTTCCTATTCTGGTGGCAGTGGTGGTGTGGGGTCCACAGTTCTGGAATCGGAGGGTGCGTTTTCACTGTGACAACTTGGGGGTTGTGTTAGCAATCAACAGGTTGTCGGCATCTTCTTCTCCGGTGGTGAAGGTGTTGCAGAGGTTGGTTTTGGAGTGCTTGTCCATTAATGCATGTGTGGTGGCGGAGCATGTGCCGGGGGCGCAAAATGACATTGCAACTCCCTTTCTCGTCCGCAGTGGGAACAGTTCCGGCAGTTGGCTCCTGGGGTGGAGGAGAGCGGAGTTCCGTGGCCAGTGGAGTTGTTGAAGGTGCTGGTTGAACAGCAGCGGACTTGATACGGTCGTCTCTGGTGGCTGGTACGTGGTCGGCTTATGGGGCGGCGTGGCAACAGTGGGAGGAGTGGCTTGATTTTCTGAGGGATGGTAGGGAGGATCTTAAGATGGCCATGTTATTGTTTGTGGGAACTGGGGTGGTCGGTGTTGCATTTGAATCGGTGCATAGCAGGGTTGGTTTTTGGTTTTAGGAGTAGGGGGTTAGTTGATTATGCCAAGTGTTTCCTGGTGCGACAGGCCTTGAAAGGTTGCTGTAGGGGGTCGGGATAGGTTGACGAACGGCGGCCTGTGTCGTTTTCATTGTTACTTGTGTTGGGGGAGGTTTTGCCAGGGGTATGTTCGTCTGATTGGGAGGTTTGTTTGTTTCGTTTGGCGTTTTCATTGGCATTTTTTGGGGCCTTGCTCTTGGGGAAGCTGGTTAGTAGCTCTAGGTCCAGGGCCGGGGGTTTGGATGTGGAGGATGTGGATCTGTACCTGGACATGGTGCATTTCCGTCTCCGAAAGTTAAAGACGGATCAGGAAGGCCGTGGTTGTGTGGTACGTTTGTTTCAGGTCCCTGGGTGTACTATGTGTCCGGTGGTGTGTTTGAGGGCATTTTTGGAGATCAGGGGGAGGGATCTTTCTTGTCCATCGTGATCGGTCCTTTTTATCCCGGTTTCAGTTTGTCAGCGTTTTTTGGATGGGTTTGCGTTCTTTGGGGATGGGTGATCATCAAATCAGGGGCCATTCCTTTCGGATTGGGGCGGCGATGGAGGCATCCAGGCGTGGTTTAGGGGAGGATGTGATTTGCCGGATTGGCCGTTGGGAGTCCCGCCGCTTCCGGTCTTACAGCACTATAGACTTAATCCATATTGCCCCAGGATGGTGTAAATGTTGCCACTAACCCACCAAGAGACAGACAGTCAGTACTAGTGAATTCCAGCATTGAGTTCAGCAGGGTCTTCTCAAGGGGCATACCTAAAGGCTCACGGGACCCGGTGCAAAAGCTCAGCTTGGGCCCCCTGCGCAACTTCTTTTAACAATGTGTCCCATCCATACATTTTAGGGTGTGACGGGGGGGAGGCCCAGTGGTATGGTCCTGTGTTTTGAGGGGGTTAGGGTTTTTCTTTTGGCTGATGATTCGTTCTTGTTTTCCAGGGGAAGAGCCTTGTTTGGTTTGGCTGATGGGGCATTCGTACATATCCTGGCTTCTCCAGGGACATTGTGGTGGTCCGATGGCTAGGTATGTGGGGGATGGTGTGGGGGCGCTTGCTTCCGGAGTTTAACCGCTATGCGCGGCTGGATCGGCCTACAGACATTTTTGTGTTGCATCTTGGGGGGAACAATTTGGGGGTTCGCCCCTTTGGGGAGTTGGTTAAAGACATAAAGTTTGGATGGGTTTATGCTGTAGTGGATTGGAAGGGATCACGAGCATCAAGGAGCTTTAAGAGATTGGTGCCCCTGAACATATGGGTAAAGGCTGGGGGTAATATTCCTGGTGCTAGGGGAACTTATGATATAGCTGGTTAAAGGGGTTTTGGGCTTCGAGGACTTCCTTCTTCGGGTTATCAGGGTCATTGTTTACATTTAGGGGGTAGACATTATATTGTCTACGGGTTATTGTTGAGTTTGGTATTATGTTGGCACTTTAAAATGTTATTTATTTATTTATTTAATATAACGGTTGCTGTGGCCAATTTAATCCAACATGTCTCATGTCATTATTTAACAAGGAGCGACTTGGCAATGCCACTGTCATGTGCATACAGAATGTCTGCTCTGAATATGATACTATTACAAATGGCTGAAGTGTGACGCACAAGACTTAAACATATTACTGCCCACAGCAAAGTGACACCACCAGAGCAACCTATTTTGTTATCACACATAAGAGGAGCAGGATGCAAGCAGAGACACTGTATGATGCCTAGATAAGTCTCCTGCATAGACATTAGGCTTCATACACACAATAGAGTGCGCAACCCAAGTGTGTTCCGATGCTGGAGTTCGATGTTCTGTTCTTAAATTTATAGAGCAGTTCTATAAAATGTTGGAAAGGACCAGACCATTGCTGCTTTAGTTAATACTTGTATTCTTCATGATATCAGAATTCTGGAACATCTTTTTCATCAGTCTGAATTGTATGTACTGTAAGCTCTGTTGCTCTTCCTAGAAACCTATGAATAAGCTGTTGGGATTTTACAGGTTTGGCAGTGTATCCCTGCACAATCTGACACTGTACAATAATTTCTGCCATTATTAGGCTGTCGTGGGCAGGAGGTCAACAACCTTCAGCATCTCAATTGTTGTGAAACTACAACTCCCAGTATGCATATTTGCTAAGCTGTTCACAAAACTCCCACGGGAATAAATGGAGCGTGTAGGAAGTTGTAGTTTCACAGTAGCTGGAATGCTGAAAGTTCCTAATCCCTAGAGGAAAATCCCCCTGAAATGGGCAATAGTAATTCCCATTGTCAATTTATTCAGATGTTTGTAGAAGGAATAATAAAGGATTGAAACATAATGGAAAAGATGCTCCAGGATTGTTTTTTGATAGGGAATACAAGTATTTACTAAAAAAGACACATCAGGAGATGTGTCGCTTTAAAGGGAACCTGTCACTAGGTTTGGGGCTCCTAAACCAGCAACATGGCCTTATGTTGCTGGTGTTTAAGGCCCCAAACCTGGTAATCTCATTCCCATGTTTGCTTCCGTTTAGCATTTTAACAACTTTAATGCAAGATGAGTCTGTGACTCCACTCTGATGGCTCCTAACATATACATATTTCCCCTGATGAAGCTGAGGACAGCACACCTTGCTTTACTGCACATGCTGAGCATAAGAACATACTGCTATTTTAGAGGTCCCAACCTGGTGACAGATTACTTTTAGGATGCAACTGTGATCAGCAATGCCAAGTGGACCTGACAATGCGCTATATTCAAAACTAAGGAGGTATTCACATAGCAACTATTAATACTACCTTATTTAACACCCATGTGATAAGAAAACTTAGTGTTTTGAATGTCATACCTGGTTTTGAAGCTTCATCCACCGAGCCATTGAACACTGGGCTGGAGAATTCTGGTCTGTTGTCATTCATGTCGATAACATAGATTGACAAATCAATAGGGTTCTCCACCTTATTCCCATTCATATCTACAGCATGAGCCCTGAGCTGGAAAAAAGAAGAGCATTGCTGATTAAATATTATTTGTACATGTATTATATTATTATATGTATTGGCCAAAATTTTTTGTAACAATCCTGGCAAATTTGGCTTTTCCCGGGCCCAGAAATGCTGTGCCCAGATCTTATATTTTTATTATAGAGTTTTATTCAGTTCTGGGTACCCTGCAAAGTGGATGCGTTAATGAAGACACAACATGGGGATGTATAAGAGAGACTGGTAACCATGCCAATGCAGTGTATTGTGTTTTTGGTAGGCTCTGAAGTTAATCAACAGATATACTATTTTGTAGCCTCAGATCTTAAGAAGGATAACATTGGTGGGCGGTGAGTGTAGTAACTTGGAAGTAGTGACCAGTAAGTGAGCATAAGGAGGCAGACCATGTGATAGGGGCAAAGAGAAGGGAATTATTTGTAGACACTGCCCCTGCAGAAAAAACAATATAATGTCCTGTGATGCATCCCGCAGATGATTCTATATTTAATAAACTAATAGTTCAGAGTTCAGCATACAGAGCACATAGGCCATTTAGTGGGAGATCGATGCATTGATATGGACATCTGGCTGCACTTGTACAGCTAAGTTGGACAACCTTTTGCCGAATTTACTGTAGCACAGAGGGTCGATGGTCCCACCACATTTACAAACACATCTGATGATGATCCTTGTGAATTAGAGAGGATTATTAGAACACAGAGTCATTCTGAGCACATAATCGCTACAACACACAGCACATTCAGCTGCAATATTGTGGCACGTATAGCCAGCCATCTGCTGTCATGCTGCCAAGTATGAGGCGTCCAGTTGCCATTCTGTCCATCAAAATGATTGTTAATAGCCTAGTAATTATTAATTCATTATATTATTATTGGCTTGTCCATATTCAACAGATCCACTACAGCACATAACATTTGTATACAGTTACTTCAATCTGCCATTCAGTAGGCTGCTATTGAAATAATCCAAAATCCTAAGAGCCTGTTCTATCTGGCACAGATCTGCAAGTTCATTTGAAATCTTAAAAGAAAAGAAGACAGAAACGGCTAATTCTGAGTCTCCTTTAGTTGCTTTTCATTTTGATTTGGGTCATCTTTTTTACATGCTTTATATTAATTCCTATAACCCTCAGATTCTCTCAAAGCTCCCAATAAATTGGAAAATGCCAACCCCTTCCCATGCTTGTTCTGTGTTAGGGTCCCTTTAAGGTAAATCTTTACCCACACTAACAAATCCTACTTTTATTTTGCTGGATGTAGATTGTCTTTTACAAATCAATCCAGCTGGCAGTTGTTACACCATGGAGGTGCGAGTGGCGGGCTCCTCACCAGATGTGATGATTGTGTGGGTTCACTGATCTGACACTGAAATGATGCTGTCATATTATGTAGAGCTCTCGCTGGGGATTTACTACAGAGTGTTATGTCAACGAAGAGGAATAAACCAGATAACGTTAACTCTTATGTTAACCAAATCTTTGTACAGTTTTGTTTTGGCGGTTTTACTTTCTTTTAGCATTAGATGTCAGAACCATATATGCTTATGCATATGAAACTCTTTGAGGTGTAAGACTTTTACTGTATATTTCATTGCAGTCTTGTCCAATCACAAGCAAAGATATAAAGAGGCTATCTGGCGGGATAAAATATTTTGTTAAAGGGGCAGAATGGGTTAAAAAATATATTGTAAACATTTCAGTATTATCAACCTCACTGTTCCTCCCACCACTGCTTTGTCCTATCCCAGTATGCATATAATGGCAGGAAATGCCTACTCATTGGCTGAAATGGGTCACCACTGTGGCCTCTGATGGGCTAAGTGGGAATTTTCTGATATTTCCTGTGTGTTTGGCTAAGCAGAAACCAATGGGGAATTGATCAGCTCCAAAACAGTAGCAGTGCGGGATAGGTAGGGTGAGTAATGCTTCTCTAATCTACTGTAATCCATCCCGTCTCTTTTATAAAACATTTTATGCTACCCAACAACAATTCTAGATGTTGGGTAGCATAACTCATACATTTGGGTCTTATTTGTCAGATGGACTTGTGGGTCCACAACTTTCCATTTTAAAAGCTGCTACTGCTGTTGCACTGTATCCAATATAAACGATGTATCAAACAGTCACATATAGTCATCATATTCATAGTCACAAAATTGTATCTTTCAGTAGTGATACAAGGAAAAGAGAGTTGGCCCCATAGTAAAGATCAAAATGGATCACACATTGTGGTGCCAAGTTTTGTCACTTAGGATTGTTTGCCCCCAAGTGCCTTGTTTGTTAACAGTAGAATCCTTACACAGGTTATTGCTACACAGTAGCAGTGGGAATGGGACCAAGGCTGTACTCCATCTCTCCAAGAGTTCTAGAACAACCACATCAACTGCCCCTATGGTATGTCCTTCATTGTAAAACAAAAGGAATGGTCCTAATGATATCCAGACTATTTTCTATTTTTTTCCTTTCCAGCCAAAAAACATACTCATCTGGAAATATATTCACTCTAGGGACTACAGTAGTAAAATATAAAAAGAAATCAAAAAAGTACATAACTTGTCAAGTAAAAGGATGATTTCAGGTTAGTGGCTCACATAGTTCAACTAAAGGCTATGTGGCCACCAATGACAAATTAAAGAGGCTGTCCACTTTCAACAACACAATTTTGCTAGAAAAGTTGCTTGTGATGTGTTGATGATCCCAAGGGTTCAGCAGTGGGAGACCTTAGTGGTAAATGTAAAATTTTCCTGCAGTGCCATCAAAGGTACATTGGGTAAGGAAAGTATTCAGACCCCTTTAAATTTTTCACTCTTTGTTTCATTGCAGCCATTTGCTAAAAGGAAAAAAGTTCATTTTATTTCTCATTAATGTACACTCAGCACTCCATCTTAACAGAAAAAAAAACAGAAATGTAGATATTTTTGCAAATTTATTAAAAAAGAAAAACTGATATATCACATGGTCATAAGTATTCAGACCCTTTGCTCAGTATTGAGTAGAAGCCCCTTTTGAGCTAGTACAGCCATGAGTCTTCTTGGGAATGATGCAACAAGTTTTTCACATCTGGATTTGGGGTTCCTCTGCCATTCTTCCTTGCAGATCCTCTCCAATTTCGTCAGGTTGCATGGAGAACGTTGGTGGACAGCCATTTTCAGGTCTTTCCAGAGATGCTCAATTGGGTTGAGGTCAGGGCTCTGGCTGGGCCAGTCAAGAATGGTCACAGAGTTGTTCCGAAGCCACTCCGTTGTTATTTTAGCTGTGTGCTTAGGGTCATTGTCTTGTTGGAAGGTGAACCTTCGGCCCAGTCTGAGGTCCAGAGCACTCTGGAAGAGGTTTTCTTCCAGGATATCTCTGTACTTGGCCGCATTAATATTTCCTTCAATTGCAACCAGTCGTCCTGTCCCTGCAGCTGAAAAACACCCCCATAGCATGATGCTGCCACCATGTTTCACTGTTGGGATTGTATTGGGCAGGTTGTTTGTCCTGTCAGCTTTCTTTGTTGTCACCTATATTAGGAAGGGACTGATCGACTGGTTGCTGGCTGTTGCCTAGGACAAATCGGGCAAGTTAGCCATCCACAGCAGGGGAGTTCAGCTTTAGGGCTCACTGTCTTGTTGTATCCCTCCCCCCAGGGTTCTGCAGCAGCACTGGGGAATTGCTCAACTGGCAATTCCCTTACAGAATAGCAAGCCCTAAAATTACCTTCTGCCATTACTTCCCTCCAGATCAGCATGGATCCTATTCAGGGCCTTGCAGCCAAGATGGAGGGTTTGGCAGGCATGGTATCTGAGCTAGCTAAACAGGATAAGACCCTTACTGATGCTGCTGCAGCATCCCCTGCTGTTTCTACCCTTCCCAGGGTGAAGATGTTACTCCTGGATCGTTTCTCAGGGGATCGAGCAAAATTTGAGACTTTCCGGGAGTCTTGTCACCTGTACTTTCAGATTAACCCTCATGCATACCAGGCCCAAATGGTGGGAGTAGTTATATCCCTCCTACAGGAGGATCCACAAGCTTGGGCCCTTAAACTCCCTCCTGGGGCTGAGGAGTGGTCTGTTTTAGAAAAAATTTTTTTGTCCCTGGGGTCTATCTATGCTGAGCCAGACCACATTGGGCTAGCGGAATCGCAACTCCTCACCATGCGGCAGGGTAAACGCTCTGCTGAGGAGTACTGCTCAGAATTCCGTAAGTGCAGTGTAACTGCAGGTTGGTGTGAGTCAGCTCTAAAGGCCCACTTTAAACAAGGCCTATGTGACCGTGTTAAGGAGGTGTGGTTTGGTCACCCAGATCCCCCTAATCTTGAGCAGGCTATGACATTGGCTGTCCGTATTGACCGTAGAATCCGGGAAAATGTAAAAGATAGAGTAGGGTCTGTTTCCTCCAAATTTTCTATCTCTTTCTCTCTCTCTCCCTGATAAGCCCACTTTTTCTCCCATCACTCCTGGTGAGGAACCCATGCAACTGGGAGGTATGGACGCCAAGACTCGACGAGAGCATTGTCTTAGGAATAACCTTTGCCTTTACTGTGGTACTTCAGGTCATATCATACGAGACTGCTCGATCAGACCCCATACACCAGCGGAAAAACTTCAGTGCTTAAGTGGTAGTCAGAAGAACCACTCAGGCAACCAGGTATTTGCTGAAAATAACAATAAGATGTTGTTATCTGTGTCTCTGTCCTCTGGGGACAGATCTGTTTCTGGCCAGGCCTTAGTTGACTCTGGGTCTGCGGCAAACTTTGTCAAACTTTCATTTGTCTCAGCCTTAGGCATTGAGCTTTTGACACTCCTCTCACGGTTACTGGAGCGTATTTTGCCCCACTGGCCAGGGGTAACGTCCGATTCAAGACCCCTTTAATCACGTTGCAAGTGGGTTCTGCACATTCTGAGGTCATAAGCTTCTTTGTTATGGAGCATCTGTCTTCCGATATTGTTTTGGGACTTCCCTGGTTGAACCTCCATAATCCTATTTTTGATTGGGGTAAAAGGGAGTTAGTAAAATGGGGAGATCAGTGCTCATCCCACCGTATTGCTTTGCATACCTTAGATTGTGTCAGTGAGGAGACGGTCTTGGCTACTAAGGGTTGGAAACGCCAGGCGAATAAAAACCGTTTGCCTGGTCCACCAGCACCTCTTGTTGTTCAGGGAGATCTTGAATTTAAGGCAGAGAAAATTCTGGATCCTTCTAAAACTGGTTTGTCTGGTGAGGGTCCGGTGGCCCCTCATAAAAGGGGGGATACTGTAATGTCTCTGCCTGTTCAGGTCTCTGCACCACCCTCCGGCCGCATGCGGCGGCGCAGGAGCCGTGCTCAGTTTGATTCCTTGTTTAAGATTCTTGTTGCTCAGTCTGAACACTGTCCTAGACTATGTAATTGATTTTCTGCCACACCTGTCTCCTTCACCTTGGTTTTCCTCTGCTCCACTAATAGTTAATTTTAGCTCCACTGATTCTGGCACAGTTGAATTTTTTTCTGTAGCCCCCACCATTCCTGAGCAATTACTTCTGTTAGCTTTGGTGTCTGATATGTTATTTAGGCTATGAAGGGGGTCAGAAGGGCAGTGTCAGGCAGGAGCAAGGAAGGGGTGTGATTCTGAGCTGTGACACTAGCTGCCTCTGATTAGAGATCTGAATCACGCCTCCTGCCTGACACTGCCCGGCTGACATTACAGAGTTTAACTAGTCCACAAGTAAGGTACATGCAGGAGAAAACAGAGCGCTCATAGGGTGATAACGTCATAAATATTTCAACAGTTACCCATTCACTATGTGGATGGGTACTCACCTTTAATAAAAGGATGTCAGACAAAATGCATCTAATGATGCCTGATGTAAATGGTTGCAGCTAAGCATATGTCCCACTTGGCACGGTGCCCATCTGTCCAGGTGATGAAATAGTCGAAGAAAACAGGAATATTTTCCACTAACGCTGTGATGCATACCCAAAGTGGCATAAAGCTACTCCAATAAAAATAGATTTTGGATGTAATAGATAATCTTTGTTTATTGAGTCAACTCCATAGTAAAGGCGTTTCCAGGTACACAGACCCCTTTATCAAACAAACAGAGGACATATACCGGACATATAGGTATATGTCCTCTATTTGTTTGATAAAGGGGTCTGTGTACTATGAAGATGACTCAATAAACCAAGATTATCTATTACATCCAAAATCTATTGTTATGTGAGTGCCTTTGTGCAACTTTGGGTATGCGCTACAGCGTTTAGTGGAAATTATTCTCATTTTCTTCAAGAGCTTATATAGCACATCAGACACCAAAACTAACTGCACTTGTTGTTTGGGAAAAAATCCAACTGCGCTGAGATCAGTGGAGCAGTACCTATTAACAGATGCTAAGAACCTGAATTGGTGGAGGTGGTGAAAGGTCCTCTTTAAGACATAAACCCTTTAAAAAGTTGCAGTTTGGGGGATGGGGGATTTATACATATCAGTTATTTGTTAAAAAAATAAATTATTTCCTTGCAATTGTGTATCCTCTTAGTAGATGTACAGCAAAGCCAAGGTGTGAGCGGGGGATGGATTAAAGCTTTTAATGCACAAAATGTCCTAATGAGCTTTGAAGTACATAGATCAGAACTCACCACCTGTAAGCCAGATTTTATTTAGTGGTGTTTTATGGCTATAACAACATTCTGACTTTATAACATAATGGAAAAGCGTATGGAGCAGGATATGCATGCCAAAACAGTGATGCAAGGAGGAAAAAAAATCTGTTAGTATTTTTATTATTATGCTATATCACTATTTGTGTTTATTCTCTGCAGACAAGCACAGAACAGGGAGCTGGAGAAACATATGTTCTGCTGACTGAAATTGATTGACAGCCTCCTAAAGATGGCGCATTCCTCACCTCTGGCTGCGAGACAGATGTTGTAGTACATCGTCCTTGCATCAGGAAGACAGATAACGAAAAATTAAGGAGCAATTGAAAGTCATTACCGCAATGCAGAGACAGGCAGTTGTTATGGAGGGTAATCCAGAGAACAGGGGAAGCTTGTCTTTATTTGTCAAGAGGAATGGAGGCCAGCTCCATGTACAAGCCTGTCAATGCCTCTTCTGGATGTAACCCATTAATCCTGCTCTGATTTATTGGAATGCATAGGGAGAGGGACAAGATTCTGTTGCTCTTTTTGTAAATATAGATACAATGCATTCTGAGACTTCAGACCCTTTTCACATTTTGTTATCCTGAAATAACTAAAATTAAAAACTAAGAATTTTTCCAATCAATGTGCATTCTTTACCCCATTCTTTACAGATTTTTTAAATTTTTTTGTAAATGTACTAAAAAGGAAAAGCTAAAATTTTGCATGTACTTTTAAGTATTCAGACCCTTTTCTATGACACTTCAAATTTAGCTCTGGGGACCCCTCATTTCTTTTGATCATCTTTGAGAAGTTACTACCCATTGATTGGAGTCCACCAGTGGTAAACTCAGGTGGTTGCACATGATTTGTAAAGAAACACCCCTGTCTATGTAAGGTCTCACAGCTGACAATGCATATCAGACCAAAAACCAAGCCGCAAAGAGGAAAGAACTGCCTGTAGAGCTCAGAGACAGAATTGTGTGGAGGCACAGAACTGGAGAAGGGTACAAAAAGTTTCTGTTGCAAGAAAAATTCTTAAGAGCACAGTGGTTTTCATAATTCTTAAATGGAAGAAGTTTGTAACAACCCGGACTCTTCCTAGTGATGGCTGCTCCACCAAACTATGTGCTTTCATATGGGAGGTGACCAACAGCCCAATGGTCACTCTGACTGAGTCCCAAAGATCCTGTGTGCAGATGGGAGAAACTTCCAGAAGGTCAACCATCACTGCAACACTCCATTACTCTGGGCTTTATGGCAGAGTGGCCAGAAAAAGCCTCTCCAGTAAAAGACACATTAAAGGCCACCTAAAGTTTGCAAAAAATACCTAGAAGACAGCCCCACATGTAAAAGTTATATTGCATTGCAATCACTCGATTCCCCACTTGAGTATATATTACCAGCAGCAAACAAAAGAAAGTCCACCAGCATGTAGCAATAGAGATGGAGCTTTTTTTTATTAGGTCCAGCAACACCACGTATGGGCCCACACAGAGCACTTGACAAAAACACACTACAAATTGTTCTAGAAAGTCTTCCTGGAGGAGGGGGGGGGGCAGCTCCATATTAATCCGTATGGATTTAAAATGGATGTCTTAAAAACTCTTATAGGTGTCCCAACATTTCTGTCCATATAGTCTATCTATCTATTTATCTATCTATCCATCTTTCTATTTATCTATCTTGAAGCTCCTGGACCCCAATGCAAAATCTGTAATGGGGCCCCTACCTTGTGCCATTTAGTAGAGTGGTATATTTTATGTGACAGTGGAACATTTGGGACCATCTCAGGGTCCAGGGGCCAGTAGTGACCGTTACCACTGCACCCCCCTATAGCTATACCCCTGGATTGATCTATCTACAGTGGGGAAAAAAAAGCATTTAGTCAGCCATCAATTGTGCAAGTTCTCCCACTTAAAAAGATGAGAGAGGCCTGTAATTGACAACATAGACAGTCCTCAACTATGAGAGACAAAATGAGAAAACAAATCCAGAAAATCACATTGTCTGATTTTTTAATAATTTATTTGCAAAATATGGTGGAAAATAAGTATTTGGTCACCTACAAACAAGCAAGATTTCTGGCTCTCACAGACCTGTAACTTCTTCTTTAAGAGGCTCCTCTGTCCTCCACTCATTACCTGTAGTAATGGCACCTGTTTGTAATTGTTATCAGTATAAAAGACACCTATCCACAACCTCAAACAGTCACACTCCAAACTCCACTATGGTGAAGACCAAAGAGCTGTGGAAGGACACCAGAAACAAAATTGTAGACCTGCACCAGGCTGGGAAGACTGAATCTGCAATAGGCAAGCAGCTTGGTGTGAAGAAATCAACTGTGGGAGCAATAATTAGAAAATAGAAGACATACAAGACCACTGATAAACTCCCTCGATCAGGGGCTCCACGCAAGATCTCACCCCGTGGGGTAAAATGATCACAAGAACGCTGAGCAAAAATCCCAGAACCACACGGGGGGACCTAGTAACAAAGGCTACCGTCAGTAACACACTACGCTGCCAGTGACTCAGATCCTGTAGTGTCAGACGTGTCCCCCTGCTTAAGCCAGTACATATCTGAGCCCATCTGAAGTTTGCTAGAGAGCATTTGGATGTTCCAGAAGAGTATTGGGAGAATGTCATATGGTCAGATGAAACCAATGTAGAACTGTTTGGTAGAAACACAACTCGTTGTGTTTGGAGGAGAGTGAATGCTGAGTTGCATCCAAAGAACACCATACCTACTGTGAAGCATGGGGGTGGCAACATCATGCTTTGGGGCTGTTTCTCTGCAAAGGGACCAGGACGACTGATCCGTGTACATGAAAGAATGAATGGGGCATGTATTGTGAGATTTTGAGTGCAAACCTCCTTCCATCAGCAAGGGCATTGAAGATGAAACATGGCTGGGTCTTTCAGCATGACAATGATCCCAAGCACAACGCCAGGGCAACGAAGGAGTGGCTTCGAAAGAAGCATTTCAAGGTCCTGGAGTGGCCTAGCCAGTCTCCAGATCTCAACCCCATAGAAAACCTTTGGAGGGACTTGAAAGTCCGTGTTGCCCAGAGACAGCCCCAAAACATCACTGCTCTAGAGGAGATCTGCATGGAGGAATGGGCCAACATACAAGCAACAGTGTGTGCCAACCTTGTGAAGACTTACCGAAAACGTTTGACCTCTGTCATTGCCAACAAAGGATGTATAACAAAGTATTGAGATGAACTTTTGTTATTGACCAAATACTTATTTTCCACCATAATTTGCAAATAAATTCTTTAAAAAATCAGACAATGTGATTTTCTAGATATGTTTTCTCATTTTGACTCTCATAGTTGAGGTCTACCTATGATGACAATTACAGGCCTCTCTCATCTTTTTAAGTTGGAGAACTTGCACAATTGTTGGCTGACTAAATACTTTTGTCCCCACTGTATCTATACAATGCAGGTGGAGAAGACGGCACAAAATGTAAAAGCTATATTGCATGGCAATCACTGGGTTCCCCACTTGAGTATATGTTACCAGCAGCAAACCAAAGTCCACCAGCATGTAACAACAGAGATGGAGCTTTTTTATTAGGTCAAACAACACCATGTATCAGCCCACACATCTCATCTATCCAGAGGCCAAACCTGAAGCTCCTGGACCCCAATGCAAAGTCTGTAATGGAGTCCCTACTTAACTTGTGCCATTTAGTATAGTTAGTGATATATTTTATGTGACAGTTGGACCTTTTGGGGCCCCTCAGGGTCCAGGGACCAGTAGCGACGGTTACACTACACCCCCTAGCTATACTCCTGGATCGATCTATCGATTTCTGCTCATCCATAACACACTGAAGAACACTCCGAAAAAAAAAAAATGTTTCTCTTTCATTTTGACCTTTAACCAGTCAGAAAGCCAAGAAAGAGTACATCAGAGCGTTTTTCCTTTAGAATAAAGACTGAAGTAAAGTCAATGTCCCAGACACAGACAGTCAGAAAATCTGACAGGATTTCCATCTTCATTTTTACATTTTTAATGAGGGTGATGAATGTTTGGTGCTTCAGGAGCCATTATAAAAGCATTGAACATATATATCAAATTTTGACAGACCTCAAGTTTTGCTTGCAAGGAAAGAACATTTCTGTGCATTGAAGCTGGTTCAGGTCATGTGGAATGGACTCAAAAAATGAAGGCCTTTAACTGTAACACAGCTATGCAGCTATGTTGAATATAAACCAAATTTAAGGCCTCCATATACATAAGAGAAGAGGTAGCCAAACCAAACAATTTTGGAAGGATTGGCCACCTATCTTCTATGTATAGGAAGCTCCTGGCTATTTCCCAATGATATTTGTGAAAGGAAGTATAGGGCACACTGAATCTGAATGCTTAACTTGCTGTCAGTGAGTTCTGGCGGCAGATTTCTCCCCTTTCCTCAGTGGTGGCACATGCATACTTGGTGAAATCAAGTGTACTCGTGTATGGGGACCAGGAAGAAAAGCTGTCTGCTATATGACCATTTACCCTTGTTTTTGGATGTGTGATAAAAGTGAGCCTTGCAATATATCTCTATGATTGATCAGCAATAGCCCTGTAAACCTGCACTCAGCATAGGAAAACCCTTCTTATTGCTGCCATCAGCTGCTGCTCCTGAGCACAGGGTCGGCTTCTTCAGCTTCTACCATCCTTGCTCCTAATTGTGTAATGGTACAATGTAATTCCAATGATTTGTGTATAAGATGTGCCCGGCCGCAATTCTGCAGACAGAAGCCTGGTTGATTCTTGTCCAAGCACAAACACTACAGCTGCAGATTGCAAATGAAAAACTATTGTTTGTGAATGAGGTAATTTCTGAGCTGGCTGCTCCGTTCTAAGAGGCAGAGTATTTATCTTTCCCTCAGGGTGCGCTTATCACACAATTCCCAGGCTTTGTAATGGGCCTCTGTAGCATCAGCGACGTTATGAATATTCCTTGCAATCATCTTTGGAACGTGTTAATGGCTGGTCGTCTGTGAGAGCATCACATGCACAGCTCAGTCTCACACATCCCCCAGAACACAGTGAAATCCAGGGTCGTATTTGCAGCTGATGTCGCCATAAGCATTGATTGCGGTAATTGGTAATCTGTACTGCATAGGCTTATGGCCGTATCTAACACCTCTCCCCTCACATATACCTATAAGTGACTAATTCAGAAGAAATTGCAATCCAGTATATGAAACTTTTCAGACATATAGCAGCAGATGGACACCTGTACCCATATTTACATCCAGGCCATCATGGATATAATATCACAGTTCACTACAGTCAGCATCGAGGTTGCATTGCATCTGTTTAGAGATGCGTGTCATGCAATGCAGAAGATGGCAATGTCACTTCGTGCATAAATTGATGTGCTTCTAGCTCAACAAAATACAACCAGATTTACTAACACTGTCTAAAAGTTAGACAGTGCAAAGGTAGACTAGACAGGCATCTCATACTTAAAGTTAAAATGTGTTGTAGTATTAGACTGTCTAGTCTTACTTTACAGCTCCTATTGGAAGAGTTTATACAATAAAAAGTGTGTCGATATTTTGGCATGTTTGGTGAATGGTGTCATAACTTAGTCCATGTCCACTTTATGCTAAATGACACCCCTTTCCAGCTAGGCCATGCTCCTCCCCCTTTTCTATGCAAGTCTTAAAGTGTCTAACCACTTGATAAATGTGCAGCAAGGCATGCTAGACTGTTTTCTTGCACAACTTATGACAACATTTTGGTGTGTGTTGCAAAGTACTCACTGAGGAGACTGACTATAAAGGCTACCCTGGAAAACTGACATAGAAGCGACACATCTTTGGTGCACAGCCACCATTTGTGCCAAAGACGCACCACTTTATTATATTTCTCCCCCGTTCACCACTTTTTAAGTCAGTGGGCAAAGCTGTCAGATTTACTATAACTCACTTCAGAAAACTGCAGTGAGTTATAGCTAAAATGTATGCCAGTCCCAGCTGGCGTAGATTTCAATTCTGGCGCATGGGATCTCTTGAGATTATTTAGAGGTTGGAGTCTCTTAATAAATCTAGTTTATCTTGTGCCAGCAGGGGCATAGATTATGACTGGAAATGCCAGTGTTAATAAACTTCCACCATTGCCTCTGCATACTTATGTTCATTGACACTGGTGACATTAGTGCACTGGTGGGAAAACTGTTGTAAGCGGGAATATCATAGTCTATATTCAGCAGAGCTCCCCATTTATGTGTTAGATGATTGCAGAAGGGAAGTCAGAAAATGGCATCATATAGCATATCCCTTGTTGAATACCTGTATATATGAAGTGGTTCACATAGAGCATGACTTATGATAATGGATTCCACATTGTGTATACTCACATGATACGAAGATTTCTCCTCTCTGTCCAGCGGTCTTTGTACATGCATACGACCAGAGATGGGGTCTATGGTAAAGATTTCCATTGGTGGCTGATCAGCACCGACACCAGTAATGCTGTAGCGAATCATACTCTCTCTGTCCTTGTCCGAGCGGATCTGAAATAGCCAGAGAAATTAACAATACTTATATCACCTTATTTTTATATCAATAAAGCAGATGAATTTGGGATTTATTGTGGTTAGTCATTCTATTGTGTGGCGTTTCACAGTAGGGACTATGACTGCCTTGCTGAGCTGACATGTATTTGTTAGCACCAAGGAAAAGTTTACACGGAGCCTGTATTGTTTCCAATATTCATATGTCTCCTATAATCTACTAATATAAAAAGGTCTATGAACTTTACATGACATTTATCCCTGTGGGCTAGGTATACTAATAGCAAACCAATAGCCACAATGGTGTCAATATAGTAAGATTGGTGTTTCAGTCTGCTGGAGTAATATGCACCAAATTTATTAAGAGATGTACAGTTCTTAGTAAAACTGGCACATGTATGGCTCAGTTTTGTGCTAGAAACTGAAATGTATGTCGCCTAGAAGCTGGCGAAGATTTCATTTATACTTTACATTAGTTTTATAGTCTAAATTATAACAAATTTGTGGGGCGCTGTGACCCTGCTGCCTGTGCAAAGTAGTCCAAAAATTTATGACACACTTTTGAGACTTTTTAACATCTGTTGTACAACAGATGTTCCCCCAGTGGATTAGCAGTAGAGATTAGAATCAGAACCAAGCGATATACAGCAGGGGGTTCAGAGTTCATGTTGTAATATAAAGGTTCATAGGTTAGAGATATTATCCATAGAAATAATACCTGCATAGCAGGTCATCTAATTGGGCAAACTACAATACCCTTTGATGCACTGTAGGTAGACATTGGTGTGACATTCATGCTAGTTTAATTTTCAGAATTGTGAATGGAGTTTTCTTGCTACACAAATCAATGCTTCATTATTATAATGCATATATCCCATACCATGTGACATTGTCCTAAATAGCAGTTTAAGTCATTATTGGCCTGCTGTCGGATCCAAAAATCATTTCATATAGCGATGAGAACAACAGGTTGTTTTCTTATGTGTGTGACAGAGACGACGGAAAATAATTACAAATATATATATATATATATATATATATATATATATATAGAGGTCACTTTGTCAGATGTAGATTCCATCTGCCTTCATTTTCCAGACATTTCCTGAAAGCTAATGAGCACATCCACTGGTTAATCATAAGGCGTCATCTGCCTCTCTTTCATAATAGTCTTGTTCTCTTGTGATCCTTGCTATCATTTCTAAGCTCTCTCATCGATTCCTGGTGGACCTCTCGCTCTCAGACCTCAAGGTCACAGCTCGCAGGGAACCATCTGTCTCAAGAATGGACAGACTCAGCAAGCATGGGTCATTATTGGAGAAGAAAGATAATTGAACCCATAATGCAAAGAACACATGTGTGACAACATTAAATAACGGTGCAGTTCTAGTGTTATCTCTTCACAAGAACATAGATTAATGAAGGTTTCTCATTAAAACCGTATAAAAGTTCCATACCTGGTGCAATAATAAGAACATTAGTCATTGGCTTACCATACATGTCCCCATTAGAGATGCCTATATATGGCAGGCATTGGTCTTCTACACATTAAGACTGTCTTACAGTCAAAAGATAAAGGTTTTATATGGCAGAGAGCCCCTGAAGCTTATCTGATTTTCTAGTGACCTTGGATCGGCGGCTTGTCTTTGGCACTTTGCAGCTTTTATAATACAAAGTATTTCTGCATGTAACAGTCCCTGAACTTCTGCAAAGCAGAAAAAGTTACTTGGGAGGCTAATTATTTATGGTGGAAATCGACAAATTGTGTTATGTCAAGCTACTGTAAAGTCACTGGCCTATGTAAAAAGAGTTCTAGCTGAATATCCATGTGCATCTGAAAAACAACCAGGCATTTCCAGGGCTTTCCAGGCTTTAATAATGATGATCTATCCTTCAATCATTATCAATAAGAGATCAGTATTTGAGTTTGACGCTAAGCTCATTCCAGTTCATATGAATTAGGCCATCGGCCATGCTGTTCATTTATGTCATCTGTGTGCCGCCGCTGCCCCGGCGGTGCTTCCACGTCCCTATTCATTCAATGAATAGGAGCCACGAAAGCACGGCCTCAAAATCGGACAGGAATAGGGCCTGCTCCATATTTTGCGGCCCACATTCATGGTCATGTGCACGGGCCCACAGAAATTAATGGGTCAGTTTGCTATCTGGATAGCACACTGACCTAGCACACGTTCGTGTGCAAGGGGCTTAAGACTGAGGTGCAGTAACGAGTAAGGCCAATAAACTATGTTTTGGGTTGTAGCCACAGCCCTTCAATCTTCTGATCAGTGGGGTGTCAGGAGTTAGACCCCTATAGATCTGATATTGATGACCTTTCCTACAGTCCAAAAACCTGTTTAAATTAATCTAAAACTTAATGGGGAAAAAAGGTTATGCTAATATTCAAAAATAGAGCCAAGCTATCCATGGGCTGTGTCTTGCATTGTAGTGCATACCTTACCTAATCTGTGATGCCAGGCACAGTCCATGGAAAAGAGGGTTGGGTTATAAAACAGAGAGTAGTTTTCTAATCCTGGAAAACCCTTGTAATCCCTTTTCATCCGTACTGTACCTCTGTGAGCCTCCAGTGGCACATGAAAGTTTTTTTCCCTCATGAATTCCATTAAAATTCTGGAAAGAAAGAAAATATTGCATTCCTCTTCACGCCATTTTATGGGATATTGCCCTCTAGAAGCACATGAATGGCTGCGCAATT
This sequence comes from Leptodactylus fallax, assembly GCA_947044405.1. Classification (NCBI taxonomy): domain Eukaryota; kingdom Metazoa; phylum Chordata; class Amphibia; order Anura; family Leptodactylidae; genus Leptodactylus; species Leptodactylus fallax. The sequence goes on along the minus strand of CAMRHE010000152.1, from coordinate 3,937,242 downwards.
TTTTTTTGTTTGTAATATGCTCTTCTGCGGAGGCCATGTGCTGTTATAGAGGGTCTGTGTAGATGATATTGGTATTGTACTGTATCTCCCCACAGTGACCAATCACAATTCAGCTGTCAGCTTTTTAAGACAGAAACAAATGAAAACTGACATTTGTCTTTTTTTCCTTTTGATGATTTTGATAAATGATGCCCATTTTGCTTTTCTGTGTCCTGTCCGCAGCTGATACACAGCATTGTTACAGTGGCCAGACGCTATAATGTAGTAAACAGGCCTTTTCTTCTGTTGATGAATCCTACAATATGCAATGGGAACAGTATGTACTAGGCCTCATGTACATTGTATCCCACTGATAATGCATTTCAATGGGATTATGTATATCACCACATCAAATAGTGGTATATAATGCATGTGGAGTCTGCTTAAAAAAACAAAAAGCAAAACAGCATGCTTCATTGGATGTTGTATTTGGAAGTGATTTCTATGAAAGCACTTAATATATCTCTTTAGAGGGAAATGGAAACTGAACCTCACCCAGCACTAAGCACCTGTAATATGGTGTGTAACACGGTTCTCTGTTGAGCAGTCTTACATGTGTGAGATCTTAGCAATAAATCCTCTAATCTTATACCTCTATCCATCAACAGGATACATGTTAACCTCATGGTAGGTAACAGGTAATTTTCCAGTTTCCTAGTATCTTCTACAGTGAAGCTCCAAGGTGAAGTTGTACGTTAAATAGTCTTGCTGACATTTTGCAGGTTCTCAGCCTCCTCTTCCCGCTCTGGCAGCTGTAAGCACTGTACAAACTCTAGCTCATTATATTTTGCCACAGTAATAAAATAGTGGCGTTCCCTGGCATTTCTAAGCTGGCATAGTCTGTGACAAGGAAGCCCATTCTACAGCACACACTTGTGAAAATGACACATCACAGAGCAGGAGAATATAAGGAAATGAACATTTAACTGTTTGATGTAGCAGCTGCGCCTTTTTCAGTTTTGTATGATGTTAAAAAAGCACAAATCAAGGATTTGCAGCTTCAAAACAGCAGGAACTTATTTAAAAAGGTTTCATTTAGTTTTAATGTGAATTCATTTTATATTAATAATTCCTAATTAAAATGGATGAAAGAAGTTTCTCTTCTGCGCTCACGTTGTTCAAAGTCCTGTTTGGAATAAGAGAAGTTTAGAGATGTGTAAGGACTGCCTGGTGGGTTCAGAACAAGGAGCCTGTCACATATCAATGGTGACATCTGACAACAAAGGAGGTTATTACTGCTTAAGCTGACCATATACATCATGTATTTCATCTTGACAATCTTTTAGTAATGGGATCTGCTTATGACATACATAGAAAGGGATAGGCCCTATAGCAAAGATCAAAATTTTATCATTACAGTACTGGGTGCCAGAGGGGGCACTCAGAGCCTTCTCTGTTGGCACGCGCGCCGTCGCCACATCCAGGCCCCCGATCGCTCACTAACAAGGAATCCGGTACACATGCACATACAGCTGAAAACTGTCAGTAAAAGCCGCAGGTCCACAGGACCGTGGCGTACACTGACAGCAGAGTGTGACCTCTGCCCCGATGCAGGTGCGATGACGTAATTCATCAGCGCCTGTAGTGAAGAGAAGAGTGGGAGTGCAGGTAAGTAGCATATTATAGTGTGTTGGGACCCACTGTGGAGCATATACTACTGTGTGGGGGCCCAAAGTGGAGCATATAATACTGTGAGGGGTCCCACTGTGGAGTGTATAATACTGTGTGGGGGCCCACTGTGCAGCATATAATACTGTGTGGTGTTCCACTGAGGAGCATATTATAATGCATGGGGGCCACTGTGGAGCATATTGTACTGTGGAGCACATTGTACCATCTGGGGGCCACTGTGGAGAACATTGTACCGCATGGGAACCCTTCATTATTTATGCCACACAGCATCTGTTTTACAGCAGACAAGTGATATTATTACAGGCTGTAATAACATTGCACAGTCACTATAAAACAGATCTTGTGCGATGTAAATAGTGAACATTAATTGTTCAAATGTATACCAAATGCAAACTGTTACCTTTCTGTACAAAGTTGTTTTCTATCATTGAAAGCTCTATAAAACCCCATTCACACTACCGTATTTTGGGGGTCCGTAACTGTCTGCAAATGTTTGCACTTTGCGGTAAATTAGTGGGTTTTGGGTTGCAGATTGGGCACTCGGTCTTTAAAAGGTTCGCCATCACTGGTCTAGTGTATCATTCCCCTTTCCATTTCCAATTTCCCATGTGAAGGCAAGAATGACCAACCAGGAGTGGACCCCCTCAGTCTAAGGGTCTTATCGTCTGCCTCCATTGTATAGTCAATCTGCCAATAATCTAAGGCTGTGTTCACATCTACAGAGAGAAAAGTCCTGCACGGGAGACTTTTCTTTATGCTGCTTTCAGTTTTGAAAAATCCTGAGAGAAAAGTCCTGCATGGAATGAGGTCTGCAGGTGTCCATGTGTAACTGCTGTTTTAGCGGTCTGGTTTTCCTAGTGTAACCTCTATAGACTAACTTTAAAGGGTTTGTCTCAAAGACAATCCCTCTATCTATTGGACAAAATCTTCTTTAGCTGACAGCTATCCCTCCTGCAAATCCAGCACTGTGTTGAGGTACAATGCTCACTAAAAGCTGCAGCACTATCTCTAATAATAATAATAATAATAATAATAAATAATAATTTTATTTATATAGTGCCAACATATTCCGCAGCAATTTACAAATCAGAGGACACATGAACAGACAATATTCAACATTACGATGTGACAAAGAAATAAACATATCAAACAATAGGAGTGAGGGCCCTGCTCGCAAGAGTTTACATTCTATGAGAGATCTCTGTGCTTCTCTCTGCCTCTCACTGTAGCTGCTTCCTCCTGCCTCGACAAATTTCTATGGGAAAAATGTAACCCGATCCCTCAGCTGATAATTCATCTCATCTCTCAAAATCAGATTTACAGGTGCATCTCAATAAATTAGAATATCTTTGAAACGTTTATTTATTTCAGTAATTAAATTAAAAAAAGTGACCTCCTATATTTTCTAGATTCTTTACACACAGAGTGTTCTATTTCAAGTGTTTTATTTCTGTAAATGTTGATTATGGATTAAAAGTAATGAGAACCCAAATCTAAGAAAATTTGAATATTGTAAAAAAAAGTTCAGTATTGTAAATTCAGTGAGTCACCTGCCAAGGTTTCCTAAGCCTTTAAATGGTCCCTCAGTCTGGTTCAGTAGGACACACAATCATGGAAGACGCTGATACTGAATTGTATTACTGAATTACTGAATGAATGAACGTTTCAAAAATATTCTAATTTATTGAGATGCACCTGTAGCAGTGAATCCAGAGTGAATGTCAGTTTAGAAGACAGGCAGCAGTTGGAAAGGAGCCTGATGAGTGGAGAAAAGTATTTTCTCTAATAAGAATACTACAAAGAAGCAAAATAATAATGCTGCATAGGCACTGCATTCTGTGGTATAAAAAAAAAATTACTTTTAATGGTCTTCTATAGTCCATAGACAGAAAATATGTTTCCAGGTTGTGGATTCGCCAAGGTTGTGGTTGTCTACTGCATTGATTTAACAAGTGCATAGACCTCAAGAGCTTGTTTCTCAAACATTTGTGGTGGGGACTTTGTATTTGGCTTTTATGTGATTTGAAAGTTCTCTCATATTGTTCCCAAAATTGATTCTTGAAGTGTGAGATGTACTACATCACTTTAGTATGTAGAAGACTGCATGTGTTGTGCAGTCACATAAATATTCATTGGGCAGCTGCTAAATAGCTGACCACTAATCCTTATTTATGAAGTGAGACCAGGAATAGGCTGCAGGGAGTCTGGATTGTCTGTGAAGTAGCAGAGAAATGCTGCCTACATAGAGTTCAGAACTGTGTCACTGTATTGGTGGCTGACAGCCATGTGACAGGGGAGAGCAGGCTGAATAAGTCTATCCGGCACGCAGAAGTAAATAGCAGATGCTGCTGTCAGAATGACTACATACTAATGTTACAAAATTACATTAAAAATCCAATTCTTCTCTTCCTTGAATGAGCTTGAGGAGTTTGTGCAGCAGGACCACAGTACCAAATAACACTCAAGCTATATATACCTACAGTGGGGAAAAAAAGTATTTAGTCAGCCACCAATTGTGCAAGTTCTCCCACTTAAAAAAATGAGAGAGGCCTGTAATTATCATAATAGGTAGACCTCAACTATGAGAGACAAAATGAGAAAACAAATCCAGAAAATCACATTGTCTGATTTTTTAAGAATTTATTTGCAAATTATGGTAGAAAATAAATATTTGGTCAATAACAAACGTTCATCTCAATACATTGTTATATATCCTTTGTTGGCAATGACAGGGGTCAAACGTTTTCTGTAAGTCTTCACAAGGTTGGCACACACTGTTGCTGGTATGTTGGCCCATTCCTCCATGCAGATCTCCTCTCCTGCAGACGAGCCTGGATATGTACTGGCTTAAGCAGGGGGACACGTCTGGCACTGCAGGATCTGAGTCCCTGGCGGCGTAGTGTGTTACTGACGGTAGCCTTTGTTACGTTAGTCCCAGCTTTCTGCAGGTCATTCACTAGGTCCCCCCGTGTGGTTCTGGGATTTTTGCTCACCGTTCTTGTGATCATTTTGACCCCACGGGGTGAGATCTTGCGTGGAGCCCTTGATCGAGGGAGATTATCAGTGGTCTTGTATGTCTTCCATTTTCTAATTATTGCTCCCACAGTTGATTTCTTCACACCAAGCTCCTTGCCTATTGCAGATTCAGTCTTCCCAGCCTGGTGCAGGTCTACAATTCTGTTTCTGGTGTCCTTCCACAGCTCTTTGGTCTTCACCATAGTGGAGTTTGGAGTGTGACTGTTTGAGGTTGTGGACAGGTGTCTTTTATACTGATAACAATGTCAAACAGGAGCCATTACTACAGGTAATGAGTGGAGGACAGAGGAGCCTCTTAAAAAAGAAGTTACAGATCTGTGAGAGCCAGAAATCTTGCTTGTTTGTAGGTGACCAAATACTTATTTTCCACCATAATTTGCAAGTAAATTCTTTAAAAATCAGACAATTGATGTCTACCTATGATGACAATTACAGGCCTCTCTCATCTTTTTAAGTGGGAGAACTTTCACAATTGGTGGCTGACTAATTACTTTTTTCCCCTACTGTATACAGTACTTCAGTACATACAGTTTTTAATAAAGCACCTTTGCAAATAGTATTGTTTGAAAATCAGCTACTTTCATGTATACAGCTCTTATGCACAAGTATGTGTTTCCATAGTTACTGCCTACTAAAACCCTGTATACTCTAAATCTGCAGGACGGAACAGAATAAAAATTGTGTATCCATGAAAACACCTACAGAAGGTCTCCACAGGTGTGGTATACACAAATGTAGCAGTGTTGAGTTTGCATTTGACACAATTAACAATTTGATATCATGGACTATTATTTCATGGCATATTTCAATATCATAGCAAATTGTCATAATCAGTGCACAAATAATGAATTTGGGTTTAGTACACCATGTGCAGCCTAAAATTAAAATTTCTTGAACATTATTATTTCCAATAAAAAATAACAATTGTTACTTCACTACCCCAATAAAATAGCTCTGCTACTTGTGGAGCTATAGGTCTTATTGTGTGGGATAAAACTTTGGACCCCAGTTGATGGGGCCACTTTGAGGATGATCTTTCAGCAACCCTGCAACATTTGACAGCTATGATAAAAAATGTTTTAGGTTTACAAGATCTGAATTGGTGCATAGTTTGGTGAAGAATTCTGGGCTCACATACTCTATGTGCAGACTCTGACATTTCCCATAGCAAGCACATACAGTGCGTCTAATGTTAATGTTATTCTTCTCTAGCAGGAAACACACGAGTGCTATTTCATCTCCCTAGATGGTACCCCACTGCCAAACCATGAATATACTTTGTACAGGGTTTATTCTCTGCAATGAATGCCCAAGTATTCAGCTTTACAGCTGTCTGAGCACAGGTCTCTCAGGAACTTGCCTGTGACCCTGGCATCCATATCCATGAACCTTGTCAATGTAGTCTGTACTGTCACTCTGCACAGTGTATATACATTGCTCTCTATACAAATTATCAAATAGATGTAACAAAGTAGACATAAAGTAGCAGGAAAACAATGCTGAGTACTGTAATGTCCATACCCTACAAATAAAATTGTACCACAGCGCTTTACATTATTGTGCTAAGGATATGTCATGGATACAATCAATAATATCAATGTGTTTAGTGCTCTCCTTATCGCTACATAATGGAATGAACTATCTATATAGACTATGACCATTATTTTGTAAGTTAAAAATACTATTGTAGAAATAACTAATGGAACAGTCCTTATTTTAGTGCATTGTTGGGTTTGATCTCTATTCACATTTACCTTTAGAGCCTCTGTCGGGGTTTCCATCATATTATCATTCTTGTCTTACCATCAAAACTTGATAGGCATCATTAAGCACTTTGTGGGTTTTCAAGATCATTAAAGGGGTTATGCCACTAAACACATTTATCCTCTATCCATCGTGCATTACCTCTGCTGTGAATGCAGCCATGAAAAAAGCAGCGGAACCCCATGGTGGATGGAGATGCCCCCTCACTCCATTCATTTCACTAGCGAAAGCTGAATCTCTGGTGCTCCTACTGAAGTGAATGGGAGCACGGGCTTGTCTCCTTTCACCAGGGGGCTCGAAAGCTTTTCCTGACTGCAATCGCAATGGAGGTGAAACACCACTGCTTTCAGGATTGGTGAAGGCAGGGGCGTAACTACCGGATTAGCAGTGGTAGCTGCTGCCACAGGGCCTGGGACATTACGGGGACCCCGATTTTTTTTTTTTTTTTTTTTTTTTTTTAATAGGCTGTTACCTGCTGGAGTAACCCCAGCAGGTAACGGGCCCTATATACTTACCGTTCCCCGGGGTCTCGCTCACGGCCGCATGTGTTTCCGATTCTGCGGAGGCGGCTGTGAGCAGTAGCGGGGATCGGTATGTGAGGCCGTGGGACGAACCCCACAATCTCTGCTATCATTATACTCTGGGGTCTTTGAAAAGACCCCAGAGTATAATAATCGGAGGCCCAGAGTTGGTGAGGGAACATAAATAACAATGTACTTACCTCTCCTACACTTCTCTAGGCTTCGGGCCTGTTTGGTGACGTCGCAGACGTCAGCGGACGTCATTTTGCGTCAGGACGCCGGCCCGTATCACGTGACGCCGGCCTGGTCCAACACTGAAGGAGGCCGAAGTAGCATGGAGTGGACCGGAGCGAGGAACAGGTAAGCAACGTTGTTTTTTTATGTTTCTATCCTCCCCTGGGTCTCGGATCATTATACTCTGGCGTCTGAAAAGACCCCAGAGCATAATAATTGTTCATGGGTGGTCCACAATGGGGCATATAATAGTGTGTGCAGGGGCCACTATGGGGCAGAATACTCAGTGCAGGGGCCACTATGGGGAATAATAGTTTGTGCAGGGGCCACTATGGGATATAATACTGTGTGCAGGGGCCACTATGTGCCATAATACTGTGTGCAGGGAGCACTATGGGATATAATACTGTGTGCAGGGGCCACTATGGGGAATGATACTGTATGCAGGGGCCACTATGGGGCATGATACTGTGTGCAGCAGCCACTATGGGACATGATACTGTGTGCAGCGGCCACTATGGGGCATGATACTGTGTGCAGGGGCCATTATGGGGCATAATACTGTGTGCAGGGGCCACTATGGGACATGATACTGTGTGCAGGAGCCACTATGGTGCATGATACTGTGTGCAGGGGCCACTATGGCACATAATACTGTGTGCAGGAGCCACTATGTCACATAATAGTGTGCGCAGGAATGCCTTTTTTTTTTTTTGGGGGGGGGCGATTGGGGGCAGTGGTTCGGGGGGGGAGCCCATGTCAAATGTTCGCCTTGGGGCCAGCCATTCCTAGTTACGCCACTGGGTGAAGGTCATAGTGGTTAGACCTCTATCTATCAGCTATCCTCTTCTCTTGGTTAGAGTGTAAATATGTTTGATGGCAAAACACCTTTAAGCACAGTGTTAGTGGACATTTGGCAAATTTCCAATATACTTTCTGTACCAATTTCTCAGAAGTTTTGAAGATGTCTGCTTGCTGTCATTCAGTAGGAACTTTCATTGCTTCTGTTTAAGGGAAAACAATCTGTCCTAGACATGTGATGATTACAGACATACAAACAGTAATCCACAGAGAAATCCATAGGTGCAGACAATTGTAAAATAATTGTAACACTTGCCCAGTTCTGCAACAATCTCTGTATCCTGGACTCCAGCAATGAAAGGACTCCAGGCTGCTGAAAGCCAGGATACAGAGACTGGTGGGGTACTCCGCAAGTGTTAGCGTAGGAGCAATATGTGTGAAGCTACCTGGAGCACACGGTGCACCTGTGCAGTTATGACATGTCCAGGACATCGGAAGATATTCATTTTAGCCATCCCCCTTTTTCTAGACACTTTTCTACAAGATTTTGCTAAGTAAATCTATTCCAATCCTAACACTCTGCAGTACTTCCATAACTGATTCATTACCATTTGTACAACTGCTTGCTGGAAGTCCCTGGCCCCCATGCTGAGGTCACATATGACACAAAACAACATAAGGACTAGCACATGCCTGTACTACCAGTGCACTATGAGAAGGAACGTTCATTTATTAAACGTAACTAAGTGTCAGAGCGTAGAGGAAAGAAAACAGGACACCCCCGAACCAGTGGCTCTAGAGGAGGAGAAGTGACAGAACAGCAGTAGGTCAGCACAATTAAAAAGATTAATTAATTACTTCTATTTTTCATCATTTCAAAAAGAATTGCCCCGAGGGAGGCCTCAGCGGTGGAAATTGACACCTTGAAAAATGTAAGCTATATAATGAATTTCCTTAATTGCACTCATTTGATTGCACTCGGGAAAGCGTACACCGATTCATTCTCGCATCAAAAAGCGTCTGCCTCTCACCTCATATAACATGTGGAATGCAAGCAGAATTTCCATTCACACTGCAAGAATTTCAAGGGTTTATACATTAGGCTACAGCTGTACCGCACACCAACTTTAACATGAATAATGGTTGCAGCACAATTCCAATTGTTGTCTTGTGACCTTGCAACTATCTCCAAATCTCTAACATGATCAGAATTGCTTGGAATCAGGACAATGACACCTGAGGGCTCTTATGGCCATACTCATGTAGAGTTTGGTCATTTTTGCCAACAATCATTTAAAAAAATTACTGCAAATGACAGCAAGATGGCTGACGGCAGACATCAGTGTGCCAAAAAAAATCCATCATGTTTAAAATTTTCAGCTATGGACTGGGCAAAAATACAGTGTGTATACAGTGTAAATAGTGTATGTACAAAAGTGTTCATTATTAGCCATTTTAAAGGGAACTTCAGCATATTTTATATGGTGCAAACAGAGCTGATAAAGGTCTATTACTTCTATTGCCGCAACCCAGACGGATGAGACCGGAGGATGGGAGTAGTAGTGGCGGATGCTGTGCCACCTAGCAGGCCGAGCACACTCCCAAACAGCTCCAGTCCCACTCCTAGGCCAGACAAAGTTGAGGGGGGTCCTGCAGCACTACCGGATGGTGGTGGTAGTAGTTCTTTCCCCCCAGTTGAAGAGGGGAACCTCTCCTACCTGAGCCGGTGTGGTGTTGTACGGAAGGGCCCTGATGGTAATGCAGGCACGACTCAGGATTCAGCAATGCAGGTAAACCAAACAGCCGTTTATTACGGCAACTGGAACAGAGGGTTAACAGCAGCTTCCAGATGGGGGTAGTAGTCCTACAGTGTCCAACCCCCAGCCTTGGTTCTAGGAGGGCGCCCAAAGATGGTATAGGCTCCACAGGATGGCTTGCTCTATTCCTCCTCTGTGCCTCTCTCAGCTAGTACTCTGGGGATGGAGTTACAGGGAGCCCTGACAGGGATCTGGTTACCTGTAGACTAGGCTCGAGTATGACTCTCCTGTCAGGGTCCTCTCCTGCTCTTCCTGGCACGGCACCCAATGAATCCAGCCACTTGAAATTCTTACTCCCTTGCTCTGGGCTGTCTTCAGGTGAGCCTGGGGCTGATCATATCCATCCTGGGGCTGTAGAAGCGGCGGTTGGCCCTCAGTCCAGAGTCTGGTGGCAGGTCAGCTCTGCACACCTAGTCTGGTTTGCTGCATACACTGAACTGCCTGACCAACCGTCGCCGGGGAGATAATATCTCCTCACAACCCGCCCAGTGGCCTGTGATAGGACAGGGCTGAACCAAGTCTGGGTTTGAACACTGCAGGGGGAAATGCCGAGGGGAAAGCTGCACAACAATGTTACATTTAACACTTAACACAGAACAGAACTTACAGACATAAAACCCAGTGGCACACAAGACAAACACATAAAAGCAGTAGCCTACCGGGTTACATGATAGTTTACTGTTGCCTCATCCATGATGGAGTAGTTGGTTATCTCAATGAAAACTAAAGGTATAGACCTGGAATCCAAGCTAGTACAATAATATATCTATCCCCAAGAATGAAACTCCTGAGGGTTTCTGACAGACATCAGATAGATGACAGGGCCCATAGAAGTTTTTAGGAACTGCTCTGAGCAGCTACTCATGAGTACCAGACACTGCTATAAAGCCTTCATCATCTTGCACTATAAAATCACTTTGTTTCTTAATCTGTGCAAGCAAAAAACTCTCATGATACAAACACTAGTGGAGGAAACAGGGAGTCACACAGGTCAGTTATAATGTAAGGGGCAGTTTCCATTGTTCTCTTAAAGGCATTTTCTTTATTTATAATGAATTGTGGTTCTGTGCCCACGATAGCTACATTGCTATTTTCCTTCCAGAATAGTTACTTGACAAGACACAATGCTGTCCTCTACTTAGTGTTAAAGAAGCAATGAAATATATTTCAATGTCATAATAATAAACCAGAAACAACAGAAAAGACACATTTCTCATGCAAATATTACTTGGCAGTGTTTTTGATGATACTGTGTTTGTAGATAGATACATCCCCAAGATCCTGACTCATCTCAGTACATCCATGTGGCACATGAATATGTTGGCTGCTTAGCACAACAAACCTCAATGATGAGAATAGGTGACTGGTGTGGCACAAGGACCCTGAAAAGTCCCCTGTTATTTACTATAACTAATTATTGCGTACACAACATGTAGCTGCCTGGTTGATGCTGTTAAGATGGCAATAGGTGAGGGCTCAGCTCTTCATCTCTTTGTCAGTAGCACCTTTCACCGACAAATGAAAATTCTCATTATAAGAAATGGTCCTCTCAGGTGATAAGGGTAGCTAAACTAAAATGAGCCAGAAAACCATGGGGTCTAGTAACATGACAGTGTCTCAGGGAAGAGATAATCATCTGCAGAAGACCATGGCCTCAGGGCCAGATTGTGTACATCATAGGCAGGAGTCTACAGTCTTCTGGTGCAACAAAATGGCAGCCTCTTTCCATGAGCATCTTCTTTTCATAAGCAAAGGAGTTTGTCTACACTTTCTATATATATGAAACTTTCTATGACTCTACAGCTTTTGAGCCCCCTTTTCATAAGAAAATTAAAGGAAAAGTGCATTGCGGGGAATCTAAAGCTGACACCAAAGCCCAGGCAAGCTAAGACACACTCACAAAGCACTTTAACAAGCACTTGCATATGAATAAAACCACTATTTACATGTAAATGGAGCTCAAAATCTTAATAACAGAGATATATTTGGAAACTGTAGAATCACCTCTACAAGGTACCCGAATTAGGTTTATAGCCAATTTACTGCTGACAGACTTCCATTTAATATCAATATTATACTCTGTAGATGTATTATTCCTGGTCCTCCACCTGTGCAGATGTTTGCAGCTCCAACTGTGCCATTTCTTCATTCTGTTTGTGGATTCAGGTGTGATTCCTCTTCGTCGCTCTGAACATGTGATTTCTACTCTGTCATCTGTGCAGGAACAATCAATTCTTCCTACCTTTGTCCCTCCTCTGTGCAGAAGTGCCCTCATTTGCTCTTTGCAGGTATTGTGTAATCTATTTCCTTGGGTATAGATGTGAACCCTCTTCCTCCCTTCTATGTACAGGTGCGATCCCTTTCCTTTCTCGCTTTACTGTACAGATGTGATATTTCCTATGTATAAGTTTCTCCACCATAGATCTGGTAACTTGTTTGATCACTTCTCCTAGCTCTGTGATTTCCACCGCTGCCATTGTTCATGCAAGGTGTCCATTACTTCCCAGAAGATGTGACCACTCCTCCTCCAATTGTCCAATTGAATGTTCATGCAGTTTTAATGAAATATTCCAAAGCTTGCTTTCCCATTTGCAGAAATCCCGCCAGCTGCAGAGACTTGCTCATCACAAGCTGAAATGACTTGCATTCACAACACCTTTTGTCTGTTCAAATAGGCAATTACCTCAAAATTAAAGGCTCCTTTAATGGAAAAATAGAAAAAGATCGCAGCCCAAATTGTTCTAAAGACAAGAAGCCATGGTGATTGAGTGCCGAGTGTTCTTTATTTCCATATAGATACTATTTTCCACAACCTGTTATCATAAAGGGGCTAATTCATACCGAGATTTCCAAAATAAAATCGCTGAGTCTACCAACTGCCTTGAACCCTATGTTAGGTGCTTATCCTGGGACAAGCTCCATTCACCTGATAGATGCCAAAACTGGGTCCTTTTGACAAAACCCCATTGAAGAATATGCAAATGAGTTTTGGAAAAAGAAAAACTGTATTTCCAGCAACATCATATTGGAAAGTAGCTCCCTGTAAGTCAGTTCCTGAATTTCAAGAAGCCTTGTGCCATGACTAGGGATATAAGCTAAACCAGAAAATCTCTTCCAAAAGAAAAAAGACACCCATCTGCAGACTGCTGTTTTTGGGTTCTTAACCTTTGTCAGTACAGAGCTGTGTTATGGTTGGCTAGGTGAAAAGCAACTGGTATGGGTCATCGTCCTATGTCTCATAGGAGCTGTGGCCCCGCTATCATTCATGGAAGTCAGATGTATTATTATTTATCACTAAAATTATTACTGACTATGTTTTTAAAATAGTGTGACAAAAAATTTGCTCAAGCACAAATTACAAAAGAAAAAATGGCAAGCCCTCATAATGCTACATTAATGGAAAAATAAAACAGTTATGGCTGAAGAGGCTAAAAATTAAGGAGGAAAATGTCTAAACTGGCTGCAACGAACCTTTAGAATTGTGGGTAATAAGACACACGTTTCCTAGTGGTCAGTCCTAGACATGGTACAGGTAATTTACTAGGTAATGCCTCATGTATTACATACATGTCAGTGACCTATATACGTCAGTGACTTATTATGTAGATTAGTGTAAGCTGCCCACTAACCTATCCTGACATATGACAATAGATGGCCCAGGAATTACTCTCACTGCTGGAGTGCTGGCCTTATACATACAAAATAAATATACTGTACTTGTGTCTACATCCAGTTCACATCTGATAGGAGTTTGTTGAAGTAGCAGCATATGGTGCTTGAGCATTCCGCCAGAACAACTTGTCTTGCTAGTCATCATGTGGGAAGCTGCAGGAGACGTCAGTGATGTGTGTGAAGTTAGAGATCTTGCGGCTTGAGCCTGTCTGGGATTCTGTCTGCTGCTTCTCTCCTTTTCAGCAGCCCACAGTAATCTCCCTGAATCCTTGCTGTCAGCATGAGCTGGGAGGGGGCAACAGATCTGCACTTGCTTTTCACCCAATACTTGTAGGAAAAGGGGTTAACGGCAGCACTGTATCTCTTGGCTATCACCCTGGGCCAGATGCATCTGCAATGTATTCTTTATAGCAGAGATAATTATGAATGCGTAAGCTCAGTCTTCAAGAAGAGAAATGCTGAAATAACAAGTTGCTCAGTGGTTAGCACTGTTCCCTGGCAGCACTGGGATCGTGGGTTCAAATCTGACCAGAGGCATGGCATTTATATGTTCTCTCTGTGTTACTAGTATCCTCCCACACTCAAAAAACTAAGCTTCCTATAACATTTACTCTGTTGTGTTGGGATTATGGAAATAAATATGTGAATCCCATTAGATATAGGAACTGCTGTGTACTTGTTTCAGATAACTTTTACAGAATGAGCTGTCATATGGGTGTATATGAGGAAAAACACTATTCTGACAATTGAATGTTTTGTATAAGGCACCTTCACCAGATGTTAGGTTTTCCCTAAACTAGTGAATTACCTGCTGAAATGTTGTATACACTCTGCTCATAGATAGGCGAAGATCCTTCTCCCCTATCACACTTTAGCGCACACTTAGAGGCAGCAGCAGCATGGAGACCATTATTCAGCAGTAATTAGCAGTATAGCTGTGAATCTAGCACAAGGATGAAGTCTCTGTGTCTGTGCCTCTGTCTCCCTCTAGCTGCATAACTTCTCCCCCACCTTTTTACCTGAGACTTCAATGGGGAGCAAGTAATCTGAGCCCTAAGAGAGCTGTCCATCTTATCTCCCCAGATAGATTTTAGCAGTGAATTGAAGGGAAAAGATCAGTTCATGTGCCAGGTGGGGAAGAGAGAAAGTAATAGGCATTTTCTCTTAAAATATATAGTAAAAGGTTTCTTCTAATCAGTCACACTATATGGGGGCTTATTTATGCAATGTTTGATGAAACAATATGGCCTATTAAAGCTATATAAACTATGAAATATGAAGAAAGTAATGCATGTTATTACCGATCAAGATCATGAGAAACACACCATCAGCACACCTCAAATAACAGGATAACCTTCTGCTCTCCTAACAGGACAGAAATATGTATAAATATATTTTGACTGAGGTGTTCTTTAAGATCCATTATTAAAGGGATTTTCCCATTTTAGCAAGTTATTCCCTATCCACCTGCTTTATTCATTTCAATTGGACCACAGAAGATAGCCAAGCACTGTATTTTCGCTATCGCTGGTGATACCATTGAAATTAAATTACTCAGAACAGGCATCAAAACACCCCCATTCACATGATTGGTTGGGGTAGTGGTTGGACCCCTACCAATATGCAACTTATTCTCTATCTTGTGAAGTTGTTAAGATGGGAAACCCTGAAAAATTACCATTAGTTGTAATCATGGAGCTTGAGCACCATATATAACCCTTAAAATCCTAGGACAAACATTTGCAATACCCTAAATCATTGTTGACCTATTAGTCTAAGAGGCCTGTAACAAAACCTATAAAATGATAAGACATGTACTATCCAGTCTATAATGGAGAAACATGTTTATAGCCATAAGAGGTGCAGAGGTAGCAGTTACACCCTGTCAAAAGGCTCCTCTGCCCCATAAGAGGAAGGGTCCTATTAAACAGAAGAATGAATGATGAGCACTTAAAAAGCATTATATATGTTATTTGTTTCTATGGTTACTGCAAGTAGTTGTAAATAAACTTTTCCATCATAGGAGGAATAACCTATAAACATCATTCAACCCCAAACTCTCACGTTAAACTAATCCAATCTTCCTGTGCAAGTAGAGTCTCAGGACGGAGGCTGGGTGCTCATTTCTATAACACATGTCCAATTTCTACTGGTTGACAGCTACACAAACCCTTAAATGTTTTTCCAAATGAGCAAATTTTCTGCCTAAAAAAACAACTAAAAAATGACAACACCAGATGCCGTTAACACAACATTTGGTGAACAGGCGAAACAGCTTCCTTCTGTAAATAAATCGCACAACCCGCGTAGTATCAAATCCCAGATCTAGAAAATCGCTCATCAGCAAAGTGAGCTGACAGGACGATTAAACACGGGGGCAGATGCGAGAGGCGTCTTTAAAACATTAAATGCAGTAATAAAATGAAAGAGAGATGTGCAAGCACATCCTGTTGTTCCAGACAGCCGGAGGAGAGCGACTTATCTGCACGCCATCCAATCAACTCCAAGCTAAGCAGGAAATTAAATGCACAGACACCCAACAGGAGTTAATACAAAAAAATTGGATTTGTAGCAGTTATCTGTGGCCAGTACTGAGCCGGCTACTGAGTGTTGGGGAGATGTGCAATTAGCAGGCCCAATGCTGGACAGCAACCATGGCGTCATTATTTCACTAGCGGCTCCTACACCTGAATCATTGACAGCAGCTTTTATTTGACTTAAAGGGGTTTTCCGGGATAAAAAAAAAATTATACATTAAATTAACCCCCCCCCCCCCTCCTGCCTACAAAAAATGCATAATTACCATTATCACCAGGGCAGTCACGCGACCGCCCCAGGCACATTTTATGAGGATCCTGTGACTTTCCGTATCGCTGCTTCCGAAAGCGGAACGTCATATACAATATCCCCGAATCCCCAGAAATCACTCAAAACACTGCTAAAGGTATTTGGTTGCACTTATTAAACTATTAATAGCACTAACAGATCTTTTTTGAAAAATTATTTTTTTTGCCCGGAAAACCGCTTTAGGCTGAGGCCCCTCATTGCAGAACATCTTCTTTTTTTGTTGCAGGTTTTCCTGCGTTTTTTTGAGCCAAACCTAGGAGTGGCTACAAAAGGATTGTGAAATATATAGGAAGTTCTTATACTTCTCCCTTCTGCTCAATCCGCTCCTGGCTTTGGCTGAAAAAAACGCAGCAAAATCTGCAACAAAAAAAGCTGGGTTTTTGCAACGTTGGACCACAGCCTGAAGCAAAGGGTGAAGATTTTTGTTGTTAAATTGGGATAAATATATCATTAACATATCTACAAAGTGGAGCCCGATGAATAATTGTCTGGTCAAGCTATCTGCATAAAGGCCTTGTTATTGCTATGGGATTGCGCAGTGACCAACGTCTATTCCCAATTCTGAAACTGGCATTTGGGGATCTGCAATTGTCTGTTTGGGTAATGAAGCCCAAGTACCACTACAGATCTTGTTGGTAGGATACTGAGTGGTACTTGTTGGCATCTTCTGACTTGGTTACCACTTTTGAAAAACTGGGCAAAGCAGGTCGGAATCAAGGTAGGTTGGCGGAGAGGTGCCTAGGTGGGCAGATCTATAAATTGTAGCAGAAAACTGGCATGAGTTATAGCTGCAATCTACATTAGTCCCTGACTAGTGTACATGTCCATTCTGGCACAGGAACCTCCCATGATGTGTCAGAAATATTAAGAGGCTGATGTGCTGGTCTTAATAAATCTCCCCCACTGGTTGTACTGAATATAAGGAAGTGGCTGCTAAGTGTTTATGCAGCTGATCTGGTCACCTCTTTAATTCTGCTAAGAAGGTCTCAGTCTACTCTGGTATATATTGGAGTGAGTTCTGCTAAGGAGCTCTCTCTGGTATATGTTGGTTAATAATTTTAAAGGGGTTGTGCGGTGACCAGATGGAAGGTAACGCTGCAGTTGGGATTGCGGGGTGCAAACAGCGCAGACTTGTCACGGTCTCTGGGCACGAGGGCGCAGCGCTGGTGCTGTCCCACGTTACCACCACTGGTACCGGTGATGAGGGGGCTGCACAAATGTTGGTGGTGATTGTTCCCCCGGGGCGCTTCCCCTATACTGTGCCGACTGGTGGTGTTTGGGGCGCCCTGATGTTGTCGGTGCAGAGTCAGACACAGAAACGGTTGTAAAGTTGAACTTTTACTTCCATGGGTGTGGAGGCACAAATGCTTAAACAGTTTCTTCATTACATAACAACGGGGTACGCCTGGTGACACAGCAAAGTCCTGGGGTGCAGGGTAGACTTGATGAAAGGTGTTCCTAGCCCCTTATACTTCAGTGTTACAGCCCTAAGGTGCGTCTGGGCTCCTATTTGGCTCATAGGAGGATGCCCACCATGATACTAGTACATAATATTCCCCACTCACGTTATGTGGTCCTGATAGCTCAGAGTTTCGGGGTGCAATAGTCAGGGTGGCAGGATATTCCACAGGTCTGGCCTTGGCCCCTGGATCCTGTGATACTGGCTATGGAGCACGTGTTCCAGAATGTTCTCTCCACAGTCTCATGCTGACAAGATAATGATGCTTGACTTCCTTCAGGGCGATGGCTAGGCAGACAGGGGACAGGATCTTCTGAATAGCTGGAGTATGTCAGCTCTCCAACCTTCCTGGGCCTGTCTAGGACTTGAGATTCCTGCACTAAACTCACTGCTTTCTTCACAGGACATCACACTTATCTCCTCACCTCCTCCTCCTAACACTCCACACTTCTAACTCCTCACACGCAGGACCTTCCTGCAGGGGTGTTACCATGGGGACCCAGTGATCAGCTGACTCCTCCCCTTTTCCCAGGCGATGTCCTCCCATTGGACATTTGGTTACTATTCAATCCTATGGGAGGTGTAATGCATGTGTGAGGCTCACTAGGTGGCGCTGTGTTGTGTGAGACTCAGGACCCCCTGCTATGTCACACAGGCTATGAAGCAACAGGAAATAATACAATGCACAGAGATCACCCTCAGCCCAGCCATAGCCAGCTCTGGGATGCCACATACTCCCCCTCTTTCACTGAGCCGACCTCGGCGACGGGCTGGGGTGAAGGTGAGAAATGTAACATAACGTTAATAAATACGAATAAAGTGCAAATGTCACTAACAGTTTAGAAAAATATAATACTTAGAAACTTGAGGTAAGACCTCCCGGCATAGTCCTGGAATGTCCATGAGAAGTCTGAAGGGTAACGGAGAGATAATTAAACTCAGACTTATGGAACCTTTTGGCGGTACCATCAGACAGTCCATATAGAAACAACAGTAGTGCAAATGGGTCCAGAGGCTCTCTGGCACAAATTTTGTGAGTGTCCATTATCATGAGAGTCTCTCTGAGAAACAATAAACAGTCCTTTCTGTAAGGAAGAGTAGGCACTCTAGCACGAATGTCCATACCGCAATGGGGTAACAGAACTTCCTTGGCTCGGTGAGCCAGGCACTATGGCTTGGATTGTTGCATATAAATGTAAATACTATATTACATGGCAAGATATTATATATATACTGTATATACACACAGGAAAAACATTAATGTAATCAGAGCAGGAATAACATATATACAGAAGCAGAGACAGTTAACCTCTTTTACTCAGGGACAGCCATGGCATCACTATAGCGTGTTGGAGGTATGCCTTTTGTGGTACGCTCAGAACGCCTAAGTGGAACGAGATTTGAATCAGGAACAGAGTCACTGAAATCAATTAAATCATCTGTCGAAGGGTTCTCTTGCACTAGAGCAATTGGTGGATAGCAGCTAAATGGTAGTAGTTTAGGCGCCCACATAAGCTCAGTTAACGTTGGGGGTCTCTCTTTCGCTTCAGAAGGTGACAAGATCTCTGTACTCGTTGTCTCAGCTGGGGTCACCTCTGTGGGTAGTCCTTCTTTAAGGCACAGCTTCAGACGGTTTCGGTGTACTACTTGGGGCTGTCTCCCAGGTTTAGAGATCTCATACACGTCGGATTCAGGATATGGTATGGAGATGACACTGTATGGTTCTTTCTCCCAGAATGGATCCAATTTCCCATTTCGATGGTTATTCCTTAACCATACACGGTCGCCAACTTTCAGGGGCGCTGCATGGGCGTGATGGTTGTAATCCTCCTGTTGTCTCCTACGAACCTCATCCATGCGCGTTTCAACTATCTCTTTAGCTTCCTCCATACGTCGGCGGTGTTCAACAACCCAGTCTGTTATGGGTAGTGGATTGATGGTGTCAGGGACCTTCACACCAAGGGTTAAGTCTGAAGGAAGTTGACCTTGTCTTCCAAACATTAGATAAAATGGTGCGTATCCCGTAGATGTTTGGGGTGTGTTGTTGTAAATATAGGCCAAGTCCTTGATACGCTCAGGCCACTCAACACCAGGTGTAACTGCGGCTGTTCTTAGCATGCCGATGATCACTTGATTTGCCTTCTCACACATACCATTCCCTTGAGGGTGATACGCTGTGGTTCGCAACTTCTTGCAGTCTTGGAACTGACACAGCTCACGGAACAATTGGGATTCAAACGCCGATCCACGGTCGGTGAGGATATGCTCAGGACAACCGTAATGGCGGACAAACTCTGCGTAGAAGGTCTCAGCCGTAGTTCTTGCTGTAAGATCTCTGACAGGCACGATGACAAGGAACTTGGAGTAATGATCCACCATTGTCAGAGCGTAGCTGTAGCCGGAACGTGTGGGACCCAACTTCACATGGTCCAGAGCAACAATTTCACACGGCTTTTGAGTCTTAATTGGATGTAGAGGGGCCTTCTGATCTCTTCGACCTTCCTTGGTGATACTACAGGCGGGACACTCTCGGCACCAACTCTCAATGTCACTCCTCATCCCAACCCAATAGAAGCGACGACGGATGGTAGCTTCGGTCTTTTGTACCCCGAAGTGACCGGATCTGTCATGATACGCCTCAAGTATCATCTGTGCGTCTCTTCTTGGTACGAGGATCTGATGAAGCCTTTCACCTGTGACAGGATCAAGAGTGTTTCTATGTAGAAGGCCTCGTTGGACAAACAGGCGCTTCCTCTGTCTCCAAAGGCGTTTTAATTCCACGTCATGAAGACCTCTCTTTACACGGGTTGGTATTCTTCCTGTAAGCAGGAAATCTGACAATTCTCCTAAAACTCTGCTCTCTTCTTGGAACGTTTTCCACAGAGATGGCTCCTGGAGGGATTCGGCAGCTGTTTTCGCCAGAGATTCTCCTTCTACAGGGACACCAATAGCAACCTGTTGGGCAAACTTGTTGTAGAATGGTGGCATCTCCACCTCTTCCCAGATGTCTTCTCGGGGTGGTTCTTCTCCCACAGGCAACCTTGAGAGTGCATCAGCGTTAGCGTTGGACTTGCCACTGCGATACTTGACAGAGAACTTGTAATTCGCAAGTCTTGAGGCCCACCGTTGTTCAAGGGCTCCCAGTCGAGCAGTGTCCAGATGCGCCAACGGATTGTTATCTGTGTACACGGTAAAGGGTGTGGCAGCCAGGTAGTCTTTAAACTTCTCTGTCACGGCCCAGACAAGCGCCAGAAGTTCGAGTTTGAAAGAACTATAGTTCTGGTCTTTCTTCTCCGCGCCTCTCAGACTCCTGCTGGCGTAGGCGATGACTCGCTCTTTGTTGTCCTGAACCTGGGACAACACTGCACCCAAACCTTGGTGACTTGCATCTGTGTACAAGCGGAATGGCTGACTGTAGTTGGGATAGGCTAGAATTGGTGGTTGCGTCAGAAGTGCTTTAAGCGCTTGAAAGGCTTCCTCTTGACGCGCTGTCCAGTCTACCGGAAGCTTTCGGTTGTAGTTTTCTCTGGGACAACCGCGCAACAACTCGTTCAGAGGCTCGGCTACTTGGGCGAAGTGTGGTATGAAACGCCGGTAGTAACCTGCGAATCCAAGGAAGCTTCGGACTTCTTTGACGGTAGTTGGTCTTCGCCAGTTCTGGACTGCAGTGATCTTTTCAGGATCAGGTTGGACGCCTTGTGCGCTCACGACATGCCCAAGGTAGTGAACTTGGGGTTTCAACAGTTAGCACTTGGAGGGCTTCAACTTTAGGCCGTGCTGTATAAGTACCTTGAATACCTCGGACAGGTGACGAAGGTGTTCTTGGTATGTCCGGGAGAATACAATAACATCGTCCAGGTACAGTAGCACACTCTGGAAATTCTCATGGCCGAGGCACCTCTCCATAAGCCTTTGGAATGTGGCTGGGGCATTACATAGCCCAAATGGAATACTATTGAATTCAAAGAGTCCCATCGGGGTCGTAAACGCAGTCTTTTCACGATCTTCAGGCGCCATAGGGACTTGCCAGTATCCACTGGTTAAGTCCAGGGTCGAGAAACAGGTAGCTGATCCCAAAGCCGTTAGAGATTCCTCAATCCGCGGCAATGGGTATGCGTCTTTGTGCGTGACGTTGTTGAGTTTACGATAGTCCACACAAAATCGTAGGGTTCCGTCTTTCTTCTTGACAAGGACTAGCGGGGCTGCCCAGGGGCTGTTACTCTCCCCGGATGACATCAGCATCTCGCATCTCTTGGATCAACTTTTTCACCGGTTGGTACATCGCTGGTGGTATTGGACGGTGACGCTCCTTGATTGGATGGTGGTCGCCAGTCAGAATGCGATGTTGTATGGTCGTGGTCTTACCAAAGTCCAATGGGTGTTTGCTGAATGCCTGTTGGTAACGCTTGGCCACATTGCGAACCCCATTGATGTGCTCTATAGGGGTATTGGCGTCTCCCACGTTCAATTCATCCCACCAGGACTTCGTGGCTCCATTCTGAATGTTCTCAGCAGCTTGGGTGGAACGCTGTGTGGCGGTAGAATCACCAGAGAGAATGTCTTCTGGTGCTAACCGGTGTAGCAGGGCCACAGAGTGGAACTTGTGGAGGTTCACGGGAGCATCGCCCAAGTTGACTAAGCGGACAGGAACACGTCCATTGGAAACTGTGACAAGGCTGCGGGCAGCCATGACAAGTGGTTGGCCATCTACCTGTATGGGTTGTAGCAAGGCCTCGTAGTCCTGATTTTCTATGCCCGGACGGGCACGGCACCACACCATAGTTTCTGTTCCAGGCTGTAGGGTTACTGGACGGGTATCTTGGATCCGGACTCGACCAATTTCACCTTGTTTGTTGGCGAACTTGTGCTGGGCATTGAGTACACGAATGGCCCGCTGAATGGTCTGCTGGTCACTGGGAGAAGCTGTAAGGAGAGAGGCATGCAAGGCATCCAACACTTCTGCAAAGCAATGGCGTAAAACATTCATGCCTAATATTCCAACTGCAAACCTATCATCCTCTACATCAGTGACAATTACACCCTGTCTAGGCAGTTTCAAGTCCCCAATCTGGATAGTGGGTTCCCAATAACCCTGCTGTGGTATGGGCTGTCCATTGCTGGCACACAGATTTATCCATGTGTCAGGTGTGCTATTCAACACACCTAAGTCCCAATGTTCAAGGAACACCTGCTTGCGCAGAGTTGTTACCTGAGATCCAGTGTCCACCAACGCTGTCAGAGGGACGCCGTTCACCCGGATTGTGATGTGTGGGCAGGCTGAGACAAAGCGTGACAATGGCACTGAAGATTCACCTGGGCCCTTCTTCTTTCCTCCCGAGGGGCGGCCCGCTGCCTCGGGGGTGGCCCTTTTAACTGAAAACACTGAGGCCTGGTGTGTCCATATCTATGGCAATAGGTACAGTATGGCCTCTCACTCTGCAGAGGTTTCACTGAAGACGGACGTCTGGGTGGCGACTCAGGTGAGATGTTGAGACTTCGCAAAGGATCACTGGACGATGAAGACGGCTGGGTCAGACGATCTAGACGGACGGTGATCTGTTCCATGGCACGGGTCAGATGATCCACTCGGGCCAGAAGGTCATCTCTGGAGTCTGCTGGTGTAGTCTGCGCAGTTTGGGCAGCAGGTGAGGTACCCAGAGGTAGTGACAGGACAACTGGAGCGATGCTTGTTGAGGGTCCAGATGAGGGAGCACAGATGACTGGGCTCGGCTGGGGCTGCTCCTGTCCCAAGACCTGGATGGCAAGGGCCTTGAAGTCAGCAAACGTGATGCTGGGATGTTGTGCAGCAAGCATTCGCAACTGACTCTGGAGCAATGTGGTACCCGCCCCTTCTATGAAGCGGTCAAGCAAGATTTTATCAGAGTCCACATTTTCACGTGGATCCACTTGCACCACAGCTCTGAACGCCTCTTGGAGGGATAAAGCATAGTCCCGCAGGGTCTCACCCAGGTAGTTGTCGTCTGGAAAAGAAGCGCATCTTTACCTCGGAGACAGATCGCACGTCAAAGTTCACCTGGAGTTTGTCCAGAATTTGCCCAGGGGTTCTTTTGTCAGAGGCAGGCCAGGATTTGACCTCCCTAGCTGCAGCACCCTCAAGCTGGCCAAGCAGGATCTGTATCTGCTGTTCTGTATTCAGAGGATAGAACTGGAAGAGAGACAGCATCTTCTCACGAAAGTCCCTGAGGGTATGCGCCTCCCCTTTGTAGCGCGGCAGCCATGGTGCGCCAGGGTAAAATGGCATGGAGAATGGTAGGCTGCTCGCCATGGTCACTGCTGGATCACTAGAAACAGATGGCACAATGTCACTTTGCTCAGTCATGTTGTTTGCAGGTATGACTGAAATTAGGTCGCCGTCTCTTTAAGAAACTCAACTGCTTGCTGGCAGGGAATGGAGACTACAACTTGGAATGCTGTCCCTTTAAGAATGCTGTAGCTATTAACAGAGTCACTGTGATGCAGGCTGACGGTGTGCTCCCCCTCTTTAATGGTGGCACTCCCCACGGACACTGTACACGGAAAACACTCGCTGGGGCCGTGGGAGGACTGAAGACAAGGACAGGGAGGCACAGTACTCACTGACAGCAACTGCAGCGTGGACCAGAGATCAGCGGTGCACAGCAGGGACGGTGATGCGGCACCGGAGAGTCAGAAATAGCGCTGGCACATTCGCCTTTCACTTTCTTGTATGGGTGCGCTGGAGCATTGCGCTCAGCATTCTGGGCTCTCCTAAGATGGCGGCAGATGGGTCTCCTGGCCTCATGGGCAGTGCTAAAAATCTCCCGCACTTTTGCAAGGTACAGTTAACCCTTTGTGGGCGTTCTTACACAGCGATGTGGCGCAGCAAACAAGTCCTGGGCGTTTTAACTCTTCCAGGGCTGTAACACACTGAGAGGACAGTCTTTAGGGCTTACTTCAGGGGTTTAGGGCTCCCCCTCTTTGTGGCAAGCACTCTCAGGGAATAAACTTGATCTTAGCAAAGTCCACAATAAAGACCGATGCTCTGGAGACAATTTGGCGCACTTTTCGTGGCGACTTTCTCAAAATGGCACACACCCGTATCCTGTTCGTGACGCCAGTTTTTCTTGCGGTGACCAGATGGAAGGTAACGCTGCAGTTGGGATTGCGGGGTGCAAACAGCGCAGACTTGTCACGGTCTCTGGGCACGAGGGCGCAGCGCTGGTGCTGTCCCACGTTACCACCACTGGTACCGGTGATGAGGGGGCTGCACAAATGTTGGTGGTGATTGTTCCCCCGGGGCGCTTCCCCTATACTGTGCCGACTGGTGGTGTTTGGGGCGCCCTGATGTTGTCGGTGCAGAGTCAGACACAGAAACGGTTGTAAAGTTGAACTTTTACTTCCATGGGTGTGGAGGCACAAATGCTTAAACAGTTTCTTCATTACATAACAACGGGGTACGCCTGGTGACACAGCAAAGTCCTGGGGTGCAGGGTAGACTTGATGAAAGGTGTTCCTAGCCCCTTATACTTCAGTGTTACAGCCCTAAGGTGCGTCTGGGCTCCTATTTGGCTCATAGGAGGATGCCCACCATGATACTAGTACATAATATTCCCCACTCACGTTATGTGGTCCTGATAGCTCAGAGTTTCGGGGTGCAATAGTCAGGGTGGCAGGATATTCCACAGGTCTGGCCTTGGCCCCTGGATCCTGTGATACTGGCTATGGAGCACGTGTTCCAGAATGTTCTCTCCACAGTCTCATGCTGACAAGATAATGATGCTTGACTTCCTTCAGGGCGATGGCTAGGCAGACAGGGGACAGGATCTTCTGAATAGCTGGAGTATGTCAGCTCTCCAACCTTCCTGGGCCTGTCTAGGACTTGAGATTCCTGCACTAAACTCACTGCTTTCTTCACAGGACATCACACTTATCTCCTCACCTCCTCCTCCTAACACTCCACACTTCTAACTCCTCACACGCAGGACCTTCCTGCAGGGGTGTTACCATGGGGACCCAGTGATCAGCTGACTCCTCCCCTTTTCCCAGGCGATGTCCTCCCATTGGACATTTGGTTACTATTCAATCCTATGGGAGGTGTAATGCATGTGTGAGGCTCACTAGGTGGCGCTGTGTTGTGTGAGACTCAGGACCCCCTGCTATGTCACACAGGCTATGAAGCAACAGGAAATAATACAATGCACAGAGATCACCCTCAGCCCAGCCATAGCCAGCTCTGGGATGCCACAGTTGTCCCACAAAAGATATTGTTTCTAGTTAAATCCAAGTCATAACTTGAAACACTTTTTACACATTCTAGGAAAAGCCTTAGAATAGCACCACCAGCAGTTTCTGTTAATAACTTCTATTATATCCACCTTAGCAAATGTGCAGAGGTGGTCACACATGCTCAGTCTTGATTTCTTCTCTGCTGCACTGAATTTGCACATGGATCACTGGTATGGTGAATGGGCCACTTCTGAAGCTCCAGTGTCTTCTCTGTCTATCAGAGTCTGGTATCACTTCTCCGCCTGTCACACTCTGGTGTCACTTGCTTAGCATCTCTTCTGACAAGCAGAGAAGACACTGCAGCTTCAGAGGCAGGCTGCATACCAAATCAGGGATCTGTCTGCATATTCGGTGGAATAAAGAGAAAAGCAAGGCTGAGCATGCCTGTGCACCTCAGCATATTTGTTTTGCACAGTAAAGGCTATTCATATAGACAGCAGATGGTGCTATTCTAACATTTTCCTGGGAATATCTGAAGATATAAGCAATTGTGTAAATACAAAAAAGGTTTTCACAGCTCTCTGTTGCCACTAGTCATACATATGTGTCAGCTGAACATGATCAGTCTCCAGGTGTATAAATAAAATAAAAAAAAAGTTTCCATTCAAGCAGAGATCTTAAAATGGTGAAGAATTAAAGTACATTGGGCAGATTTATGAAGACTGGAGTACTGTCTTAATAAAGGCCCAGATTGGCCTCCTCATAAATCAGATGCACATTCCTGCGCCAGAATAGAATCTAAACCAGTGAGAGTGTAATTTTCCATTATAACTCATGCCAGAAAACTGGTGTGAGTTATAATGAATATGTCTTGGCCAGCCCCAGCTTTGCACAATGTGGTGAGCCAAGTGCAGAACGTGTGTTGTAAGAAAGGGCAAATGTGCGGCACAATATCATCCCTCTACGGTATAAAACTGGAGTAGAAGGATTGATAAATTCCCCCCAATATGTGTTATAAACTTGCATAACATTATGCAGTGAACTTGTCCATCTACTTTCTACTTCATAGAAAGCACTCAGAAATGTTAGAGATGATATTTCCTATATCCACATAAAGTGAACTTGTCTAACTGTGTGAGGAGCGTACAGGTGAACCCTTTAATTGACATGACACAGCAATGAAAAGGTTAGTAACCTCATCCTGCCATTTGCACGTATGGCATTCAGATAACCGGTGAATGACAGGTAGACACATCAAACAACACGCAGCCCACACAACCCCTAGCTACCTACCCCAGCACTAAATGAAATCTCCAGATATCAAATTAATGAGGGAAATCTAAAATATTAATATATTCTAATTGAATGTTCTCCAGCAAATTATCTAGGCATTCTACAGCGAGTCTCAGAGAACTGCCCTGCTGCATTAATACATAGATGAGGAGGTGGGGGAGGGGATCTGCCGGAGGGAGCGGCTGCAGCAGAGAAGGCAGTGAAATTGTCCCTGACACTAGAATAAAATAATCCCTATAAGTATGACCAAGATGAAGAGAGGGAAGTGAAAAGGAAATAGTCAATTTTAGCAATAAAAGTTTCCACATTTCCTCTGACTGATTTAATCGCATAGCATTAGACAGCTGGGACGCTAAATGACTGATTTCTTCCAGTCCTCCAGGCACCGGCAAGGACAGTATATATATTCCCCCAAGGCAGGATTCAGTATCAATACAATATGTATAATTACTGGGAAGGCCTCAATGCAGCGGGAAACGGAGTCAGAAATTATGCTGTGACTGCAGTTTACATTGTGCACTACAGAGCTGGGATTAGAAATGTCATGCACAGCCTTACAGAAGAGAACGGGTGAGGGGAATTGTATTCTGGAGGGATGATATTACATTGTGGGAAATGGAGGCCTGCAGAGAGGAGGCTCAGTGCACAAGGGTTAATTCTTGTACGTGTGATCGCAACCTGAAGTCGACAGCTTCTAAACATGCAGAGTTATAAGACAGGGTGCTAATATAATTCACACCTATGTATGTAAATATCTCTGGAGCTTCTCAGCGCTGGAAACATGTGGTGATGATGTGAGATGATGCTGGACATTCTGCCAATCATCTTGTTTAAGAACCCTATAGTCTATGTGATGTGGATGATAACAGAGAACAATGGTGTCCAGGCAAATCCACAACACAAGTAGATACGTTGATCATACACGTTTGATGTAAATTGGCAAGCCGACTAATTTTGGCGTGATAATAAACTGTAATATACCCCACTGTACATGGGATACGATGCTAATAGGCTCCTATTGTATATAAAAAAAAATTACACATTTACTATATACCTTGTAATGGTATAGTGCAGTTGACTATGTTGTTCTATACAACAAAAGCATTGGCCCAACAAATAAGAAAAGGACTCTCTTTTGGCGTTTGTTGAGCAAATTGAGATACTTTTGACATATACACTGAAAGCATTTTATAGCATATGTGCTAAACTCAGTCTCCAAAAGTGATGTAAAGTTAGTTTTAATGACTCTGCTTCTTCCAAGAAACTTGGCTTTTTTTGTATCAATGGGGTAGATTTATTAAGACGGAAGTTTTGTATGTCAGTCTTAATAAAGGACCCATCAGGTGCAAGGCATGCTTGATTTATCAAGAGGCTCTGCTTTCTTCATGAATCAGGCATATACCTGTGCGCCAGAATGAGAACCTACCACAGTCAGGAAATGACGTAGGTTTTGTGTATAGCTCATGCCAGAAAACTGTCGTGAGTTCTAATAAATATTTTGGGCTGAGACGTCCTTGCCCACCCTGCTCTTCGTCCCACTCAGCTCACATTCACGGAAAGTGGGGAGTGAGGCACAGAATGGGGAAAGAGTTGCATCTTTGAAGTAAGAAAGGGTCCTTTTTTTGCTCCAAAGATGTGAGACTTTATCACACATCTATGCCAGAAAACTGGCGTAGATGTGTTGATTATTTCCCCCAATTTCTTTTTTTTCTATAATGTGGCATGGTGAGTTAGGCTGCAGGGGAATATAGCCATCTTTCAGTGGTGACTCAGTGAATCCCTTTATACTGCAGCCTTTTGCACTGCTTGTGTCCTTATTTGAGATCTGATATTTTAGCTGTACTTCTATTTAACACCCAGCAGTCAGCTGCTGGCCATGTCAGACCCTCCCGCCTACTCTCTTTGTGTCAGTTGCTGGAATCTAGGTTTAAGATTAGGTGTTAGGGAATAGACATATTTTCTTGTCTTCTTTCCTCCCTTTCCAGACCATTAAAGAGCAGTCCATGAACTGATTATATCTCAGCTCACACAGAGCTCTTCTTCCTGACCTCACCATGGGAGGCCACATGTGGGTCAAAGACCTCATGGGGTTGGTGACAAATAAGCCAGGTCCAAGAAAACATCAGAGTTGAGACGCTGCAGGTGGTTACCATAGCTGGCTGCTTAATATGTTCCGTTAGCAATAGGGGCTCCATACACTAACAGGTAGGCAGTGCTAGTGGGGTAACGTGCAGTGATTTGCAGCACATCTCTGAGCCTCTGTCATGGTCTTGTTAAGAAAAAAGTGCAGGTAGATAATGACAGAAAATCAGGGCTCTAGCACAGTCCGTTCTGGATTATTAAAGTGCTTATTGCATGTAATGAACACAGTCACTTACGCAATGTCTAGGGTGTGATTCTGTCAAATCTTGTCCACTTATCATCCCTTCACTGATCGAGCATGAAAACCACAAACTGTTTCCTTGTGTTGCTTCTATTAACATGCTCTTCTACGCATCTGCCTGTGTATTTTACTTAGTTAACTACAGAACTTTTTCCTCCACCCCATAGAAACAATGCTTTGAACTTGTCTGGAGTGAGTCTGGCTGTTCCTCCCCTGTATTTGGGGCCCTAACAAATAGTGACATAAACTCATAAATTATACCAACAAAGAGACAAGACATAGTCTCGACACTTGACTGTTATATTTAATAATTAACTTATGCTACGTTAGGTATGGCAAAGCCCCTAATAGCTGACAAGATATGAAAACTTAAGTTGACAGATATGTTGTCATTAATGTGCAGCTTGGGTGTGACACTGAGTGGGATTGTGAATTCCACTTTATAGTAAAACTTGATGAAGACACTGCCACACTGATCAGTATCCATTGGCTTGTAGCACTGGGATATTGGGTTTGAATGTGATCAGGTGCACATTTGTATGGGTTCTTGTAACACAGCGAGTGAGGACCCATTGTGACACTAAAATGGTTTGGCTCCGGACTACTCTTGAGAGCATTGTTTGAGTGATCCTCTGGCTTTCACTCCCATACAGGGATCTGGACTTTGTTGCAGGGGACCACCAGATAACTACCTCTAGGAGTAATCCTTGTTTTAGTGACAGCTGACCAGGCAGGTCAATACTAATCAGAGGCCAGAGCAGGCTGAGTTTGTGCAGTACAGTAATTCAGGCAATGGGTCCAGGCATGTGGCATAGGTCAGTACACTAATCAGGCAGAAGTCAGGACAGACAGAATCAGAGTCAGGTAACAGGCAGAGGTCAAATACGGGTAGTCAGCAAAAAACAATAACAGGTACAACTTTGCATGAATTAGTAAGCTAGGAACTATTTGCTCAGGCACCTTCCTGTTGGTAAAGCTGCCTTAGATACCCAGGGAACACAGTGGAATGACTGAGGATAATAAAGCTGTTGTGTGTGCTGACTCTTAAAGAGTGTGAGTAATCTGTCAGCTGTGACCATTGGGAGGAATTAGATGCTGGCAGTCACAGGAAGTTCTGCATGTTTCTAAGGAGGTGCTAGTCTTCTCTTCCACTCTAAAACTTCCTTAGGAAAGGCTATATTCATATATGTGTTTTGAACTCTGAATCCTTCCTGCACTATGTTGTCCATTAAATTCTGGTCTCCATGTCAGAGCCCCGACAAACCACATTATAGTCATTGACACATTACTGGGTCTGACTGCTGTGACACTGATCAACAGAATGAGGTGGTGGCTGCACTTTATATTGGACACCATTAACTATAATGTGACAGCCATGCAGCCTATGCCCCCTTCTGCTAATGATCAATGTTTTGTGATAATGTGTTATGGATGTAACAGCCAGGGTAGCAGACATAGCAGGTGCTATGGGGCACAACAACTAAGGGGCCCCATTTCCACTGAGACGTAGGGTGCTCTCTGCGATAACTATGTATGTATGATGGAAGAGGATGTGTAAAACTGAATGCACTTACATTACTTTTCTCGGACATCATACTACCGACATATGACATCATTACTTTCTTTATATACTTTATATGCTATGAAGTCACAGTGTACACAGTGATCTTTGTGTGTGTGCATTATCCCTTTCCTGTGATGTCATAGTGATGTCCCTGTAGTGTGACATCACTGTGTGTATTATCCCTGCACTGTTATATCAATATGTACTTTATCTGTACTGTAAAATCATTATGTGCTTTATCCCTGTGTGTAAAGCACATAATGAAGCAAACCAAATAATTGTACAGTAGTCAAGTTCTGTACTTGCTGCTTAAGGTTGTCATGGTATAGTGAGGCCTCATTATAAGTTTAGCTATGTGGCCCCCATGGTTATTTGTTACACCCTTTAATGTAATAGTCATGCTACATTATGGTGTAGAATACTTTTGCAGCTGCATATAAGATACATAACATCTATAATTTTAATATAAGTAGTACAAGAGGAAAGTATAGGGGATTAGACAATGGAAACTGTTCTAACAACTCTATGATATGCTGCAGGTACTATGAGCTCATAAAAGTAACTTACACAATACCTGTAGCACATACAACAGAGATCTGCAATCTGTGACTTTAACTATCCAGCCTAAAATATTCTACTTCAAAGGTAGGGTAGTTAAGGATTAAAGCAACAAATTTCACATAGTGTGTGTTGCTATGTTCATTTACTGTCACTAGAGGGTGCAGCGTTACATCTTCCTAGGACAAAGCTCCAACCTTTTGCTGGGAGGTGAGCAGAAAAGCATCTTTTAGCAGCTGTGGGCAATTTACCATAGTAGTACAGACCGCCATACTCTTAAACTGCATCTACTGACATCGGGAGCGTCAGGCACATAATAAAGCACTTTCTTGCTGACAGTCTTATGAAGCAGTCCATCACTACACACTCACCTGAATGCCTATCACACTCAGCACTTCATCTATGTATACTGCACTGAATTAGGGTGGGTTCACACCTGCGCTTGCTGTCCGTCCGTTGCCAATCCAGTGAAAATCTCGGCGAACTGGATTGGCGTCAGATACAGACCGGTCAGCGGCGCATTGGTTAAAAACCCATTCAGGGTGGGTTCACACCTGCGCTTGCTGTCCATCCGTTGCCAATCCAGTGAAAATCTCGGCGAACTGGATTGGCATCGGATACAGACCGGTCAGCGGCGCATTGGTTAAAAACCCATTCATTTGAATGGGTTTTTAAAGCAATGCACGGGTGTGCGCTTACACCCTCTGCGCTGCCAATCCTTTTTTTTCGTCGGAAACAAAGTCGGACACGCAGGACTTCGTGTCCAACGAAAAAAAAAAGGATTGGCAGCGCAGAGGGTGTAAGCGCACACCCGTGCATTGCTTTAAAAACCCATTCAAATGAATGGGTTTTTAACCAATGCGCCGCTGACCGGTCTGGGATCCGACGCCAATCCAGTTCGCCGAGATTTTCACTGGATTGGCAACGGACGGATAGCAAGCGCAGGTGTGAAGGAAGCATTATCTGTAGTTCACCTTTCTTTCTGTCTCTAATCAGATACCATCCTGATTTTCAGATATCTCTATCTCTGTGCTCTGCTAGCAATGCTAAGGTGCCTCAGCACAGCATAACATGGGCAGTTACAGACTGTACCATCTCTGCCTGCTGGAGGACAGGGTTATTATCAATCTCTCTATCTCCTGAGTCTGTTTGGTAGAGTCCATGCAGTTTCATCCTACAGGGAGCCTGGTACATGAGATGGAGACCCCTTCTGAGACAATAGAAAGACAAGTCATTTCCAGGGGGCTTTTGATTGGAGCTGTGAATCACACCCCATTTCCTGCCTACCTGACAGTACAGAGCCTAAGTAGCATATCAGACGCCAAAACAACAGCATTGATTGCTCGGGAATGGTGAGAGGTACAGAAAAAATTCCAACTACACTGGAATCAGTGGAGCAGCCGCTATTAACAGATGCTAAGAACTGGAGTTGGTGAAGGTGGTGAAAGGTCCTCTTTAATAGATACATTTATAAATATGACTAGTATACTTTAATAAATATGTGAACCTAAACTACAGTCTGATAGTTCTTACTTATAGTATTACATTAGAGTAAACTCTGAGGAGGCAGATTTGTGCTTATTCTGCTTATTTTAGCACGTCTCATAAAGCTACCTTTATTGAAACATTGAAACAAACCCTCAGGTGTATGAGCAGTACTAGGACTGTCTTTTCTCTCAATAGGAAATAAGAATATCCACATTCACTGACAGCAAACAGATGTTTAAAATGGTATCAAAACTGAAACACAGATTATGAGAAGGTTTCAAGAGACTGGATAAAACCTGATGTTCTTATGCACTTTGATGAAAGTGTTTCTTTTGTAATGTCAGATGAAGTTAGAAAGACGGTTACTATATACTTTTTACTGATGTGAACAAGATTGGAAAACTTATGCACATCTGGTTGTAACCGATGTAAAAGTTTTTCAGTACAATATGGCAGGAATATACTTGCCATCTTCTAGTTTAGGGACATTTCTTGATTGGGATCTGTCCTAATTTGGTCATTTACATTGGTAATTGTGGACCCTATTACATGGAGGAGTATATTCCTGGTTTGTGTTCTGCTGCATTGAGACATGTAATGATCCAGTATTTGCTTGGAGTTTGGTGACACTTACTCGCACCAGCTGTTCAGGAAATGGCCCCCTCGAATTCTCTGGTACATTGACTGGAGGAATCACCCAGTCTCTCTTCTGTCTTCTCAGACCATTAGCATCACGATGTTGTCGCCATGGTAACAGAGTACCACTCTGGGTCGGAGGATGCTCG
Organism: Leptodactylus fallax; assembly: GCA_947044405.1. Lineage (NCBI taxonomy): Eukaryota > Metazoa > Chordata > Amphibia > Anura > Leptodactylidae > Leptodactylus > Leptodactylus fallax. The sequence continues at coordinate 3,903,144 of CAMRHE010000152.1, read as the reverse complement.
GATGGACGGTCCCGTTTGCCTCGCTGCTGCTGCTGCTGATGGGACTGTGGAGTTCATGTACATTTGGGGAGAGAGAAATGAGAAAGGAAATATATAGAATTAGAGATTGAAATAAGGATCTAACTATACCAAAATAGATGCATCACCTCTTCTTTATCAAACTAATACAAAATAACCACAGAAGAGAAGTACAATCAGAATGATCCGCTTAATATGTGCCACAATATGTACACAATTGCTGGATCACTTTGGACTGTTCTTTCTTGTTAGAATGGTCCCCTGCAATAAGTTGATCAGGGTGAACTCCCAGTAATCTACAGGGGAACCCAACAACAATTGTTCAATATTTCTGGAGTGCCACCACAGGGGAGAAGAAGCATTACACAATTCTCACTGAATTCAATGAGCTGTTCATTTATTGCACAGATGCGCTGGGTCCTCCAGAGAGAGATACTCTGCATAGCCGCTCTCTGCTCTAGCTAATTAATGGAGGTCCCAAATGAGGGACCCCGCTCTATTATTTCAGAATGCTCTAATAGGGTATTTGAAAATGGGATTTCTAAACCTGACAACTCTTTTAATCATTTCTTAGAGAACCCATCATGATCCTTATATCCCTAGGCTGTAGGAGACAATTAACTAACAGTCCGTCTGTGCTTTCCTTCTCTTCCAAGAGAAAGAACCCCGAGCAAAAACCAAAATGGGACCCAGGGCATGCTACACCTCTCAACCTCCATCTATTCCTCGGGCAAGTCCTTGTCAAGCTATCCATACTAACCCTGCAGTGTAGTAATGCTGACATTCACATTCTTTGTTTGCAGACTGCAATGGTAGTGGTACAGAGAGCAACAGAGTATGGAAACATTGTTCCTCCAGTCGCTGATTTCTGAATTTACATTAGGAATACCAAGCTCTGTGCCTCATGGTAGCAGTAGGGCCTGTCTTTAAGACTAGTACGCCTCTGTGCGTCGTGCTGACCCAATCACATGCAGTCATAGTTGAACATACAGGTAACTGCCACTCACAATTGTAGCACACTTCTCTGTGTGATGCATGGGAATCCTGCTCATGCCTAGATAAAGTCTCATGCAACATTCAAGCTGAAACACATAGCTTGGCTTTTTTGTAAAATGTCATGGATGCAGGTTCCTAAATTCTTGAACAACAGTATGCTGGAAACATACATTTCCATTACTGACAGCCCCACTGCTAACTTGCCCCAAGCTCTTTATGGATTGTTAAAGTTGTAGTATATACAGCATTCAGTCTACTGGATATAAAACATGCCACATGAAGCTTTACATCTCATGCTCACATGCCTAGAGCAAGAATGCAGCCATTAACAGTGGAAGTTGCTGATGCTGAAATTCAGTTAAACTATAATACAGACACCATGGACATACTGGAAATATATATTCATTGAGTACCATTGTCCCTGGGAATGTTTCAAGATCTGCAATACATCCTCAACACATCTGTTGCTACCTCATGAGTTTTGTCTTACAGAGGTCAGAGGAATTTGGGTTACAAGCCTTGTTTGAGATCTAATAGCAGCCACTCAGCTTTCCTGGAAAAAACGATGGCTTAGGCCGGGGCCCCACGTGGCATAAATGCTGCGGAAAAAAATGTGGCGTTTTAAAGTCACTGTGTAGTGGATGGGATTCTACCAAATCCTATCCCCACACTGCGGTAAAATATTCCCAATGGACACTCTGTGATTTTCAAAACCGTGGCGTTTTTGGAAATGGCAGCATGTCAATAATACTACAGAAATGCTAACAGATTCCCTAGAGGTATAATTGAAGCAGAAAGTCCGTAGAGGAAACCTCTATGAACTTTCTGTGAAAAGCGTTGCAGGAAAAACCACGATGTATTGCCGCCATGGTTTTTCCCACAGCGCTTTTTTGCTGCGGGACACTACGCAGGGCCTTAGTCTTAAAGGGATTTTTATGGCCTAACAGCTGTACAGGCCAGTTCTGACGCCTGTACTATACACATCACAACTGGAAGCAGATGGCTCTGTGCCCTGTGTGGTGGCCAGGTGCTGGTACTTATGGGAGCTGAGCTGCAGTATCGGTACCCAGCCATTGGAAACAAAAGTAAAGCCCTATGTATCACCAAAAAAAAAAATTAATTTTCAATGACCAAATTAAATAAACACATTATCGCTTTCAAAACCAGCATGCACTGAAAAGCTTAAAAACCTGTCTAGCCGTGAACTGGCTAAATTCACCTTATTTTAATCTGATTACTAAAGAGAATGCACTATAGGTGAATATTAATATTATTATTGCAAAAAATCCTGACTAATTGGAATATTTATCATGTCAGATCATGATGGGAGTTGTAGTTTCGCAACAGCTGGAGAGCTACAAACTGCAAACCGCTAGCTCTTTATCATTGTATCTGGGGCATAAAGGATGCCCACAGTTTAACATAATTTTCAGGTCTGACATGCTTTTAGGTAAACTTCCTTCTCTTAGTTGTCTGAAGGGTTAACCGCAGAGACGCAGATAAGAAGCATCTCTCCTTTTGAAGATTTCAACTTGTCAATAACAAACAAAAAGCCACCGCACAATTGTATCTGCCATTGTTCCTAGCATATAATTTGGTGTTTCTTTATTAAAAAAAAAAAAAAAGAGAGAGAGAGAAGAAATGTAAGAAAAGAAAATCATTTAAGGTAAAAAAGAGTTTTTTTCCCCTTGTCTATAGATAGAGCTGGAATAAACCATTACTGTCCTTAGCCGGGGGCGGAAGCCTTTCTCTAAAAGAGCTAAAAAGTTACACAATCTGTTTTCTTCAGATGGCAATCAATCCTCGATTCTGGAACAAACCTCTCGCGGCCTCAGCCCCGTGACTTGTTTTATTTCTTCATTGATTTTCTTTTTTAGCAGGGCTCCATGACACAGGCACCACTTTATTGTTGTTTACGCCATTGACAGAGCTTGTAAAGTAACTACTAGCCATTGCTCTATAACAAAGCCCCTACCAAAACAAATCGTGTGTGAAATAAGTTTAGGAGGTTGTCTGGACTCTTCTATCAAAAAAAACAAAAATAATCTTTTGAGTTGGCGTTTCTCTAATTGAATCTCTTTGGAGAAGAATATGGTCTGGCCATCTCCTAGGTAACGAGAGATGCTCCATACTATACATAAGCATCATTCAGTCAGGGTCAGCAGCACTGATGTAATAACATGCATATATGACTAACTCACTATTTTTGTGGGGCTTTACGTGATCACATTTTAGAGCCTGTGGGCGATATAATATAACCTACAGACAGTTTACCAGAGGGGTCAGGCTCTGATGTTGTAAGGCTTCTTTCAGACTATATTCTGCAGTGTGCGTCCAAAGTTTCTGTTGAATGGATTACCCAACAGAAACCTGGGACGTATTCATTTAATGCATGCCAATGAGTGGCATCTATCAACCGGTAAAAAAGCAAAACTGTCGTAGCTGCCCATAGCAACCAATCACAATGCAGCATTCATTTCTCAATGAGTCAAATACAAAATGAAATCTGCATTGTGACTGGTTGCTTTGGGTAACTAAAACAGTTTTCTTTTTACACCACTTTAATAAATCTGCCCCAATAACGTCCTGCATACATTTTTGAAAAACATAGCATGTTAGTTTTAGCTGTGGAATCATGTTTTCCCAATATATTTAATAGTGGAAGAAAAAAATGTGAAGAAAAACACAGCAAAAACTCTGCAGAAAAAGAGTAATGCGTATTCGCTACATAGGGCCTTAGCCTAAAGCTTCCATGCAACAAAATAAACAACTCTGCAAAAAGGTTTCAGGTATTGTCCAATTGTATAAAAAAAATAACCAACAGCATTAAATGTTACAAAATAAAAAGTTATTTACCAGTTATATCCCCTGTCCTTCCAGCACCAATGCTCCAGTGGTCCCTAAATCAGTGTAAGATGATCCAAATGATTTACTTGGGGTTGTGTTGCATTTCATTGCAAATTGGGTGGCAAGAAGCATCTGTGCAAGGAATAACTCTTGCCTATTTTAGTGATATGCCATAACCTTATAACAGAAATACCCCATTAAAACAGGAAACAGATGAATGATGCATTAGTCTGCCATGTCTTATGCTGCACATCTATGGGCCACTGGAATAAAATGAATCACAGGTTCCATGACCTTCCGAGTCTGAACAGTGCTATATTTACAAGATATTCTTTCGCAAGGCTAGGGAGCTATTAATGTCTTTTCAGGAAGTCTCAGCTTTGAATTTTGGTGATTTTTTTTTTTTAATGCAGTTGTTAGAAACTTTCAACATAATAATATATATACATATGATAAAATATTTAACAGTAAAATTCTGTGTAGCAATAGGAACTGACAGGTTCTAGATTCTGAAGCATTATAGATTAATAGACTATCATAAAATATCTATAACATTCACATGTAAAATCTGTGATCTGAGAGCACAGACAAAAAGAAAATGCTAATAACAGAATCTGCTATCACAGTTTGTTAGTTGGTGCTCTTTTCTGCTTTTTGTGACCAGTAAAATGCCACAAAATATGCAGTTCCACATTCTCAGACTGTCTGAATTATCAAGTGCAGTGCCATGTCCCTGGAATGTCTTTTCAAGACAGAGCCACATGTTGTGGACAAGTTGACTGTTTTGTTACAGAGTTTTGCCGCTTTTTTTTATCCAAAGACAAGTGTGTCTTCAAAAGGAATAAGAAATATAAAGGAAGTACTTATACTTTTCCCTCCTGATAAATTCACTTCTGGCTTTTTCTGCAGTGTTTGGTCGTAGCTAAAAAGTTTTTTCCCTCAGATTGATTGCTAGAATGAAGAGGGTAGGCACTCTTTGTCTTTTCACACATTTCACCAGTTCCATCCACACCCCACGCAGGTACTACAACTCGTCCCATATGCTACCACTTTCAAAATGGAAAAACCTCTTTGAAGCTAAAGCCCCACGTAGAGGGCCGCAGCAAAAAAGCGCTGCAGGAAAAATTGTGGCCACAACGGTTTTGGAAATCGCAGCGTGTCCGCAGCACGTATTTTTTTTTGCAAGGTGTGGATGGGATTTGATAGAATCCCATCCACCTTGCTGTGACTATAAAACATAGTGTTTCTTTCTGCTTTTCCATTTACGCCACGTGGGGCCTCGTCCTTAGGCTATAGCCCCAAGTTGTGAAAACACAGCGTTTTTGCTGCTGTGGAAACGCCGCAGCAAAAAACACTGCATTTTACAGTACCTGCAAAGTGAATGAGATTCTGGCTAATCCCATCCACACATTGTTGAAAAAAAAATCCGCTGCAGAGAAGCTGCATTTTCAAAAACACCCATGTTTAGAAAATCACAGCATGTCAATTATGCTTGCAAAAATGCTGGCAATGGAAAATACTGAAGAAAAAAAAATGTGAGACGTTTCCACTGCATTTTTTTCTGCAGCATTTTTTTGCTGGGTTTCACTACATGGGGCTTTTGTCTAAGGCTGAGGCCCCACATTGCAGAAATGCAGCTTTTTTTATGCAGATTTTGCTGTATTTTTTGAACCAAATCCAAGAATGGCTACAAAAGTAATGGGAAATATATAGGAAGTATTTATACCTCTACCTTCAATCTAGAACAGCTCAATCCACTCCTATCTTTGGCTCAAAAAAACGCAGCAAAATCCGCAACAAAAAAAAAAATGTTGCAAATGTATTGTCACCATTACAATATTATGTAATCTACCAGTGGTATCTACCAGCCAGAGCACCTGAGCAGATTGATATACAATTTTAAGGAAATAGATTTAATGTAACTTGTTAACTTATTGGTGGTGGAAGAACTACCAGCCATGCAACAGAATCGTGAAGTAAAAGTGGCTTCATTTTTGGTTTTGCAGTTTTTCTGCTGCTCTTGTCAAGTAAAAGGAGGGTAGCGAGTCGGTGGAGATAGACAGGGCCATTGTGGCACAACTAATCTATTATCATTTACACCAGGAACTGGTGTACATTATTTCTGAAATGTAGCACAGACCTAAGATATGGTCTCTTAATAATTGTGGCACATCTGATGTCAGCACAGCAGATTACTGACATACTACATGCCAGTGTCATTACATCTGCCCCACTGACTGAAATCCCTGTCTATTGTGTGCTTAGTAGCGCAGTGGTTGCTCTCAGTTGCTGACTGGCAGCCATCTGTGTATAGCAGTCACTAATAAGGACCACCTACTGGACTTCTATGCATAGAAAGAAGAATGATTTCTATCACTAAGTTACAAGCTATATGGAATCTTTTCCTACAAAACTGTGTATCAGTCTGCTCAACTTCTCCAGCCCTAAAACATAATGCTGGATGGATAGAATTTTCATGGTGAATGGTTTCCTTTAACCTAAAATCTTTACTGTCCATTTGCGGAGTTCAGTGGTAACATTGTGTACTTTATGTTATTTCAGTTCTACCTTCACTGACAGGAAGACGCATGCAGCGCGCCTAAAACAGGTGACATGTAGCTCCTTCCCATCTACTTTCAGAGATCTTTGCAGAGAATGACTGTCACCTAGATGCTACATATTATGAATTAGTAAAGTACTACTGTCAACTTATCAACATAGTGCTTTTTATATTCTACTCCATTTTACTTCATTTGTGTATTGAAAAGGTGCACAGGAGAATGCAACATCCGAGATCAGAATAGCCCCCATGTCCTCCAACCCCTGCACTAGCAATGCACAGGTCAGTACACTCACTGTACTACATGCAGCATACTACATCCCAACCAGCTCGAGCATCCATATAAAAAAATTGGTAGATTTTTAGAAAGCTACCTAATTTATTACTACGTAGAAACATATGGTATCATAGATAAAATCTACGCAGAGGCAAGCTGACTAATATTGGGGTGGAACTACCGCCATAGCAGCTGTAGTGTCTGCTTTGGGGCCCACTGCCTATATTCCCTGGTCCATCCCCCAGCCTCACTACTTACTTGCCCATAAGTAATTCTGCTACACTAGGGCACCCACTGAGCTGCACATATTCCCTGTCCTGACACCTGGTACTTTCTTACCCACCACGATAAGGATGTAGGGGTGCCACAATAGGGAATAAGTGCCAGATTGCTGGGGGGTCCTCTTCACTGGAAAAGAGGAAAATGGGGATTCAAAAGTCCCTGTAAAGATTCCCAGCAATCTGACACAACCCTTTTAATAGAATTCTTAAGTCCAGTAGCTGTAAGGGGTGCAGAGATAGCAGGTGCTATCGGGCCCTGGAATCTGAAGGAACCCCAAAAGTTCCTCTACCACATTCAAGAGATTCAAGTTATGCGTCTGAATGTAGTTGTACATTGGACTCATAGAATGTACTTTACTGGTGGGCCATAAGTACTGTAGTGTTACATTGACAAGATCTATATAATGACCTCCCTTCTCTAATCCTCTCTGGTCTTGACTGCACTGTTCTGATGCACTAATAATTAACTTTACATGATCATCCTAAAACCAATTAAATGCAATTAATAAAATAAAAGGATAGTTTTGAGAGATGAGATTTGAGGTGACTGGTGAAGTTACACACAGTTCGACTAAGACTCCTCAGCCCCCATACACATAGAAATGAGTTAATGGGAGTCTAAACCTACGTGGACACTGTGCTGCAAGTACAGGTATATAGGAAGAAGTCAGCTTAATTATGGTAATCTGATTTGTGTGCTGATTCTCGGGGCAGGAAGGGTTTAGTGGTTTCCTATTTAGGTTGACTCTAGTTAGGTGGAAATGAGAAGATGGGGCAATAGTTTAGAGTGGTCAGAGCTTTCCATTCCAATTGAGTTACAGAGCATAGTGTGTGACTTGCGGGAGGAAGGGAAGATTGTGGCCCCCAGCTTTCTGCACACGGGCATAATTAATGTCAGCTCGGAACAGGCAGATCTTGCTCTCAGTGTCTGAGAAATAGCGGCTGGCAGGTGGCTGGATCTTGTCCTGCTCACTTGTCACTGGTGATGAGACGGGTTTCTCTGCTTCCCAGTCAAACAGTGATATTAAGCATGACAGTTGTGTGCTGTGCCACATACTGGAAGGGCTTTGGCTTAACTCTGCATTGGAAAACACTTGTACTTTATCAGCTGAGATAGGTGGGAAAATTTCTATTCCCGCATTCTCATATGTGTCTTATTTTATGGCTTGGTCTTTTAACTACATATTAGTTGTACAGAGGAAATGGTAATTGCAAACCGCATCCAAGAAAACTTCCAGATTCTTATGCTGGTGGTACAAGATGTTCTGGCACCCGGGGCAGAGATGTGCTAGAGCTGCTCTCCTCAGCATGTGAACAGATTAACAGTAAGGCTCAGCTCGTAACTTACACGAATCTGTAAATATAGCACTAAGGTTAAGAAAAGGTTTTCCAAAAAACAAACTCCTGCGTGACTCACAATACAGTGAGCAATATATAATCATATTACAGACTACTTAGATCAATGGGGAAAAAAACTTGGTCTGATATACTGCATCAGATGGAAGCTGGTATTTTTGTGTGCACTATGCATAAAAAAGAACTCTATATACCTCCAAATTTATAAATTCAGTGGTCCCATTAAAATGCATTACCAATGTATTCAGGATCAGAATGATACAGATCTCAAATGCATCCATTTGCATGATGCCTAAAGGACTCCTTACACATAAAGGAAAGTTAATAAAGTTGTCCGAGCCTGCTGATTTGGGTGGTCAGTCAACTGTCTAATTTGTATGAGAGTCTCCCTGGTAGAAAATATCCATGGAAAGAAGGATGGGGCATGTTGAATTTTAATATGCTCAGTCCTTTGTTCCCCAAGGAGTTCTGGCAGCTGCTTACTCTCCTAATTAAAACACATGCACCCTTGTCCTAACCAAGTGTACATGGGGGGTCAGGAGGACATACTCTATATAGGGAGGAATAACTGTTGGCTGAACTAGCATATGGCTGACAGATATGGAAGGTGTTTAGACACCTAAAGACACCTCTTTTCTTCTTGATGCCCCTGTGAAGGAAGTGACAACTCACTGGGGTTGCTATAATAAGTTTTATATTTGAAGGCAAATTCCTCCCTTATGATATAACATGGGTGGGGGGAGCTCAAAATACCTCCTGTTTCAGATATTGGCACCTGAAGTATTTTTACTTTTATCAATAATAGCAAATACTTTGACAACTAGCCCTCAGTGGACCGCTTATGTTCTTGTGTGCCCTTAAAGTCATATGTACCTCAAGTCATATGTACAGTAAATTCTCTTACATATATTGTACACATACAAATTCCTTAAAGGGCAGCCAAGTAAATGATTCCTCATGGTTTGTCAAACCCCTGGATAAATGGACTTGATCCAGAAATATGCTCAAGCGTAGTTGTCACTTCCCGTCCCCCACTCCTCTTGATAGCAGATAACAAACCCTGTTGGTCAGCAGTGATGGACAATGAGCACAGAAGGAAGCCCTTACCAGGACTTAATCCTGATGCATGATCGAAGGACATACTTGCTTTCTATACAATGAGCAGCACAGAAATTATGACTGAATTTGCTCTTTACATGTGTAAATTTGTGCTCTCATAGATTTCACCTGCAAACCACACTTTGAGAGTAACATCCCAGCACACCAGATGAGCTGTCACACACATTAAAGGCTGCGACAGTGATGGCGCTATTTGTTACACGCACACTAACCTGTGTAATCACGATTAACTGCAAATCCGTTCTTTTCCTGGATAATTAACAGGTCGGAAGCAATGTTAATGATCTGTTTGTGGAAGTTTACTAGCCAGGTAAAGTAGCTGGTTGGGTGCCAGCCATTACAAAAGCTCCTCTTGAATAACTGTTTATCGGGTCACTCACATAGTGCTAATGATCTGCAAATCGGTAATTATTGTTTAATGGACTCTCTGCAAGGTCACTGTTTATACACACGGAAGGTCTGATGATCATTCACAGTGCATGTCAGTGAATCACACAATCTCTCTGGGAACTGGAAACTCTACAGCTACAGACACAAAAGAGATAAATAAAAGATTTCATGGAGAAAATGAAACCCCTGAGACGCTGCTTATTTTCTTTTCAAATCCACATTTCTGGATAATCTGGAAGAGAAATGATGGGGAGGAGGGAATATTTGGCATATTGGAAAGCTGTATTATTGCTCATCTTGCATCACAACCAGAGTCTCGCTACTTAAGGATGGACTAGGGAAAATACCTGCTATGATTGTATCTGTGGCTTAAAGGGTATGTCTCACATTTGATTTTAAGTGTATAAGTTAAAGGTGTTAGGCTATGTTCACACTAATGTCCGTGGCTGGCATCTATCATATGATATTGGATATGAGCTGTAGCAGAGTAATGGACACAAACGGTACACCCTCTATTGGTGTCCTTTTCTATTCACTCTGTCTTCCATCATATTTGGTTAGTTTTGTAACAAAAGAAAAATTCCTGCATGCACAACTTTTTTCCATCAGAAAGTAAAAACCATGACAGAAGAAAACGTCCATCATGTTGTTTTACATTGTCGTGAATGTAGATGGACATCCAACAGAGGGGGCTCCATCTGCATCTGTCATTTAATGTCTCTTGCTCTCCTCCCGAGACAGAAGAGAGTAAAGGGCATTAATTAATAGTACTGTGAACCTACCTCTAATTCAGTTCTTCCCTAGACGTAGGCATCAAATATGGCATCACACAGGGTGCAGGGACTCCATGTGTTTCCATACAGGCTCTGCATACTCTATAAATCCACATGAGGCTTAAACTTCGTGGCTCTTGCCAATACAGCCAGATTAGGCCTGATAAAGATTACTTCAATCAATATGTAACAAACCATTTGGCTCTATACAGTAGCTGCAACTTACCCATAAATAAATAGTAATTTAGTAATTATAATTGACAGTTTTTTCAAGGATGGACACTACAGATAAGACAAGTGTAGTCATCATGTATTTGTAAAAATGGTAAAGAGCTTAGTGTCCATGCCAGCACCATGTAATAAACAGCTCTCCATCAGATAAGGCCTGCTGCAGCCAGTCGAGCCCTTTTTTTCTGGGAAATGTGCCTAGCAAATTGGCTGATCAAAGTTTCAGACTATGTAGACCTGCAGTACATATGCTGTGTTGTGATGACATGTGCCCAATTTTGCTCACACATCCTTCGATTTTCATATTGGTAAGGCGATGCTTACAAACATCTGCAAACATTATGCATTGAGGTGAGTAGCTTTGTGGTTCACTGACACAAGTGGATTCGGTAGACAAGAGCATTTAGTTTTAGTGTTGAAATGGAAAATTTAATTTTGCAGGACAGGATTATTGAAATAGACTGACAAGACGAGTTTGCATCTTCTGATGCTGAGTGATTGGATTAAGGTCTCCCTGACTAAATGCAACATCTGAGCCCTCCTAAATACTTTATATTGCACTAACACCTTTATTTGCAAGAATAATAATACCACACAAATATTACACATTGATACAAAAAGATTTTGTAACATTAAGTGATCAATTTAAAGGTAAAGTATAAATTTAAGATTAGTTGTGTCATTTTTCCTCCAGTGCCAGTTTTTACCATTTGTCCTTCAATCAGCTGAAATTCTTAGAGACGGATGTGTGAGCAATATTCATATCCGTGACGCTTCATACAAGGGAATGTCTGTGTGCCCTACACTTGCCCTTGAGGATGCTCAGTGTCCTCTTGGACAGCAATAGTCAGCCTGGGGCCATTCACTTACTCCTGCCAGCACACTGTTCAGCTATTGTTGCTCTGTGATCCATCAAATTAGCTTGGTCCGGGGCACAATCCCATTCTGTGAAGGTCTCACTCATGTCTCATAAAGCAATTAGCAGGTAATAGCCTCAAATAAAGCAACAACGACCATTTCCGAACCATGAAGCACCGGGTCAGCGGCATGCCTTTTTTGTATTGCTTAGCCAACAAAATGAGCCAGTATGAAATGACACTGCATATCACCTCTTGCTTAGGTTGACAGTGCCAAGGCTGCCCAGCTGGCATGCACTCTTGCATCTCACCATACTGTCTTCTTCCCTTGCCCAGTCGTCAGGAACACCTGTAAGTGATTAGTCAGCTAGACGTGGGTATCAGGGTGGCACATCTTTCTTTAAAAATAAAACAAAATAATATAAAATTGGTCACAAGGAATGACAAAGGCAGATGTCTGTGAATAAGGATGGCCTGAACCATTCTCTCATTTCCTTCACTGATAAATTAAGCACCTTACTCTTAAAGGGGTTTTCCAGGAATTGGACAAACCATGGAAGATGACACAGTTATTTTGGCAGATGTCAATTTTAAAGGGTTGTCCAGGACAAACCATGGAGGAGGTTGGGGGAATTAGAACATTAAAAAAAAACATACTCATTTGTCCTCAGTGCTCAGTTGTCTTCAGTGCTGGACTGAACATACAACCCTGGAGCACCAGGGACAGGTGAGTATGATTTTTTTTTTTATCTTACACCTCCCCCAGCCTCCTCCATGGTTTGTCCAATTCCTGGACAATACCTTTAAATTGACATCTGCCAAAACAACTGTGTCATCCAGGAGGATGATTTAAAGGGATTGTTTGATAAGAAAAAAATGGTCTGACTTCTTCCCCAAATAACAGCACCTCTCCTGTCCATGGGCTGCATCTGATATTTTAACATTCATTTGAGTGGGGCATAACTGCAATAAGAGACAAGTTCCATGGACATGAAGACCATTTGCAGCAAATATACCTCGCCTTGAAAGGGTTCATATTGTTGGTGTTCTAATCCCCTGCCAGCAGATCGTAAGTGTAGCGGCAGATAAGGTATTACTTTTGCAGAGGCAGTAGTATGACTCCTAAAGATGGTGCCATGCAAGAGAGGCTTAGGGCTTCGTACCATTGCCTTGGTAACAATACTGCCCAATGTGCCAGCTGTGTTCTCCACTGTCAGATTTAAGCTTCATACAGGAGAGGAAAAGGTGGACAATATTGTACATACCCTTCAAATATTTTACCTTGGATTATTATGTATTTTCATCTGTATTTTTCCATGTATTTATTCCTCTATGTAGATATTTTATATTTTACAACCAATTATATATCAAAAGACATTTCCCTGTAAAATGCATCTCATGTAGCTGCTACATGCAATTGTTCAATTCCACTACAACAAAAAATAAACAACACTATAATAACAGAGGAAGTTGCAGGGGGTGACCATTAAAGTCATCTCAAAGAGGATACATAGCTCAGCCTTACTGAGCCTGGAAGTGTTCTTATATTTTAATGTCATTAAAATACCTGCTGCAAATAATTGCTACAAATGTATCCCACTCTTTTCATCTGCGAGGCCTTCTTAACTAAAGCATCACAGCAGAAGAGATGACAGATTCCCCTTAATTATATGTATTTATTCCACAGAATGACTGTGCTCACATTTACAAGATATATTCACAGAAAACAAATATTTCTTAAAGCTTCCATATTCATATCCCTTATACCTGAGAAACCTGACAGTCACCATCTAAAACTGATGACGTCATATTCTACGCTATCACTATAACCTGTTCTGTACTGTGCTCTGTAATGATCATCTGCTCTGTGATATCAGCTACTGTTCTGTAATATCCCCACATACTGCATTGTATTATCTCCTTTATTGCCTAATCTATGACATCACATACTCCTGTGTAATGTCCTCTTTTACTACTACTCGCTCTGTGATATCATACACTGCTGTGTAGAATCTACTCTCACTATTGACTGCCCTGTGACATTATATACTGCTGTGTAATTACCTCAGTCACTATTACCTGTTCTATGACATCATATACCACTATGTGATGTCCTCTGTCACTATTGCCTGTTTTGTGATATTATATACTGCTGTGTAATATTCTCTCTCACTATTACCTACTGTGTGATATTATATACTGCTGCATAATGTCCTCAGTCACTATTACCTGCCCTGTGATATCACATGCTTCAGTATTATATCCCCTCTATTACCTGCTCCGTGTGATCATACACTGGACGAGAAAACCAAACAAAGTTGTCAGTTTTTGAAATACTGGTCCGGCTATGCTAGAACAGAAGGCCATGTTATGTGACGTCACTCAGATCACTCAATTCACATTGAAATTGATCCATAGAAAACTAGCTCACTTGATTTTATGTTGCACTCCTGGGTCACATGTCTAATTTTCATACAGGTATGTTCCAATTGTGAAAGGGCAGGTGTCTCTAATAAAGTGGCCATTCAGTGTATATACCAATTATACAGTAGTCTAAACTAAGGCTAAGGCTCCACGTGGCGGGCCACAGCAAAAAAAAACGTGGTGGCAACGCATCGCGTTTTTTCCTGCAGTGCTTTTCACATAAAGTCCACAGAGGAAACCTTCAGCTTCCTTCTGCTCTCTGCTTCCATTATACCTATAGGGAAATCACCGGCGTTTCCGTAGGTATAATTGATATGCTATGATTTCCAAAACCACAACGGTTTTGGAAATCGCAACGTGTCCTCAGCAGATATTTTTTCGCAAAATTGCAGTGACTGTAAAACGCTGTGGTGGAGCTCCAGTCTAAAGCAGTTTCTTATGTAATGGAAAACAACTATTTAACCATTTACTTATGTCAAGCATTATTCTCTCAATGAAAATTTAGAACGCATGCTTATGTGATCTTGCTTATCACTAGCTGCCCTATTACCCCCCTCCCCTCCCCCATTGAACTCTCAAATACTGTGTTCTCTCCGAATTGTTTCCTTGAAGTCTTAAAAGTTTCAGCTTGTAAGAACATATTAAATTTTCAAGGGAGGGCTCTACCCTGGTGAAGGTTAGTATGTGAAAGTCTGCACAGTAAAGACAAACCTGCCTCACTGAAATATTCAAAAAAGAAAATCAAATATAGTTGGACTTGTGCCCCCAAGATGTCTAGATGTACCAAAGACACACTTCTCTTCTGCCTTTGTCTCAGCCTAAGTCTTGGATAGAATAAAATGAGTTGTGGATCTTACATTGGTATTTGCTGTACTTCTTGTACTTTGCTGTTACTTCAGGTCTGACCCCTAATGGGTTTTACTTGTCTGCGTAAAATGTAAATCAAGGCCGGTCCTTGGTTTCAGGGGAAAAAATAATTGATGTCTAAACTCCAAACCCAGTTCTAATTATCAGGGGATAAACAAATCCAAAGCAAAGTTTAGAACATGCCGAGATTTTTATCACAGCGCAGAAAGAGAAAATGTTGTTAAACAGAAGCAATAAAATAATGTCAGCCAATTTAATGAGGAGGACCCCCTGGCTGCGCAAGGTTTATTCAGACTCAAAGCAATGACTGTGGTCAGCAATTCGCTAGAAGGAGCCAGGATAATTAACTCTTTCTGTGTCTACTTCTCTATGCACAGTAGATGTGCCAATACAAGTGAACCAGTGTGCAACAGGGTGTTATAACAGCATGTTATAGAGCAAAAGGAGCTAAACAGATTGATGTATAGGTATGTGTTCTGTTTCACTTCTCTATTGAAATTTGTGTTCTTTCTTTCATCTCTGTGTGCACAGTCATAGAGGAGATGCCGTCAGTCACTGATATGATCGTCCTCTTGACTTCTCAACAGCAAAAGATCATAGATTTCCATGGACAGGTTTATACTGCTCTGCTCCCTATGCTCTATAATATGTTGTCTGCAGATTGGACAGCATTTTTCATGTGTCAGGTTCCCTGACAGTTTTGCCAATACAAAGTTTAATAATAGACAAAGTTAATGAAGAAAAGGAAGTGCATACGGAAAGGGGTGTTTTTGGTTCCTCATTCCTTTTAGAAGAGAAACTGGTCATTACACTTTGCTGCCTCTCTTGTTTATGGCAATGTTGTGCCACCTGTGAAAAGCAGAAGATACATGGGTACACATAACCCAGTCTGAGCTATCTTATTGCCTTCACTATGGCAAACAAACCGTTGATTCAAAGAATTGTGAAAGACATGTTTAGATGGCCACGCAAGGTTTATGGTTGGAATGTCCAGGCCAAGCACTGATCCATTTATGGGGAGCTATAGAGTGTTCTGGATGAGCTGTCAACTGAAAAAAAAAAAAAACTTCCTTGGTTGAGAATTATATACATATACAGCAGACTAGAGTTTCTTAGGCTTCACAAAAGAGATGGCTCTGATGTCTACCCTTCATCACTATACCACATGTACATGTCTACAATCAATCATTGTAATTTTTGGTGTTATCACTGTGTACACAGGTCAGGAATAAGATCTAATAATTTATTTGTGACTCTTCCATAAGAAATAGATCTTACTGGCAAGTGATGACTCTAAAGTCATCTCTAAATGGAGTTGTCTTCTGCTAAACATTTGGGACTCTGAAGTCTAACCCTATCAGAGGATCCTCTGGTGGGGTGGTCCCTGCAAATGTATCTTCAGCTCCATAAAAGCCCCACTAATAATAATAATATATTTTATTTATATAGTGCCAACATATTCTGCAGCACTGTACAATTTGTAGGGTTCAAGTACAGACAAAAAAGATACATTACAAAGAAATAGTCAATTCACACAATGGGACTGAGGGCCCTGCTCGCAAGAGCTTACAATCTATGAGGTAGAGGGGGTGACACAAGAGGTAGCAGGGGTGTTATCAGAGGTAGCACTGCTTATATGATGGTCTGGCCGTTTCTGTGATAGAGGCGACTTTCATAACACATATATAAAGCTGTATGAGCTGTGTCCTTTAATGTTCAGATTGTGCCTGGACATATAAAGTTAGTCTGCTACGGCATCATATCACGTGGGGTAATGCGGAAGTGTGATCAGAGGAGGGTTCGTTTTAGGGATTCTAACTGCGGAAGGGTTTACATTAGGAATTGTAATAGGCCTTTCTGAAAAGATGTGTCTTTAGTTTGCGCTTGAAGCTGTAGAAATTAGGAGTTAATCTGATTGTCTGGGGTAGAACATTCTAGAGAAGTGGTGCAACTCGGGAGAAGTCTTGTATACGAGTGTGGAAGGTTCTGATAATAGAGGATGTTAGTCTTAGGTAATTGTGTGAATGGAGAGCACGGGTTGGGCGATAGACAGAGATGAGGGAGGAAATGTAGGGAGGTGCAGCATTATGGAGAGCCTTGTGAATGAGGGTGATAATTTTATATTGTATTCTGTATTGAATAGGCAGCCAATGTAGTGACTGACACAGACCAGAGGCATCGCTGTAGCGTCTAGACTGATAGATGAGCCTGGCCGCCGCATTCAGAATAGACTGTAGAGGGGAGAGTTTAGTAAGGGGAAGACCGATTAGTAAGGAGTTACAGTAGTCAAGACGAGAGTGAATCAGGGTGACAATAAGTGTCTTTAATATACTGTATCTGTGGTAAGGAAAGGGCGGATTCTGGGGATGTTTTTGAGGTGGAGATAACATGAGCGTCCGAGTGATTGGATATGGGTGGGTGAAGGAAAGGTCTGAGTCAAACATAACCCCGAGTAAGCGGGCATACTGCCTAGGAGTTATAGTAAGGCCGGAGACTGCAATGGAGATATCAGGGAAAGATCTATTAGATGGTGGAAACAGCAGTAGTTCAGTCTTTGAGAGATTCAGTTTCAGATAGAGCGAAGACATGATATTTGAGACAGCAGAGAGACAGTCACTGGTGTTCTGTATTAGTGCAGGGGTGATGTCACAGGATGACGTATATCATTGGGTGTCATCAGCATAAAGATGGTACCGGAAGCCAAATCTAGTGATGGTTTGTCCAATGGGGGCCGTGTAGAGAGAGGAGAGCAGGGGGTCTAGGACCAAGCCCTGAGGAACCCCAATGGTAAGCGGAAGAGGGGAAGAAGCAGAGCCCGCAAATGATACACAAAAAGTGCGGTCAGAGAGATAAGAGGAGAACCAGAAGAGTCCGGTGTCCGTGAGGCCGACAGAGCGGAGCATAGTGAGGAGGAGTTGATGGTCAACAGTGTCAAACGTCGTTTGCTGTGTGCACCTTCTGCTGGACAGTAGACTTGGCGTCCCATGAGTCTAAATAACCTGGTGGCAGTAAAGGTTTGTGTCGCTGTTCGGATACATATAGCTCTGGGTTAAATAATCGCTTAAGAAACAAATAATGTCCTTTGTCTCGCAGGTGTCAATCCTGATCTGCGCTCGTACGGAGAATAATTACATTGTGTCTTTAAACAATACTGCTAAGCAAAGTGCTTTCTCAGACCTCATCAGTGCACCTTTGAAAAATGGTTTTGTGTCGTGCCTGCCGGCGTCATGTATATTTAAACTAGTTAATGAGGGTTCTGTCGACGGCGATGCTCCCCGGTTTCCATAGCAGCGCAGCGAGGACATCACATGTGATTCAACTATAAGGGAATAAACACTAAACAGATTCTCTGGAGTACAAATTGCACACAAAATATCACCTCAGTACATTTGCACAGATTTGTGCACTAGTGATATGGTGGGGCCACATAGTGAAGCCCATTCACTTCTGCCCTTAATGCCATTAATATTTGAGTACTGTATATCAATGCTATTCTCATCAGATCAAGAGAATGATGGACCCATTTCTTACATGAAGAAGAAGCAGGCGCTTAGTAGAAATGGACCTAACATTACCCAAAACAATTTTTTTTTCTCTGGCCCAGTCAGAAGTCATTAAAACTAATCATGTATTTGACTCTTGGTAGGAAACTGATATACCTAATCCTATGCAGTTTACCCTTTCTGGGTTTAACCCGATAATAATCATTGTTGACCTTGACATAGCAGTGCAAACACCCCAAAATAAGTTCTCGCTGCATCATATTGGAGGATCAGTTAGGAACCTCTGCCCCCAGTTTTGTCAAATTGTTAAATTCTGAACAAAATAGTGCAGCATAATGCCCAAAATACACAGCAAAATGCTGGACCTCTAATGGACCACATTATTGTCAATGGGGTTCGACAGGCACCATTCATGAAATGGATCCAGGGCTTCTGTAATGGTTTTGCTCCCATAACAAAGCAGAACAATAGAACTGCTAGTGCAGATGGAAACAAAGCCTAGGACATGTTTCTGGAGATGTTATTATAATGAGCAAAAGCAGGGAAACATCACACTGGATGAGACACTCTATAGCGTGAGGATCGTAAGGCAGCGACTACACTGTAGATTAATATGAATGCATCAGTTTTTCAATACACTCTCTATTTTTTTCTATTAATGATAACACAGAAACAGACTGAAGAACAGTGTAAATTGTTGCATTTGGTACATTAGTTATTCAGTCCATCAACCACTGAGCCTAATATTAAAGAAAGAGCGGATTTGACAGCAGACTGATAATGCAGTGCAGCATGCTGTGTCTTTCATTGGGTGAAAATGTGGATCTTGATGGCTAAAATTTATATTGTTGGCATCTATTAAACAGGACAGGTCTTTTCATTACATGCCAAGAAAACAAAGAAAAATTAGGAAATACTTTGGAACTTACTAAAGATGTAAGATGTAAGTGATTATTGACTTCAAGGAAGCTACTGTATACCAATACATATGTGATGGCTTCCCTCAAGCGGTGACTACAGACAGGTAGAATTTTATCATTTTAAGTGAAGCAGAAAATTATACCCTGTGTGAAAGATCCTCAGTGCGCCAACACTGCGCTGGCCCACACCTGAGACTTCTTTCATAAAAAAACACACTCACCGCAAGTGAGTGCTGGTTTCACAAGATAAATACAAGACAAGCTTTCTAAATTTTATATATTTATTAACCCCTAAATGGGTCGGTATTAACATCTAACACATGCAGTTCAGAACAGATATGTAGATATATGCAAGCATTAACAGTTACTAGTTACAATATACAGTACAATAAAATAAAAGGGAATAAAGGTGAAATGATTACTTTACCACACATCTCCTTGATGTGGTTCTGTAGTCCAACACTCACACATGCTCTGGTATGTGTGAATAACCAGTGGAGGTTTCTAGCAGCATCAACACAGCAGTCCAGCCTGCATGCTCCTCACAGTATATCCCAATAGTCTCTCTGTAGTCTCATCAAAGTATTCTCCTTGTAGTCTCAGCCCAATCTCCTCCCACTGACCTCTTACCTCATCTTTTATACCCTTGATTACACCACCCAGAATGAGGTCACCGGCGACAGCAAGTCTGATTGACTAACGCACTCAAGTCCAGATTCTTTGTAAGAAGATAGGATTAAGTGAAATGATACAATGTTATCAACCATGTCTGATCAACAGCCCAGGCTGAACAATGCATGTTTATTTGATCACCCAGGCCTATGTAAGAATTCAATGGAGCTATTCTGGGATGGATACAAAGCCCTATTGTTACAAGGTTGCCCTACTGACAACATACATCTAAGATTATAGCTGCACACATTATGAATAAATGGAAGTAAGAAGGAGATACGATACCCAGAGATCAAAATACATCTTTGAGTTATAGCCATATTTACGTGGAATCATCACACCCTGTATTACAATTTTAGCCCTTTAAAGGGTGTGTATAAACTTTCAACCTATTTACAACAAACATAGAATGACAGGGGCACTTTAAAGGGATTGTCCTGAATTGTTTTATGGCCTATTCTATCCATTTATAACAGTCAAAGTCTGGGTTCACACTAGCGCTTGAACTACGTTCGGGGTTTCCGTCTCCGAATCTGCTTAAAAAATGCAGAGAGAAAAGTCATGTGAGCAGGACTTTTCTCTCTACATTTTTCTGGCGCAAGCCCGGCAGAAACCAGACGGACCCCATTATAGTCTATGGGGTCCGCGCATTTCTGCAGGTAACTGCTTTTTAAGCGGGTAGCTTTCCGTTTTTTGAGTCTCCAAGTGGACCTGAAGAACGGAAAGCCGAACGCTAGTGTGAACCTAGCGAAAGATAGACGTCTTAATGCAAGCAATGAACATAAAGCAATTAGATAAGCAGGATATAGTCTATGCCCAGCCTTATTAATATCTCTGCTTCTTTTATTGAAGATACAGCAGAAGCTACACTGTATTCTCCTGGACGTGCATGACTAACAGAGCTTCACTAGAATAACATGCAGATACCTAGACTGAACACGAGAGGGTGCTATTACAAAGCCATAACTGTGATATTTCTGTGAGAAATTTTTTTAATGACAATACTTTACAAATTTACTCTATAATGCATATTCAGTTTGCTTATTGCCATTTGTATTAATGGCATGCCCCCTTTAAGCTAGTTTGACAGCTGGCCCCAGTCAGTGTGCAGTTTGTTCTTGCCATGTCTTCAACATTCGCTGAATCTGCACCGCACAGAGGGGGTTGTGTGACCTTTATCTGGCTCTCCATATCCAGAAACACAGGCTTTGATTAACAGGCCATTAAATAAAATTACTGCTCCCTTTACAGAAACAATACAATTACACAACGGAGCAATTGTGTAATTAAATCAGCAAATCGAGGTAAAATACTGTACATTCCTCTTAGTTTAGTGCGTTATGAGCGTACAGGATGTGCCAGATGTAGCTGGAGAATTAAGGAGCGATAGATTGCTACTTTATTAAATGTCAGTAAACACAATCAGCCTCATACATCCTCCTCTCCGGTCTTCACCAGGAAATATTTCCTGCTATTAGAACACAGCGCGCCGCACGTCATCCTATACTATTTATACATGGATCATTCCCAACACAAAAAACACTGGTCACTGACCATAGTGTTACACAGATCTATCAACTCAAGTGTGGAACTATAACTCATGCCATGGTCCCTGCTACAGCCAAAGGATCCCATTAAAGTCATATATTTCTCCATAGACACAGGCGCTGTAAGAACTATTGGCTTTTGCTCAAATTTAGGATCATTTGATAACAGACAAATAAAAGAGTGGAGAGGTTGTAGATGCACTGGGGCCTGGTGAATGAACAGTCTCTCTTTTTCATAAGAAGGCTACCACAATTTCCAAATTTGAGTTTTTTTATATCAGCCAGAAGAACAATGCACCCAGGGGCACTCAGCCTGCCCCTACATCTTGCGCTACATGAATGCATCTCAAGGAATGTGGGTCTGAACCTCTGATATGTGAACATTATGAGATAACCTAATATACAAATTAAAAGTAATGATAATGACAAATGATAATGCTGTCTTAGGCTGAGGCCCAACGTTGCGGAAACGCAGCTTTTTTTGTTGCAGATTTTGCTGCGTTTTTTTGAGCCAAAGCCAGTAGTGGATTGAACAGAAGGTAGAAGCATAAGTACTTCCTATATATTTTCCATTCCTTTTGCATCCACTCTTGGCTTTGGCTCAAAAAGCCGCAACAAAATCTGCAATAAAAAAAAAGCTGCGTTTGCGCAACGTGGGGCCTTAGCCTTAAAGAGGCTTTCGTGTTACTCTAACATATTATACTTCGTATATACTACTTGTTATCTTGTTACCTTTCAGTTTTGGCTGGTGTTTGTAAGACAGTTGAAAATGCCACCACCTTCTTACAAACAAAGACAACAGCTTGATATGGAACTTCCTGTAAAAACTTAAAGGGAGTCTGTCATCAGGGTGAAGCATATTAAACCAGCAACACAGTTAGATAGGTCAGGCTCACCTGAATGTAATACATTTTTTCCCCATGAATAGTCATGCCTCCATGGTCAAGATATTAATTTATTCCACAATATGCAACTGGACAGTCTGGAGCACTGAGGGTGGCTCCATTGCTCCAAACGTCTACCCTCCACACTGCACTAATAAACCCCCCTCCTCCCCAGGGCCAAAGAGATAGGCTGAAATCTCACCTAGCCCTGTGTTATCGGTTCACATTAACATATTTGAGCTGTGTTTGGTGTAGCAGTTTGGAGCAATGGAACCGACCTTAGTGATCCAGACTGCTCATTTATACAGTATATTGTGAAATAAATTAATGCTTTGGGAACAGAGGCACACATTTTCATGGAGAAAAGGTGTTGCATTCAGGTGAGCCTGACCTATCTAACTGTGTTGCTGGTTTAATGCGCTTGACCCTGATGACAGACTTCCTTTAATTGTTTTAATATGCTTAACCTTGGTGACAGACTCCCTTTAACCCTTTCCTGACATCTGCTGTTATAGTACAGCGGCTGTCGGGTATTTAAATATGCTGCTGGGTCTCCACTGTATTATACAGAGGAGACCTGGCAGCAATGCCCACAATCAGTGCTTGCACAGATCACTGTCATTAACCCACCTGGAGCCTTGGTCAAAGCTGACAAAGGGACTATTTTGGAGTGGATCGCCGTTCCCCAAAACAAGGGGTTGGCGATCTATTGCCATGGCAGCCAGGAGTCTATTGAAGGATCCCAGTCATGTCTGGCATACACTTGCATTACAGGCTGCTCTTTGCAGCCTGTAATAGAAATGCCATTATTTTACAAAGCATTGCAATACATTGTATTAGTGATCAGACCACCTGGGTTTCAAGACCCCTAGGGGGGGGTCTAAAAATTACAATAACATTTAAAAAAAAAAAAAAATTCAAACTACCTCCTTTCCCTAGAATACATATAAAAGTAGTTAAATAAAGTGAAACACATACACATTAGTTATCCCTGTGTCCACAAATAGCTGGTCTACAAGCTGAAAATATTTTTCCCATATGGTGAATGCCGTAGCGGGAAAAAAAATAACTGTTTTGTCTCCCATAAAAATTTAGATGAAATTGATCAAAGCAATTGACATTCCCCAAGTTGGTATAAAGAAAAAGTACATCTGGCCCTGCAAAATAAGACTACTTATGTATCCCCGTGCGCTGAAATATAAAAAAGTTACGGGTGTGAGAATATGGTAACTTTTTTTTGCAAAGTTTTGGCTTTTTTTAAGGGGTTAAAACGTAAATAAAACAATATAAATTTGGTATCACCATAATCTTAAGCCTTAATATGGCTCTGTGATGAAAAATAAACAAGTTATGCTTTTTTTTTCCTGTGCTTCAGCAGTATGTCAGTTTGCAGAAATAAAGCATTTATTATTTATGGAAATGAGCTTCATGGTGCACTGGAGGCGTGTCAAAGCTAAATGATGGCAGACTTGTCATACCCTCGGCGCACTATTTAGCTCATTTGCATTAATCATAAAGGCTTTATTTCTGCAAACCGCTGAAGCACAGGAAAGGTATGTTTAATCCTTTCCTGCGGCAGCCATGTTTCATTTTTCGATTTTTTCCTTTTTACTCCCCGCCTTCCAAAAGCTATAACTTTTTATTTTTCCATTCACAGAGCTATATTAGGGCTTAATTTTTGCAGAACAAATTGTACTTTATAATGGTACCATTTAATATTCCATATGTTATACTGAAAAGCTAGAAAAATATTCAGAATGGGGTGGAATTAGAGGAAAACTGCATTTACAACGCTTTCTGATGAGTTTCATTTTTACGGCATTCACTGTGCAGCCATGTTACATGTATTCTGCAGGGTGTTATGATGACGGCAATACCAAATATGCCGCAACCCAGATAGAGGAGACCGGAGGATGGGAGTAGTAGTGGTGGATGCTGTGCCAACTAGCAGGCCAAGCACACTCACCAACCACTCCAGTCCCACTCCTAGGCCGGACAAAGTCGAGTGGGGTCCTGCAGCACTACCGGATGGTGGTGGTAGTAGTTCTTTCCCCCGGGGCGCTTCCAGTTGCAGAGGGGACCTCTCCTCCCTGAGCCGGTGTGGTGGTGTTTGGAAGGGCCCTGATGGTGAAGCAGGCACGACTCAGGATTCAGCGTTGCAGGTAAACCAAACAGCCTTTTATTCAGCAACAGGAACAGTAAGGCAACAGAAGTTTCCAGATAGGGGTAGTAGTCCTACAGTGTCCAACCCCCAGCCTTGGCTCTAGGAGGGTACCCAGGGATGATACAGGCTCTGCAGTATAGTTCTCCACTACTCCTCCTCTCTGCCTCTCCCAGCCAGGTACACTGGGGATGGAGTTACAGGGAGTCCTGACAGGGATCTGGTTACCTGTATGCTAGGCCCAAATGAGTCTCTCCGGTCAGGGTCCTCTCCTGCTCCTCCTGGCACGGCACCAAATAAGTCCAGCAGTTTAGATAGCTTTACTCCCTTGCTCTGGGCTGTCTTCAGGTGAACCTGGGGCTGATGATATCCCTCCTGGGGCTGTGAAAGCGGCGGTTGGCCTTCAGTCCAGAGGCTGATGGCAGGTCAGCTCTGCACACCTAGTCGTGTCTAGTGCAGACACTGAACTGCCTGACCAACCGTCGCCGGGGAGATAATATCTCCCTACAACCCTGCCCAGTGGCCTGTGATAGGCCAGGGCTGAACCAAGTCTGGGTTTTGAACACTGCAGGGGGAAAATGCCGAGGGAAGAAGCTGCATACATATAACATATAACATTTAACATAGAAGACGGAACATACCAACATAGCCCAGAGGCAATGACAAACACACAAAAGCAGTAGCACTCTGGGATGCTGCATATATATAACTTTTGTTAACACCTTAACACTGTACTATTATGGTGGATGTCGGGTATTTAAAAATACTATAGCCTCCAGGTCTCCACTGTATTATTAAGGAAATAACCACCTCTTTGGAGATTGCCTTTACAACAGAGCTTTTGAAGATGGAGCATTTGCTACCCCACACAGCCACTCTGTTAGCACTGCGTATAAGAACACTGCGGAGATCAATGGAGCCTGTACAGTCATAACGCCCTGAATGCTAATGCAGTGGCGATGTGGGGACGGGCTGCTAGACTTGACTTCGGGATTTTCAAACATCTGTAAAGGAAACTTACTAAACGTGGAGATTTCCTTTCATTTCCAATGTGGCCCTAATTAAAAGGAATGAAAGCTTCACATCCTGAGCAGTCTTTGAAATGAGACATGCATGAATTGTGACTGATAGGAATCAGAAAACGTCTTTCTCATGGTGTTATTATTCTCTGCACTATCTCCGCATGGATCTGTAATATAAAAGTTTTACATAACTCTTTGGCTGAAGGCAGATAACTTAAATTATATACATCCATATAATGAATTATGTACTAGTAGGATAAATGATGAATCAAAATCGCTACTTCCCTCTACAATGCACTAAAGTGAAGATAATATGGCTGAAAATGGTGCTACAAACAACATGCAAAATCTGGTACTGTTAATGACAATTCAACATGGTTAAAGGAACAATCCAGGGAGAGCAAATGCACTGAAGCAAAGCATGGCCCAAAGGAGTGCTGCATCCCTGTGTCATGTAATAGGTATAAAACAGTTAATCAGTTTTGCCTGGGCTGTTCATTTATATCCATTTTCCACTTCATGGTATCAGATCAGAGATCACATTAGCTCACTTTGACTTTTGTTGTTTTCCAGTGTGAATAACTACTGCAAAGTACCTGACATAGAGTACTTTCTAGTACCTGCTTTATGCTATATACCAAGTGAGCCAAAGTGTTGATTGGTTGTCACTTATAACACAACCAGCAACATGAAGCAGGTGAAAAACAAACTACATGGTACCCAAGCCAAGCCGGGATGAATCGAACCTAGTCGATCCAATACTAAGCTGTGGATAGTGGCTTCACAGTTAGTCAGAAGTATGTAAAGTTTTTGGATGACACGGTGTGATAGTAGTAGGTGCTTTGTGGTAGGAAAGTAATCCCCAATAATCCTAAATATTGGGGATTAATTATTTATGAGAAGAGGTAAATCTGTCAAAAGCTGGATCCCAGCAGGTCTGTTGAACTGAACTTAGATCACCATAGCACCTTAAGGCTAAGGTCCCACCTAGTCTCTTTGCAGACTTTCTGCTTCAATTATACCTATACAGAAAATGTCGGCGTTTCCGTAGGTATAATTGACATGTTGTGATTTACAAAAACACAACAGCTTTTGAAATCCACTGCGGATATTTTTCTGCAATGTGTAGATGGGATTAGCCAGAATCCCATCCACTTTGCAGGTACTGTAAAACACTGTGGTCAAATCACGGCGTTTATGCTATGTGGGGCCCCGGCCTAAAGGTCTTGTTTATGGGACTTTGATACTGATGGCCTAATCTTAGGATAAGCTGTCAACATCAGATTGGTGGGGGAATTTTATAGGAGTGATGGGTGTTTCATCCTTTCAGTTTTTAACCAGACATAACTCTGTGAACTTTGTAGTTACTTGCCTGGAATTGACGCTCTCTACAGCTCTGCCCCGCTGTAATACAAGATACAACCACTCTGAATATGGGGGTCAGTTCATAAACAATGAAGGGGATATAGTGTGTACTGGAATGCCACCTCCTCTTCACTTCCTATCCTAAGTATAAAAAAATAAAAACAAAACTCCTTTAGATTCTGAACTGCAGGGGGCCTGACAGCCAAATTTTCATCTTTTAAAATTCTGTGTAACATATCAGAAACTTGTCTGGCTCTTTGACTTTTCAATGGTCACATCTCATGTATTGGGGTGTGAAATCCAAGTTGCAAGACTTCTCTGTGATGGATGCATTGAGCAACTATTGATTTACAATCTTTGTGCAGCTTAGTACACTTTTATGGGATGGAGCATCACATTAGTATTTCTTAGTATTTTAGCCTTCTGTGTGTAGTATTTTATATTCTAAATCTATCCTTCACTGCCTGTTGCTATAGGGAAAGGATTATGGTTAAAGGTTTTTTGACAGACATTCCAATAACTAAATAATTAAAGGAATTTTCCATGATAACAATATTTATCATCTATAGATAGGCCAACTGGGGGTCCAACTCTTGGCATGCCCACCATACACTTAGTAGTGGCTGTTCTGGGAATTGCAATCTAATCCCATTCATTTAACATAATGTAACCAAAAGTGTTGCCTTCATCATGCAGATTCTGTGTGTCTTTTTAGAATGTAAATAGTGAGACAGATTTATTAAAACTGGCGTTTTGTTTTAATGGATATCTATGCTAGTCATGAACTAGCATAAATTTCCTGTATAACTCATGCCAGAAATAATAAATATGTCGGTGTCCATATCTTGGTGCACCCTGCTCAGCCCACATTCAAGGAAAGTGCCAAGTGAGGTGCAGAGAGGCGGATGTGATACATCTTTAGCGCAAGAAAGTGCCTTGTGCTAAAGATGCACCACATTATCACCTATCTATGCATACATGGGATGATAAATTCCTCCTGTCTCTTTTTGTGCTTTCTGAGGAGGCAGGTTCTCCTTTGGGTGACAGATGTTACCACTGCTTCCTACCCACTGAAATACTGAGTGAGAAACTGCAGCTCCATCACCCTCCTCCCTGTATTCTAATTACATTCTTTACATTATAGAGATATTTTGATGACTTTGTAGAAATCAAAATGGAAACTACAGGCTGTCAGAGGATGTTCTTCAATGTTTCTTATATTAAAATACTGTGCTGGCCAAAAGTATTGGCACCCCTGCAATTCTGTCAGATAATACTCAATTTCTTCCAGAAAATGATTGCAATCACAAATGCTTTGATAATAATATCTTCATTTATTTTGCTTGCAATGAAAAAACACAAAAGAGAATGAAAAAAAAAGTCAAATCATTGATCATTTTACACAAAACTCCAAAAATGGGCCGGACAAAAGTATTGGCACCCTCAGCCTAATACTTGGTAGCACAACCTTTAGGCAAAATAACTGTGAACAACCGCTTCCGGTAACCATCAATGAGTTTCTTACAATGCTCTGCTGGAATTTTAGACCATTCTTCTTTGGCAAATTTCTCCAGGTCCCTGAGATTTGAAGGGTGCCTTCTCCAAACTGCCATTTTGAGATCTCTCCACAGGTGTTCTATGGGATTCAGGTCTGGACTCATTGCTGGCCACTTTAGAAGTCTCCAGTGCTTTCTCTCAAACCATTTTCTAGTGCTTTTTGAAGTGTGTTTTGGGTCATTGTCCTGCTGGAAGACCCATGACCTCTGAGGGAGACCCAGCTTTCTCACACTGGGCCCTACATTATGCTGCAAAATTTGTTGGTAGTCTTCAGACTTCATAATGCCATGCACACAGTCAAGCAGTCCAGTGCCAGAGGCAGCAAAGCAACCCCAAAACATCAGGGAACCTCCGCCATGTTTGACTGTAGGGACCGTGTTCTTTTCTTTGAAGGCCTCTTTTTTTTTCCTGTAAACTCTATGTTGATGCCTTTTCCCAAAAAGCTCTATTTTTGTCTCATCTGACCAGAGAACATTCTTCCAAAAAGTTTTTGGCTTTCTCAGGTAAGTTTTGGCAAACTCCAGCCTGGCTCTTTTATGTCTCTGGGTCAGAAGTGGGGTCTTCCTGGGTATCCTACCATAGAGTCCCTTTTCATTCAGACGCCGACGGATAGTACGGGTTGACACTGTTGTACCCTCGGACTGCAGGGTACCTAGAACTTGTTTGGATGTTAGTCAAGATTCTTTAGCCACCATCCGCACAATCTTTCGTTGAAATCTCTCGTCAATTTTTCTTTTCCGTCCACATCTAGGGAGGTTAGCCACAGTGCCATGGGCTTTAAACTTCTTGATGACACTGCGCACGGTAGACACAGGAACATTCAGGTCTTTGGAGATGAACTTATAGCCTTGAGATTGCTCATGCTTCCTCACAATTTTGCTTCACAAGTCCTCAGACAGTTCTTTGGTCTTCTTTCTTTTCTCCATGCTCAATGTGGTGCACACAAGGACACAGGACAGAGGTTGAGTCAACTTTAATCCATTTCAACTGGCTGCAAGTGTGATTTAGTTATTGCCACCACCTGTTATGTGCCACAGGTAAGTAACAGGTGCTGTTAATTACACAAATTAGAGAAGCATCACATGATTTTTCAAAGGGTGCCAATACTTTTGTCCACCCCCTTTTTTATGTTTGGTGTGGAATTATATCCAATTTGGCTTTTTGACAATTCTTTTTGTGGTTTTCCATTGAAGACAAATTAAATGAAGATATTATTACCAAAGCATTTGTGATTGCAATCATTTTCTGGAAGAAATTAAGTATTATCTGACAGAATTGCAGGGGTGCCAATACTTTTGGCCAGCACTGTATATTTCTGATGTCTGCAAAATAAATGATAGACTTAAACATGTGAGTATTTTTTTCCTTATACCAATGCTATATTTAGTTTTATATACCGCTTACATGGCTTTCGCAGGCAACCATTTACTAAATGTAGAAGAGGGAGGAAGAGCGTATCATGAATGAAGATGAAGTAGGGGGGATCTGTTCTCGACAAGATGGATCCGAGATGCCTCTGGGGATATAATGTACCTCATCTGCATATTCTAATTGAAATGCTTTCAGGTTTACCGCAAGAATGAACAACGCAGGCAAAGTTTCTGCTGATTCAAAGGCAAAAGTGTGTGCAGTGGGCAAAGTTTACTCGGCAAGAGGAGGTGTGCAGAATATCCCCAGGCCGCACTAAATGGAAAGCGCTCAGCCATGTAACACTGATGAATACACAATCAAAACCTAACCCAGTTTACAATTTGGCTTTCAATGTCTCTGTGAGTTTCTCACTTTCATTTCTAAAAACGCGTGAAGGGAGATATTTTTTCCAGTGAGTAAAAACACTGTCAGCATTAGTTGTGGTGTAGATGCTTATATTCCATAGAAACATGATCTATGATACATGAATGATCTCAGTATGTGTGTAAAATGCTGTGAAAGATGTCACTACCTTGTGCTTTCTGATGACAATGGTATTTCATTACAATGTGCTATCCTTCAAGGAACTGACATTTATGCCAGATCTTCCAAAAATAACTACTGCTTCTCTGCTTCATTGTTCTTTTAGCCACACTGCGATCGCAGCAAAACTTGCAGTAAAAGTCACAATGGTACAAGCAACATTTTTTTATTGAATTAAACTTTTTAATTGTAAGAAACCAGAAAAATGATTTACACCAAGTCTTATCCTAATATACATTATTAGGCTGTGGTGACCTGCTTACAGAGCGCCATTCATCTTCTCCTTACACGTACAGTCCATTGCTACCACTAGGGGGATGTTCTGTACACTTACCCGACTGGCTGCCAATAATTGATTGTGCCCTGGTGGCAGGGCACAGGAAGTCAAGTAATTACTTGGGAATAGCAGAATGTTAATGTGTAGCCTTATCAAGAATATTCAAAAAATCCTTCAAATGGTTAATTCTGCTTGTTTCCTAAAAATAAAGAGTACCTGTACTTTAATGTTTCCCATAACTACAATACTTGCTACTGAAAATGTGTTCTTAGTCTCAATACAGTCAATTGGTTCAGAAAGACCACGGATACTCCCAAAAGCATGCTGCAACCAAAGGTCAATACCCTTTTCTGCAAAGATGAGGAATGTCTGTGGATGGGTCACGATTCCTTATAAAAAAAAAGTTTTTGATCTTGCTTATATCCTTAGATTTTTTTGTAAGGTCTGTTAGTGAGTAAGGAACTTAAAGAGGCGTAACCCTCAATAGGTGGCAGCAGAAAAACATTTTTCCTTCATTCTAGAGGAAATCCATTTTGCATACCTTTTCCCTAGGGAACATTGCCTGGTCTATAAGACTCCCTATGCTAACTTGGAAGTCTCTGCAAGGAGGAACACTATTCCCTCCGACCCACCTCAGTGGCCTCAAAACCAGTACCCTGTACTTCATTGGTGACCATGAAATACGTTGTTTGCGTTATGAAGTAGGGAAATTTCTGGTTTGCTTAGTCTTGTCAAAAGGTTGAATACTGGCTTATAGGGTAGCTACCCCAGTAGTTGGCAATAGAGAAACAGTTTTCCTTTCTACTGGAGGAGAACTACTGTGACCGATGAATGCAACATGGTCTGTAACTAAGAACCAAATAAAATGAATGGTGAATATAAAAGAAATGATTCATTACTATTACACATATCGCCACTGTGGTAAATAAACATGGTAAAAAATGCCATGTTAGGTATTTGGAAATAGGTTTCTAAACCAGATAACCCCTTTGATAATGTGATACATTCAGTATTTCAACTCCTACATTTCTGAATGATCCCACCATTAACCCTGATACATTCTTGACAGGAAACAAATCATCAACCTAAAAGCAGAAGTTTAGTTGTTGAACGTTGCAGAGTCCTGATGTGTCATTCCCACATAATAGACCTGTAGAAGTGATTCATTGTTACATAAGTAGAGAACAGTAACAGCTGATGTATCACATTGCTTTATAATGTATTTTACATGCTGGGCTGTAATTACAGCTACCATTTACCTATCTACTGCTTGACAATAAACCTCAAATTAGCTATTTTGCATGTTTACCTAAACACTTTCATCCATATTTTATGTAAAGGAGGAAAATTTGCAAAAAAAAACCCCATTAAAATAGAAAAAACTAAAATGACTTTTAGTTTTAACACCTAGAAATTTGGTATTTGATGTAGATATCAAAAGAAATATGTGCGTGGGGATGGGGAAGGAGGCAACTTTTGGGAAGCACTTTATTCAAGCTACAAACCCTCTCAATCAGCAAGGAACCTTATAAAGTCCAATGGGAACACCTTTAATCCACTGAGAAACTCTTCAATCCTTTGGGAACCCTTTCAAACCAGAATGGAATCTGTTTAATTAAGTGAAAGACCCTGAAAATCACCATTTGAACCATTTTGATTGTCACGGAATGCAGGTTATGGACCTAGTGTACCAGAAAACCCCCCGAAAAGCGGCTTGAATTTAGTCTCTTCCAAGGACGTTGCATAAGCAAGCCTCTTGGTGCTTTGGTGCTTTCCCTTTTACCCCTGTATGGTAATCTGGACTATACTGCGTGAAAATTATCAGGCTGCTACCAGTTAGAATGGTCCCAGTGTAATTAGCAGCTGGCAAGGCTTAGAGAGACACTGATGTGTAGCACTAAAGGGTCATACAGGATTGTAGTGAAGGATGGGTCAAATGTCAGGGCAGGTGGCAAGGTTTCAGCATCAGAAATCAGATAGAAGAGAGATTTCAGACAGGAGTGATGTCATGAATTAGTGCATGGGTCAGACAATACACCAAGCAGCACTAAGCAAAACCATCACATACAACCTAACTACTCAGGAACCTGTGAGGGGAATGGTTGAACCTAAATAGCCAAGAAGACTTAGGAAACATTAAGGCTGGGGCCTCACGTGGCGTAAACGCCACAGTCACTGCAAGGTGGATGGTAGTCTAGCAAATCCCATCCACACCTTGCGAAAAAATACACAGTGCGGATACGTTGCAATTTGCAAAACCGCTGCGGTTTTGAAAATTGTAGCATGTCAATTATACCTATGGAAACATCGGTGCTTTCCCTATAGGTATAATGGAAGCAGAAAGTCCATAGAAGAAACCTCTGTAGACTTTCTGTGAAAAGCGCTGTGGGAAAAACTGTGATGCTTTGCCACCGCGGTTTTTCCCACATCGTTTTTTTGCTGCAGCCCGCCACGTGGGGCTTTAGCCTAAAAAAACCCGTTGCAGAAACACAGCTTTTTATGTTGCATATTTTGCTGCGTTTTTTTGAGCCAAAGCCAAGAATGGCTACAAAACGAATGGAAAATATATATGAAGTCCTTCCCTTGTACTTCTACATTTTGCTCAATCCACTCCTGGCTTTGCCTAAAAAAAGATAACAAAATCTGCAAACAAAAAGGCTGTGTTTCTGCAACGTGGGGCCTTAGCCTAAAGGTTGGAAATGCTTCTTTTATGAATAAACAAACATGACTGAGGATCTTTATGTGTGTTTGGACCATTTTTAACATTCCTTCTATTTTCAGGGTCATGCAATATGTGCATACCTGGTTTCTACTTCCTGATTGCGGGAGTGTCAATGCTTTTCCAGACAGCCCCTCCCAGCAGTTTTTAAATATATTTATGTATATAAATATATACAGTGGGGAAAAAAAGTATTTAGTCAGCCACCAATTGTGCAAGTTCTCCCACTTAAAAAGATGAGAAAGGCCTGTAATTGTCATCATAGGTAGACCTCAACTATGAGAGACAAAATGAGAAAACAAATCCAGAAAATCACATTTGTCTGATTTTTAAATAATTTATTTGCAAATTATGGTGGAAAATAAGTATTTGGTCAATAACAAAAGTTCATCTCAATACTTTGTTATACATCCTTTGTTGGCAATGACTTAGGTCAAACGTAAGTTGTAAGTCTTCACAAGGTTGGCACACACTGTTGCTGGTATGTTGGCCCATTCCTCCATGCAGATCTCCTCTAGAGCAGTGATGTTTTGGGGCTGTCGCTGGGCAACACGGACTTTCAACTCCCTCCAAAGGTTTTCTATGGGGTTGAGATCTGGAGACTGGCTAGGCCACTCCAGGACCTTGAAATGCTTCTTTCGAAGCCACTCCTTCGTTGCCCTGGTGGTTTGCTTAGGATCATTGTCATGTTGAAAGACCCAGCCATGTTTCATCTTCAATGCCCTTGCTGATGGAAGGAGGTTTGCACTCAAAATCTCACGATACATGGCCCCATTAATTCTTTCATGTAAACGGATCAGTCGTCCTGGTCCCTTTGCAGAGAAACAGCCCCAAAGCATGATGTTGCCACCCCCATGCTTCACAGTAGGTATGGTGTTTTTTGGATGCAACTCAGCATTCACTCTCCTCCAAACACGACGAGTTGTGTTTCTACCAAACAGTTCTACTTTGGTTTCATCTGACCATATGACATTCTCCCAATACTCTTCTAGAACATCCAAATGCTCTCTAGAAAACTTCAGACGGGCCCTGGTTTAAGCAGGGGGACACATCTGGCACTGCAGGATCTGAATCCCTGGCGGAGTAGTGTGTTACTGACGGTAGCCTTTGTTACGTTAGTCCCAGCTTTCTGCAGGTCGTTCACTAGGTCCCCCCGTGTGGTTGTGGGATTTTTGCTCACCGTTCTTGTGATCATTTTGACTCCACTGGGTGAGATCTTGCGTGGAGCACCTGATCGAGGGAGATTATCAGTGGTCTTGTATGTCTTCCATTTTCTAATTATTGCTCCCACAGTTGATTTTTTCACACCAAGCTGCTTGCCTATTGCAGATTCAGTCTTCCCAGCCTGGTGCAGGTCTACAATTTTGTTTCTGGTGTCCTTCAACAGCTTGTTGGTCTTCACCATACTGGAGTTTGGAGCGTGACTGTTTGAGGTTGTGGACAGGTGTCTTTTATACTGAAAATTTCAAACAGGTGCCATTACTACAGGTAATGAGTGGAGGACAGAGGAGCCTCTTAACCCCTTCAGGTCTGAGCCCAAAAGTGTGTTAAAGACCAGGCCTCATTTTTCAAAACTGACATATGTCACTTTATATGGCAATAACTTTAAGACGCTTTAACTTGCACGAGTGATTTTGAGACTGTTTTTTCGTGAGACATTGTACTTCATGTTAGTGGTAAACATTGATCAATATTTTTGTATTTATTTATAAAAAAATAGGAAATTTGATGGAAATTTGGAAAAAAAAAAATCGCAATTTTCAAAATGTGAAATGCTCTGCTTTTCAAACAGATAGTCATACCACCCAAATAAGTTAATAAATATTATCTTTTTTTTATATGTCCCACTAAGAGACCTGAACCAACGATAGTCTAATCACTGATTCAGCACTATAGACTGCAATACACGTGTATTGCAGTCTATACAGGAATTCAGCCTATGTAGACATAGGCTGATTTCCAGAGGTCCCGGTAGAATCAACCAGGTAGTGGGGGCTTCAGGCAGCCTGGGGTCACTGGCCAGACCCCAGGCGGCATATTATAGATATCGGCACCCCTCGATCTCGCCGCAGGGAGTACCGGGGGCGGCAACATGGCGGAACCCCTTGGATGCCGCGGTCATGTTTGACCGCGGCATCCAAGGGGTTAAATCCCCGATCGGCACTTGTTGCCGATCGGAGGTTAAGGAGCAGGGTGTTAGCTGTCAGTTACAGCTAACACCTTCTCCCGATGCTGCCCGCGGCACTCAGTGCCACTAGCAAACACTTAAAATGTCGTGGTCGCTATTGACCGTGGCATCTTAAGGGTTAAACAGCGGGGATCGGTGTTATCACTGGTCCCCACTGTTGCAGCGGGAGCCTGGCTGTCAAATACAGCCGGGCTCCCACGGTGATCGCACAGGCTCTGCTTCTGAGCCCGCTCGATCACCGTCACGTACCTGTACGTGGGGATGCGGTAACTAACCACATTCTCCCACGTACATGTACGTGAGAATGCGTGAAGGGGTTAAAGAAGAAGTTACAGGTCTGTGAAAGCCATAAATCTTGCTTGTTTGTAGGTGACCAAATACTTATTTTCCACCATAATTTGCAAATAAATTCTTAAAAAAAAATCAGACAATGTGATTTTCTGGATTTATTTTCTCATTTTGTCTCTAATAGTTGAGGTCTACCTATGATGTCAATTAGAGGCCTCTCATCTTTTTAAGGTGAGAGAACTTGCACAATTGGTGGCTGACTAAATACATATATATACATATATATATATATATATATATTGACTGAGAATGTCTGTAAAGCACAATCACACAATCTGGTCCCATGATACAACACTTCCTGGTAAGGTTGAGTTCCCACGTTGCAGTTCTGCACAAAAAAAATGTATTTTTGTCAGGAAACCAAATGTGTTTTGTTTTTTTTAAATGCATGGAGTTTTTGAAACCCACACATGCTTTTTAAAGCATGCAGTTTTCCCTGTATGATGCTAATGATAAAACATTCACATCTTTTGCACATGATGCTTATCTCCTTTACTCTTCCTATGCATTTCCCTAATGCTGCCAGCCTGTCAGTGTCTATTAAACCCTCTGACCTCTCACGGAAGAATGCCTGATGGAGACTGGGGACAGGTTAGAATAGTTAAAAATAAATAAAAATAAAAAATGTGTTTTTCTGCCTTGCTGCTTCTGCTGCCTCTAATCACTGCTGTGAACCAGGTGCTGGCTTGTCTGGTGATAAGGACCAGCCTCCACCTCCTCCTGGTATGCTCTGGCAGTCAGTAAGGTTTAGATAAATGCTGCTTTCATCAGTAATGACATCACGGTTAAGGTGGGTGTGGCTAACAACTGAAGTCATGTGCTCAATGAACGGCACATGATCAGGACCAGTAAGGAAGTGAATGTAACAGAGACTGTGTTGGTCACACATTTGTGCAAATGAGTAGAAAATTTGTATTTGGCCTCAATCAGAAAAATTCATTTCGGTAAGTAAAAAGTACATTTCTTGTCTACCTGTTAACAAAAAAAAAAAAAAAAAAAAATCTCAGAAAACCCCTTTAAGAGATGTGCACTGGCCTATTAAGAGAACATGACGGCTGACACATGCACCCTATGAGTGCAGCAGAGACAGGCAAAATAAGTGTGTAGGTGTGTGCACATAGGGGCATGCTGGCACTCTGAGCCTGCAGTGGGGAGGAAGAGGGGACTGGAGTGGAACAAGTAAGTGCAGTGGCAGCTTTGAACCATCAGCGTTACATTGATCTACTGCAAACCCCTTCAATCAGGCTGTAAATCTTGAAGTGAAGGCTACAGCTCTCGTCTCCAAGCAGGGGGATCTTCTTCAGTAGAAGGACATGCGTGAAGAAGGCTTATACAAAGTGAATATGTAAACCAGACAAACCCTGTAATAATTCCACAAAGGAATATTTCCTGTCTACAATAATATTTGGTGAAATCCTTCACTATCCACTTTATCATAAACAAGCACTATATATTCAGAGTCTACATTTCTCTATAAAATCTGCTTGCGGGATCTCCTTTACTTTAATAAAACAACTGCTTAGTATTCAGAAAAAATTGTCATTTCTCAATTAAAATGAAGTTTGTGAGATTTGCAAACATGAATATAATTGTGCCTGGAGGGTAAAGTCACCTCCACACTTAAATAAAGAAAAAGGTATCGGAATAATTATAAGATGATCTGGTAAAACAGGAAAGCTTAACACAATTACAGTCATCATTATGACACATCACTCTACACATGGAATGTAAAATATTACAATTTCCACGCAGCGGACTGTAGGTATTATTGCACATAGTCTTGCTTGTGGATTTGTAAGGAGACATTTGAAACATACATGACAGACAGACTGACAGATTTATCTATTTGTCTAAAGGCACAGGAGGTCCACAGCACCACTGATGAAGTGCCTGTTGTGAGGAATGGGGAGCAGTCTGGGGGAGAAAGAGGGAATCAGGAGCAGTCTGTGTGATAGAGGGGGGCCATGCTGAGCAATCGGCCTGAAAAGGAAAGGCGCATAGAGAGCAGCCTGTATCAATGAAAAGGGAACCACTCTATTCTAGTCAAGCCTAGTGTAGTGACTCTGACAAGTCTAACTTAAAGTGTAACTAAACTTTCAGACTACTTTTGGTTTTCCAGCAGTACTTGTGTCATTAATAATACTTTATGCTTTGTTAACAAATTTTGGCTCCTTTCTGTGAAATCCTCCATCTCTTTATTCTTTCCCTTGCTTCTGTATTGAGAGCTTTCTCCTGCTTCTCACTATGTATGATGTATGGGTTTGCATAAAATGAAGAGAAAATGAGGGGAGGGTGACTTCAAACAGGTATATCTCAGGCATTATTCTGTTCTTTCATACGACATTAAGACTACAGTGCTATCTACATTATTTCCAGAGATATCACTGGTTGAAAACAAAATCAGTATTAGGATACTTCTATGCAGCCGCATATAAATATCCCAATTCTGAATGTTTGCAAGCAGTGATATCTCAGGAAATAATACAGGTAGATCCTTAGTGCTATATGAAAGAAGATAATCTCCTCTTTCATTTGACACAGAAAGCAAGTTTCTATGTTTTATAATGTTTCATAATACCTGTTTGAAGTGACCCTCCCCTACCCTAATTTTCTCCATTTTACACTAGCACCTACACTGTACACAGCGAGAAGCAGGATACAGCTCTCAATACAGAAGCAAGGGAAAAAAATAAAGAGACGCAGGATTTAACCACAAGGATCTAAAAATTGTTAATAAAGTATAGTACAAAATATATTAATGACACAAATACTGAAAAATTTAAAATTGTCCAAAAGTCTAGTTACGCTATAAACAGTATTCAGCGGTGCTGCACGCCACTTAATTGAAGTGCAATGGCATTAGTGCCCCTGCCAGTGTGGCTGTACAACAGACTTATCGTGCAGTTAGAAAAGAGCAGGCAGTAGTGGACTCCTTATTGGAAAGAGGATAGGTTAGTATTGAGAGTTGCCCAATATATTAGAGGGGAACAATTTGATGTTGGCCAAATAGGGAATATACTTTTAAATTATATATATTTACAGAAGCATTATGTTATGTAGGACACAAATTTATACTGTGTCACTGAGAGATACTATGTCTGGCATAATTTT
Source organism: Leptodactylus fallax (assembly GCA_947044405.1). NCBI lineage: Eukaryota > Metazoa > Chordata > Amphibia > Anura > Leptodactylidae > Leptodactylus > Leptodactylus fallax. The sequence goes on along the minus strand of CAMRHE010000152.1, from coordinate 3,863,924 downwards.
ATATTAGGCACCCTGAGAGATCCTATATTGCAGTACTATTTACTTGTAGAAGCAATATCTGTATGGAGCTATTTATAGTTAGGTACTTTAGAGGGGGCACAATGTGAATGGTGCGATATAATCTACAAGGCACTCAGGAGCACTGTATGTTTTTCACTATTATATTGGGGGAACTATAATTATAGCTGTATATTTCTGCAGGACAGTATTTGCCAGACACTGAATCTCTCATACCTATATCACATCCACAACTAACATCTATTTATCATTATTATGAGTAATATTTCAGTATTACAGTATTTGAGAGAGGCTAAGCAGTACAGCAGATTATTATTAGTGGCAACAGAAGAATCAAAGATGTCAGTATTGCAAATCTGGAAGAAACTGGAAGAAGCCAACATGGCAGTCTGGGGAGGATGGAGAAAATGGTGTGAGTGAGCAACTCCAATCAGAGAAGACATCACCTGTCGGTCACTATTTATTTGTTATTACTGTGTCTGATCACTATTACTGAGTCTGATCACTATTATATTATCTGTCCAGGTTTTTGACCACTATATGATCACTAGATCCAGTGTCAGTATGTTGGTCATTTTGGTATACATGTCATGTTTTTTAATTCAGCAACAATATGAAAGTGACTTCCATGATAAGATGGTTTTATTCAGTCACTGTATGGTGGTGTTGTTAAAGGGGTTGTCCAGTTTCAGAACAATATTGAGAGACAAATGTTATTGTTTGTATAATGAAAAGTTGTACAATTTTCCAGTATACACTCTATCAATTCCTCCCGATTTTCTATTTCTCTGCTTGATGTCATTCATTCTGCTTACTCCTAGTGGATAAAAATCAGACCATGGTCATGTGATATACAGTCCATGGTCATGTGATGGACACACAAGGGCACAGCTCATACTCACAGCACAGTAATCAGATATCTGCCTGGTAATGAGTATGGGGGCATTACTCAGTTATGGAAAGGTGGTGTTATCCTGTCATGGTATAGTAGTAATACTTAGTCATTGCATTTATTATTTTGAGGTAGGCATAATCTATATACACATATTCCATTGTGCCCTGTGTTTCCCAAAAAAGCATAAGGAGAATGCAGTGCACAGTTCTGGATGCTGTCACCTGTCTGTGCCCTAGGTAACAACACCAAGTTTAAAATATCATTTACATTTATCAATCATGTCAGCAATATCAACTATTTTTATAGCATTATAGTTTTATCATTGATCTTCTACTTTGTTAATGCTGACCAGTTATTATTACAATCTATCTACCTGTAAAATCGTGGACAGGTCGTGGACAGGACTCTGACACCTGAAGCTGACCAAGTTTGCTTGAACAGCTTTTACAGTTTTCGCACAGGAGAGGTTCCTTAGACTAAGGCACCTGTCTGTTGCTCTTTCTCCACCACTGTTGGTACTGCTCAGTAGTAAAATAACAGCAGTCACTCTGGGGCTAAATTACTGACAGATTGCTTCTACAGGTCCTCCACACTTGGGCTGTATTAGTCCTAGAAGTTCAGTCTCCAGGACCTAGTTCTGCCATCCCCAACTACTTCAGTTTCTACATCCACTTAACAACAATAAACTCTCTGGAGGTAAGCCCACCAAAATAAGGATTCACCTTTGGTGCTGCTATTGTGGATGACACACCAAGAGTGCCTCCATCCCCTTATGAGCGCAGGAAGCTGGTGGTGACATGACTAGCACCCTTGTATCCCCACAAGAGTGTAGAGAAATGTGAACAACCTACTGCTACTGTGCTCTCTGGTGGTGGTGGTGACCTGTACCTCCATCATACATACAGACCTCTCTTGCAGTCGAAGAACAGCCCAAACAGGCCAACATGAAAAATAAACCATATAGATATTGTAGTAAAAAAAACAATAGAGTGCAGAACAATGTTAACCCCTTAAATAGACATTTCAAATCTGTTTATCTCATATCTATCATAATTATATTTATAGCTCATATTTTTATATAGTTTTCTTATATCTACATAACAGTCTATCTCTTATACCTATAGGTATCTCTCATATCTATAACTAATATCTATTTATCATTAATATTTCTGGGGGATACTGAGCATCACAAGAGACACATTATTAGAGGTAACAATATGGTGGCACTACTAAAGGAGGCAGCAGAAGTCAGGTTTTGTGAAGAGGGTAGGAATGTGCTAGGGAACCAAAAATAGTGATTCAAAGTCTGCAGAGACAAGATGTTAATGGAAAATGTCATTCCGGCAGTCCAGGGCAGGTGGAAAAGATGGTGCAAGTGAACAACTCCAATTTCCAGATTCTGGTAAGGCATAGTGTCCTGCATTTCCTAATAAAGCACTTGAGTCTTCAGAAACGTGGTCCACAATACTGTATATCAGGACCTGGCTGTGTCCTAGTTGGCGATGCCAAGTATAAAGTGGCATTTACATTTACAAAAAATGAAATAAAAAAATAAAAAGATAGCAGCACAATGTAAAGAGTAGTTGGGCAGTATTTGTACTGTCATTTACCAATTGTATTCCCAGTTTGTCAAGTTTTTATTCCATGCTCATTACTGCTATGTAATTTATGGAAATTGTTATTCTGTACACACTGTATTTCTGTTTACACTGTTTGTGTACCACTTAAGTAAAAAAAAAACAATAAAAATCTGTGAATCAAAAAAACCCAATAAAAAACTGTGAATCAAAAGTAAAGAGCAGTTGGGTGCCATCCCCAGAATATGTACCAACTGTAGAAAAATGAAAGCAGCCTGCACTCCAAAGTCCAGTGAAATAAAACAAAAATGTGTTTTATTCACCCAAATACAACATTTCAGCATAGCATTAGGACTTATTAAGGCTGTAATGTTGAGCTGAAATGTTGCATTTTGGGTGAATACACCACATTTTTTGTATTTTTCACTGAACTCTGGCGCAATGTTTGCTTGCTCTTTTCTACAGATATTTACCACCTAAACGTATTACTTATTTCACATATTGCTGAAAGATTGTCACAGTACCTGGTGCCGACTGTGGTTGAGTGGCTTGTCTTCTACTAGTAGACGGATAGCAGCTTCCCATTTTTCTGGAGTTTGGTGGTCCCAGGCTGCAACTACAAATACTGCTTGCTTGGAGGGGATCTGAACCTTTCGGGCTGTGTACACCTCTCCATCTGTTTCGACTTTGAAATCTGGATTGCTGGTCTCATACCAGATTCCCTGTCTTCCAGTATTACACCCGTTAAATTTTACTGCAAAAAATGGGAAGATCAGTGATTAGTACATGTGACACATACATTTTCCAGAGAATTCACACTACATAATAATATTTTACACCAATATTATAAATTGCACAAGGTAGCCGGAGGCCATTTAATAGATTTTAGATTGGGGTCAAGAAGCTTCAAGTTACACCTCAACAAAGCAAATAAACCTCTCAGAATGGTTTGCACTATGGGAAGAAACTGGAGATACGAAAGAAAACCTAGCTGTTTCCAAATATTGTCAGGTCAGTGGGCAAGAAAATCAAAGCAGACCCAAGAGGAATAACAGAGAAACAGCACAATGCAGTATTATTTCATGGGAAATGTTACCAGAGATCAGGAGAGATGACATAAACTCCTTACAGGAACGCTTCTATCCAATGTGGTAAATATACAATGGGAGGGAAGATTCTGTGTCTAGATCAGTTCTCAGAATTTTGTCCCATTCTACATAGAGCTACTCTATGTATTTATCTAAAACCATTTGGCACAACATTACAAATATATATATATATATATATATATATATATATACACACACACACACACACAGGTGAATCTTAATAAATTAGAATATCTTTGAAACGTTCATTCATTTCAGTAATTCAGTAATACAATTCATAATCAGCGTTTTCCATGATTGTGTGTCCTACTGAACCAGACTGAGGGACCATTTAAAGGCTTAGGAAACCTTGGCAGGTGACACACTGAATTTACAATACTGAACTTTTTTTACTATATTCTAATGTTCTTAGATTTGGGTTTTCATTAGCTGTAATCCATAATCATCATTTACAGAAATAAAACACTTGAAATAGAACATTCTGTGTGTAAAGAATCTAGAAAATATAGGAGGTCACTTTTTTAATTTAATTACTGAAATAAATAAACATTTCAAAGATATTCTAATTTATTGAGATGCACCTGTATATATATATATATATATATATATATATATATAGTGTATGTATATAAAAGAGGCATCACTGTCATATAAATATATAATTACAGTATGTCCAAGTATCAGGTGATGGCTGAAAGACACTGGGAATGACATGAGAAGTGACAGATTACCTCCAAGTGTGTCTGTAATGCTCAGTAATTGCTGGCTGCTTTATATTATAACAATTAAGTTCTCACACATAATGTTCTAAATAAATATGGACATTGGCAATACTGCATAATGTCCTGTGTCTGCGCTCTGCAATTGTCTGGATTCAGTCCTGTCATAGTGGTGCAATGTTCTGCAGTCTAATCCTTGACAAGCTGAACTAGCATCCAGAATTCTGTAATTAGCTTGTGGAAGAGGTAACATCTTTTAGGGTGGGGGAACGGAGGGCCAGGGATGAATATTTATTAAACCCACATTAGGATACTATCTGCATGTGCGGATGGAAGCGTCAGCAAATGCAGCACTAAATCACCCACCAGTGAGAACAAGTGACATCTCCCTGTGCAGAAAGCAATGGAGAAAGTTACCCAGCATTTAGGAAAACAGGGGAATGGAAGCAATTATGTTAGGAGGATTCATCTCTCAGCAATTGCTCTGTCAAGACGTGTATGATTTAATTACTATTTATTCAGAGGAAAGCCAACCAAAAAGCAGACTCCTTTCTCAATGTACCTCTCATCCTCTATTCACTCCACAATCACCTATATTTCTGGTTAGCTTTGTAATATACAGCTCCAGAGGCATCTTCCCCCAGGTCTGTACCATTTTCACCTCTGCAATTAAACTGCCAGCTCCCGAAGGGGAGATAGAGGCTGCCTGCACATTGCAGCTGTGCCCTGATACCAATACCACCCACTGAAAACATTAAATAGACACCGCCATACAACTGCTGAATGCCTGTAATATTTTTTTTTCAGATGGTGTATATGAATGGTCAAAGGCATGATGTGAGTTTGGGTTGTAGTTTTGAAGCCAACATAACACTTATCCTCAGATTCTTATTGGCCACATTTCTCTCTGTATCACAAGTAATACAGTAATATTGTAGTAATATTTTTTTTCAGATGGTGTATATGAATGGTCAAAGGCATGATGTGAGTTTTTAGACCTTTAGTGTAAATAATCACCAAGTATAGGAGCTATGATAATTACAAGGATTGCATTATATTAGAAAAAAATAAAGCACCACTCTTATGTGTGTTGCTACACAGTCACGACCAGTTAAATACTGCAATACAACACATAGCTGTTGGTGCTGTTCTGCAAATAGCACCTCTCACTCTGATGCACCTGCAGCAACCAATTGGGAGGATGGGAGTAGTATTACTTGCAATGGTCACAGTGGATAGAAATTCGACCAAATCCTCCAGCTCTCCTCCTGGGCTGGTGCACTACTGATGAGCTTGCAGAGTACCTGAAGGTGGTGGTAGCATTTCCCCCAGGTCATGTCCTAGTTATGTCAGCCTTCCTGAACCCAATGGAGGATGGAGTGTCTGTGATGGTCATGTTGGAATAAGACTCATGAGACAAGATGATTGCAGAAACAGGGCAACTCACAGTCTTTATTTAAGATAAGGGTAAACAGTATCCAATTAATGGATGTCCAATTCCTATGGTGTTACTGCTGTAGGGGGCTGAGCTGGTAGATGGTACATGTTTCTTACAGTCCACGTCTCTCACTTTGAATAGCATGCAATACTCTCTCTGTCTCTATAGGTTCCAACAGTGGGGTGTAAATCAGCAGGATTGCCCTGTCTGTTCTGAAGCACAGTTAGGGTTGTAGTTTTGAGGCCAGCATAACACTTATCCTCAGATTCTTATTGGCCACATTTCTCTCTGTATCACAAGCTGAGCAGGGATTATTCCCATCTCCTGACTGCTGACTGACGTGGGACTGGCCTAGTTTCTCCCATCCTGAACTCTCTCTAAGTGGATTGTACCATCTCCTATCCTTCTGGTCTTGAGCCCAAAAATGGATAACTACACATTATATACATACAACAATGCAAACATGTTATACAAGGCACAAATGAAATGCAAACATTTTGTAGTAATTCCAATGGGACACTACACACCCAGCCCAACCTTTCTGAACCCGCTGTAATCCTGCACCTAAAAAAGTTAGTCAACTTTTAATCATAAATATAGCCTTATAGCCTCTCTGACGCTAAGTTCACACCTTCGTTCGGGTTTGCATTCTTCGGGTCCACTTGGGGACCCAAAAAATTTAAACCCAATCTGCTTGTGGAAACCTGTGGACCCTATAGACTATAATGGGGTCTGCTGGGTTTCCGCCCGAAAATGCTGAAATATGCGGAGAGAAAAGTGCTGCTTGCAGGACTTTTCTCTCCACATTTTTCAAGCAGAATGATGGACAGAATGCCCGAACGGGCAATGAGTGCAGGTGTGAATCCAGCCTTAGTGCAGTCTTTTGCAATTCCGCATTAGGCGGTGGCTCAACGTTGCAGCAAAAAACGCTATGTTTTAAATTGACTTCAAAGTTTCTGGCTAAGCCCATCCACACATTGCAGAAAAAAATGGAAATGCAGCAATCTCAAAAACGCTTGCGTTTTGAGTTTCCTCCGAGACTTGTGGCTTTGTGGGCAGCTACCCAGGTGCGGCAGGAGGGCCAATCCCTTGCTGGTGGGCCCGTCACATGTTTGGGCACTATTTCAAACCCCCTTTCCATCTCGAGCCATGCCGGTGTCTTTGATCCCAGAGATTCTCTTGATGTCTGGCCCAAAGGATCTCTGGGCTACGTTAGACAATAAGACTCTTTCGTCTTTAACACAGCATGACCAACCATTGACAGATCAACAGTGTAGGGACCTCACAGGACTTCCAAAACTCACCTTACTCCACTCTAGACATTTAACTAGCCTATATCCACTTTTCAAGACAAAACACCAGATTAGGGCGAAGTCCATGGATTTTGAAAAATTGCTTTTGGCCCCTCTTCCGAAACTCAGAAAGGTATCCCATGTTTACCATACCTATATTGTACAACGAGAGCTCATAAGACCGGTTTTCCTACATTCTTTGGAGAAGGAGCTTGGTGTCTCTCTAACAGATGACCAGGTTAAGACTGTTCTGTCCAACTCACATGGTTTTTCTAACTGTGTTAGAATCCAGGAAAACCATTACAAGTTATTGACCCAGTGGTATAAAACACCGGAGTGGTTACATGCTTACAACTTATCAGATACCGACCTATGCTGGCGCTGTAAGCAGGCTGCTGGCTCTTTCTCATATATGGTCATGCCCGGTCCTGGCCTTATATTGGAAGTCGGTTGAATCCGCGATACAGATGATTTTTTTCCTCTAACTTTCAGATATCGCTCACCCAGATTGCATTGGCTTTACCTGATGCTGCTTTTACGCCCTCCAGGCAAGACTTAACCACACACCTGCTTGCAGCTGCCAAATTTTTGATTCCCCAGAAGTGGTTGCAAACTGTGCCGCCAACTCACGCTGAGTGGCTAGCCCAGGTAAATCAAATTTGCAGATTTGAGGAGTTCTCTAGTTGGGCCACAGGCTCCTGTAGCAAATTTCTCAAGACATGGTCGCCATGATTCAGGTTTACAGGTCGTGCATAGGGTCTTCCTCCTCCTCTCTCCTGGAGTTCTGGATGCCCTTCTGTGAGCTCTCGTTCCAGGATCCTATGTCAAATTTCTCTTACACTTCTGTTAAATTTATATTATGCTTATTTGTTTTCTTCCTGCCATTGGTCTGGGTTTTGTGGCTGCTCCTATCTGCTGTGTGCTGTTATACCGGTAATTTGGGGCTATGAGGTGCAGAAGCAACTGTATTATTGCTTACTGCTTCTTATTGCTTACTGCTTTCTGTTGCTTAACTTTGAGTTACTGATGTTGATATGTTCCACCAGCCCCTCTCTTTCCCACCCCCTTTCACCCTCGCCCCTCCCACCCTTCCTTTAGTACCCCCTACCCCCGCTTTAAATTGAAAATTACGTATATGTAGCTCTAATTCATGACACCGCTTTGAGTTCGGCGTCGTCTCATCCTTAGGCTTTCGATTATAAGTTGTTTTATTTCTGTGTCTGCCACAGAAATAAAGATTTGATTTAAAAAAAAAAAAAAAAAAAAAAAAAAACGCTAGCGTTTTTACAAATCACAGCATTTCAATTATACCTATGTAAACACTGGGGTTTTCTGTATAGGTATAATAGGGACAGAAAGTCTGCATAGGAAAACTCTGGACTTTCTGTGAAAAGCGCTGCAGAAAAAAAAATGTGATGCGTTTCTGACTGCTGCTGCGGTTCTCAATGTGAGGCCTTATCCTATATTTTACTTCTGTGCTGGACACAAAAACTGGATTATCATATGCCAGTTTAAAGAAATTTCACTGTATGTTATCATTTTTATTGCTTTTTAAGTGGCATCTTTTCACACCACACATTTTCTTACATACAAACCCCATCCCATGAACATTTTTATATACTATAGGAATATGTATCACAGAGGAAAAATGCTTTAGTTATTGACCTGGAAAATATGAATTATCCAGGGACAACAAAATCAGTCCTGATCATATCAAAGACATGAGTAAAAGAGAAAGAGTGCCATGTATTAAGTAAGTCTGATGAGACGGCACCGCAAAGTCACCTGAAGGTGAAACGCCATCATGTAACTTTGTGTTTAGCCCGTGTCCAATCCTATGAAGCCTTTTTGTTTACATAGAATAAAATCAGTTGATTCACGGTATCATTGTCCTTGAAATGCACAGACATCTGTATCAATGCCTTAGAGGGAGTCTTGCCTACTGATCTAATATATTTTTCAAATATATTCCATTCCTTCCTTCTTTTATCTGTGCTCTCCAAACCTCCCTCATTGTAAATTCTGGGAAACGTGGAACCATTAAAATAAACAGTTTCAGCATGTAACACCCTGTCAAATCTCTTCAGATAAACGGCTCTGAGACGGATTTAAATTGCACCAAATCCCAGGTGAAATTTGCATTTGGCTCACAGCCCTGCGGTAATTAGCGTGCCACATAAATAGCCACACCCCGTATCTACATATTATTTTAGGAGCGTACGCTAGGAAAAGGTTTTCATACTCTAAGTAAACAGATTCTGTAAGGTGTAGAGTGTGCTGGTGGACTGGTGAAGAGTAGACAAGGTAGCTGCGGAGGGCCTCATTAGTCAGCTATTGGGCTTAAACCCTTAACCTCTTCATTTTTAATTACCTGTAAAAATTGCTTTTCAGCAACCAAACACATGAGGAAAGAGACAACAAGAGCTTCACGTAGCATGCTGACAGGTGTGAAATGAAAGGAGAAAGCCTTCTTGGAACCTGGTCATAGGGTGTAAGAAAGTAAATTAAAGAAGCCTTCATGTGAAGGGAAAAGGGAGAAGACCCATGGATTTGTATTCTTATGAGCTTTCATGGGCATGTATGAATGGGCTGAACATAAGTGCAAGGTCAAGATGCATGTGAAGCCATTGTTACCATTCTTTGTGTACAGTAATTGGATAGAAGTGTATTCCATAGTGTATGGAAGGCATGGATAACACGCTTATATAATAAACATGATTGGAAAAATGCCTGTTGATTTGGCTTAGAGACTGTATATATATATATATATATATATATATATATATATATATATATTGTAAGTATGTGAGCCAGAGAGCGCTGTTGAGCGACCCAGGCCAGGCCAGAAAAGGCTCTCAGCCACGCCTTTGGGTGGTGGCACGTAACTCCAGAGGGGCTGGAGCATCCTGCAGGAAGCAGGAAAATGGTAGTGGACCAGCTAGGACAGAGAGAGAGGCTCTGTCCCAGAAGGGCTGGCGTCCACAGAGGACTGTTGCTGGAGCTGAGCAACAGTCAGGACAGTTAGGGGCTCAAGGAGTGAGTTAGGACCCTAACTGTGGTCTAGGTTTTTTGTTGTTTTGCTGTCTTGCAGTTAAGCTGAATAAAGCCACTTTTGTTTTACACTTGGAACCGTCTGAAAGCTATCTTTCCGGCGCCCAGTACCACGAACCACCACTGTCCGGACCAGGAGTCTGCCGCCATTTTGAGTCTAATTCCCCAAATTGTCACAATTATATATATTAGGCTATGGGGGCACATTTATTATTGTTCTTTGCCACTTTTGTGCCTTAATAAAGTCACAACTCATGGGTTTGAGACTTTTCAAATAACACTTTCAACAAAAATGACCACAAGTTCTCATGTGCTCTTACGTGGCGAGAGGTGTGTAGTGGGTGGGGCCATAAGATTTATGATCATTTTTGCCACGTTACTGGCATAGATGAAGCCTAAAATCTATGCCAGCTACAAGCTGACATTGCCTTCAGTGCAGGGCACAACCCCACCAGGATATGCTTGATTTATGAGAAGGCATGTGCAGCGTAGGGATTATCAGGACCAATATGCTAAATAACAGCCTTGATAATATTCCAGAAGATAATCCGGATGAAATTTCATGATGAACAAGAACTTTAGCCAGCTAATGATGGACCATCATTGTCTGGAAATTTTCATCTAAAAGTTAAACCTCCATGAATAATCTTTACTGAAAAAAGTTTCCAGAAAGATCATTCAGCATTAAACATATGTTGCTGGTTTGAAAGACTGGACAGGATAGTATAAACTAAAATGTGTATTACTCATGCGAAATGTCCAGATGATCATTCATTTAATGATTGTTAAACCACAGGACTACAGGACTTCTACCTAATGGCTCCTTTAGACAGTTCTTCCAAAGGCATTCACAAATCTAATGCATGTGCTGGTCTCCTCATTCTCATTTATTGATTTGGAAGGATCCTTCAATCCCTGCTACTATATCTGAAGCTCTAGTGTTTTTCAAATCATGAACTGATGTGGCCATCTGTAGGTTCCATTGTCAATACAGTATCACATCTTCCTCACTTGAAGATGGATCCTACACCTTTGAAGGTCCAAATTCCTGTGTTACAATGGAACATATGTTATTATGGACAAATGGATTTGAGAGTGAGTAATGGCTTCTCCTGAACCTATATGTTATTTAATCTCATATGCATATCGCAGAATACAAGCTACAAGATTTCTAGGCTAGTGCACCTCTACTCCATACTAGATGCTCAGTGCTGAGAGCTCTCATTGCTCCTAGACTATGCTGCAGCACACAGTGCTTATAAATAAGATAATAAAGTGGAAAATGTACTTTTGTGGCGAGAGCAATTGCATTTTTAATAACTAGTTATTTTTAACCATGAAATACAGGCGCATTAAAGAAGCTCTCATCCTGGAACATAAATATCACAGAAGCTGCCGAATAATCCCAACTGCTACGTGAATTAGCAGGCAAAATATTTACCTCAACCATCTATTTGTTCATGTGGTGAGATGTGTTACTGGGGCCTTCTGGTCAAACGAAATGTTTTGGAGGGAGCTAATTAACTTCTCGGACGGAGCGCCCGTCAGCTAGCGCTGAGCAGTGATAAATTTCACCCCGCATACCAAATGCCATAAAATTTTGATGGCATTTTACTTTGCGTGTAAAATTAAACCTCCTGAAAAGGTCAGGAAATGTGCAGGGTCCCTGCGATTAACTGAAAGGAACAAATGGGAAGAGATGGTGACAATTGAGGAGTGGGAAGGGGGTTGGGGGGAGGGGGCAGAACTGAAACACGGCGCAATTGAGCTATTATAATCTTCAGTATGGACTTGAGACATAATTCTATAGCTGGGGTGAGCTGTCAGGGTAAAATATTAACTCTTCATTTGCTAAAGAGGTTGCAGAAAAGAAAATTGAGTCCCCTTTAGTCAGTTATTTACGAGCTTGCAGCGACAGATCCCCAAATCAAGACGTTACCATGTAAAACAGCAACCAATTTACTGCAAATTGCTTCTGCAACAGGGGAATAATTTCCAAATGGACCCATTATGGACATTTACATAAAATTAAAATTCGTAAAAATGAGCAGCATGTTGAGATCTCGGATTATCAACAGCATGAGAGAGGCATTGTGGGTAATAAGTGATAGGCTTTTGTTGTGTGTTGACAGCCTCTTGTTGTGTCTGTTCAGTATGAAAACGAGCTTCTGGCTGTGCACCAATAAGACTAAGAACAACACAAGGAAAACGTGATAGCTCTATGCTGTTCTACATAATAACACTCATTACATAGTATTGTACAGTTCTTGCTAAAAAGGTGGATATTAAACTTATTCATTTACCAAAGTGGAGTTAATACCCAGGAAAATAGACAGCCTTCTGAATCTCTGAAGCTGAGGCCACATTTGTGGAAAAACATCAGAAAAAACGCAGCACTTTAGACTAAGGCTCCACATTGCGAAAACAACAGCATTTTTCCTGCTGCAGAAACACAGCAGAAAAAAATGCTGCATTTTACAGTACAGAAAAGAGAATGAGATTCTGTCTAATCCTATCCACACATTGCGGGGAAAAAAAATTGCTGCGTAGAATGTCAATTTTCCTTGTGGAAGTTCTCTAATTTTCCTTATAGTTTTAATAGGGAAAGAAAAACCGCAGAGAAAAACGCAGCAAAAAAGCAATGAAAAATGCTGCAAAAAAAAGTGATGCATTTCTGCTGCGTTTTTTTTCCACAGCGTTTTTTAGCTGCATTCCACTATGTGGGGCCTTCGCCTTACAGTCCCAGCAAAGTGCATGAGTTTTCCACACGCATCGGAAAACGCAGAGTTATCGAAAGTTAATTTAACCTGCCAAAATGCTAAATTTTTCCCATAGACTTATATGGGAGGAGTCAAAAGTGAAAAATGCAGCAGAAAAGCAGTGAAAAAAGGCAAGCGTTTTTTGCTGTGTATTTTCTGCAAATTTTTTTAGCTGTGTTTTGCCACATGTTGCCTTAACCAGAGTATTAAGGAGTATTAAAATTTCGGTAAACAAGGTTTACTCAGTCTACAATGAAAAGTTATAGAATTTTATAATATACTTTCTATATTGATTCCTTGCAATTTTCAAATGTTTTCCTTACTGCCATTCAATGGAAACCTTCAGTGGATATAAATTTGTCCTGATCCAGTGATGGGATCTAAGCTCTCATGTCCAGGTCAGATTTTTAGGGGCTGTTCACACAGGAATTTGATGCTGGGCAGATTCCACCCAGATTCTGACTCCCATTATTTTAAATAGGAGGTAGAGATCGCAGCAGTGAGCTGAAAAAAATTAGCCATGGAGTCCGGGGCTCCCTTCTGATTAGGCCCATTCATCTGGGAAAGCTGCAACTGAATCCCGATGTCCTCTATCGGCATCCTGTCGCAGGTAGCCTGCGGCCGGAAAATTCCTCTTCATCTTCATCTTACATCTGAAGCGGAGCACAGCACTCAGATTTGTCTGTCAATCCCATATAATATTCTAGCTTGGCTTTAATACTATATCATGTCACTAGGTTTCAGGAAAACCATGCATTGATCCATAGAAAATTACCTCCCAAAAGTTGGCGCTAGAGCAAGATCTCCTTTTTCAAATAAGGAAGACAAACTTGTATATTCCTTTCACATAATACTTAGCAGAGCATGTACAGTCTTTAAAAGAGAAAATCTCCTTAAGGAGACATAGTATCCCTTCTGTCCCTTGTCAATCCCAAAGTCATCGAATGGAGCAACAGAGTGCATGTATCAATGCTGCTCCATTCCAAATTCTACAGAATGGTGTGTTCCGGACCCACATTCTAGTGATAAGTGGAGGTCTCACCAGTGGAGCCCCCAGTAATCCTACATTTGAATAGGTAGCACAGTGGCTCAGTGGTTAGCGCTGGAGTCCTGTGTTTGAATCCTGCCAATGGCAACATCTGCAAGGAGTGTGTATGTTCTACCTGTGTTTGTGTGGGTTTCCACCCACACTCCAAAGACATACTGATAGGGAAGGTAGATTGTGAGCCCAATATGAGATAGTGACCACAATGTCTGTAAAAGCCCTGTGGAATATGATGGCGCTATACAAGTAAGCAAAATAAATAATAATAGGGTTTTTTTGGGGGATATAAACCATTTAAATCTTTTTTATTGTTTTGCTTTGGGTACAATGGGCCTCTATAGGTTTAACTCTATAACAGCTCTCTCCCCATGTAGCACTTGTAATACTGGAGTCTTATGTGGCAAAGGAGCCTTTGGTCTCTCTCAGGTAACAAGACCTAAAATATATCTATCTGCACATAACTACCTTTAATAGGGTAACCTTGAATTTTGTAATCTCTTCAGATCTAACTTTAGGGGAGATATTTTTCTCCATATAAAGGAAATAGGATTTAGCTGTTTTAGTTATTTTTTTCTTCTTTTTACAAATAATGATAATTTTCCAAATTCCATGTTATTTTCCTTAGTACATTACTCTGTGCAAGTTATCGTGCAAATCCACCATCTAAGTATTCAATGGTACCCTGTAGATACAGTATCTGCCTTTTCCTCAGCTAATCTCCCCCCTGCCACCTTGTGGTATAGCTGGACTTGTGTTTCTATACAAGCGAAAAATCACACAGTGAACTGCAGAACAACAAACAAGTATATAGTCTGATAACTGTAAAGTACATGAGATTAGGCTACCCAGGCTAAAATGTACTAATGTTATCCAATGCTGCATAGAAGGGTTAAGATCCCCCATCTCATCTAATAGGCAGCCCCCAGTTCACAAGGCACGGTCTGCCGGAAGGCATTACTAATTGCAGAACCTCAACATTCGTCTCCCGCCTTCCAACTGCTCCGAGCCAAAACTGCTCCCGACAAATGGCATACGTATAATTAAGAGGAAACGTTCAGACTCTTCGTTAAGCTTTCAGAAATGATTTGCCAGAAATCAACATTTTGTGGGATCATGCAAGCAAAAAGGGGGCAGAAGAGGTTTCATGGGGAGTGGCTGCTGAGGAAAAGTGCTTAAAGAAAAGCGGAAAGAGAGAAACAAGGGCTAATGAGAAAAAGAGGCAGCGTGATGGAGGATATTAATTACAGTACAAAACCTTAATCAGTCAGATCCATATTGACTTCCACTCGCCAGAAATAAGAGCACTGAACTACAACCCCTAGCTTCTGCTTCCTTGAACCTACAGTGAATGCTGTTTTCATGTGTATGCTCTATTCCTTCTTTGTCTGCCAATTTTGACATCAACAGGCTTATTGAACAAGGCTACAGCAAAATACAAACAGAATCTCTTCTCACTTAGAAGATACAGAAAATCAGCTGCTGCAGTTTAGAAGATACTCTGATCTAAAATACTTATTTTAAAAAATTGTATAAATAAAAAACAAAACAATTGTCTTTGGTTATATTTTCTATATGTAGTTTTTGCATCTTAACAGACAATAATGTCCAAATGCTTAAAGTGGAAATGTCACATTTCCTATCTGAGAGCAGCATTAGATTGAAGGGAAACCCAGTCACTGAGCTCTTGAGCACAGAATATAGCTTTTCATGATATGGGGATAACTTACAGTAACTTGAATACGCAAACAAGGAGGGACCCTTGTATGAGAGTCTGTAAGGGATTTGACATTATCCCCTCCCTTATTAGAGACATGTCTTGGCCCCTTGAACAGCCTCTAGTTACTGCATAGACAGTACCCCTTATTGTTATAATGTTCTCTTTAATTATGAAGTCGCTCTTGTGTAGATATGTACCTTTTATTTATGTGATGCATCGCTGGGATGTCCTATTTCCACTTTTCACCTTACAAGCCAAGGTAGCAGCAGGGATGCTTAAGGGAACAAGCAGTTTCCAGATTATATGAGTGTGAGTGCAGTGGCCACATCCAGCCACTAGATGGTGATGTTGAATTACTCTAATAGGAAATTGTGCTGCTCTTTGGCATAGTCCCAGTCCATGTGATTGGGTCTTCAAAGTGGCCAAGACAATTGTTAAATATGGTGTGGTTTCTCCCTCTGAGTTGTTAGTGGTGCAGTAGCATTAGGATCACCAAGCACATCCTTGATTGTAGTGTGTAAAGCTAGAAGGCCAAAGTACCAGCTATAGGTGTCCATAGCCCATAAACAGCTAGGAGAGGCCCAAGTGATATGCAGTGCCAGGTCCATTAGTCAGCTGTGAGATCTGAACTGTGGCTGCATAGCAGAAAAAGGCCAAAACAAGACCAGTGAGTCAGATTAGTGGAAGTGAGGACAACAGAAGGAAGCAACTGTGAGGTGGAAATATACAGAGAGGTCCAAAAGCTCATGTATTCACATTGTTATGGGCAAAGAAGGGAAGATAGCTGAGCCCCACCTAAATCTAGAGAGCCACCAGTCATGCAGCTTACCAATACTGTATATATGATTGGATTAAATATTTAAGAATTGTCTTTTGATGGAATGGCCACTACAGTAAAAAGATCTTTGTTTCCACCATATTTTCTAGGCCTCTTCCATCATTGTGACAAGTGAACCTGTACTGCACCTGATCCTGCATCATCAGCACCGCAACCAACTCGTGTGCGTTGCAAATCAATGGTTATACCAGTGTCCAAGGCCAATTTCAGGTACTAAAATAAGGTTTCCAGTTAAGTGTCCCTCTCTCTAGAGGGTTAATAAGGCAGTCCCTGGTGTCTTTGTGTAAAGTCCATGACATTCTCGCCTTTCACTTGGCATGTCTAGCACTGTTTTTTTTGTGTGTGGCAAAAGGACCATCTGGGTCCCTTCAGACAAATGGTCCAGGCAGAAGATCCATTATACACAGCTTATTTATAAGTTTCGTCTCTGTTATGCATCAACTTTTTCCTCCTGTGCCCTAATACAAAATGTTGCTTAGACGTGTTGAGGATAGCTTGTGGTTTAAGGGGCGCAAAGCACATTTGATCAAGGTACAATGAAGGTCAAGAGTGCGGCCATTGGTACTTTAAGCTTCTATTGGCTTTTACCAGAAAATAGCTACTGATTATATTTCTCGGAAACCTAAGTACCTTGACATGAGATGTAGGATATACAAGCTGATTTTTAGAACATTCCTGAAAGCCCTGATAATTGTGAGGAAAACAGATGAAAAGAGAAATTTTTACAGTTTGAGTTTTTAGAAATCTGGTCCTGGAAGGAGCAAAGGTTGAAGGTGTCTCATGCATTCAGAATAATTAGCCAGTACAGACCAGCTGTACAAATGAAAACCATCCCTCCATCCCTGCACTGTGTCCTATTAAATACTGCACTCTTGTTAAAGTCGGGCACATTGTTAATAATTTTCTTTAATTTATAATGACCTGCTCTCGTGATTTACTTCTGACGCTGCGAGTGTTGGTCGGGCTATGTACCTCGGCTCACCTGATAATTAGCAAGTAATAAAACATGTTATTAAAAAGTAATAAGTCGTTCTGACAAACGCACAGAAGTATTTCATTCAGCTTGGCCCATTGCACAATAATGAGTTATTGCAGTTCACAAAACCTATAGGCAAACATATACCTAGTACAGTCACTCGAGTCATGCACCCAATTGGTAGGAATTATGATGGCTTGGCACTTATCAGAACTTTCCAGTAATCTAGAGTATGCAAATTTGACTAGACACAACCATGACGATGCACATTAACTTCAAAAGTTACCTAGTCTTAAAGGGGTTGTCTTCAGTCAATGTCCAGTCAATTGCTATGACACTCGACAGTTGCCCTTCCATCATACCGCTTTGTTTACTGTTGCCTATGACTATAAAGGGCCAAATATGTGGTCTCTGTAGAAAGCCAAGTGGAATTGACAAGTGACAAGGTGGACAAAGCCTTCTCCTAGAGATGATAGTGGATCACAATAGTCAGATCCCTAGCAATAACCTTTTGATAGATTCCAATGGACTAATGGGATTATATTTTCTCCGGATTTAATGAAAGATATTTACATTTTGTGGCTTTGATGCAGTTCCTCCAATTTTTTTATATTCTAAATCCATCTGGTTCATTGCAGAGTAAGTGGTACACACCAGGCAAAACTGGTGCACTGTGTGATGCCTAAGAGGTACATAACATCGAGAAGCAATAAGAAAAATAATGTGCAAAAATGTACATAATGGTACTTCCCAAGCTCTCTCATGAAACAGGCCTATAAGTTGCTTGGGCCAACAAAAAATCTGCTCCAGAGTGGGCATTTCTGTGCCATTTGTGGATGTTCCTGGACAGACTGGAAGAAGGGCTTGAATTTTGCACAATTTGGCAGAGAACTTGAAACTTTTTTGTGCAAAGCTGTGGAATTTATTGGCACAATATAACATTAATACAGTCTACCAGTCGGATAGCTATAGGTGTGGCAGAAGTTGTAGTTGTACCCCAAACTGATGGGACAATACTGACCTCACTGTCACATAGATGACAGACATACATGGAAAATTAGGGTTGGGGGGACTGATTTTGGACCAGGACCTATGAGCCAATGTGCACCAATGAGCACCAATGTGGCCTACTTTTCATAGACATCTTTAGGTGATGGAGACAAGAAAATTGCCTTAGTCTAGGGAAAAGCAGTCATTTATCAATGTCACACTTCTGAATTAATACTCCCTACTTGGAGTATAAAAAAAATGAAGTCTATTATTATTATGGATTTAATTACTTTTTTTTTGGGCTCAATTAATCCACCGTTTAAAATATGTATTAAAATGCTGAGCTTGGTTGAATATATGACATGTTCCACAATAACGTGTAACTAAAGTCGTATTAATTTTTCATAACCGCCCCAATTATTTTTATCCCCACAAAACTATGAAAAGTCCCTGCTTTATAGTTGAGAAATCCCACATTTTTCTATTTTTTCTCTCATGCTGCTTCTAGTTTGATGGCGATAATGCTGATTTTGCAGCTGGGAGCTGAATAATAAAAATATCTCCCTCCAGTGACTAGAATTAAAATTAATTATTTATAATGCACCGACAAATTCCCTGGCTCTGTACAATGCACAACGCCACAGAATAGTTCAGCCCTGCGTGTGCGGCAGAGTCATTAGTGGGAATTCTGGGTAATGTTTTGTGACCTGCCCTCATATATTATATGGCACTTTAAACGGATACATGGCCAGTTTTTGGGTTAGTATATGAAAAACACAAAAATGTTAACTCTGTAAATTTGCTAAAGTCTAAATTATACAGTATATTGAATACGGCTTTCTTTTATAAGTGTATTATTACTTATACAAACCGAGTTAGTAAATTATTCTAGGATCCAGGTGAGAGAGACATACAGGAGGTGCCGTATGAGGAGCCATTGTATAACAAAGGTCCCATATAGGGAGGCCCCATGTAGCAGGGGCCTCTTATTGTCTATGTCCAACACTAAGTGCGAAAGGAGGGAAAGTCAGTGCTTTGTACAATAGGCACACTGATTTGGGAAGACTTTACACTCCATGGCCAAAAACAGTGACTGTAGTAGTTACCTCTGACCTGAAGCGGAAATCTCTGCTTGTCATTTCTGAACCTGCACAGCTCTGCGTGTTAAAGGAACAATAGCAGTATCACTAGCATTAGGCAATCGTTTAACAACAAAACCCACAATAACCAGACAAAACAACAAACAGAAAATACCTATTAAAATAACCTAGTATAAGCCTCACTGCTATTATTGCATGGTGGCAAATTGAAAGTGCCGTTTCTTGATTATAACTTAAGCTCACTTAGTGCATTTACCGTGTCTGCTATCTGGGGAACAAGGAGGCGTTAATATTCCCTCTAATGCTATATAATTCTGCCAGCTTTATGTTCTTTAAAATGCATATACAAAAACAGGAAGTTATAAATGGGGGGAACAAGCGGCTCTATTATTATGACAATGATGGCGGCTGTCAGCTTGCATAGCAGGGGCCCCTGTGTACAGTGCAGAACACTGCTCACACTCTGAATAGAGGGAGGGGCGGGAGATGCTGGGAATGACTGACATATGTATGAAAGTGTCCCCACGACAGCCGCGCTCTCTGTGACAGCTGTAATTCTGGTGCTCTCTGGTCGAAAACGAGATAATGGAAATTATTGTTGTTCTTCCTGGTTTTTAATTGTCTCTTAATTACATGTTTTTTTCCCCATTTATAAACAAGGCACTGTGTTAGCGTGATTGTTTAAAGAGTTTCTGTCATCTCCATACACACGCCTACACTACCTACTGCATATCCTAACACATTTATATGCTACCCAGAATACAAAGCGTAAACTTATGCTAGACAGTCTATAGATGCAGCATCAGTCACTGTGATAAATATGGCGCATTTTAGACCATCTAGTCTAAATTAGCACTGTCTAGAAATTAGACAGGTTTAGTAAATATGCCCTCCTGCCTTCGCCGAACCTAAGAGGGTGGAACAGGACACAGCTCTGTGGTTTGTTTTTTGGTGTACTCTCTGAATCTATATGCTATGTAATAAATTGACAAAAGTATATATGTTTTTGCTTAGTTAAAGAAGTACTCTCTCAATTGTTTAAATTGTCAGTAATGAACTACTTGTACTCCGTAATATTGTTACTTTGCCTACTGGGTACTGCTTCTTTGCATTACAACCACCATTCAGGTGCCCTGTCAAGTCACTGGTCAGCAGTCTGATTGCTGACTCATATAGCCACTACTGTATGGGCCAGAAGTAATTTTCTCTATAAGAGCCTCTGTATATAGTAGCAGTTGTGTGACAAACTCTTACTCTATACATCTGACCCCTCAAGAAAAGTCTAAGAGTAAAGCTGCTAGATGCAATGGAGCTAGAGGCTGCAGAAGGTCCAGTTACATCAGCTATCTCGTGCCTAGGGGTCCCATAGAGGGCAGCAGGCATATATAATAGTTAAAGGGCCCTAGCAGGACCATAGCAATATGAGTTACAGAAATAGTAGTTGCACCGAGGCCTTTGTACCTCAGGGGGCATGATACACAGCATATCGAGGGTCCTGTTAAACTTTGCGATAAAGCCCAGGAGCTTAAAATTACACCTAGAATTTCTGTCTAAAAATAAACTCCAAGAAATATAAATATAATATAATAAAATAATAAATATAGTACCTAATACAGATGAATGATGTCAAGCAATTACCTATAATGCAAGGTGGCCATGTGATAAGAGACTCCACATTCTGAATGTGTAGAGCGGCCATAAATATGCTAATATAAATAAATGATTTCCATCAGCTATTTACACCAATATATGACATAGGTAGACCATGTATAGGAATACTGATCCTTTTCCCTTTATCCACATCCTCTCCCATCGGTTGGTTGCACTTGATGGACATATGTCTTTTTTCAACTGTTACTACGACTGTGAGCACCATGTGCAAGTCTCAGTCCTACCAATTGCCCACATGGACACCAGGGGGGGGGCGCCCAGGGGCCCCCGGCCCCCCCGGCCCCCCCCCCCGGCGCGGGGCGGGGGGGGGGGGGGGGGCGGGGGGCGCCGGGGGCGCGGCCCCCCCGTCGGGCGCTGTCGCGGTGGGGGGCTGCGGGCGGGGGTCTTTTCTCTGGAATCCCCTTTTCGTGTTGGCCGCGCTTATTCGGGGGGGTGCCCTCCCCTCTTGTCCTGCCCTGAGCATCCTGAAACCTCGGTGCTCCGCCGGGCGGCTCTTTCCAGTCGCCCCGCCGGCAGATATGCCCCCCGGGGGGGGGGGGGGGCGGGGGGGGGGGGGGGGGCCGGGGGGGGGGCCTCCCCCCCCCCCCCCCCCCCCCCCCCCCCGGGGGGGCTGGGGGGTGTTTTTTTTTCCCCCCCCCCCCCCCCCCGCGCCCCCGCGCCCGCCCCACCCCCCCCACCCGCCCACATGGACAGATATGCATTTCCAAAAGTCAATGTTATCACACCCCATTTGAGAATGAGTCACTGTAATGTTTAATAAGTGGTGATAATCAGATTGCAGATGATTCTCAGTATCGGTGTAACATGCAGTACTGTGAAAAGTAGGCCTTGCTATTTGAGGAAATAGGGCATGATTTTAATAAAGGAGGAATTTTACTTCATTCAATAATCACATAAGTATGTAGTCACACAAAAGTGTTCTCCTTACATAGCTGCATTCTTACTGTTTACATTGCACTGTAAAGCGCTGTTGAGAATGTTATTGTGATTGACATGTGATACTGCTCAATAGTGTACTGTATTGTTAATAATACAGAACAGCAGGTAATAAAATGGGATATAGTTAGCCAAGCCATTGTTGTCAAATACTGACTGTAAGTAAATGTAAAAGTCAATGATCGTTTTAGATACTTAGTACTTTACCTTGAACAATTTTGACAGTCTCTTATATCCTGCATGTAATGGGGTCAGAATTGTAGAACAGTAGCACTTTGCTTACAATGAGGTAACTCAAATAAGACAACAAGCATTGCGGTTACAGAATAGCCTTACAGGAGGTACAGTAAGAGCTAGCTTGAACTTGTGACTAGTGTTGAGTGAAACCAAAGTTCGGGTTCGATGCGTTCCGCCAAATTTGCTCAAAAGTTCGGTTCGGGTACCCAAACTTGAGCCGAACCCAAACCCCACTGAAATCAATGGGGACCAGAACTTTTATTTTTTTTATTTTTTTGGGGACCCGAATGTTGTGACTTTTTACTGATGTCCCACTATGGACATCTATAGACTGCAAATACATGTGTATTGCAGTCTATAGAGGAAGTCTCGACAGGATTAACCAGGTACTGGGGGCTACTTGCTACTGGCCAGACCCTGGGCTGCAGAAGATGCATATCGGCACCCCCCCGATCTTGCTGTGGGGGGTGTGAGGGGGACATTTAGCATGGCAGAACCCCTTGGATGCTGCAGTCAGCTCCGATCGGGGGTTAAGGAACAGGGTGTTAGCTGTCAGTTACAGCTAACACCCGCTCTCGATGCCACCCGCGGCATTCAGTTCCCTGACAAACACCTAAGCGCATTCGCTATTGAACGCGGAATCTTAAAGGTTAAACAGCGGGGATCAGTGTTATCACCGTTCCTGCTGTTGCAGCGGGAGCCTGGCTGTCAGATACAGATGGGCTCCACCGGTGATCGCAGGGGGTTAAAGCTGGTTGATTGGCTGCTCAGCAGTCAATAAACCAGCTTTAGGGATGAACCGAACCCGGATCCGAACTTCAGCGCTGACGTTCGGGGTCGGGTACCCGAATGCACAAAGTTCGGCATGGCACTTGTGACACTTTACTGACACCTGCAACTCTCTGTGGACACTTTGTGACAAAATGCTGATATTTGCTTCTTTATCACCAACATCGTGTTCTGTCATTTGTTCAGTCTCTATGTAATCTAGTCTCAGCCCCTCTCTCTAGGTCAACGGGGGGCTGCGACAATCTGGTGGAGAAATGGCTGCATGCCTCCTTTAACTACATTGGCATCCTTAGGATGCCGATGTAGCTGAATAGAAGATGCAGCAGGAAGGCTTTAGCTTCCTGCTCCATTACTCAGGCATCAGCTAGTGATGCCTGCTGAAGACCTGCTGCATCGATCTGCAGAGGAGGAGAATCTCATAGCACAACTACAGTGTGGGGCCACTGGGGGATATTATTTGTTGTCTGGGGGCCACTGGGGGACATTAATAGTTGTCAGGAGGCCATTGAGGGACATTATTAGTTGTCAGGGGGCCACTGGGGGACATTACTAGTTGTCTGGGGGCCATTATTAGTTGTCAGGGGGACACTGGGGGACATTACTAGTTGTCTGGGGGCCACAGGGGGACATTATCACTTGTCTGGGGGACATTATTACGTGTCTAGGGACCACTGGGGGACATTATTGCGTGTCTGGGGGCCACTGGAAGACATTATTACTTGCCTGGGGCTACTGGAGGACAATATTACTTTCTGGGGGCCCCTGGGGGACATTATTACTTGTATGGGGATCACTGGGGCACATTATTACCTACCTGGGGGCCACTGGGGGACATTATTACTTGTCTGGGGGCCACTGAGGGGACATTATTAGTTGTTTTGGGGGCCAATGGGGGACATTATTACTTGCCTGAGGGTCACTGGGAGACATTATTATGTGTCTGGAGCCACTGAGGGGCAGTATTGTCACCTGTCTGGGCGCCACTGGGGGACATTATTATGTGTCTGGGGGCCACTGGAGACATTATTACTTATCTGGGGGCCACTGGAGGACATTACTGCTTGCCTGAGGCTACTTGGGGACATTATTACTTTCTAGGGGCCCCTGGGGGACATTATTACTTATCTGGGGGCCACTGAGGGACATTATTACCTGCCTGGGGGCCACTGTGGGGCATTATTAGTTGTCAGGAGGCCACAGGGGTGCATTATTAGTTGTCTTGGGGCCACTGAGGTACATTATTACTTGTCTGGGGGCCACTGGGGAACATTATTATGTGTCTGAAGGCCACCGGGGAGCATGTACTACATGTTGGGCCACTGGGGAGCATGGTACTATGTGAGGCCATTAATGGAGCTTGGTGAAGGTAAAAGGTGATTTTTTGTATGTGTTGGGTGGAAACCATAGGATGGTGTAGCTTTAAGGATGCATTCACATGGTACAGTTGTGATGTAGTTATAATTGCATCAAAACTGCAACAGAAAAATGCATGCAGTTTTGATGTGGTTCCAGCTGTAATTTCAAAAACTGTGCTAAAAAAAACCATCAAAACTGTAATTTTTTTTATCTTTTGGTAAAAATTATTTGGTAGGGGTGCCCTGAGAATTTTTTTTTTTCCAGTGGTGCCCCACATCTGAAAAAGGTTGGGAAACACTGCTCTAGGTGGTCAACTCCAGTTGTCAGCAGTGCAGTGGAAGTAACTGGTCTGGATTCCATGTACCTCTCTTGCAGAGTTACACACTGCAGTGTCTACATTATTTCTGTTTTCTCTGGTGTGTTATTATTCATATTCATACATATACTCCTGCACTACAGTGTGACCCCTTCACCATTCGCCTTCATGTCTGATGCACACTCTCTCTTGCTGAAGATGGGCTGCCATTTCCACTCAGCATGGACTCACAGCTACAGTCCCTCTATAACTCTAGGCCTTAGGGTGATACACCATAATAGTGAGTGCTACTCCTCTCCATTGGGGATAACTTTAAGTGACCCTAAACCCAGAGTTTCTTTAAGGTTCATCTGAATGTAATCTATTATCTTCTGTTATTAGCCATTTCAGAAGTAATTCTTCTTGGAGGGGAATAGCTCTGTAATAAGGCATGTAACTGAACATGACATCATTTTACATAGAATTTGAGGCATGCAGAGGTATAGTAGAGTTTTGCACAACTTGAAAGTTGTCTGGAGCCATAGTTAGCTAGTGTGCATAAGGACTAATGTTTTGTTCAAATGTGCCATTTTTGTTGCTGTGTTTTTGGGTTAAGCAGCGTTTACTTGTACATTACAATTGGCTGCAATGGCAGGTATATATTATGTGAAAGCCACACCGTAGTGCACCCTTTAACATAAGTTTTATGATCCATGATGGGACTGACTGCTGTTATTTGATAATATCACATCCGTTTATGTGGTATATGGGTAGGGAGAGACATTGTGGCAACCTTGTGAGGCCGAATACGGCTGCCAGCAGTAGCCAATCACAGTATGAATCTGTCGGTAACATTGAGGTGTTATCTTCAACTTGTGCGTCATTTGCGACTGGGGCTTGGGCTGGAACATGTGGATGTCCCCTAAATTGCCAAGTAGAACTCTTGTTTTTATCCTGACCATCAGGAAAACAGCAACAAACATATTCCAGTTTCACAACTATATTCCTCAAACATAACAGGTATTTGCAAACTTTGTAATTAGATTTTCATGAGCACGGTCAGAAATTCCCCCAGTGAACAGGACGAAAGTTTCTTGCTGTCCCTGTGACGCGGACACAGAGACATCGGAGCTGTGTAATTACAAAGTGTTGTTTTACCCCACTGGTTAATTGCTACATTGCTAAATCAATGCCGGCCATGACTTTCATTTGCAGCAAAATAATTAATTGCAACAAGGAGATGTTTGGAGATGTGAAGCGGTGACACCCGTACTGATATGCATTCACAAAGGATTTGCTGTTGATACAGGGAAAGGCACGTCTGTAATTAAGAAAACCTTAAATTTGGAAGTAACCCTTCGTGGTCCTTGGCTTAATTAAAATTCATATAAAGAGTGCATGCGCTATTCCTCTATTGCTACTATAATACAAAAAAAACAAGACACAACAATGCAGGAATAAATACTGCGAGGTAAGTCACCTCTGTTGAACACAACTTTAGCAATTTTGGCTGCTCCTGCTATACGGAGACATTTACCCTCATAAGGTGGGTTACATCTGCCCTAACTAGACTGTATTCCAATATAAAAATCTGAAATAGAGCTCATATACCTACATGCATCACTTATAATAATGATCCCCTTATACAAGGCAGAGGGACTATTTAAACTTCTCTGGCTCTTGGCTGTATTTATAAACTGTCCAGTAACTGATGCAACCATACTTTATACTACTGTCCCTTACACAAAAGCATTACACTTATACCCCTTATGCCCAATCTATCTAAGGTACCACTACTAGTTACCAATATACTCTTGAAACCACTCAAATGGGCTCACAATTACCCCCCTTTATGGTTTTTTCACCATAAACTCCCTGTACTTGTTGCTGTTTTGCGTATTGGATAAAGCTGTTAGCTATGTGAAGCTGTTATGTAAAGGGTTAACACATAAAATCATAGCCTGGTTAATGGACAGACCTTTTCTGCATTAATTTCCATTAAAATCTAGATACATCATTGTGATGGCAGCAAGAACAATCCTCGTACAGGACTGATGGGCTTCCAGGCACCATAAAGAAAGATATATGGCCATTTGCTCGACACCTGCCTTGTTACTGGACATATTACGACTGCCCAATTTTTGGCAGTTTTCAAAATTGGTCTTCTGTGTAGAGAAATTCAGTCTAAGGATATCCGGATCTGGAAAGGTGCCTGAAGCACCTTAACTATTTCAGGTAGTGAATAGTCTAATATATCCATGGTGAATTATGTGCTGAAAAGGTCAGGATTAGTGTGTTGTATTCTGACCTGTCAAGAAACCTGTAATTGATTCAATGGCTCAGAATGGTGTAAAATAATTTCAAACAATATTAATTACCAATCGCCTGTCACTCCAGTTCTTATTCTTCCCGGATCCTTCACTCATTTCTTTATCCTGGTTCCTCATGACACTCAGGAAATCACTGGCCTCAGAGGTCACCACATCAGCTTCTGCAGCTATAGTCTGTGAATCCTGCAGGTCACCTGCAGCAACCCAGTGTTGAGTGAGTAGAGAATGGGAGTAGTAATCATCTGTCATTGTTAGGTTATCACACTGTTCTCACCTCTCACACTCCTCAGAGCTGCTGCAGTTATTTCTGTGTGGATTATTGGTGATAGTGTTTTCCCTCAAGGCACTTCCTTTGTTGATGTGCCCTGCCTGATGGTGGTTGGTGTGCATTTGATAGTGAGGTGCACGATAAAAGAAACCGGAAGAGAGTGGGTAACATTGCAAATAACTTATGGTTCTTTACTGCAGTTCAACAGGGCACTGCAAACTTCTCTAAAAGTGTGCAAAGTTTTAGAGATGGGTCTCCCTGGGTCAGCAAGTTCTAGTTCTTGGAATGAATATTTCTCTCTTTAACTTCTCTCAGTGTGCTTTCACTTCCTAAGCTCCACAAAAATTACCTACAGTGTCCAAGCTGCAGGTTGCAGTTCACACAAAGGGTGCTAGGCCCAGCCAGAAGCTTAATAAACCTAATTGTAGCAAGGAGGTCAAGTGAAAATTCTCCTCAAAGTCTTGTCATGTGTATATCAAAAATGAGTAGAGATTTCGTGCTCTGTGTAATACTGTGACCTATTGCATCTTCTAAAGTGAGGGGTGCTCTTTGTAGCCAAGAGCAAATCAACTAGGGTTCTGAATGTGGATTTTCTCCAGAATTCCCATATTTGATGTCATGACATCATCCAGAAGAGGACCCAGAGAGAGTGCCAGATGCTGTGAGGAGGCCCAGAAGAGGTGAGGGAAGGTTAGTATAACGGTTTGTTATTTTTTTTACATCTCCCCTGTCCCTCCAACTATTATAGAAGAGACCCCACAGTATTATAATTTGACTTCCAGTTTAAGGGTAAAAAATACCTGAAGTTTCTGGTCAAACCCAAAACATTTGGGAAATTCGGGTTGAATCTGGTTTGGTCCAAATTGGTTTGCTCATCACTAAAGACATTTTGAATAGCTGTATGCTTCCAATTTTGGGGGAACAGGTTGGAGAAGACCCTTTTCTGTTCCACATGACTCTGCCCCAGTGCATAAAGCAAGGCCCATAAAAGCATGGTCTGGTGTGTTTGGTGTAGGAAAACTTGACTGACCAAGACTGTGAGCCAGACCCTCTTGTCCAGCATCAGTGTTTGACCTCACAAATATTTTTCTAGATGATTAGGCAAAAATTCCCAGACACACTCCACAATTTTGTAGAAAGCCTTTCCAGAAGAGTAGAAGCCAAGTTAACTTTTGTCCATATAGTGTATATTTGTGTTAGTATGGCAGGGCTTGAAGAAAACCTGTTGGCAGTGATGATTTGGTTATATGATGCTGTAAAAGTCATTACCGGCATTTCCAGTCTGACTCTCTTGGAGTTTCCCATCTTTCTCACCGCTAAAATAACCAAGACACTTAATTTACAAACGTCAAATGCCAATGTATTAACATTTTACTCATTCGATGTTTGCCTTCCTTCTATTAGTGATACAGTTACCTTTTTCTCCAGGTTAACTGATGTGTGTGTTTTGTTCTTGCATAATACAACCATTCCCCTCCTTTCACTATCTTCCCCTGCAGCATGGAATGGCTCCGAATGCAGCATGTTACTCTTCTAGCTATCACTGAGAGTCGGTATCTCTCCAGGACAGAGAGTCACAAATCTAAATGGGTGACATGCAGCATTACAAGTGGAATGTCTACACAACCACAGGGTGCAGCTCAGGACAATAAGCATCTTATCTGGTGTCCATTAAACAAATTGCACTTTGCTATCTGTCGTCCTCAGACTTCAGCATCTTTGTGTCTCCCCGGCAACTTATTCCTGGACCAATCACATGGCTACAGCGTCAGGACTGTACTGGAAGAACAAAATCCTTCTTTTTGTTGAACAAAAAGAAAAAATGCAGAATGTGTGTGTAAAAGACTCCCAGTGAATAGAGAAATCTGCTAATTTCTATCCTCTATCACTAGTGCATGTACTCTTTTATAAGTACAAAGCTCCTTGGCTACTAAGACGTCTTCTAAAATCCATTCATTTTTGTTTGTATGTATGGAATATAATTGGCTTGCTTATTCTCTAGTTTCCTGGCTGTGTTTCCAAAGATTCAGGTTTGCATAAATAAAAAAGCAAAAAAACAACTTTCTTCAGCAAAAATAAAGGTTGCGAGGCAGCCAGTACGTGCTGAAACAGGAGCATCCCCTTAGGCAGTTGTAAAAAGAGACATTTGAGGAAAGCAGGGGTTTTTCCTGCCCACTCCTTTAGGATTCAACAAAGCAGCGAGAACATTACACCTGAAGTGACCAGATGGACATTTAAATTCATGCCGCGGATAGAAAATGCAAAGCGAGCATCTACGCCACAGTCACTGCTCACAGAATGACTTCTCTGTAATGCACAATTATTAGGCAGAAGAAGTCTCACTAACCTCTGTTAGTAGAACAAATGCTGAGATATAGCATGTAAAAAAAGCACAAAGCTTTCTAAGGCATTGTGCATTGACATCTAGCTACCTGTGTGTATGGAGTTCATGGCAGGTGGTGGAATGTTCAGATGTCCTGAAGGAACATATGGACACAAACCAATAGGGGAAGGTTTGTGTAAGGCCACATTCTCATGGTTGTACTATGGCTTCATACTAGTTCTGCAATATGACATTCAAAGAACTTTATGGGTCCATGCTGTATGTTGTATGACTCCGATTTCATATGTGTGTGACTATATACCATCAGAGCCATGTGTTGTAGAATGGAAATAGGCACAAAGAGTCCCAAAATCTCTGTACTATGGAGTCATAGTGACTCTGTGTCCCACCTCATGGCACTTCATGCAGCAGCACAACAGGATATGCCATCAGAGCCATGTGTTGAAGGATGTACACAAGCACACAGGGTCCCTAATACTCCATATCATGCAGTCATAGTCACTCTGTGTGCCACCTCATGGTGCTACATGTGTCAGTACAAATGGACATGCCACAATTATGTTCGTCATATGCATATAGAAAACAATAGGAAACACCTTTGTATTACTCTATATAAAACTGATCCCAAGTCTTTGGGTACCGTTTCACATCTTCGTAAAACTCAGATGGAATATGTTCATGAGATCTTGATCTAGAAAGATAGTAGGCATATGCAAATCCAGGTTTGCTTTCTTGTTTTCAGATTTTTATTGAGAACACAACATGGGCATATGCCAAATGGAGCATGACCATACGTAACATACATGATATATCAATGAGAAAAAAATTGGGTAGTAAACATCTCAGATTATATACTATATTAGAAAATATTTGTGCAATGAAGCTACTCTTGCCACATAAGAACTGTAAGGATTACATATGTGTCAGAGAATGGGCAAATGTCATGCAAAGATGGCACCAAGTAAAGCTAATGATATACTGAAGTGTATAGCACGTTCTTTGGTATCTGGAATGTTTCCATTATGTACCATATGTGTGCTTTGGTCTACAAGGGACAAGAAATGTTTGTATTTATTCTATGTGTACATTAAGGAGTATAATACAGGCAGTCAAGCATATCCCTGGTCAAAGCGATTTGCCACTCATGATCCTACGATCTATCCTGCTGGCACAGGCTCTGTTGGTACTAGGATCTGAGACTGACAGTGAAATATTTCTTTCTTACAAATCCTGGGCATATGGCATCAAGCAGGGTGTGAAAGATAAATTTTGTTCGGAAAGGTGCCGATAAAAGCGTCCAAGTTTCTATTTTTTTATTCACCCGCCTGTGTAGAAAGCTTGCAGCTGCTGTGATTTGGATATGAGCGCTATTAACCTGTCTTTTGCTGGATTTAAATTGTAAATGCATTTATAGCATGCTGAGAGCAAAGAAATGTGCTATTTATTAGGGTGAGAAGTGAGTGACAGAAGCTTATTAACCCCCTGGCAATTCTGCTTTCAGACAGCAGTGATGACAACCACAAGATATATTATATAGTTCTGGAAATGGATATATGGAAATTTACTGTCAAAGGGATCTGCTTTTTGCAAACCACATGTTGATTATTTTAAAATTAACCAGTTACTTGCTAAAAATCAACCTGACCTTCTCCCGAAGTTTGGAAATGAGGAAAATATGAGCCTGGAAAAAAAGACTTGGGAGAATGGACTAGATGTAGGAGCTTCAAATGCCAACCGTAAAGGGGTTTAGAGTCTTTTTGGCTGAAGATTGACTGTTTTCATTGCTAAAATCAGGCATATGATGATTTCCAAGTAACATCAACTAACATTCAACCAAATGCTTCAAATCCATTTAGACAGTATATTTCTTTGCAGCTAGAGAAATACCCTAAACAGACTGCTACAGTGCATGTCAAGGACAAAAAATGGGAAACTATGTGTGGAGTCACTATATTGAGATAATAGGGAACTGTATTTTGAGAAATTCCTCAATATGATTACCTATGTAGGGCTGCCAAGACAACAAATTCTCAGTGAGGGCATTTAAAGTTAGTGCCCAGTGGCTCCTTGTTAGGCCGGCTTCACACAGGCATATTCAGCCTGTGAAGTAGAGAACATATGTTGGCCCTATTT
Source organism: Leptodactylus fallax (assembly GCA_947044405.1). Lineage (NCBI taxonomy): Eukaryota > Metazoa > Chordata > Amphibia > Anura > Leptodactylidae > Leptodactylus > Leptodactylus fallax. The sequence goes on along the minus strand of CAMRHE010000152.1, from coordinate 3,832,041 downwards.
CCCAGGACAAACACTGAACAGGAACCTAGACTTCCAGCATTATAGTCATCCTACCCGCAGGACTACTGTTGCCACATTGAAAACATAATTACAATATTATGACTATGATGCTAGGTCTTTGGGACCCTGCTCAGTACTCGGCCCAGGAAATAGGGCCGACATACAGTCTGTATTCCATGTAAAGACGGCTTACGCTCCCATCTGCAGAGCCCACAGGCTTCTTATTGAAGTCACTTCTTTTAAATTGATAAAGAGTTGTGATGTAGTTAAAGTTGCTTAAAAGGTGCAAACATTAAAAATCTAAAGGTTGAAAGAGCCTAAGTCAAGTAGGAACTAAATATTGCTGCTTAGGCTATGTTCACAACTGTGCCAGAGTCTCCATTGGAGACTTTGTTGCAATGTCTGCTTGAAAATTGGCAAAGGAAAAAGTCCTACACAGAAGAGTGAGTTACCACTATTTTAGTAGTCCACCTATCCATTGTGATGGTCCTCCGATGGTCCAGAACAACAGAGAGGCGATGCTAGTGAAAACCTAGCGTCATTGGTAGTGCATTTACCTCTCTGTAGCCTGTAAGCACAGGTTGGTGATTTAGACTCCACCCATTTCATATTCCATACCCAAAGACAAACATTTATTTAAATGGAAGTACATCCAACTTTGGTGATATCTAGTTGCAGATTTTTTTATCTGCGTAGAATCAGTATACTGGAGCACATATTAGGGATGACAATTTCTTCACTGTCTCCACAGAGGAGTAGTGAGTTTTGCCACCCTCTCGGTGCTTTGCCAGTCTTATTACTTCTTCCTGCAATCACCGTGTTGCAGTTGCTTAGATTGGAAATCCTGACAGCAGGTATTACACGGAAATGCAGCTGTATATTTACACAAACAAGTAATAAAAACACTAACAGCCATGAAAATGCTGGAGGACAGGATTATAATGTAAAACAGAGGTCGACAATCAGGTTTGATAGCAATAAGAACATAATCTGTAGCTATTTGGAAATAGGATTATGCTGACGTTCACAAAGGCCAGAACTATGGATATAAAATATCAAAAGAAATCCAAAATTAAATGGCATATAATACAATGTTGTCAGGTTCACTAAAAGAGACAAAGTCCTTAAAATGAATTCACATGCACGTCAGGTGATTTTTTATGTATTTATTTTTTTTTTTATATAAGAAAAACCTCACATAAAGGGAACCTGTCGTGTTGAACATGAGTCTATTCTGCAGGCAACATGTCATGGAATGGGAGAAATTGAGAAGTTTAATGTAAATTTTTTCTCATCCTTTGCTTAGGATTCCAGTGGATGGCCCTAGTCAGTGATTAAAAGCTACACTATATAGACAAAAGTATTGGTACCCAGCTCTTAAGCATTAAATTCAGGCGTTTCATTCAGTCCCATTGCTGCAGGTGTATAAAATTCAGCAACTAGCCATGCAGTCTGCCTTTACAAACATTTGTGAAAGAATGAGTTGTTCTAAAGAGCTCACTGAATTCCAGTGTGGTACTGTAATGGGATGCCAGTGTTGCAACAAAGCAGTTTGTGAAATTTTTAGATATTCCACAATCACCCGTGAGTGGTATTATTGAAAAAAGTGGAGGTATTCAGGAACCACAGTAACCACGGCATGAAGTGGTAGACCACATAAAGTTTCAGAGTGGGATCACCGAGTGCTGAGGCGCCTAGTGCATAAAAGTCACCAACACTCACAAAATTCTAAATTTCCTCTGGCATTAAACTCAACACAAAAACAGTGGGCTGGGAGAGTCATGGTTACCATGGCTGAGCAGCTGCATGCAAGTCTTACATCACCTGGTACAATGCGAAACGTTGTATGGAGTGGTATAAAGCACACCAACACTGGACTCTGGAGCAGTGGAAATGTTCTGTGGAATGAAAATCATGCTTCTCTATTTCTCTATGTCTGCCTGACTGCATTGCGTCAACTGCAAAGTTTGGTGGAGGAGAGATAAAGTTGTGGGGTTGTTATTCAGTGGTTGACCCAAGCTCCTTACTTCCAGTGAAGAGAAATCTTAAAGCTTCAGCAAACAAAGACATTTTTGAATTGTATGTGTCCAGCTTAGGGGGAACAGTTTGAGAAAGTCCTTCTTTGTGCCCCAGCACATAAAGCAAGGTCCATAAAAGCATGGTTGTGAGAATTTGGTATGGAAGTACTTGACAGGCCGGCACAGAGCCCTGACCTCAACCGCATCCAACACCTTTGGGATAAACTAGAATGGAGATTTCTAAGCAGGCTATCTCATCCAACATCAGTGTTTGATCTTGTGACTCAGCACAATGCATAGCCAGGCTGAGTGACTGGTACCCTAAGGGCACATTCACATCTGAGTTGGAGGCTGCATTCAGAGCCTCAGGTGCAGAGTCCCTCTAAAATTGTGGACAAAAAAGTCCTGAAAGCACAACTTTGTGGTCCAGCGATGTGACAGCAAAAAAAAAAAAAAAATGGATACAGTATGGACCCCATTACAGTCAATGGGGTCACTCAGGATCCATTGTTGTCTGTCACTAGACAAATCTGTAGTAATATTTAGTCCTATGATGGAATAGAAGAATGGAAGAAGAAAACTGACACAAGTGTGAAAGCAGCCTAAATCAATACAGATTGCGGTGACACCTACTGGTCAAAAAAAGGGGAAAAACAGACTAAATATATTTGAAAGCCAGCTGCTAATACAATCCATGTAAATGTTTCAGGAGATTATATAAGTGAGAGTATAGCAATTACAGGGCAGGGATATTAATCTTTCTTGAAATGGCTCATAATAGACAACAGTAGATTGCATTCAAGATAATATATGCAAGGTTTAGTAGGTTTCATGTCCGTCTAATGGGAGCGCTATGGCATAAAATAAAAATGAACCATATTACATTATTAATTTATTTTTGCACAATGCAAGTTACAGCTCTGACAGCCAACATCCTATAACTACATCACTACAGAAGAAAACACTCAGCCACACAAATATTTTATAGTTCAAAAAGTCTACCAAGACTTGCAACTTTTCAACTGTAGTAAAACAGGGAAATATATATGCAACCTTGAAGAGGATCAATCCAAAAATAGATATTATCTGTATATTTGGTCTTTCCAATGGCTTTAAGAAATTAAAATTTGTAGAAAATATTGAGATCCTTCTGTCAGTGTGAGGATGTAGCTTATAGCTTGAAAAGCAGATGCAGTGGAGGCTGAAAAAAAATATCAGAGATGCAGAAATCCCAGCAGGGGATCGGACTGTCACAAGATTCAGTAATAGTCTGTAAATCTACAGGAGTTATGGAGGAATTTGCATCATTATTAAAAGCTGTAAGAGTAAGGCGAGAAAGGCAACAGAGACACTGAAAGTCTTCTAAATAAACGTCCAGGCATTGGTTTTATAATAAATCATATGCAAGGACATGTGAGCACTATAAGATGTCCAAGACCAATATCAACAGAATAATTTACCTTGTTAATCAGACACATTGGTATCAATGCACACCAGCAGGCACACTGGGACAGATATCTAGCATATGTAAAATGTATAATACCTAAATTTATATGCCAGTATTAATAAATCTCCACCCATGTTTTAACAACCAAATTTAATGAGAACTCCACTCAAAAGCTCAAATTTTATGTTTATAGAATAGCATGTGGCATAGAGTGGTGCTTCTAGTACTAAACTACTTCCCTGGGTCCAGATGGTGCTTCACACCCTTCCCTACCACACTCTCCTGACTGTGACTAGACACCTGATGGCCAGTGGTGGCATACTAAGCAGCTGAAACAGGAGCTGAGCTCCACGGCTGAGCGGCCAACAGATACTACTGAAACCATGGGACTAGAAAACACTCTTATTAAGGGACTATATGCGGTATTAGTTAGACATCTTATGATGAAATGTTTAGGGCACTGTGTAGAGATGTTTTGCCCAGAGGCCTACAGAAATCTATTTTTGCCTTGCTACTAAGATTTATAACATCTACCTTTTTTTTTTTATCTTAATGCATTGACTGTCACATGACCAGAACAGCAGAATTTGGTATACCTGCCATAGAAGATACCCATGTCATTGCTACTGGGACTAGGAAAAGGAAGCCATCTACATGATGCTTTTGCATCTACAGCTGCTTGCTCCCAATTTGGGGGCTTATACTGTCATGCTGATCATGCTTCACAGATCTTGAATGAAAGGCGAGTCTAGAATACATCAAGAATGTCAACATATAGAGCCTGCATGTTAGAAATTGCGCTTTAACATGAATGAATGTCATTTTTATATATATTAAGTGCTTTATAATAATACGTAACATAAATGGTATAATGCATATTGTCTGGCCAAGCCATCAAGCAATGACCTAGTGGTTTCTAGTATGTAGAGGAACAAACACTTCAATAGTTTATATCTTACAATATGAATGTTTTCTATGGACAACGTAGCTATGTATTACAGTATGTGTTTATTGGAGGGGTATTGATATAGCAGACATTTTTGAACATCCAAAGTATATGCCATAAATGTGTAGCAACATCTTCTGGGATTTGCACCTGTATTAAAAAAAAGGGATCCCCTGTCCACCAAGCCACCTAATGTTGGCACAGCCTCCTCCAGAAATAAAGATATTGTCCACAACCTAGCAAAGATGGATACTGATGATCTTTCCACAGGATAGGTCATAAGTATCAGATCAGTCGGCGTCCAATACTCAATCCCCACTCCGATCACCTGTTTCGGCTGCCAGAAGCCTTATACGAGGTATACGGCTGGAAGCAGATCTGCTTCAACTCATGTGAATAGGAGCAGAGGTGCAGTTCCTGGTGCCACCACTGCAGTGTACGGAGCTCCGTACACAGCTTACAGCGTTCTGTCTGTACACCTGAATAGGAGCAGAGCAGCTTCTGACAGCCAAAACAGCTGATTGACACTGCGTCCGGGTGTTGGACCTCTACCGATTTGATGACTTATCCTGACATATAATGAAAAGATTCAATTGTTCAATAAATATTATTTTCTTACTATTAAGTCTTGTTGTTGCTGGGCAGCACCCACTGTTCGAATCATTTCATAGCAAAAAGTATTGTGGTCAGTGGTGACTACTCTGAGTACTCTAACTCCTTTGGAGAACAATATTATCATATACTACAGTTCTACAGTTCCTCTAGTGGTGAGTATTACTGATACGCCCATGTTACTTTTAAGACCATGGCCACAATAATTATCAATAGTGGGAATAGGTACTAATGGAATAGAGCTAATCATCTTGCTGGAGGTTTTTTAAGGGCAGCATGTTTTTAACTTGCCAGGGCTCACCTAAGGCATCTGCTTTCATTATTCTGTCCTTGAGTGGAGGCATCCATGGTCCAAACCTCCACAGCATCCTTACAATTAGCATATTCATAAATAAGAAATCAGAACGACTTCCACTTAAATCAAATAGCAATTAATATTTTAATATTTATTATTAATTTACCAGTGCAAGCCTGATTTTTTTTACAAAGTTCTAGTGTGCCATACAAACACACCTCCCTGCCAAATAAGATATTTGCTTGTTTATAACCTGGGACAGGTAGGCCTAGCAACCCTACTCCAGTCCTTGTAGGAGAGGGACCTTCAGTTAGGCGGGAAGTAATAGGAAGATGAATACAATAAGCAGATTACTCTTCAAGCTCTCCACCACACTAGACCAGCAGACATTCTGAAATTAACCCCTTACTTCAATAGAACACCAGTGTAGCTGACATTTAACCATTACTGCCCGAGACCACCAGGGATGCTGATGTTAAGCCCTTTACTGCCTTAGATTTCAGGGATGTTGTTTTTCACTTAGTGTATCACTTGACTACACTAGACCACCAGGGAAGCTTACAATAACTAATTCATGGCCCTAGAGCAATGGAAATTTTGGATAATCCCTTCAGATCCCTTGATTCCAGGTACATAAGATAATAAAAAGACTCACTCTCCTTTTCAGAGTCACCAGAATTTTTTGATGTAAAATGTGGAAGCTCTGAATACAATTAAATGGTTGTCCTGTTGGTACATATACCCACTGTTGTTGAACTGTACTGTTGCTAGTCCAGAAGGCAAATAGACAAACAACAGGCAAGCAACCTACTACAGACTGGACATTTATTTCATCCAGCATATGCAGGGTGTAAAAATTTGAAGCTGGAGATATTTGATATATATACATTGCACATTTTTACCATTACTTTTAATAGCCGCAACGGTGAAGTAGTTTCAGCTTACTGACGCTCTAATGTACCTCTAAGAACGACCGACTCGTTGAAACAGTCCATTAGCACAGGGATAATTTCTAAACAAGTAAATTAATGATCCTTGGGGGGTCCTGAACACAAATGACATTTTAATATGCTACAAATACTCGGTGCCTTCTGAAATCTATAAGGATTAAGCACCAGGATTATCACTGCTATATTAGAATCAAAAGAATTTTAGATTCTGTTGTATAAATACACGTTGAGCATTTACCCATCAGACCCAAATGTTACTTCATGTATTATATCCATTTACGCCATATACAGTGGGTACGGAAAGTATTCAGACCCCTTTAATTTTTTCACTCTTTGTTTCATTGCAGCCATTTGCTAAAAGCAAAAAAGTTCATTTTATTTCTCATTAATGTACACTCAGCACCCCATCTTGACAGAAAAAAAAACAGAAATGTAAATATTTTTGCAAATTTATTAAAAAAGAAAAAGTGAAATATCACATGGTCATAAGTATTCAGACCCTTTACTCAGTATTGAGTAGAAGCCCCCTTTTGAGCTAGTGAGTCTTCTTAGGAATGATGCAACAAGTTTTTCACATCTGGATTTGGGGATCCTCTGCCATTCTTCCTTGCAGATCCTCTCCAGTTCCATCAGGTTGGATGGTGAACGTTGGTGGACAGCCATTTTCAGGTCTCTCCAGAGATGCTCAATTGGGTTGAGGTCAGAGCTCCGGCTAGGCCAGTCATGAATGGTCACAGGGTTGTTCCGAAGCCACTCCTTTGTTATTTTAGCTGTGTGCTTAGGGTCATTGTCTTGTTGGAAGGTGAACCTTCGGCCCAGAGCACTCTGGAAGAGGTTTTCTTCCAGGATATCTCTGTACTTGGCCGCATTCATCTTTCCTACAATTGCAATCAGTCATCCTGTCCCTGCAGCTGAAAAACACCCCCATAGCATGATGCTGCCACCACCATGTTTCACTGTTGGGATTGTATTGGGTAGGTGATGAGCAGTGCCTGGTTTTCTCCACACATACCGCTTAGAATTAACGCCAAAAAGTTCAGTCTTTGTCTCATCAAACCAGAGAATCTTATTTCTTATAGTCTGGGAGTCCTTCATGTGTTTTTTGGCAAACTCTATGTGGGCTTTCATATGTCTTGCACTGAGGAGAGGCTTCCTTCGGGCTACTCTGCCATAAAGCCCCGACTGGTGGAGGGCTGCAGTGATAGTTGACTTTGTGGAACTTTCTCCCATCTCCCTACTGCATCTCTGGAGCTCAGCCACAGTGATCTTTGGGTTCTTCTTTACCTCTCTCACCAAGGCTCTTCTCCCACGATTGCTCAGTTTGGCTGGACGGCCAGGTCTAGGAAGAGTTCTGGTCGTCCCAAACTTCTTCCATTTAAGGATTATGTAGGCCACTGTACTCTTAGGAACCTTGAGTGCTGCAGAAATTCTTTTGTAACCTTGCCAGATCTGTGCCTTGCCACAATTATGTCTCTGAGCTCCTTGGGCAGTTCCTTTGACCTCATGATTCTCATTTGCACTGACATGCACTGTGAGCTGTAAGGTCTTATATAGACAGGTCCGTGCCTTTCCTAATCACGTCCAATCAGTTTAATTAAACACAGCTGGACTCCAATGAAGGAATAGAACCATCTCAAGGAGGATCAGAAGGAAATGGAGTTAAATATGAGTGTCACAGCAAAGGGTCTGAATACTTATGACCATTTGATATTTCAGTTTTCCTTTTTTTAATAAATTTGCAAAAATATCTATATTTCTGGGTTTTTTTCTGTCAAGATGGGGTGCTGAGTGTACATTAATGAGAACAAAAATGAACTTTTTTGCTATTAGCAAATGGCTGCAATGAAACAAAGAGTGAAAAATTTAAAAGGGATCTGAATACTTTCCGTACCCACTGTATATGAATATAGGAACAATGTAAGGGTTAATAGAAAGAACCATGACACATTAAGTATGAGGGATACATTTTGTAGGAAAGGTCCCACAATAAAATTAAAATGGGGTTCCTCTTCTGACAGCGTATCCTCACAGGGTATAGCATATCAGTGGGAGCATTGGGAAAAGAATGGCTTATTACATTGTTTTATGTAAATGTACATTCACACTGCTGTCATTCAGGTCTGTTATAGGATCTAAGAAACAGACTGAAACACAGACAGAATGAGTGATACAGACGGTGCACAAACAAGTAAACAAACAAAATGGAAGAAAGTTTTCTTCCTTCTTGTTTTTCACATTACAATGAATGGTGGAGGATGCAGCTGGAGGGTACTTCATCTGCTCAGTCATTTTGTCAGCATTTTAGTCTGTTGCTCTGATCCTATGATAGATCAGAACAATAGAGTGACAGCAATGTGAACCTAGCCATAATTTACACCCATTTGTTACTGCCGCTTTAAGAGTTTTGTGCATACTCTGCACTGTGACTTTAACTGAAACAAACCATTAAGTTGGAAGCTGGGCTGATGGTAGGACCCTCAACTTTATGCTAGTGAGAGGGAGTAGACTAATGTGTCTTCCTTGCTTAGTTAGGGGAGAGGCAGTCTTTTTTCTCCTAAATTAGGAGGAGGGAATGTGTGTAGTCTTTCCCTCCCTAGTTAGGGAGAAGGGGGAAGTATAAACTGGATTCCTTGTTAAGCTAAGACCCTGTCAGCTGTAAGCCAGCCCCAGTGTTATTCTGTAGTTAGGAGATGGTTGACAACCTAGCTCAGTTTGTACACTTGTGTGAATAGAAACTATTGGGAGGAGAATTGGTGGATGGACCTCATAGCTATGATCCAGTCTAGAAGCCTCAGGCTAGACTAGACACAACCATGAAGTAAGGATTGTTTTTTAAATACTTTAACCCAATCAGACCCATTTAAAAATATCATTAGCCCTCCCCTTTTAAATACAGTATCTAAATAACACTGCCTTATCAATAAATGAAGGAATGCATTTGCCATTCCATAAGTTTTGGTGACAGTTTGTTGGTAGAGGGAGACTCCCTGTGTTGCTTCTTTTCAATGCAGACAGAGTTAAAGGAGTTGTCCATGCTTTGGAGCAACCCCTGGCACAGCTGGAGAGGTGTTAAATAAAAAAAAAGCATACTTGACTACCCGCGAAGCTCTGTTGTCCGTATCATGCTTGGCCACATAACTGGAAGCCCTGATGCTCGCATGAACACTAGTGGTCTCAGCAGTTGCTGTTAAGGAACCGTTGACATATGTGAGTGAGATCACCAGTCCCTCTAGTGATCACTGTGGCCATTGATTGGTCTCAGTGGTCACATGAGAATCGGGGCTTCTGGCAACGTGGCCCTGGCACGAGATGGAAAGGGCACTAGTGGCAGATAATACAGGTGAGTATGTTTTTTTTTTTTTTTTATTTTACACCTTCCCCAGCCACCCCATGGTTGCTCCAAATTATGGACAACCCCTTTAAGCCCTGTACAACCACACACTCCCTAAGGCCAGCTCTGGAGACAACCATTATGGGAGCATGACTGCATGACTTGCAAAATAGTCTAGATATGCCTCTGAGAACTGCCCTCTACTTTCCGTGTTACCCCCCTTTTTATCTGAAATCGAGGTTGTAAGAAAAGGACACAGCGGCCATTTATTAACTTTGCAAAAGTAATATGAAACTTTCCCATACAATACACCAATAAATAACATGAACATGAAGGTAAAACAGTTGTAAATATACGATTCTCCCCAGCATAAAGGAGGGGTCCCTGAAGTCACTAACCCAAACCTATATCCCAGAACATTACTTCACCTGACCGAGGGGCACCACCATCGGAGACTTAATTCCAAAACCAGGGTGATTGACTAAACCAGCCTCCAAATGGCAATACCACAAATTGGGTGAAGGTGACCCATTACCCCTGCACCCCAACTGATCACTTATTCTCAGCCTATGCCTTCAAAGACCCCTCTTGCTCCAGCCGCCGTGACATAATGAGGACTTATGTAATAGGGAGAGTGGACAGGAAATTTCAAACTTCTCCTGGCTCCATTTGATAGAAATGTCCCCTTCCAACTCTGCCTTAAGTAATCTTATCACTCTACCTACATGACCTGATAACCCCCTTTTGACCCATACTTACTCCTCATCCTACTTCAGTCATGTGCCCCCTTATCTACCTCTTAGTGTTGTTCCATGGAGCTCTCTATCCTTACTTATGTTAGCTCCAACAATATCAGGTGTGCACATTTCACAGCAAGCAGAGATCATATAAATCAATTTAAAACATAAAGCTAGAAGAAAACAGCTCAAAACGCAGGACAGTGTTCCAGAAATCCTGCTTGTACCCCCAACTGTACAACTAATGTAGACTGTGTGGCTTGTGATTAGCGTAAGTAAAGGCAGAAAACAAGCCGCATTAATTACACATTACATTGTACATAACCAGGCATTGCTAGTGTAAAGAAGCAGTCACTACTAAGTATAAGCTCACAGCTCCTGTTCTAATGAACTCTAATTATACCATACAATGCGTAACTGCCAATTTTGGAAATAATTAGACAAGACTCGTTAGTAGTGTTTATAAAGAGACTCGCTGTCAAAGCGTGACTATTGTAAACAGACTGAACGAGAATGGGAGACAGACAGAAGCAGACTTTGCCAAGGAAAGCATTAGATTCTTCTGGTTTTCATACATCTATGTTAGTGACTTGATAGTCATTGTCAGATACATTTTAATTTTCTCTATTTACAAGGGACAGGCACTTTTTTAACATATTCTTTTCTCAATGTTAATTCAGTGTGACATTAAAACTGTCCGTTGTTGTCATCCGTCATAGGATGAGAGCAATGGACATTAATAACAACGGAGTGACGGATGCAGACAGAGACCCCTTCCTGGCGTGTGTTCTCATCACTCTAATGTAAAAACATCACAGAATCTTTCTTCCATCTTGTTTGTTTAATTTTGTAGACAATATCCTGCAGGTAGCACTTTTTCTTCCATCAGAAAAGTAACAAACATGACGGGAAAAAGCTTCCATCATTCTTTTTACATTAGAGTGAATGTAGACAGACGGTGCTCCATCTGCATCAGTCACTATTGCATTTAATATCTGTTATGTTCATCCTATGATGGATGAGAGCAATGAATGTTAAAAACTGTAGTGTGAACTTACCCTGAACTGTCTGAACTTATGTATATGAAGTCTTTTGGCTGATGTGTAAATGAGAATGTATACACGAAGGGCATTTCTTAAGAATATATACATAATGCAGATCTTTCATGGCTTTCAATTCACTATTTAATGTGTGAACATCCTTCATTTTCAGAGGACAGTTAGTTGAAGGTGAGAGATACAAAGCTCATCAAAAAGAGAAAGTATCAGGCACTTCATGCTGCCCAACCCCAAACTATATGTGTATATGGAGAGATCTTTCAAGCTGAGTGAGAAGCCTCCTCTAAAACGGCACAGCGGTTTAGAGTAAGGTTTGTATAAAGAGAAATCCCTTTCGGGGTTCCTGCTGCCCATAATTTGGGCACCATGAATCTTCTGACAGGTTCTCTTGTACAATATGAACAAGCTGAATACTTTTTACTTCTTATAATAATTTTACTTCTCTGCTTCTCAAAAGGATATGTACCTACACACTTTGACTCCAGGAGCACTGACTGGACAGTATCATAATGTGTATGGACACGTCTAACTGACAAGAGGAATAGTAACACCTAGTTGCCAATGTATTCATACATTTTCAGGAGCAATAACATACGAATATACAGTTCGAAGAAAAGGTGCTCCAGCAGTGTTATTGCATGGGATAAATAAGTATTTACTAAAACAGATATGATACCTTTGACATGAAACATTTTAGATTTGCAGATAAAATTTGAGTCTTAGTCCTAAAACTACATGTAAACAATAGATATGCACTCTTACAGATAAATAAAGATATATATATACACGTTCACTAGTTAGTGTAACAGCCGGGCTTCATCTGTGCTAGAGCATCTAATTAAAATTAAAAAATGCGCAGAAAATTCCCCACATGCATACCGGCAGGAACATGCTCTGTGAACCCTATTCCCAGCATTGGGAGCGCACACCAGCAGCTCGCTCTCTGCTCATGACTGCTGCTTTACAGACTGTGACTGACAGTAGCTTGTTTAACCTTTGCAAACCGAATTAGCCCAGTGTTCACATTACAAAGAGAGAGGTTGATGATAAATCTGATCGGCTGTGGGCCCCTGAGGAGCAGGAGAGGCGGCTGCTTCTGCTGTTCAGGGTTCACTTGGCAGTCTATGGGGATGAATACATATGAGGTATAAAATCTTGGAAAGTTGCAGTATCTTATGTATCATGTATCCCGCAACCAATGTATTCTTACGACACTACCACATAGGTGCAGAGAAGATTTCATCACCAGAGACTGAAATGAGTACTAGGCCAAGTATCATAAAATATATTTTAAAACTTATCAAAACTACAGACATAGTCTAAAACTAATAAGGCTGACTATGTCTTCAAAATTCTGAGCCAATTAGTTTTGTAATATATCTGTTTGGCAATCAGAGCTTTGTTGATTCCTCATACAGAGCTCCAAATCCCCTCACATCACAGTCATATCCTTAAGTGTTGGCCCTGGTTCACCTATCCACTTTCCATCAAAATGCTGCATTCACACAAGTCTCTCGTGAAACCCGGTCCATGTATGCCTTGGATTTTCCAGCCTGAACAATATGTCAGGAAAGGGACTCCTAGCATAATACTTATCTATGATGTTAGAAGTCCCTGCCTCCCAGTAACATACGTGTCACATACTGATTATAGTACAGGACAGTATGTCGTTGGGAGACAGGGACTGCTAGCAGCATAGATATCTATTATGCTAGGAGTCCCTCTCCAGCATAATGTTCAGGTCGGTAAACCCGACTGAAACTTGGTCGTGTGAATCCTAATGCTTAAATGGCATCTACCATCACATTTATCAGTATTTAAGTGGCAGTAGTGTTATTTAGGGTGAATTACTAGCTTTCCACACAAACCTTTCGTATGGCTTTTCATTAAGTTGTTGGTGCACCAGTGGCGTGGCTGCACCTCCTTGTGCACTGATTTTTACCTCCTCACACCAGGGACTGAACCATTATAACTCAGGGGCATTGCAGAGAGGAGAAGACTTGGGTGCACCAGAACGTACAAACACACCCCTGGTTCTCCAATAACCTAATTTGCATATAAAATAAAAGTAGTTTTTCAGAAAAATGATCTTTGAGCCACATGAAAGGAATGTGTGGAAATCTATTAAATCATAGAGATGTCGACCCAAATTTTCTAAAAGTTTTGGGTTTGAAGCAAGCCCAAAGCATTGGGGATTTGTCACCTACAAACTGGAAGTGAAATTATTATCATATCGGGTCTCTTCAGACCTCAGAGTATAAGAACTTGAGGCCCAGGTGAGGTGTGGAAGTATAATAAATGGTTCTACACACCTTCCTTCATCTCTCCTAGGCAACCTCATAGTGTCTGGCATTCTCTTGGTGTCCTGGGTGATGCCATGCGCCCTGGAGTCACCACCAAGGTCCAATCACAGGAGAGGTGAGGGATAGTGAGTATAATTGTTTATTATGTTCCACACCTCCCCTGGGCCATTACTTATTATATTATACAGTATAATCATTTCACTACTGGTTCGTGACATACTTATTAGACACAAAACAAACCATCCAAAGCCGAAATGAACTGAATCTTCAGAGATTCGCCAATCTCTAATAACTCACCCTATACAGCACTGCTATTAGTTACTTGCTGATAAATGTGGTGGTAGACTCCCTTTAGTTTTCTATATGGTAGCTCTGCAGGGTGCTTGCTGTTATGTTCTTGTAAAGATTACAGGTGTTAGCTTGGGTCACTACAACTTTTTCTTGAGGAAATCTTTGTAACAGATAGTTTTTTTCAACAGTGAACAACCCCTTTAAGGAAACATTGTGAATGCAATGGAAGTCACATCAATGAGGTATTCTTTAAACTCATATCCTACAAGCCAGAGTTGGGATTCATCAATGTCTAACTACTAGGGCAGTGAACATTAAGGTGCCTTTCTATGGTGCACCTCTTACATTATCACCCCTCTTCTTGTACTGTGTGGCTATATATGCTATCTGAAACTGGAAGATAATGGAAATTATATAGCTGTTTCTGGTCATGGTTTGATAGCTTGGAGGTCATGGCTTACTGACAACTTCAAATCAGTCTTCTAGTCTAAATAGTGTGAATATTCAATAGGTAAAAATAGTAAGAGTTGATTTAAAGGAATGGGCTAGGTTTCCCAGGCCATCTGGTTTAAGAAAAGAAAGACTATAAAAGAATAATAGAAAGAATAGGTAGAAAAGTCAAACTTTTTGCAGCTAATGAATCCTCCATTTCCCTGAATAGCCTGAGGAAGTTAGTGAGACACTGCTGAAAACTCGCAACTAATGTCCTTCATTACTCTAATAAACGTATCAGTGCAGCACAGCCGATGAGTTTTACTATTAACAAATTGTATTTTACATAGAGAGAGGGTTATATCTGAAATAATTATGTTACTGCCATCGGCATAGCCATATTGCTCATTGTCCCACAGGATCCCTCCCAATCATAAATGCAGATCATCACCGGGCACTAGATGAGGAACGGTACCCAAAATAAAATAACCACAACTATTCTGAACCTGTGTCATCTATATGAATCCATAGACGATGGTCCATATGGCAGAAACAGGGATACTTTGACCGAATACCTTGCTCTCTGTAGACTGTTAATGCAACTTAGACAATCGCCAGCTTCTATTCAGTAAAGTTGATTGGAATGTTAATAACCTTAAATAGAATACAGCTAATTTCTGTATTTTTATTCATATTATAAGACAAAGCCATCTAATCGACTGTGTTAATTGGTTTAGGAATATCATGACCATTTGCAAATCGACTTTATCATATCTAAAATACGGCAGTCACTTCCTCCCTGCGCAGTAGATTTATTATTTTTTAAGTGGATTTTTCAGCGTAATATGCTGCCCTATATAAGTGGAGGATGTTATAACTCCTGTATAGTGCATACCCAAAATGGAACAAAAAGGCCATTCAACTATTAGCAGTGCTCAAAGAATACATCGGTCTCATAGCTAGAGTCTGGCTGTATTTATAAACAGAGCACTAAGCCCACCTCCTACCACCATCTACTTATACACAGCAGCCTTACAAATGGTGTACCCAAACAAGTATTGTGTGCTCCAGGTGAGCATGAGGCATGCAGCAATAGAAAAACAAAAAAACAGGACCATTTCTGATCACCCTGCAAATTTTCAGTTATGAGGGTGTCACTAGAGAAATTATGCACTTATTGTTTGTGAGTGGTAGAAATCTAACACTCCCAACTCCACTGGACTAAAAGGTCTAAAATTAGGAAAGCATGGGGGATAGGCTCACTGCACCTAAGAACTCTACACATGCCCACAACAATTTTGTCCATTAGATGCATTGATAATGTTGGCAGTTATTAAAACAGAACGATCATACATCATACAGGATGCTGCCTAACAAATGCCACTTTTTATGCAAATGTGCATAAGCCCTGTATGCTTGTGTAAAAGCAATGATGTTGGCATTTATGAATACAGGCGCACAGTGCTAGGTATTTATTACTTTTAGGCTTTACATTGTGTAAGAGATTTAGAAGCTGCTTTGGAATTCATCATTTTTCAATGTGCAAAAACCACCAAGCACAAACCATTTAGTACTTGTGTCCTTAATTTAAGTCTCTGAGCAGACCACCTCTGCAATTTACCGATATTACTTACAAATGCTGAACCAAGGAACCAGCGTGTGCAGTAAGTGAAAATGAATTGTTAGGTTTTTGACATCTGATCTTTCATTTTCCTCGCCTCTAATTTCCTTTGTTCAAGGTAATAAGAGAACAGTCCATCCCGCTGCTTCTGTTTGATACTAGCATTTAAAAGATTAGTCACAATTACAGATTGCCGCTTTCTTATTTATTTATTTTTTTAAAAGAAAAAAATAAAAGCTGTCTCTTGATTACAACTCCACAGGTAAAACAATCCAACATCTGGGGAGACGAGTACATAAAATAAGGATCAGAAGTTTACTGTACACACGTCTAATGTAATTCTCTCTCTTTCTCTGAACATGGCACAACAAAGACTCCTTGATACAAGTTTGCAATCTGTTCTGTTCTGAGACAGAAAGGAAAAAATGCAATACCAAATTATAGGAATGTAAGGAATCTCTATTGTAACAGCATTTTTTATTTAGGTATTGGCTTCTTCCTCTGGGACCACCACAAGATATGCAGAGTTAAAGGGGTTTTCCATTTCTCCCAATGTTTTCTATATTGGATAGGTCATCAGTATTTGACTGGTGAAACCCCACATACAGATTTAGCACTTATCAGCCTTATCAGATCTATCGACCTCGTGCGTCAGAAGCCATAAAGATGAATGGAGCCGGAAGCAGCTTTGCTCCTGTTCAACTAATAGACGCAGAATCTCCTTACTTGAATAGGAGCAGAGCTGCTTCTGGCTCCGTCCATCTCTAAAACTTCTGGTGCCCAAAGGCAGCTGCACTGGCTGATTGGTGCGGTGTCGGGGTGTCAGACTACCATCAATTAAGATACTGTTGACCTATCCTGTAGATAGGTCATCAGTATGAAAAATGCTTGGGGGCCTGGAAAACCCCTTTAAAAGAAACACTAAACATAGAAAATGCACTAAAATACGAAAACAGCTCTTTCTCCCTCTATTTCCTCCTGTCACTCAGACCTATTTTGTTTTATATTAGAATGAAAACTGAGAAATATAGATAATATATGAAATCTTCCATTGTAGGACCTTAACCATGTCTTACTGCTCCTCATAATTCTGTGTAATGCTATAAGACAAATAAGTGTTAATAACCCTTGTTTTCACTGTAGACTGTGTCAAGATAATGACAAAAATGCTGCAGACTAATATACAACTATATTTCTTGTTTACTTCTATCATTTATTTATAAGTTTAGTGTTCCTGTAAAGTCAGATATAAAAATTCACAGATCCTTTGGGGGCAATATTACAATAGTTAATGCTGACCACCAGCAAAAGGTCTTGAAAAGTGATGACTGCTTTCCTCATACAGATAAATGTCCACAGCAGTTGTCAGTACCTTTCTCATGGCAGCTCAAAATAAGTCAATTACTCAGTAGGGTATACATGAACACAGAGGAAAGCTCTTGCCATGTAATTTACTATCAATGTTAAAGGGATTTTCCACTTTAGAAAATCCTTTTTTGTTAGAAACATCTCCTGGCGATAAACTGTACCCAGGGTGTCCTGCTGCTGGGACACCAAGTGATGAGCTGTTGTAATTCATAGGGTAACCTGGCAGCAAATGTTCAGTTCCCCTGCAGGAACACCATGGAAGAATTAAAGCATTACTTGGTGTCTATTGAAACAATGGCTTGTAGGAGTGATCCATAGATATGTTGGCTCTTCCAGAGAGCAAGAGAGATGCCTCAGTCCTGCAACATCCAGTGAGGGACTGTTGTTTATAGACCTGTTGTTGTTTGCTTATCATCATCATAGTGGTTGACTTCATTCTTACTTTTCATTTAACACACTACCACAATATGCAGCTCACTATAGAGAGTTTCATCCTTTTACATCAGCCTGTGTCCCAGTGGATCTTACCATCTAATTTACCAATTACAGGTATGCAAACACTAGGATTTATTTAGAAGCCAATTATCATAGCGGTGTTTTCTTAAAATGCAGGCTGACATATGGTAGTGTAATTAAAATACAGTGTAACATCATTTTGTTCATCACTGTAGGGTGGCATTGTCTATTAATAGTATGGTAAGTGGTGCAAGGGCAGCATTACAGAGCGAATGCAATAGTCTACTCTATCTATCTATCTATCTATCTATCTATTCTCCACACTAAGGCAGGGGTGTCAAACTCATTTTCACCGGGGGCCACTTCAGCCTCACGGGGTACCTTGAAGGGCCAAGATTATTTTACACGTGTATAAAAGTAACTTCTCCTTAACAGTTAAGCGAGCTATTAGACAGCGTATAATATAAACAGGCGCCATAGCCCCTATTTATAGAGCCCCATTTACACACACTATAATGTTCCACAGCAGTCCCTGCACACTGTATTATGACTCGCAGCTGCCCCTGCACACGGTATTATGCTCCCTAGTGGCCCCTGCACACAGTATTATGCTCCATATTGGCCCCTGCACACGGTATGATGCTCCATATTGGCCCCTGCACACGGTATGATGCTCCATATTGGCCCCTGCACACGGTATTATGCTCCACAGTGGCCCCTGCACTGGTATTATGCTCCATAGTGGCCCTTGCACTTGTATTATGCTCCATAGAGGCCCCTGTACTGGTATTATGCTCCACAGTGGTCCCTGCATAGGATATTATGCCCCATAGTGGGCAAACCATGAACTATTATTATACTCTGGGGTCTTTTCAGACCCCAGAGTATAATGATCGGAGACCCAGGGGAGGTGACAAACATAAAAACCAGTGTAACTTACCTATCCTGGACACCGGTGCACTCCTTGCAGCTTTCGGCCCTGTTTAATTGCGCACACACGTCACGTGATCAGGCCGGCGACGCGACCTGATGACGTCACCAGAGGCCAAAAGCCTGCTCGGAGTAACACCGATCGCAGGAGAGGCAAGTAGGATATGTTTTTATGTTCCCTCACCTGCCCTGGGCCCCCGATTATTATACTCCGGGGTCTGAAAAGACCCTGTTGTATAATAATAGTAGTGTTTGAGGCCCGCGGCCTAACTTACCGATGCCCGCGGCCAGCGGCATCCACTTCCCTTTCTGCGTCCCATAGCAGAAGAAGAAGCGGGGGCGGCCACGAGCAGACGCAGGGTAGGTAAATAAATAGGCAGTGACCTGCTGGGGTACTCCAGCAGGTCACGGCCTATTTATATTGTAAGTATGTGAGCCAGAGGGCGCTGTTGAGCTACCCAGGCCAGGCCAGAAAAGGTTCTCAGCCACGACTTTGGGGGGTGGCACGTAACTCCAGAGGGGCTGGAGCATCCTGCAGGAAGCAGGAAATGGTAGTGGACCAGCTAGGACAGAGAGAGAAGCTCTGTCCCAGAAGGGCTGGCGTCCACAGGGGTGGACCAGCTAGGACAGAGAGATAGGCTCTGTCCCAGAGGGCTGGCGTCCACAGAGGACTGTAGCTGGAGCTGAGCAACAGTCAGGACAGTTAGGGGCTCAAGGAGTGAGTTAGGCCCTAACTGTGGCATAGGTTTTTTGTTGTTTTGTTGTGTTGCAGTTAAGCTGAATAAAGGCACTTTTATTTTTCACTTGGACCGTCTGAAAGCTATCTTTCCGGCGCCCAGTACCATGAACCACCGCTGTCTGGACCAGGAAAAGCCGCCATTTTGAGTTTAATTCCCCAAATTATCACAATATATAAAAAAAAAGTTATACTCACCTGCGATGCCTTGATGCAGCCGCCGCCTCCTCTTCTTCTTATCCGCAATGTCTGTGTCTCAGCGTAGGCGGCGCAATGACATCATTGTATCGCCGCCTGCGCTGAGATGCGACGTCTCGTAAGCCAGCCCAGTACAGGCCCCGCTCAGCTCTGTTTTTTTTTTCTTTTAAAGCGGCCTGTCCTGGGCTGGTTTACATTAAAATAGAAAAATGCCGTCCCCCCAGACAGTGAGGGACAGTGCCGCCTGAGGCAATAAAGATGGCGGCCGCCCAGGGGTGCACCGCTAATGAGGCGAAGTGAGGCGGCCGCCATGTTTGTTGCTCTTGTATTGCGTGAGGCCGGGCCGGATAACAGAAGGCAGCGGTCCGGATTCGGCCCGCGGGCCTTGTGTTTGACACCTGTGCACTAAGGGATGCTAAAGCTCTCATGATGTCAGCATGATTTGGAGGCAATAGCGCAATGGTGCCTGAGTGACCTAGAGTATATATTTAAGAGTTTTTTTCTACAGTGCCACAAAGATGTGACAAAAGTAAAAATCCAATTAATGCAAGAAGGATATGTAAGTCTTGAAAGGAGGCTTACTTGCATTTACATAACTTGCATTATCTCTGTCCCTACAAAGTCATAAGCAAAATTCACTTATAGCTGTAAATCCAAAAGATTTACAATCCATTAAAATATAATTATTATGAGTTGTTTTTTTAAATATCAAGAAAACGGACTATACAAACAGAATGGCAGGGTGAAAAAATAAGAGCCCTCTGAAATGGTATCACTGTCCATGTGACCGATCGTTCTCATTATAAACTCTCATATTATGTTCCACATTCCAGTAATGAGGGATAGGACTTGATTTATGACCCACCAAAGAGTAGAATTAAACTTATTTCCATATTCCTTCAGGCTCCTGAGAAATATGGAAAAAGTGAGATTTAATTAACCATAAAGGTCAATTTTCAATAAATAAATCCTCACATAGGTCACAACATGGCACAAAGATGTGTCACCCACCCATATATTACAATGCTGGAACTACTGCATATATATTATACTGCAGACATTAAGAGTAAACTGCGCCGTTCCATAATCTTTATGTTATTTCAACGGTTATTACAGTAAATTACACGGGTGATCTCAGGTTTGTAATTACATGGATTTGGGCAGTCATAGCCTTAACCCGCTTTTAGATTGGAAGCTGGGACTCAAAGAACATTCTACTCACAGCTCCATGAAAATCATAGTATCTCAGCTGTCCTTTTGTGTGAAGGGTCGAAGGTTACCCAGCTTTCCAAAGACCTTATATGGCACAATTTTGGTCTCTACTGTGTCTTAGCTTCCTTTTTTTTTGTATCCGTGGAACCTGTGTTTAATTTCTTACTGGCCCTCTTGCTTTTACCTACCTTCATCCAGAGCATCTCTGAGTGAAGATGGGCTATCTCGTTTGCTTGGCACTACAGCAACTGCTATTCTTGGTACCCTGGTAGTTATGCCCACAACTGCCCTCACAATTGTTAGTAGACTTTGGCTTATATTCATTAACATTGATGAACTGAACTATACTACATTGGTGTTCTCGCTTTCACAACGGGAACAACTTAACATTCCCTGGGTTACATACAAGAAGGGGGTGGGTACTGAAAAAGGGCTCATGGAAAAGATCGCTCAGGTTGTTTAGGTTCTCCTTGCTATCACATCACCACAGTCCTAACTAACCGCAAAAAGAAGTCTCGATACTTCTATTCTTTTTCATGACATATATTCACAAATTCTTTCATTGTGAATATTGCAGAACATATATACACTGTATATGAGCTCCTGAGTAAGACATACTGTAAATGTTGTAAATTGTCAGATTTTTGGAACTGGAAGCCTTGGCTTTACAGCGTTATAAATAATTGTTTATGGGAATCCTGACTCCATGCAGTACCCAACATGCTGTATTTCACCAAAGTCACAGTGAGTCTCTGAGGTCTACTCTCTACCAAACTCTGCTCTGCATATATGAACTCACTAGGGTACAACAATCACTTTGGAAGTGGTTGCTTGTCACTACCATTTACCAACCTCCCCACAACTGTGAACAAGCAACATTCTGAATGTATTATACCTACACTCCAACCATATTATGGTGCCAGTCCCAAGAGGGAAATAATAGTTAAAGTGCACACAAAGCAGAGTAACGCCTCTTTAAGAACTGCACAAGCTCTCACTTAGATTGTAACTTAACATCAACATCACAATGGCAATTTGAGTAGGAGAAGATTTACCATGTTACAGACAGTAATTCTTTCATCCTTGGTTCCAGAGTCTCAGCAGAAAGAGTATTGTTTAAGGATTCCTATTTCTGGTTCCTATTTCTGAAAGATCACTCATGTTGGGCATCTCCAAATAGGACTCCTTGAGTCTTTTCACAACATCCACAAACTAATCTCCTCTCTTTTACTGATGTGATCAGTCGTCTCTTCAATTCTCCTGACTCCTCCTAAATGGATGCCATGCCCCTCCTCCTGACTGAGGGCTGGGAAATGCTGTAAGTGTTGCAGCACCCACTGAACACAAAACCAAATAAAGTAAAAGTTTTCATCAAACATTAAAATGCAAGCAAGACCAATATGGGATAGACTCTCCAGGGGGCCAAGATCAGCCACATGGTCTGCCTCCATGTTATATATGTACATACTTGATCTAGCCTGATCTCAAATATATTGCCCAAAAAATACCAACAATCCATCACATATCAATTGTAATATCTGGATTTGATACATGAAAAGACTACAACAGAATGATACATTTGGCTTTAGTCTACAATTGGTTGAACACAAGCAAATCTACTCTTGCACAGAAACTTACAATAAATCTGTGTACTGGTCTGAGACTCAGTGACAGCCTCAATATGATCAAACTGCTTCTAAAAATGTGTGGGAAGAGCTTGCTACAACCCTAAGCTGCTGTCACGGGCACCCAGAAATCAGTCTGGTATGGTGTGCCGGTAATCTGATATAGTAGGTATGCATCATGTGGGTGGACACATCATTTGCTTGTTGCTAACAGACTATGATAATATTGGGGCAACTTCAAAGCAAAATGTTTTTTCACATTGTCTAGAGGGAAGAAGCGTGATTCTGTCTGTAACAATGGCCTATGTCTCCTTACTATTCATACATAAGCACGTTCAAGGAATCAGATCTAGTTTTCCAAAGGTGAAAATTACCATAGGGAAGATGGACGAAGTGTTTTATTCTTGCAGATCAATAAGAACTTGTGATTAACCTTGGATCTTCTCCTTCTATCCATCCTCATCAGGTCATCGATATCCCAAAGGTAGATGGTGAATGCAGCTCTGTTTATCAAAATGTCCAACTGTCCTCTGCGCTTTTAGGAGATCCCAGCCCCTTTTATTCAGCTGTACAACTACCTTTCAGTAATCTGATATTCTCATTTAAAGCCTATCTTTCACATATTGTCTACAGTGGCACAATGAAAAGTGTCCCCTGACATCCAGCAATGGCCTCATATACCGACAAAATGCGACTGTATGTCAAAGCTTATAGTTTGGCTGCCTCCTATATATTAATGGGTGGTTAATGTGCAGTTATCTCCTCTCTAAAAAAAACAGACATGTGGAGAATGAACTCAAAGGTCATGGAAATTAGATAACAACAATCGTGTTACCCTGTTCCAGGTGTTTAGAGATTTGGCGGTATTAACCAATACCAAAAGAGGGCCTCATTTCAGTTTGTCTGGTAGCCCCCTCCCCAATCCCATACTTAAAAAAGTCATACAAATCTGCATTATTACATTGTTATGGATGATGACACTTTACCAAAGGAAATGTTGAGGTCTCTAGAAGTAAGTAAATAGAGCATAGAGCCTTACTTTACCTCTGTATACTTCTGAAACAGAAGCTAAATTACCAAACAACCACAAGTACTGCTGCTACAGAGAATACTCCCATAATACAGCACTGTGCTAAGCACTATATGGTAAGACCTATATCTACAGGGAATCTGTGTGCTCTGCCATACGCATGAGGCCTTAGGGTGGGAAAACCAAAAATCCCATATAAATTCAATCTCTGAGTACACTTGACTCTTTGAAACATTTATATTTTCCTTTCATTTTTCATGCAGAAGTGAAATTTGACATTGCAGTCTTTTCGTTCCCTCTCATGAATGATTTCAGACATTTAATCCTTTCACTTTCCTCCTGAAATATGTCTTGAGTTTAGCTGAATTTATCACTTTAATTGCCACTAAGAGTGAGCGGACATCAGCACCATCTTAGCAGACAATATAAGGCCTGTTGAATGGGAAAAAATGTTGAGCTCCCCCAAAAAGGCATGTAGCCAAATGTGTGATCTAGAAGTCTTTCTTTACCATGACCTTTCCTGGCCTGATTATTTCTAATATGAGCCATTTTATAGCTGTAAGCTTAGGATATAGAAGCTGAGTTTTTGGAAATTGACTAAATATATTCTCACCGCAGACCTCTCTTCAGCTTAATGTGTTGTTTTCTTAAACCTTGGCACAGTCACAGTGACTTTTATTAACATGTATGGAAGATTTTCTGTTCACCAATCCCCAGAAAATAAGCTTTTCCGCTCTGTAATAGGGAAAGGGACTGAGTGCGGCCTCAATATTCACCACCGCAAATTAAAACTGTTAAACAACCCCGGTGTCTGTTGCAGATACGGATCTTCTGCAAGGTGATATTGACTCATGTAGCCAGTTAAAACTAATTTGTTTTGGCGTCCTATTTTTCTACACCATATAATTGGCTTATGTGCCTCTGCTCAGACAAGTCCCATTATTTTTACTAAGAGACAATTACCCTGAGTGTTTTGCTTTGAACAACAGGAAAAAAGAAAGGCCTCAGAATCACCGACTGTCCAAACAGCCCAAAAGCTTTAAAGTCTGAACATTGCAATTCTCCTTGTAGGATAAAAGATTTAAAAAGAGATGTGTATATGAGCTGATGTGTTACTGCCATTAGCTAGAGATGGACTAAGCTGTCCAGTATCATTTAGGCACACCAAATTCTCCTCCATCTGTATGGGAACCTGCATACTATGGTTATACAGATGTAGTGGTCTTTAATGTGTATCTGAAAACTGATATCAAAAGCCGATAAAACCAATTATAAAAGCAGAGTAAGGCCTTAAATAGTGAAAACACTGAGATTTTCCCATGGCAAAAACTGCTGCATTTTACAGTACCTGCAAGTGGATAGGATTCTGGCTAATCTCATCCACACATTGCAGAAATATATCTGCAGCTGAGATGCTGCGATTTCAAAAAATGTCTTTTTGTAAATTGCAGCATGTCAATTATACCTATGGAAACGCTGGCATTTTCCGTATAGGTATAATTAAAGCAGAAAATCCGCACTGTGGACTTTCTGTGGAAAGCGTTGTGTGAAAAACCACAACGTGGGGTCTTAGCCTAAGGGTCCATTCATATCTGCATTGTTTAATCTGTCCTTCTATTCAGTCAAAGAAGCAGAAGAACAGATTAAACAATAAAGACGGATCCGTCTAATGATGGACAACACTGGATTCAGAGGTACCACATTTACTGTAATGGGGTTTGTCGGATATCCATTGTTCATGACATCACCACATTAAAAAGACATGGCTTCCAGAACATTTTTGTATAAAAGTTTAGACGGTCTTCACACCAGAGGTTCCAAATGGAGACACAGATGTATACGTAGCCTAAAGGGTTATTACAACTGCTTATTTAACTTGTTAGCCGTCATGTAAAGGCTTGCTATATCTATATTTGACAGCAGCGGATCCACTTAAAAAAATGTCTGCGACTGTCCCACTAAATCCCATCTAAATGGGACTTGTAGAAATCCATGGCAAAATTCATATGAATAAAACTGATTTCAGTCTCAAAAGTATCCACAAGTCTCCACAAGGATGCTGCATATAAGTATACCTCAAATCTGCAATGGCTAATATGGATAAAACCAGTCGGTGACATACTGTAACACGTATGAGACTAGCCCTACAGTGATGTGACAGGTATCCGTAAGGCACTACTCTAATTTTTTCAGCCTTTTAGTACAGGACATACGCATATGTTATTAATGGTGTGTTCCTTACTGTATCCAGTACCTCCGCTCGTCATGTGACCTGCCTGTTCACAAAGTCTATGAGAGCCTGAATGTAACACTTTCATCAGCTTACACACAAAAAATGGTCAAGTGGCCATGTATGCACTGCTATCTCTTTATTCACTTCTGTAGAAGTCCAGAGAATAGACAAGCCTGCCTGCTCAGATCTCCCATAGAAGTAAATGAAAAGAGCCACACGTGCAGTCATTTCTCCATTTACAGCAGGTGTTAGCTGATGAGAGACCTCGTTCTGAGACAGGCGGAAGTTCCAGAGGTAGGACCTGGGTCCCATGCACACATTGCAGAGAAAAATCTGCAGTGGAAAAGTTGCGTTTTCAAAAATGTTTGCGTTTTTGAAAATAGCAGAATGTCAATTATACTTACGGAAACACTGGCATTTTCCGTATAGGTATAATAGGGGCAGAAAGCCTAATCTGCGAGATCGTAATGAAAAATGCTTTGGGAAAAAAACGAGATGCTACGTGGGGCCTTAGCCTTACAGCACTTTCTTTCAACTGTCAGCACCTTTTGTAAAGCAAGATGACACATACTGACTGAAGGCAAATATCTGTTAGGCTGGGGCCCCACATGGCGAAAATGCTGCGGTTTGGTCATGGAGGAAATTCTGAGGAAAAAAAAAACGCAGCATTTTACAGTCACTGAAAGGTGGATGGGATTCTAGTGACTCATATCCACACATTGCTAAAAAATATGTGCGGTGGACACGCTGCAATTTTCAAAACTGTCACAGTTTTGGAAATCGCAGTATGTCAATTATACCTACAGAATCATGGCGGTTTCCCTATAGGTATATTTGAAGCAGAATGTCCGCAGAGGAAACCTCTGCAGACTTTCTGTGAAAAGCTCTGCGGGAAAAACCACGATGCGTTGCCACTGTGGTTTTTCCCGCAGTGCTTTTTTGTTGCAGCCCGCTACGTGGGGCTTTAGCCTTAAGGTGATCTGCTGTGATTTTTTGGATCTACATTCCATCAATGGAAACCCAGACTAAGCCAAAGATCATGGTAGAGTTGGATGTTGCCCACAATGGCACCTTTTGAAGCCAACCATGAATTACAAGTTGTTCAAACAACTTCTGTCTGAGGTCCTTAATGCCATGGAGACATTGGAACTGATGGGGAGAGAGGGGCAGTAACAAGTCACTTTGCCTTGGCCAGGGTATATAGATACAGGGCTATCCAAAATATAAATTTGAAGTATAGCTAATAGGGTCTCATAACTTGATGGCATGTGCAATGTATATTTATGTCGCATCATATTATTCATATATAATATACAAACTATAATTATAGCCTGTCATAGCACTTCTGCATGGCCCGCTGATAATCTCCTATATTGAAGGGATCTAAATCCATTTGTAGCTGTATCTTTGCATTCCATGCTATAGGTCTTGTATGAATGTGCAATATATATACAGAATGTATATATAGGAGAAAGGGAGGTAATGTCCCTACTGAGGGCATTCTCTACAGCACAAACTAATATATTGGTGCTATATAAATGACAGATAAATAATAAACAACAAAAAATATTATATATATATAAACTGCATTCTAATAAAGTACTGATCTGCGATTAACCGGAAATTTATAGTAAGTGTTATCTGTGCCACAGACTTTTAGAAACTTTTTATACAATTATCTGTTCAGGTTCTTTATCAGAAATTATGGACAAGACATTTAATGTTCTCAGTGAAAAATCAATTTTTGCTTATTCTACTTTTTTATCCCCTATTTGGACATCAATTAAACTGTCGGGGTTTAAAATGTCCACGGAGTGCGGTCAATAATTCTGACTTCTCTTCCAATGAGTGTTGTATACTGTTTCATCTGTTATTAACCCCTCACCTGCCAGCCAGGCCTCCCATCGCAGTAATCTTTTCAGCTCTGTATTATTAATTAAGAATTGATCAATGGCTGAAGATGAGTGTAAGGAACAGAAGTCTGTGTTCATTTCCTTTATCCAAAAATGTCAGAATGCCATACAGAATGGTATATTATTCACTACTGGTGCTGCCAATTGTCCATCAGAAAATACATTATATAAAGGGGGAGGGTCAAACAATCCCTGCTTCGCACCACACCTTTTGACTTGATTTACAGGTTCAGCTTCTTTGCATTCATGATACAAGTATTGGATTGTGGAGATCAAACTGAGCATTTGCAACTAAATGGGCAATTGTGGCTAAAAAGTTGATTTTTTTTAAAGCCCTGGTTCCATCAATAAAAGTATGCTTTCTATGGTGTTTCACACCTCTCTTTGGCAATGTAATAAGGTTAAAGGGGCAATAGCTCTGACATCCATTAAAATGTAACTTTTTTTTGTCTAAACTGATCAAACATTCAGTGTTCCTTCATTTCATAATATATCTTTACAGGAGAGCTGTTTTCCTGATATACCTATATCTGGTTGGTGTCAGCCACCACTGGGAGGGCTCACTGTACATATACATATATGGATTTATATAACTCCTATTGAACTCAATAATAAATCTGCTTAAGGCTAAGGCCCCACGTAGCGGGCCGCAGCAAAAAGCGATGTGGAATAAAAAGCGGCGGCAACGCATCACGGTTCTTTCCGCAGCACTTTTCACAGAAAGTTCACAGAGGTTTTCTGCTTCAATAGGGAAACCGCCAGCATTTCCATAGGTATAATTGACATGCTGCGATTTAAACCGCGACGGTTTTCACAGTGGGGTTTCCGCCACATGAGGCCCCATGTAGTGAAATGCAGCTAAAAAACACTGCAAATATGCGTGGGCATTTTTCATTGAGTTTTTGCTGCGTTTTCCTCTGCGTTTTCTTTCCCTATTAAAGACATAGGGAAATTGCTTGCCATTCTGCAGCTTTTTTTTTTCTGCAATGTGTAAATGAGATTAATGAAATCTCGGTCACTTTGCTGGTACTGTAAAATGCAGTGTTTTTTCTGTTGCGTTTCCGCAATGTGGGGCCTTAGTCTTAGTTAAATGTAATTATTTAACCCTATGTCTATGCAGGGCATTTGAATCAATGTACATAAAACAGAAAAAACTGAAAACAAAGCTTCGGCATAAGATATAATGGTAAAAAGGTAGACATTCCTTTTGAGCTGGCCTCAGACATATAGTAAGTATTATCAGTGGTCGGAAAACTTATCGCACTTGCTTCAAAATTTCTCTGCCGACTCACTGTCTGCATCAACAGTGCTCTTCTGATCCATGCAATCTCCTACAGTATGCTCACTTCATGTACTGTACTCAGTGCTATCATCCTAAAGAGAGATTAGCTTTGTGCCCCTTCAAATAAGTACAATATGTCCCTTCCACGATGGAGCAGCTATGCTGAGGAGACAGAAAGCACTGACAAGGTTAATGTCTGATCTAAACCGGAGACAAAGATTATGGATAAAACACCAAAAGAGCAGAGGGCATTTAAAAGATGAAATATGCTTCTTCTCACCTTGGCTTACAGCATTTCCTATATATAGTTTTGATAATACTTGGCTTAAACATAAATCCAGCATTATCACCTGACTTCCAGCAGACCACTTTTGAGCAAAATACTTAAATAAGTTAGCGGATAGAGAGTTTTGCTCGGGGTAAGCGGGAGATAAGGATGAGGAGGATGTGAATAATGCTCTCAGTTCTCTGCATGGTGCAGTCAATCAGTAACACCAGAGATTCAGGACATCGGTAAAATGTCCAGGCAGGGAACACACATACCTGGAGATATAAATTTCAACAAAACAATGACACTTGGTAACTGCGCTGTTATTTTTTTCACTGCTTCTCCAGAGATAAATCATCCATCTGTCTGCACACACCTCTACGTAACTGCAGCTCAGGGACGCCAGTAGTGAACTAAAAGTAACAAAGGCAGAGGGCACTTCTAAAGCCTTCGTGCACACTAACCTACCACACAACCTCTTGTCTTCAGTGGTATGGAGCTGAAACTGTAACCATGGGCTCTACTATTCCTCAATATGACTGTCATATTAGTAGCTCTGTAATGTGGAGCAATATCAACCAGGGACAGAAATAAACTTGACAAGCTGATTAGAAAGGCCAGCTCTGTCCTGGGGAGCCCACTGGACCCAGTGCAGGTGGTGGGTGACAGAAGGATACTGTCTGTGGTGAGCTCCATGCAGAAGAAGAAGTCCCATCCCATGCATGAGAGTGTGATCGCGCTGAGCAGTACTGTCAGTGACCGACTGCTCCACCCTAGGTGTGAGAAGGAGCGCTATCGGAAGTCTTTCCTCCCCACCGCGGTTAGGCTGTACAACCAACACCGACCTAAGCGGAGATCATTACACACAGAGAACTGAAATATCTCTCTGCCTGTTAAATCCCACCCCCCACCCCCCTCCTCTGCTACGTTCTATCTGTCTGTCTGCTATTAATGTAATGCCTCTCACCTTGGAACATTCCTGTACATGTTGTATTTGTATTTGTATCTGCTTATCTTTGCTGCTGTAACACACTGAATTTCCCCATTGTGGGACTATTAAAGGACTATTATTATTATTATTATTATTATCAAGCACTATACAGCGGCACACTAAGTGTTGATTCATAGGTACTTTGCGTGTCTCTTTACAGCCATCTGCATATGTCTCTGATATGCATGAAACCTTCAATAGACTCCTGGCTGTCATAGCAACAGATTGCGATAACGATGTGGGAGTGGCGATCTGGTTCAGTATAGTAGCACCCATGCACCAACACTGTTTAGATGTCTCGGTCACAATTTACTGAGACATATAAAATGTTAATAGCAATAATTAGTATAATACAGGTGGCACCCACTGTGTATTGAGAGGGTTCAGCTGCTGAATACTCTCCATACTCCTTCTCAGACATCATGACGTACTATTATGTCATGTTTCAGGAAGGGGTTAATACACTATGGCATGTCTCTACATCCCTAAGGTATTTCTGTACATTACTGTGGGTTGTCTCCTTGTCAACTTATTACTTAATTACACAGTTATTGCAACCTCATTTCATTTTATTTAGAGATACTGAATCTTAAAGGGGACCGATCTCTGGATGTGGGGCTCCTAAACCAACAGAATGTCCTTATGCTGCCGGGGTTTATGACTCCAAACCCGATGACCTCAGTCCCATCTCTGGCAGTCTTTAGCTGAAACATTTTTCTGCTGGAGATGAACCATGACTCTTCACCACCAACTTCTGCCACATGCACAGAGCACAACTGCAGCAGGGGAGAGTACACTTTGTATCACTGTGCATGTACCCTGCTTACGCTGCTGTGTTAACTTTATAGAGGACTGCATAGACTGATACATTGTGACAACCCTATCCACTCTGAGCAGGACTAGACTGAGAAAAAGTTTCAGCTTCTGAATATAAACATGAATGTATAGAATAAATATATAGATTTACTGGCAGCAAGAAGTGATTTTAGAAACACTAAGGATAATACAAGATTATCAGAATTATAATAATTGTCAGATAATGCAACCCTCTAGTGGATCATCCATAATGTATGTCTGCATTGTGACACTGTGACTCCCAAGTTGTGCTATTACTAATAAGGTACGCACAGAAGTCTAGGGGCTTACAATGTACCTCTGTATGAAACGGGCACAAAAAAACTGGCATGCTCTTTAAACTGGTGTATTATGGAACTATTCTTTATTAGAAATATTGGGTCAGATAAACCAACACTGTCTAATTTTTAGACTAGACCAGGGGTCGGCAACCCCCGGCACGCGTGCCAAGAGTGGCACGCAAGGCATATTTCCCTGGCACGGCAACGGAATCCTCACCCAGATATGTGCCTGATCCTATTAAAATTTCATTAGCGCCAGGTGCTGCCTGAAGATGGATGTGGCAGCACCCGGCGTCTGCACAGTCTGTGTACAGTAGTGAAGCCGGTAACTGCGGCTTCACTACTGTACCTGAGTGAATTGCTCAGGATTGGTTAAAGCTATAAAGAAACACTTGGATTCATTTTAAAGATGAGAATTTCATCTTTAAAATGATACCAAGATCACCATGATTGTCCTTACACATCCTGAGCGATTAGCTGGTGAAAACAATGTTCGGCATTGAAATCCCAATGCCGATCTCAATTCCCGACATCATTTTAACAGTGAATCTCTCTGAATCTGTAACGTCTATCATGGTATCTTTTTAAAGATGAGATTCTCATCTTTAAAATGAATCCAGTTGCATCTTTGTGGCCCTAATAGATCCTTAGAAATGGGGCTCTAAAGTGTCCCCCCCTCCTGCCTCAGGCAGCATCTTAGAGCTAAGGAAGGAGGAGCTGCAGAGACAATGATAACTCATCATTGTCTGTGAATAAGCTAGAGATGACCCCAGGGGGGGTAGCAGGGACTTTTGTCAATGTTATCCCCTCTCCTATCAATCAGAGAGCATACTGTACTTTTGCTCTCTGATTGTCACATACAGGAATAATGTAATACCCCTCTGAGCCTAATCACAGGGGTATTCTTATGTAATACCCCTCTGAACCTAACCAGGAAGTTTATTGGCGCTGTGACCCAGATGTTTACCATCGTCCAGGTCGCAGCGCCAAAAGTGTCGCACCAAACACTTACACAACACATGCACAAAGTCACTAATAAAATTTACATTTTTTCACTGTCCCTGTCCTGTCCATACCTGATCTTTATAGAGTAAATTACGCCGCCCGCCTCTCTAGTGATATCCATTACACGCTAAAATAATAGCAATAGCAATTATCATTAGCGATGAACGTATAAAACATTTCTGACAAATGGAAGTTCCGTCAGTCAGATAATACATTTTTACCCATTAAATGTGTATAAAATACTAGTTTTTGGCAGTTTTCAGATACTGTGTGCAGGGGCCACTATGGGGCATAATACCGTGTGCATGGTCCGCTATGGGGCATAATATCGTGTGCAAGGGTCATCAAACTTACAATTATTGACCGGCACTCCGAGTACCTCAACTTTGATTTCTTTAATCAAAATCGGCACGCCGAACAAAAAAGGTTGCCTACCCCTGGACTAGACAGTCTAGATTTTCCAAAATGCAATTTGAAAATTTGGTGAACTTTTAGGCTGAGGCTCCACATTGCAGAAACACAGCCTTTTTTTGTTGCAGATTTTGTTGCGATTTTTTAAGCCAAAGCCAAGAGTGTCTACAAAAGGGATGGGAAATATACAGGAAGTACTTCTACTTCTACCTTCTGCTCAATCCACTCCTGGTTTTGATTCAAAAAACCGCAACAAAATCTGCAACAAAAAAAGCTACGTTTCCGCAATGTGGCACTGTAAAAAACGTGCCAAAATTTTGATGCCTTTTTTTAAACAGTATTATTGCATATTATACCCCGCGCCTTTGACAAGCCCTGCCCACTTGTAGCAAATGGAACAGAAAATGTTGTTAGAAAGTGTCTAACACACTTTTTTATGCACAAATTATATTTTCAGCCACTGAGTTTAGATGAAAATATGTGTATGAAGGCATCGTACAGCAGCATAAGGGACTCTTTCTGCCACCATAATAATCCAGGCACACATTGGAACTGTGGGCCTGACTCTAGAATTGAAAGCAGAATTTGACATAGTGCACTTAATGCGTCCACAACCTGTTAAACACTGTTACAGTTCAATAACTAATAGCATTCAATCTACACACACATGTACTAATCTGTAAAAGCATGTGGTTATTTCACGCTTCAAACTCATTTTTATCACACCTCAAAACAGAAGAAGGATTGATAAAAAGAAAATCCAGGATCACGGAGCTTGTATATAACATCTAATAGACCACATGCTAATTAACTATCCTATAAAACCTCCTGAAATACACATTTCCTGATCTAGGATTTTGCACCTGTCAGGTCTTTCATACTTGTCCAAAGTGAAATTTAATTAACACTTTCTTTAAATCAGAGATTCCGGCTCTTTTGTTCATTCAAACCATTTATCTGAAATATTATTATTATTATTCATGCACAATGATTCAAATTGAGGTTGTTCTGTGGAGCATGGAGCTGCTAGGGCAGATTGTATAAGACAGAGCACAACATTCACTTGATCATAATGCAGGACAAAATTACCTTCATCCATCCAGAACATGGCCCCAGTTCAGCCAACATATGATGAATTCTGGTTAAAGGCTATAAAAAGTGGATAATATAATATTTTATGGGTGAGTTGGGTTTGGGTCACATCACCCAGCACACGTGACTACATGGTAACTTTGTTCATAAATTAAAGGAGTTTTATGGTCATGTGATTAATTTACACCTAGAAATCAAAGTATGCTGGAATAAATTTCACCAAATTTATTATGAGTTCTATGTCTCTTAATTTTGGTGCATTTTAGGCTGTCCTAAAGTAAGACCATGAAATCTAGCAGGCATAGGTTTACACTAAAATTGGTGCCATATTCTGATTTTAAACATTACAAATATGTTGTTGGCACTTTTGTAATGTTGTCATGTGTGAGTTTGTACTTTAAGGCTAAGGTCCCACGTTGCGGCAGCTTTTTTGTTATTGCAGATTTTGATGTGTTTTTTGAGCCAAAGTCAAGAATGGCTTCAAAAGGAATAGGAAATATATAGGAAGTACTTGTATTTCTACCTTCTGCTCAATTCACTCCTGGCTTTGGCTCAAAAAAAAATGCAAAAAAATCTAAAACAAAACTACTACTACTCCCATTCTCTCTGCATTCTCTCTCCACCAGGTTGCTGCAAATATGTCAGAACGATTCTGGCCATGTCACTCCCAATAACTCCATCCACTTTTCTTGCCACTATTTAACAGGGGGTTAGACTAGTGAAACATCAGAAATTACAGCACAACTATAGTATACAACATAGTGTGTTAATGGCACAATTAACCCAAGGTCTACAACATTGTATAAGTGCACAGATATTTTTATGGCCAAGACGTATTTCTGCTATTTACTATATTTTATGAGATCCAATTTTTATATTTTGAGTTGTAATGCCTCATATGAAGCCTCAAAAAAATATGCACCAGAGGCATCACTATAGAGGATGCAGAAGTAGCAGTCTCTTCCAGGCCCTGGACCCTGAGAGGGCCCCAAAAGGCCATTTGTCCCATAAAACATAAAACTATTCTAAATAATACAAAGTAGGTGGGGGCCTGATTTTGCACTGGGGGCCTGGGGCTTCAAGTTGCACCTCTGATGTGCTCTGATATATCTGTGCTGAACTGCTTGCTTTTGGACATCAGTGGTCTACAGCCTACCCCTACTGGACATGTGGCTGCTCTAATTCTCTTTAATTTCAGTATACAGTTTTTTTTTTCATGATGGTAATTTTTAAACCACTCAATTTGTACAAAAAAAAGCAAAAGTGACACATGTAAAGTCAGCTCATAATGGAATTAGGGCATCCAATAACCCCTAAAATCAATCTAAGCAGCCCTGTGGTTGAGTTATGTTGCCTGTTCAATTATTCCACCATTTGTAGCCATGATGACAACTTCCACCCTACAAGATTTCCATTTATGAATGGGTCAGGTCAAGCTCTGAGATGTTAATGTGGCAAGTGTTATATTGATGAGTCTATAATAGTGAAGAAGTGATGGATTGTTTTCCAACCAAAAAGAATTTAACAAAAGGGAACGAGAGACAGATATCCAGCCAATCAATGACATCTTGATTGATGTGTCAAATTGTCCACAAATGAAATTGGATTCAGTTGCAGTTTGCAACTTTATTAAAAAGCCTAGGCTCATTTCATAGATAACAGATAATCAACATAAAAGAAGTCTAAATCTATTGCTTTTCTTTCATCCAATTCATACCATGCAACAGCTGCAGACTGCTACTATGATGCTAGTACTAGCTACAGTCTTTACTACCAGCCACTTGCACAATTCTGTCACAGTGTGGCTTTTAGTAAGTTGGAGGTTAATTTGTAATTTCCCTTTTCTATGTCAGTTTGCATAGGGCAACAATTCCCAATAGGGGTGCTGTGGCACCCAAGGATGCCTTGGAAACTCACCAGGTTGGGAAGATGACTGCATGCTTTCATTCAACATTATACACACATGGACAAAATTGTTGGTACCCCTCATTTAATGAAAGAAAAACCCACAATGGTCACAGAAATAACTTGAATCTGACAAAAGTAATAAGATATAAAAATTCTATGAAAATTAACAAATGAAAGTCAGACATTGCTTTTCAACCATGCTTCAACAGAATTTTAAAAAAAAAGAAAACTCATGAAACAGAACAGGAATGCTGGTACCCTTAATTTAATATTTTGTTGCACAACCTTTTTAGGCAACCACTGCAATCAAACGATTTCTGTAACTGTCAATGAGACTTCAGCACCTCTCAACAGGTATTTTGGCCCACTCCTCATGAGCAAACTGCTCCAGTTGTCTCGGGGTTGAAGGGTGCCTTTTCCAGACAGCATGTTTCAGCTCCTTCCAAAGATGTTCAATAGGATTTAGGTCAGGGTTCATAGAAGGCCACTTCAGAATAGTCCAATGTTTTCCACTTAGATATTCTTGGGTGTTTTTAGCTGTGTGTTTTGGGTCATTATCCTGTTGCAAGACCCATGACCTGCGACTGAGACCAAGCTTTCTGACACTGGGCAGCACATTTCTCTCTAGAATCCCTTGATAGTCTTGAGATTTCATTGTACCCTGCACAGATTCAAGACACCCTGTGCCAGATGCAGCAAACCAGCCCCAGAACATAACAGAGCCTCCTCCATGTTTCACAGTAGGGACAGTGTTCTTTTCAAGATATGCTTCATTTTTCCATCTGTGAACATAGAGCTGATGTGCCTTGCCAAAAATTTTGATTTTTGTCTCATCTGTCCATAGAATATTCACCCAGAAGCTTTGTGGCTTGTCAACATGTAGTTTGGCAAATTCCAGTCTGGCTTTTTTATGATTTGTTTTCAACAATGGTGTTCTCCTTGGTCATCTCCCATGAAGTCCACTTTGGCTCAAACAACGACGGATGGTGCGATCTGACACTGATGTTCCTTGAGCTTGAAGTTCACCTTTAATCTCTAGGAGTTTTTCTGGGCTCTTTTGTTACCATTCGTATTATCCTCCTCTTTGAATTGTCATCAATTTTCCTCCAGCAGCCACATCCAGGGAGGTTGGCTACAGTCCCATGGATCTTAAATTTCTGAATAATATGTTCAGCTGTAGTCACAGGAACATCAAGCTGCTTGGAGATGGTCTTATAACCTGTACCTTTAACATGCTTGTCTATCATTTTCTTTCTAAGCTCCTGAGACAACTCTTTCCTTTGCTTCCTCTAGTCCATGTTGAGTGTGGTACTCACCATGTCACCAAACAGCACAGTGAGTATCTGTAGCCCTATATACAATGTCTGACTTTCATTTGTTCATTTTCATAGAATATTTATATATTATTACTTTTTTCAGATTCAAGTTATTTCTGTAACCATTGTGGGTTTTTCTTTCATTAAACGAGGGGTACCAACAATTTTGTCCACGTGTGTATGCATCCTTAGGATGTTTTTTTGTCTTTTTTTTTTTCCAGGGGTGCCTTGAGTCCGAAAAAGCTGGGAAACATTGGCATAGCATAAAC
Organism: Leptodactylus fallax; assembly: GCA_947044405.1. Classification (NCBI taxonomy): domain Eukaryota; kingdom Metazoa; phylum Chordata; class Amphibia; order Anura; family Leptodactylidae; genus Leptodactylus; species Leptodactylus fallax. The sequence continues at coordinate 3,794,621 of CAMRHE010000152.1, read as the reverse complement.
TCTTACTGTGATATTGTAGATCTCTATTGCCAGTTCAGAAATGCCATGTCCCAGGACAGAAAGGCCCTGAGAGAGTCAAGTGTATAGAGTCTTTACAGCAGTACAATACTTCTTTATGGTTCTGTATTATGGAGTCATAGCATCTTGGGTTAAATTTATTATGGTGGCTACACCTGGGTTCTGGCATAAATGAAAAGGGGGAGCATGATTTTAGATGTGACAATGTGTTCCCCAAATGGTTCAAAATTCTGGCGCAAAACTTGAAAGAAACTAGAAAGCATTAGTCCCTGTGATAAGTCTAGTGCATTTCCAGACTGCATGTCTAAAGTTTACTTTGTCTAACCATTTGTATTCAATTCGAGCAATACTCCGAAGTTTCCAAAACAATTCGATTCGATCCGAATTAATTAGCAGCGAATCGCGTTAACCCCTTTCCGACATACACCCTAATAGTAAGGTGCTGCTGGGAAGGACTCCCCGCAAACCACGGCGGAAGCATGGTGCGCACACAGAAGCTGTGTGCGCACCATGCTTTGTGGGTGTCAGCCGTATGTAACTGTCCTCTAACACCCGTGGTCGGAGCTGAGCTCCGATCGCGGGTGTTAACCCCTAAGATCCGCGGCATCTCAGGGGTTTTATTATATATTGGGGTCCCAATCACCCCCTCGCGACATTTTCGGGGCGTGCCGCTGCTCCTATTCGGCAGCCCGGGGTCTGACCAGTGACCCCAGGTCTGCCACATCGCTGTCCCTCCGCATACCTGGCTGATCCTGCCTTGAATGGAGACTGTCAGCCTATGCGTCTGCATGGGCTGACAACCTCCTATACACCGCAATACACGTGTATTTCAGCGTATACCTATTGAAGCAGCGATCAGAATATCGCTGCTTCAATCCCTCCCCATTGAAGCAGCGATCAGATATCGCTGCTTCAATCCACCCCCCCATTGAAAAAGCGATCAGATATCACTGTTTCAATCCACCCCCCCATTGAAGCAGCGATCGGATATCACTGCTTCAATCCCCTCACCCACCCTACCACAGAGCTGGTGCTATTATTATACTCTGGGGTCTGAGGATAATAATCAGAGGCCCAGGGGAAGTGATTAAAATTAACAAACACTTATACTCACCTTAACCTCACCTCTCCTGGGAACCCAGCTGTCTGACCGTCCTCCTCGCTTCTCTTCCTCTTTCCAAATGAAGTCCTGCTCCCCAGACGTCACTGCTGGGCCTGTGATTGAGCCTCAGCGGTCACGTGGGGGCGTGATGACATCATTACGCCGACAAATTACGCCGACACATTACGCCGGCGCTCATGTCATTACACTCAATCATAGGCCCCAGCAGTAAGCCCTGGGGAATTACTGCTGAGCCCAGGACAGTATCAGATTTTTTTTTATTTTTAATCACCTCAGGGGGTGCCGAGGGGGACAGGTAGCATGGCAGAACACCTTGGATGCCGCAGTCATGTTTGTCTGTGGCATCCAAGGGGTTAAAACCCCTGATTGGAAATGTGCGATTCGATACATCGAAGCGTGAGGAAATCCGGAATTGATGCAAATCGAAGATTTCCTGAAATTCGAATCGAATTCCACTTCATCAGTTTCGATTCGCTCATCTCTAAAGATAATGTATGAATCATGTGAAAACCTTGGTGTTCTTCCATATATAATCAAAGGCATATTGAAGTACAGTACAGCCCCAGAGATATTATATACATCATTACGCATCTCTACTATGCATATCTCTAATTTAGATGTATATGAAGTTAGTAATCCCATCATATAATGTCATTAGGATATGCCATCACTCTATGAACAGTGGGGGTCCAACCTCTGAGATACTAGGTCCCATAGACCCAGCTATGCAGGGAACTGCAATTAGCCATATCACATTCAAGATGGCTGGGAGCACAGCTGTGCAGAGAATGACTGTTAAGGAGACAAGGCAGTACATTAGCGTTGCCTACTCTAACAATGATAGGGGTCCCGGTGGTCAGATTCCCCCAAATCCTTGTGATATGACATTATTTTATGAGATGAGGATGCCTCTTCACAGAAAAAGAGGACAAGGATTTTAGCCATTGCTATAAGAAAAGGATCTTATCATTAAATGGTCTGCAACACTTTTTTTTTATTATTATTTTCCTGGAGTCAGTATGGAAAACCAGTCAAACATGTAAGGATCCAACTGGTCACGATTCACGGCCTCTGATTTGAGATTCTCAGGCCAATGCTCCAAACATTGAAACGGACTCAGTCATTTATTGTTTCACAACATAACATCTTGTCCAGATTACTGAATGTGATTTTCATGAGTAAAGAATGAACTGGCCGCCCACCGTTGCCAAAGGAACTCCCAGCTGTTTGCAGCTAATCACCAGGCAGCATTACATTAGGCCAGCTGCTGCCATGGTTTGCGGTCTTTCTGCCAGTTGGAGTCTGCCAAGGACTGCCGTCTTTCAGAAAGGGATGGAGGGAGCGTGACAGATGCTCCCATCAAGAACTTTGCTACCCTGACTGGCAGGCTATTTTCTGGGCACCAAAACTTGTCCAAAACAATCACTATTATTGCTACACTCACACACAGATGGAACTTTAAATCTGAGCGCATTAAAGCACACATTAAGGCAAAACTTTTGTGAGCCTAATGAACTACAGCCACAGCCTTGGTTAGGAAAGAAATGGATATCATAATCTTTCACATGAGACCAAAGTTACTTGGCATAAGCTGTAAAAATGGAAACAATGCAAAAATAAAAACAATGTAGACCTTCAAGAAAATGAGGAAAAAAGGGCATGGATCTGGCTGAAAGTGACACTCACTACAAAAACCAACATGAATAAATGGTTATGCACTACAAATATCCATGCTACAGTATAGTCAGTTATAGGTAACCTAGTAAGGAATAACCTAAAATTGCTCCTAAAATTCATTTTCTGGGAGCAAAAAGGTTCAAAGAGTAGAGGTTGCTTACCCTTGTGTTTTCTTAGGTCACTCACCTCTAATACTATTAGAGAATATAAGGTCACTAGACACTCTCGTGCAAAGGTCTCAAGGTCTATGTCTGAGCTATCCTGGCATTCTTCTGTGTCGATGGGTGTTGGATAATAACCACCAATGTCTGCCCTTACAGTGCCCTGAATGGTTGGCTTCCCATTTATTCCAGATTATGGACAGAGTTTTGCAAACAAATTCTACACTGTAGTGCAGCTGTGTATGTTACTCATGAACAATGACTAATATTTCCTTTTGCAAAGTAACCCCTCTCTTGTCTATGACTTGTGGCGGGTATTGCTCCTCACTGTCATTTGTCATTCATTTGATCCTGCAATTGCAGTCACGGCCCATGGGCAACAGTGCAGCTGTTTTTTCTACTCCCAGGCAGACCTTTCATATTCACCTGCAGCTAACACAGGAAGAGGGTATTTGGTATGATTTACCACATTTGGGTCATATTATTCAGCTCAGAAATTGACCTCTGCAGATGACCAATAGCGGTTTTACTTTTCATTAAAAGAAATGATAGAAGAAGATTTTGATTAAAAATGGATTAACGGTCTGGTATAATATAGTAACAATATCTCACTACTTCTAGACACCAGATGGCAATGATGGTGATGAATTAAGAACACAGCCTATACTTGACATTTATTTAAATGAATGTAGTAATTTGCTGCATGTGCATATATGCCATAGAAGCAAGTAATGGTGTGACTAAAGGCCTAACTATGAAATGTATTATATAAGATGACACAGATGTTTAAGAGAACTGAGTGTACAATAAAGACCAGTTCAAGTGGTACGGTGGGTCTATTATCCCACAGAAACTAATTTATATGCCAGATTAATTCATTGCTTTATGGCCTGCCCACCTAATTTGAGATGAATTACTTAAAAGACTTGTCTCATTAAAGCATACCCTGTCCTTTTTAGGACATATGGACCTTATATAGAGTGCGAGCTGTTAACATTTGGTGACTCTCACTCTTTGGGCCACCCATGTATTACATTCATCTGGATGGCTGGCATGGTACCTGAAGGGGAAATTACTGGTTCAGCTGTTTACTCTACAATTACCATCAGAGTCGCTCTACAATTAAAGGGGTGATCTATGGTTAAACAACTCTTATCTCTCTGTACATTGAGTACAAAATTTATATTAGAGATAATGATACATTGCCCTTGACTGACTGCTGATACATGAAACATAATGGGGTTAACCGTTTACAAAAATTTTCACAAAAACAACATGCAATAAAATTTAGATAAGTAACTAAATTTCACAGATCAGTCACATGACTGATGAGTCAGAGTCTGTTTCCAAGGGCAACCAATAGGATTTTGAAAGTAGCTTTGTTTTTGAATAGAGATAAAGATGTGTGTCATACAATATCAGTATAGAATAAGTAAACTAAAGTTTGGGTAAAGAGAAGTTACGTATTTCATTAAATAACATTAAAACTTTTTAAAGTGTGAAAAGGGGAACAATGCTTGCATTTAACGCAATGGGAAAAATAAGTACTTAAAAGAAAAACAATCAGAAAATGACAGGAAAATTCATCCCAGTGCCGATTTACAGTAATTTTAGGAGGCCAGGTTGCTGCATCTGTGTCTTCCATCTAGTAAACAGATGAATCTACAAGTAAAGGAGAGGCAGTATACACATACAGTCATGGCCAAAAGTTTTGAGAATGATACAAATATTAATTTTTACAAAGTCTACTGCTTCAGTTTTTCTGATGGCAATTTGCATATACTCCAGAATGTTATAAAGAGTGATCAGCTTAACAGCAATTACTTGCAAAGTCGATATTTGCCTAGAAAATGAACTTTATCCCCCAAAACACATTTCAACATCATTGCAGCCCTGCCTTAAAAGGACCACCTAACATCGTTTCAGTGATTGCTCCATTAACACAGGTGTGGGTGTTGATGAGGACAGGGCTGGAGATCAATCTGTCATGATTAAGTAAGAATGACACCACTGGATACTTTAAAAGGAGGCTGGTGCTTGCCATCATTGTTTCTCTTCTGTTAACCATGGTTATCTCTAAAGAAACATGTGCAGTCATCATTGCACTGCACAAAAATGGCCTAACTGGGAAGAGTATTGCAGCTAGAAAGATTGCACCTCAGTCAACAATCTATCGCATCATCAAGAACTTCAAGGAGAGAGGTTCCATTGGTGCCAAAAAGGCTCCAGGGTGCCCAAGAAAGACCAGCCAGCGGCAGGACCGTCTCTTAAAAGTGTTTCAGCTGCGGGATCGGGCTACCAGCAGTGCAGAGCTTGCTGAGGAATGGCAGAAGGCAGGTGTGAGTGCATCTGCACGCACTGTGAGGTGGAGACTCTTGGAGCAAGGCCTGGTCTCAAGGAGGGCAGCAAAGAAGCCACTTCTCTCCAGAAAAAACATCAGGGACAGACTGATATTTTGCAAAAGGTACAGGGAGTGGACTGCTGAGGACTGGGGTAAAGTCATTTTCTCTGATGAATCCCCTTTTCGATTGTTTGGAACATCTGGAAAACAGCTTATTCGGAGAAGAAGAGGTGAGCGCTACCACCAGTCTTGTCTCATGCCAACTGTAAAGCATCCTGAAACCATTCATGTGTGGGGTTGCTTCTCAGCCAAGGGAATCGGCTCTCTCACAGTCTTGCCTAAAAACACAGCCATGAATAAAGAATGGTACCAGAATGTCCTCCAAGAGCAACTTCTCCCAACCGTCCAAGAGCAGTTTGGCGCTCAACAATGCCTTTTCCAGCATGATGGAGCACCTTGCCATAAAGCAAAGGTGATAACTAAATGGCTCAGGGAACAAAACATAGAGATTTTGGGTCCATGGCCTGGAAACTCCCCAGATCTTAATCCCATTGAGAACTTGTGGTCAATCATCAAGAGACGGGTGGACAAACAAAAACCAACAAATTCAGACAAAATTAAAGCATTGATTCTGCAAGAATGGACTGCTATCAGTCAGGATTTGGTCCAGAAGTTGATTGAGAGCATGCCAGGGAGAATTGCAGAGGTCCCGAAGAAGAAGGGTCAACACTGCAAATATTGACTTGCTGCATTAACTCATTCTAACTGTCAATATAAGCTTCTGTTACTCATAATATGAATGCAATTATATTTCTGTATGTGATAAAAACATCTGACAAACACACATAAAAACCAGAGGTCAGCAGATCATGTGAAAATATAATATTTGTGTCATTCTCAAAACTTTTGGCCATGACTGTACAGATCCACTGCAGACACCAGTGATTCCAGGACCGCTGTGTCTAGGATCAGGTATTTTAGCACCATGGACAGCTCCCATGCAGCCTGCACTGATTCTCTTCCCATTACTTTGGCATTATGTGGTTGCAATATATTGCTTTTATTAGGATATGAAATATTAGTTGCAGTGATACAAGTCTGCTGCTATGCTCTGTTACATACCCATAGCTGTACTCTGACTGACTGAATGGACATGCAGTGAAGGAGAGAGTAGGTTCCCCAAGGTATGGACTGTCTGCGCTCTTGGGAAGGAAGATCTTAGGTCACTCTTGTAAATACAGGTCTCTTTATTAGGGTACGAAAGGCACAACGTGTTTCGGGGAAGAACTCCCCTTTTTCAAGTGCAAATATAGATAAAAACCTGCAAACACTCGCCAAAAAGCAGCTCTCACACAACCTTGTTTACCTCGGAAACGACGTTTTGTTTACCTCGGTGTCTCCTTTTGTTTTTGTGACTGAAATGGACATCCAGATCACTTAAGAGGAGCTGTCCAAGATTTTTCAATAAAATCCAAGAGTAGGAAAGTGTGTAAAATATATAAATAGTATACAGTCACCTCATTTCATATTCATCTTTAACATGTCAGCTGAAACCATTCACTTCCCTTAGCAGTCACATGTGCATGTACAGCATGTGAATGTTGAGACCAGTGTTCATGTAAGCAATGAACGTGAAATCATCTTTACAAGAGAGATGGTGCTGGAACAGCAGGACAATGGTGAGTATAGGCTATTTCTTCATTTTACAGAGTTTCCTGCCCTTGGACAATTTTTGAAAAACCTCAGACAACTTCTTTATGCTTCCCAGTTGGTCCTGCAACAAAAATAAGGCCCACTCTGCTATAACCACCTTCAGCAGTGATTCAGTTCATAGTTGTCATGGCCATTACCTGTCCAGTGGGTCTTTATCACTCATTATTTTATTGATGTACATTTCACTATATATTGACTCCACAATTACTTCTAAGACACCATTATTGATGTTAGGCACCCTCGGCTACTATGCCGGTTCTCCTGATAATAACTATCAGGAAGAATACAGTACTTAATATGAGTGGAAGTTACGATTGAACATGGTTTGATGATAATATTGATCTGTATGCAGACATCTTATTATATTATTATTATTGTGCATCATTTTCTAAGTACTGGAAGGCACTCCTACTAACAATTATAGTAAGAGGCATGGTGCCCAATATGATTGTTGCAAGAAAAAATACATAGGGTCTTAATAGATCTTGGTTACATTGTGTTCAATGTAACATTGTCATAAACTGTGTAAGTGTCTACTGTGGCTGGGAGTTGTAGCTTCTCCACATTTGGGTAGCCACAAGATCTTTGCTGAAGAGAAAGTCAAGAAATCTTGATATTGTGTTGAATATGTATTCAAAGTTGGCATCTGTCTTTATTGAGCTGTGGGACTCAGCAAGCAATGCATAACATAAAGGGGATGACGCAGCTATTTTAGTGACAAGGTCAGCTAAGGACATACGAAAGAAACAGTGTAACACTAAATATAACTGTGCTGAAGAATAAATCAGAGCTAGTTATCTCTTGCGATGCGCCAGCCGCAGCCTTGAGAAGGCAGAGAAGAAGTGAACAGGTGAGTCTAATTAGAGCTGGAAACAGCCAGTAATTAGGGCTGTGAAGTACAAGGCGTCCCCGGGACCATAATGTGCTGCAGTTATACAGAACTACTGCTCACGGAAGTGATGCATCATGCCCACAGTGACAACACAGAGCTGCTCAACCCGACTGAATATGGAAAACAATTGCAAGCGTCTGCAAAATATTACATGGGGCATTTCTACTAAGCAGTTATGTGTCCAAGATTGTTTCAAGTGTCAAAACACAATGGAACACTAAAAGGAAACAGTCTGTTACTTCCTGCACCTTACTGGTCCACCCAAGTGCAGGGTGGACTATATCAGCAACTACTCTATGTCAGTTTGTGCCCTCCTCCAAAGCTCTTAGGTGGAGCAGCTAGGAGCAGGGAAGTGTTTCAGTCTACCAATGTAAGGACTCACTGCTGTGTCTGAATAAAAGCTGACTGGGACCCCTTAATTCTGCTGTATTAATGTATACTCCTGGAAAACCACTAAAGGCTATCTTCATATGTAGTTTCTCATAGTGTTTATTTCTTGAAACAATGGAGGAAAATTGTCAAAAACTCAGTGTTAGTGTAAAATCAGCCAAGAACACCAAGGGAACACCAAGAAGCATGAGAAAAACTTTTTTTTTTCCTTTCTTAAAGGGGTATTCCACTCTAAAAACCCCCTTCCATCTATGGGATAGAGAATAAATTGCTTTTTGCCCAGGGTCCTAACCCTGGGATCCCCACCGGTTAGAAGAACTGAAGTGTTTGTTTTGCTTCCCAGTTTGAATGGAGCATCAGGTGAGAAATGCATGCCTCTATTCCATTCTTTTCACCAGGAATTGCCCAAGCGTTGCATTTTGGCAATGTGTGGCATTTTTCTTGGAAATGATTGGGGTGGCACGATGCATTTCCAACATAATGCTCCATTCAGACTGGGGTGAAAAACACTCCAGTTCTTGTGATTGTAGGGGTTCCCAGTGATTGGACCCACACTGTTTAGTAAATTGCTCCTTATCTTGTGGATAGGAGGTAATTTGTTGTGTCCAGAATACCCCTTTGACTCCACTAGAGTAAAATGGAGAACGTTTTGCATATGTGCATTCATCTTTCTTCCCTCTTGGGGTTACCGCAATCAATATAGGCACATATTTAAAGGGGTTGTGTAGTTGTAGACAAACATCTCTGCTTTTTGCCAAAGCAGTGGTACTCCTTACCATGGATTGTGATTGGTATTGCAGTAGTCAAATATATATTACTGAACTGCAATACCAGACAAAGCCATGAACAGGAGTGGAGCTGCTTCTGGAAAAAAAATATTCCTTTTTGTCTAATCCTAGCCAACTTTAATAATACTACTGTAGATTATTATTGTTTAGTGTTTTTAACAGTCAGTTTTATTTTTAGCAACGTGTGCCATATTTCATAAAAACTTAAAAACTCTGTGGTACACATAGAAAGGTTGACAAGGTCAGACTGTGTAAAAATGTATGCAATATGCTTCCATTTCTTAACAAGGAGTACAGATTTATTTCAGTACTATCATATAAGGAATTTTACAAATTCAGATCACCCATGTCATTTTATGAATTCTACATTTATAAAACCATCCCAGGCGTCTTGCAATGTTCTGTAAATGAATCTGTTTATTAGTTTCTTACAATTTCTCAAGTATGACAAGTGTTTACGTTGATTTCCCTTACCTGCTACATTCCAGCAGATCTATTGCTATGCTTCATCAACTCTGGCAGCAAATGTAAAAAGAATGTATGCTGATAGCTGGTTGCCAGGGTCACCGAGACATAGCAACGGAGCTGTCCAGGAATTAGCACATGAAGTAAATCTGCACAGTACAATGATATCATTAACAAAACAATAAAATGATCATTTGTAAATAGTTTTGAAACATCTTTAAAACCTGAAGGAAGATAAACCTGTATCCCTCATTGGTTGTTAGATGTTCAGCAATGTGATATTTCCATCCACTGTGCTCACCTGCCTTGTATTATATTTTCAGATTTTTACATAAAATGTTAATCGACACTTGGACTCACCAGCTGTACTGAACTGGGCTGAATTACCATAGAACCTCATTGTAATATATGTTTGGGGGATCCAAGTGCAATGTTTGTACAGGAAGATTCAGAAAGGATAGCCGTGGCCTGTAGTTAAAGTAGTATCAGCGGTAAATGGCCAGTGACTGAAAATTAAAGCAAAACTGGCTTATTGCCCATAGCAAACAATCACAGTACAACTTTCACTTTTCAAGAGCCAATTGTGAAATGTGTATACAGTACTTAGTGTGACATAAGATGGTGAAATTGATGCAAGAAAAAGACTTTGGAATGGGACAGTTGTGACAGTACAGCAAAACTTTCAGAATAAATTTGGTAAGCAGAAACTGCATTACGCGTTGGATGAAGCAATTCAAAACCACTGGTTGTTTAGGTCATGGGAAAAGTACAGGACACCCAAAGACTTTGGAAAAGACAGTGAACAGGATTTAAGCAATGTACAAGCAAACTGCTAGAAAGCATTCTAACTAGTATAGAACTAATGGTGTCACAAACCACATTATCTTCTGAAAATGACTGTATTATAAACCACACAGATTACATCATTTCCAGGTGTTGAAGCCAGACGAAATATCAAAGCACAGTGACTTTTCCATTAACTATCAGGACCAATTGGAAGAAGACTAATTTGCTGATATCCTGATATTCAATGATGAAGCTACCTTTCAGTGGGAAGGTCAATGCCACAATGTTAGCAATTTAAAAACAAACAAACATGTGTCTTTATGCAGCAAATGAGGGATTCACTGAAAGTAAACATGTTCTGTGCAAAGAGCAGGTGTAACGTCTATGGTCTCTTCTTTTTTGTTGAGGATACTGTCACTCACCACTCCTACCTGGACATGCTAAAGGAAAGAATTATGCAATAGATAGAGGAAGATCTGCCAAACTTACTCTTTCAGCAGGATGGTTCACTTCCATGTTTCCATTCGGATGTTCACTGATAATGAAATGAAACTCTATGGGAACCCTGGATCACTCACACTGGAAACAATGGTTCATCAATGGTGCACAGGCCTTCACACTCACCAGATATCACCAGATCAATGCTTGTGACTTCTTTCTGTGGGGCTACATCTATGACTCAGTGTATCTTTTCCCAACCATAAAATCTGAACAACCTCACTGAAACAGCATCTGGACAGATCTGGACTACAACCTAGATATCCAATGTATCACCAATGGATATCACATTTGCACTGTATAGAAAAGACTTAATGGATGGATAGTGTAATGTAGACAGGAGATATGGAGATATGTACAGGTCTCACAGCTGAGACATGCATCTTGTAGAAATGTAGACATGCCGAAAATGTGGAAATACCCCAACCATACATGAACAGTCAAGTCCAGCAAGCAATAACTTCTATTAGCTGGAAGCTCCCTGCTTTGGTTCAGGTCCCAAGAGGATCCACCTCTATGACATCCAAATGCCTTTCAGTAATTTTATATTGATATACTATCCTAAAGATAGATAATTAATATGAGATTGGTAGAGGTCCAACAACTGGCAGCTCCACCAGTCAGGTGATTTAAGCGACTGTGGTGCTTGGGTAAGCGCTATGGCCTCTTCACTATATAGCAGGCACAGCGCTGAACACAGCATGGTGGCTGAGCTGCAGAAAATTCTAGTGATTGATGCATTTGACATCAGTCAATAAGAAAAGGTTGAAGAGCTTCCTGCGGCCACTTCAATTCTTGGTTGGATCACCACCAATCTCATATTGATGATCTATACTAAGGAGAGACCATAATATAAAAGTCCCAGAATATCCCTTTAATAAAGGTATATGGACAGAGGGTTATCTTTGTGTGACAACCCCTTCAAATCTTTTCATCCTCAAACTGTTCAGGTTAAAGTCTCTCAAACAAATATATAAAAGTTGCACTCTAGTAGTCACAGTGCTGTTAAAATTCTAGTAGGGAGAGAGTCAAAAATTTACACTGACAATGAAATGATTTCATTTTTTTATGTATTATTTATTTTGCTAGGATCACCTTTAAAGCCATGGAAGATTTATCCTACTTGTCAGTTTCTGGTGATATATTATATATTGTCAGAGCTCCTTTTTGCCTCGCAGGCTCATTACTCCATTGGTTTAAAAAAAAAAAAAAAAAAAATTGTCAATCTGCAGGAAGTGAACAGCTCCTCAAACAGATCGCTTTCATTTTCAGACTTTAATTGTTTGTCCAAGACACTTGGCTAATTATAAATTATGCATGTTTTAATAATGTAAACTGTAAGTCGGCAAAAAAAAAAAAAAAAAGCAGAAAGAGAAAAACAAAGGAAAACAGATGAACGTTAATGGTTCTGAAAAATCTCATCAGTCCTGCATATTGTGTGGCTGTTTTAATTACATTTTTGGAGGTACGTCTGTCTGCTGGAATGGCAGTTACCCTAGTGGAAAGCAGAATGCTGGCTTGTACATGAAGAGGCTTATATGCTGGTTACTTTGCTTTCCAATTAAATGGGCTGGATAATAACTTTCAACATGCCCGATCCTTATTTTTTCAGACTTTTTCTGCTCAGAGAGTCAGGAGGCCCTCCATACACCTAGTTGACCGGTCTAGCCAAAATCATTAGTTTTGGTCGACTTTCCCCCTTGTCTGCACTATGACCTTTAGGTTAAGGCTCCATGTAGCGGGCCGCAGCAATAAAGCACTGCGGGAAAAACCGCGGCGGTAATGCATTGCGGTTTTTCCTGCAGCGCTTTTCACAGAAAGTCCGCAGAGGTTTCCTCTGTGGACTTTCTGCTTCCATTATACCTATAGGGAATACGCTGGTGTTTTCGTAAGTATAATTGACATGCTGCAATTTCCAAAACCGCAACGATTTTGGAAATCGCAGCGTGTACACTGCACATATTTTCCCACAATATGTGGATGGGATTTGCTAGACTTTGCAGGGACTGTAAAATGCCATTTTTTTTCCTCGCGTTTAAATCCAAGAAAATATTTTTCACACCCCCCCTCCCCTTTCTGATCAACAAGTTCAGATGCTGTTTAGGGAGTGCACTAGTATTTCTAAATTTGTGTTAACAGGGTATTAGTAAGATGTCTTTAGGAAATAGAAGTATTCCTGGTTAATCTGTGAATGGTAATATATGAAAGTGGTCGTACAGTATGTCTCCAGAAGGAATTTTACTGCTATGTCTAAGCTCCCCAGTCTGACACTGCTTCTGTCCTGTCCTGTGACATTAATGGATCTCTACAAGAGCATGGAGATCCAGGGACTTGATAGGCCTTATTCACATCTCAATGTTTTGGTCAAGTTTTTGCATCAGTATTTATAAGCCAAAACAAAAAATGAGAAGAAAACATAGAACAGGCGCAGCTCTATCCATTTTACCTTATTTTTGTGTGATTTCCACTACTGGTTTTGACTGACAAACACTGATACAAAACAATGACATCTGAATAAGGCCTAAAAATATAATTCAACTCTATGTCATAAAGAGAGCAGAACAGGAGGAATGTTGAGTGTCTTCATAGACAGATACCTGATGTATTCTCCATATTTCTATCTGCACAATGACCTGCATCTCACCCCACGGTTTAAGCCTTGGACAGTGTATGACTGTGCTGCTCAGACACAGGGCATCTTTGTCTGGTAACCTATGCAAATGTATATAGGAAACTACACGTCACAGCCATTAACACCATCCCATTCCCTTTAACCCTTTGTCCAAGACCACCACACCAGAGATTACATGGAAATCATAAAGCATTCTAGGCCCATGAATTTAAAGAATAAAATATATTTAATGAATAACATCTATTATGAATGACATTTTTGTGATGACTGTTGACTCTTAAAAGGATGCATAAGTGTTCATTTCTTTTATCTGTTATTCTAATTTGGGGCCATGGGTGTTGTAAATAGCTACTACACCTACAGAAATGTACTAAGAGCATCCTTAGACCTCATGCCCACACCAGTGCTACAGTATGCAATCCTTTCCCGATGGACTACAATAAAAAATTGGAACAGCATACCATATATGTTTTAGAAGGCAGAACTGTGCAGCAAACAGTGCTCTACGTGAATGCTGTAAATGGAGGACATATATAAAAACATTGATTTTAAACGCCAACCTAAAAGTGGCAGTGGAGAAAAAAAAAAACATCACAAATACAACCAACCTAGGGGGTACTGTGGGTTGAAAAACACAGCATGGTCAAAAGTAGGCTTAAAATGGCATGTTATTATAGCAAGATACAAGTAAAAATTCATAAAAATGCCCATTTCCCAACACTGCATGTGACAACAGCAGAAACACTGCAAGACACCAATCAGAAACTTTCCTCCTGTGTTTTAGTACATACTCATATTCCCCATGAAACAACAATGCTTCAGCATCTTTTTTAGATCTTTACTCATAAAAATGTATGAATAAATTAATAACTAGGCATCACCCTCACCATCTTGGCTGATGATCATCCATGAAAATATTGCAAATGTTTGACCGAAAATATCACTGTTTGGCATGTTCAGCGCTATTGGCCAATCTTCAGCCACTTTGCATAGACTTGCTGCACCGAATGGGCAGTTTAGTAGTTAGTTAAACCTAAAAGAACGCCAACCAACCATGTTTTTGGCCAGGGCCCCATGTGGTGTAAACACCGCGGCAAAAACCGTGGCGCTTTACAGTCCCTGCAAATTGGATGGGATTCTAGCGAATCCCATCCACACATTGCAGAAAAATATGCACAGCAGAAATACTCCGATTTCCATTTATTATTATCCCTGTAGGTACAATTAAAGCAGAAAGGTTTCCTCTGCGGACTTGCTGTGAAAGGCTCTGCAGGAAAATCCGTGATGCTTTTTCGCTGTGACCCGCTATGTGGGGCCTTACTCTTAAAGACACTCCATCAACAATGTATATTCCCAAACAAAAACACTGGAGCTTTAATTGTTAATAACAAAACATATTTTTTTTATTATTAGATAAGACATCACATATATGGAATAAAAAAAAAAACACACCCCATATACCTAAGGATGAATAAATTAGATCCATACCTCTAAAGACACCACCATACAGATGAAAATTACTTATAATACATTAGGTCAAATACAGATTTACCCTTTGCTTCTACTAAACATCAGAAACATCACTGCAATATATATATATACACAAGTGCATTTCAATAAATTAGAATATCAAAAAGTTTTTTTTTAGTAATTCAATTGAAAAAGTGAAACACATATATTATATTGAGTCATTACAAACAGAGTGAACTTTTTCAAGTGTTTATGTTAATGTTGATGATTATGGCTTACAGCCAAGGAAAGCCTAAAAGTCATTATCTCAGAAAATTAGAATAATTAACCCAAAACACCTGCAAAGGCTTCCTAAGTGTTTTAAAAAAGTCCCTTAGTCTGGTTCAGTAGGCGACACAATCATGGGGAAGACTGTTGACTTTTACAGATGTCCAGAAAGCAGTCATTGACACACTACACAAGGAGTGTAAGCCACAAAAGGTCATTGCTAAAGAAGCTGGCTGTTCACAGAGTGCTGTATCACAGCATATTAATGGAAAGTTGAGTGGAAGGAAAAAGTGTGGTAGAAAAAGGTGCACAAGCAACCGTGATAACCGCAGCCTTGATAGGATTGTTAAGAAAAGGCCATTCAAAAATTTGGGGGAGATTTACAAGGAGTGGACTGCTGTTGGAGTCAGTGCTTCAAGAGCCACCACACACAGATGTATCCAGGACATGGGCTACAAGGCTCCAGGTCACACCACATTGATGCAGTCATTTATGCAAAAGGAGCCCCGACCAAGTATTGAGTGCATTTACTGTACATACTTTTCATTTGACCAACATTTCTGTGTTAAATAATTTTTTTACGGTCTTATATAATATTCTAATTTTCTGAGATAATGACTTTTGGGTTTTCCTTGGCTGTACGACATAATCATCAACATTAAGAGAAATAAATACTTGAAAAAGTTTACTCTGTTTGTAATGACTCAATATAATATATGTGTTTCACTTGAATTACTAAAAAAAAACAAAACATATTGATGATATTCTAATTTATTGAGATGCACTTGTATATCCCAATCTGAATCCCATCAAACATACAATGACAATAAGGCTTTATTCTCATGTCCGCATTTCACGTATGTATGGAATCCCCCCCTTCTTTTTTTTTTCTTTTCTTTTTTTTTTTTAAAAAGAAAAAAACGCTTTTTTTAAAAAGAAGGAAAAAAAAAAAAAAAAAGGGGCACAAAAAAAAAACAAAAATCCCCCCTTTTTTAAGGGGGAAAAAACAAAAAAAAAAAAAAAAAAAAAAAATTTATCTTATTTTTATTTACCTGAAAAATAAAAACATTTTTTGTAGTCACCATATTCTGACACCTGTGTGAACCGAGAGCAAGGCAGGTGGTTTGGACTCCGCAACCAGAAATGAACGCACACGCGGTAGTTCAAGAAAAGAATATATATTTACTATAAGTTAATAAAGGCTATTTGAAGGTAAAATGACAGGGATAAAGACAAGCAAAATATACAATATAGCATGAACAATTTCAAGGCAAATTCTGTAATGGTTTCTACTTTTACTCTGTCCACTTCTGCAGTATGGACACTGAATGAACAATATACTCAAAACTATCCCTAACTGACCCTGACATCACATTTGGGTGCACCCCCTTTTCCCCAGTGGTCCAGGTGGACCGCTTACAGTCCGTAGAAGCGCGCGGTGGGGCCCAAAGTCGTTCCTTTCTTTTATAGTGAAGCGTCCTCTCCTCACTGTTATCAGGATCTTGGGAGAAATGAAGTCCTCTTTAACAGGGAAACCCAATGAATGCAATGTAATCCAACAGCAGATTCCACTCAGCACACTGACAGTCCTGCCGAATCCATACACTGAGCTGGGTTGTAAGCCGGGGTTTAGCAGGTGCTGTCCAGTACATCAACAGCACTGCGAGTCTCTATCTGTGGTATCCATATACACAGTCACAATGTCAGTCTCACTGATCAGCCACTGAGCACAGTTCCTTTCACATGGACTCACTAGTCCTGTTGTCTCTTTACACTCTGTTTGTCTCTGGACCAAGATACAGCTTAGCTGTACAGAAAAATCTCCACACCAGTTCAATACAACACTTGCCAAGATGGCTGCTGCTCTCTGTCTCGTCACTTCCTGCTGCTCTGCTCACACTCTGTCTGCAGAACAGGCAGGCTGACATAAAAGGGGGGGGTCTCACTCCAGCATCATGTCACAATTACAATGGCTGCTGTCTTAAAGGAACAGAATCACAGAAATACATTCAACATTAACAGTTTATACAGACAAATGAAGCTTAGGACAACATTGGCTGTCTCTTACATATTCCCCCCCACTTTAAGATTGGCAGTCCCTGCCTATGACTGTATATCCAGAGGGTTGTACTTTTATGCACAGGGTGGTAGTATACCGATGTATGGCAGGCCAAACAAACTCATCCTGCGCATACCGAACAGGGGGAATACCAGCATTTGGCCTAGTGGTCCGTCTGAGGACCGGTGGTATATTATGGGGTGCTGCAGCTATGGGCTGAGAAGGACCAGCGGATTCCGCACCTGAGGGGGCACAGGCCGGAGATACAGTAGTCACAGGTGGAACATCCCCAGGAGCAGGGATCGGCCAACAATCATCCTCCTCGTCTGAGGCCCATTCCGCACCTCCATTCTCTGACTGTGGGAGCTCATTCACATTGGCAGGCCCATCATGATTTGTCCCTTCAGAATGACACAGGCGCAACATATTTCAGTGAAGTACTCGAACACAATCAGTTCCTTCTTTCTGGACCTGGTACACTGGCCCATTCGCATACTTGCGGCCAACAACACGATACGGCAAAGCCTCCCATCGGCTTTCCAATTTCCCTTGGGGTTTCTTGACACGAACTAGCACCAGGTCGCCTGGTTGCAATGGTGCTTCTTGCACTGGGGTCTTATCAGGATGGGGATGTTCTTGCAGGCGCTGCCGCACCAATCGATGGATCGTCTCAAGTCTCTGCCGGTGCGCCCGCACCCAAGAGGTTGGATCCCTCGGAGGGAACCCATCCACATCATCCAACTGTAATTCTCCTATACTTCGCCCAGACCGCCCAAAGAGAAGTGTATAAGGAGAGTACCCCGTTGTAGAATGGACCTGATTGTTATAGGCCCACACCATTTCAGACAAGAACTGAGGCCACTGTAACTTCTTGTCTTCCTCCAGAGTCCGCAGCATCTGTAGCAGAGTTCTGTTGAATCTTTCACAGGCCCCATTTCCCTGAGGGTGGTATGGAGTCGTGTGCGACTTCTTTATCCCGTAGATACGTTGAACTTCTTTCATTACGTGTCCCTCAAAGCAGGCACCCTGGTCGGAGTGGATGCGTTTAGGGCACCCATATACTCGAATGAAATCTTGGCACAGAGCACGAGCTGCTGACTCAGCTGTCTGGTCCTTGGTGGCGGTTACCACCGCAAATTTGGTGAAGTGATCCACCATTACGAGGCAATACTGGTGTCCGCTATTGGATGGGCCCACCATTAGATAGTCTATCATGACGATTTCTAAAGGTTCCTGGGTCACGATGGTTTGCAGGGGAGCTCTCTGTTCTATTGCCTTATGGATCTCACAAGTTCGACAGCTGCGGCATACTTCTTCGACCATTTGACGAAGACCAGGGCAGTAAATCAGTCGCTGTAACCAACGAAAGGTCTTCTCATGACCAAAATGTCCATTCTTATTATGAGCCTCAACTGCCAACGAGCGAGCCAGTTCACTAGGCACCACAATTTGGTATCGAATGTCGATCTCAGAAGGTAAATAGACCTTTCGGCATAGCACTCCATTTTTCATCTCCAACTTTTCCCACTGACTCAGAACAGATAATATCTCACGTGTCAGTCGTTCTCTTTCCTCTCTACAGGGCTTCTGGCCTTTCTCAACACACTTGATCATCTGTGCCAGCCCCTCATGGGTCTGTTGTATCTGTGCCCATTCCTGTCGTGAGGGACCAAAGAAAGGAGCCGTTTCAGTCCCCTCCATCTCAAACTGATTAGCGGCGGCCAAGGCCTGTGAAAATCTGCTGAAGTCGGGCACCTCCACATGCTCCAACTCATGATCCACGTCTACTGTGGGGGTCTGGGCGGTTACCCTAGAAAGCCCGTCAGCATTCTGGTTCTCTGTCTTGGACCGATACTTAATGCGGTAATTGAACTTAGTCATTCGGGCTATCCACCTCTGCTCTAACGCCCCGAGCTTGGCATTTTCCAGGTGAGCTAGTGGGTTGTTGTCAGTCAGTACTAAAACTTCAGCACCGGTCAAATATTCAGAGAATTTCTCGGTCATGGCCCATACCAGTGCCAACAGCTCCAACTTAAATGAACTATAATTCTCGGGGTTTCTTTCAGAATCTCTCAAAGACCGGCTGCCGTACGCTATGACCCTCTCCTGGCCATCCTGAAGCTGGGAAAGCACTGCTCCAAGACCATACAGGCTTGCATCCGTATACAGCTGGAACGGCAAGTGGTAATCAGCATATGCCAAGATTGGGGCTGTTGTCAGTGCATCCTTTAATGCCTGGAAGGCTTGTTCCTGTTCAAGTCCCCACTTCACGGACCGGTTCTTTGGACCACCGGATGTGCCTCGTAGGAGAGCATTAAGTGGTGCTGCTACCTTGGCGAAATCCTTAATAAACCGTCGATAGTAACCGGCTACTCCAAGGAACGCCCTCACTTCTCGCAGGGTAGTCGGTATTGGCCAATCTTGAACAGCCGCTATCTTGTCTCTTGATGGTCTCACCCCTTCTCCTGATACGCGGTGACCCAAGTAATCAATTTCAGATTGGAACAACCGACATTTACTGGGTTTCAATTTGAGCCCATGTTCCCGCAATCTTCGAAATACTTGCCCCAACTGGTGGAGATGGTCTTCAAAGGTCGCAGAATACACTATAATGTCATCCAAGTAGATGAGAGTGAACTCAAAGTTGAAGTCACCGAGACATTTCTCCATCAATCGCTGAAACGTTCCGGGTGCATTTGTCAACCCGAAGGGCATCCGGTTAAATTCGTATAGTCCCATGGGCAAGATGAATGCCGTCTTCTCCTTGTCTTTTGTGGCCATCGGCACCTGCCAATACCCACTAGCCAGATCTAGTGAGGAGAAGTACCGGGCTCTCCCCAGCGCTGAGAGGGACTCCTCAATCCGTGGCAAGGGGTAGGAATCTCGTACGGTGCAAGCGTTTAACTTCCGATAGTCTACGCAAAATCGGATGGACCCATCTTTTTTTCTTACTAACACCACAGGAGCTGCCCAGGGACTCTGGCTTTCTTGGATGATCCCACCCTGTAGCATCTTAGCTAACAGTTCTTTTACTTCCTGATACAACTGTGGAGGAATTTGTCGGTAGCGCTCTCTAATTGGAGGGGTGTCTCCTGTGGGAATCTCATGGTAGATCCCTGTGGTACATCCAAAATCTTCAGCATACCGTGAAAAGGCGGCTCGGTTCTCCCACAACAGTTCATCTACCTTCTGCACCCATTCCAGAGAACATGAACTTGCATCCATCTTCATCTGTTCTCGAATTGCACGGCCATTCCATTCAGAGGTGGGTTCCTCATCTTCTCCCATGGACACAGTTACGGTCCACTCATCCCTTTCAGTCGGCTTCAGCTGCATTGGAGTTACTTTCCTTACTTCCTCCGGAGTCACATAGATGTTAGCCAGCTGCCTCCCTGGGGTCAGGTCCACACTCTGGTCCTGAGTGTTTACACATCGAAGTGGTACTCTTCCATTGCGAACTATTGCCAAGGAACGGGCCACTAGCGGATCAACACCTCCTTCGGCTGCCTGCAGTGGTTCTACCAACACAGCTATGCCCTCTAGTTTCCGACAGGTGCCTATGGGCATGGACACTATTGTCTCCCGACTGGGTGGCAGTGTAACTTTTGTATGCAAAGGAACTGAAATTCGAGCCAGAGGACGCTGTGCATCTGAACTTTTCTGTAAGCCACATGTCCGGATCAGCCGCTGGAAAGCTGTTTGAGTAGGCCGATGGGTGGTGGTTTCTTTCCAATAACCGTGACCTTTCTTTTCAAAGAGGATCTGATCTAATTCTTTTAACACATTCATCCCCAAAATGACAGGGACCTTTACTTCATGTGACTCCTGTACCACCACAATGCCTTTCCTACCTAGATCTTGGCCACATACCCGGACATTCATCCAGGCCACTCCCACGACTGGAACTGGTAACTGGTTAGCTGCGACCACTCGTACGAATGTATGGGGATCATATTTCACATGTTGCTGGAAGTACCGTTCATAACAGTCTCTACTCAAGGTCGTTACTTGGGAACCCGTGTCAATCATCCCGGTAACCGGAATACCCTCCATTTCCACCTGTATAACAGGACTTGCAGCGATCAGGTCATCATTAGGGCATTCTCCCCACATAGTCTCCTTGTCAGTCTCCCCTACTACACGCCCTACAGCAGCAGGGGACTTCAGTTTAACGGCGGTCTCTCATAAGTTTGTCGCTGCTCTGGACATCTAGCAGCAACGTGGCCCATCCGTCCACACTCCCAGCAGCGTATCTCCCGTCGTTCTGGCCATCTGTTTGGGCCCCTTCGGTAAGCCCCTTCGATTTCTCCTGAGCACTGCATTAACTGATTTGGACCCCTTCGGTAGGTCCTATCCTCATCCCTCCAGCGGGGTGGTGGGTGATTCTGATTTTCTGGGTATGGACGGCTCACCCTTTCACCTCCAGTTTTCTGGAAGTCTGCAATTTTCATAGAATGTTCATCACAACGGGTGTGCAAGTGTTCCATTTGCTCTTGCAGTTTCTGCATTACTGTGAGAATTTCTTTAACCGTCCCCTTTTCTACTGTCTCTGAGCCAGAACTAGCCCCCTGTGACAAAGTAACTCCAACTGCGGTCTGGGGCTTCGGGAACATACTATTGGCACGGGAGATGGCCTCTACCTGTACATCATGGAATTTAGCATCAGTCTCTCGTCGTATAAAATCCTGCATAGTCACAGTTAAACTGCCGTCACGTATCCCCAGGACAAACTGGTCACGGAGAGTCCGATCAGGGTTACAGAAGGCTGGCGAGCCCCCTCTTTCCTTCACTTGAATATCTCGGAGCAGTTCTTGTAGGGCATTTGCATATTGGGGAAGGCTTTCATTCTCCTGTTGTACCCTCTGGAAGAACCGAGCCTGCAGAGACCCCAGCAATGCAGTTTCTCCATAAATGGTTTCTAGAATCTGGACTACTTGCTCAAATGTCTGCCTTTGTTCAAATGGCCTCAATATCACCGTGGTCTTAGCATCCCCTTGTAATGTCAATATTGCTAGCTCTACTAGTACTTCTGGTGCGGTCTGGTACATTCGCTGTATCATTCGTATCTGTTCCACCCACATACTCACTGACATATTATTGCCATCAAATTTAGCTAACTGACTTATTATAGCCCCTGCTGGCATTCTTCCTCCAGCACCATTCTCCCGAACGGGTGCGTCACCGTCCATTCTGGTAAGCGGATCCTGCCGACTACGCCAATTTGTGAACCGAGAGCAAGGCAGGTGGTTTGGACTCCGCAACCAGAAATGAACGCACACGCGGTAGTTCAAGAAAAGAATATATATTTACTATAAGTTAATAAAGGCTATTTGAAGGTAAAATGACAGGGATAAAGACAAGCAAAATATACAATATAGCATGAACAATTTCAAGGCAAATTCTGTAATGGTTTCTACTTTTACTCTGTCCACTTCTGCAGTATGGACACTGAATGAACAATATACTCAAAACTATCCCTAACTGACCCTGACATCACATTTGGGTGCACCCCCTTTTCCCCAGTGGTCCAGGTGGACCGCTTACAGTCCGTAGAAGCGCGCGGTGGGGCCCAAAGTCGTTCCTTTCTTTTATAGTGAAGCGTCCTCTCCTCACTGTTATCAGGATCTTGGGAGAAATGAAGTCCTCTTTAACAAGGAAACCCAATGAATGCAATGTAATCCAACAGCAGATTCCACTCAGCACACTGACAGTCCTGCCGAATCCATACACTGAGCTGGGTTGTAAGCCGGGGTTTAGCAGGTGCTGTCCAGTACATCAACAGCACTGCGAGTCTCTATCTGTGGTATCCATATACACAGTCACAATGTCAGTCTCACTGATCAGCCACTGAGCACAGTTCCTTTCACATGGACTCACTAGTCCTGTTGTCTCTTTACACTCTGTTTGTCTCTGGACCAAGATACAGCTTAGCTGTACAGAAAAATCTCCACACCAGTTCAATACAACACTTGCCAAGATGGCTGCTGCTCTCTGTCTCGTCACTTCCAAGCTGCTCTGCTCACACCCCCCCCACACCCCAACAACCAAAAAAAAAAAAAAGGGGCGGCCCCCCCCCCCCACACCAAAAACAAACAAACACCCCCCACAAAAAAAAAAAAAAAAAAAAAAAAAAACAAAAAAAAAAAAAAAAAAAAAAAAAAAAAAAAAAAAAAACAACAACCCCCCCCCCCCCCCCCCCCCACACTTTTAATTTTTAAAAAAAAAAAAAAAAAAAAAAAATTTTTAAAAAAAAAAAAAAAATTATTTTTTTTATTTTATTTTTTTTAAAAAAAAAAAAAAAAAATTTTTTTTTTTTTTTTTTTAAAAAAAAAAAAAAAAAAAAAAAAAAAAAAAAAAAAAACAAAACACCCCACCACAAAAAAAAAATATTTTTTTTTTTTTTTTCCAAACTTAAAAAAAAAAAAAACAAAACAAAACCTATTTATTTTTTTTTTTTTTTTTTTTTTTTAAAAAAAAAAAAAAATATTTTTATTTTTTTTTTTTTTTTTTTTTTTTTTTTTTTTTTCCCCCCCCCCAAGGGGGGCGGGGCCCCTGCCCCCCCCGGGCCCAAACTTAAGGCCCTTTTCCCCCCTGAAGGGCCCCCCCCCCCCCCCCCCCCGGGGCCCCCCCGGGGGAGTAGCATATCAACCAGGGATAGGAATAGACTCGACAAGCTGATTAGAAGGTCCAGCTCTGTCCTGGGGAGCCCCCTGGACCCAGTGCAGGTGGTGGGTGACAGAAGGATACTGTCCATGGTGAGCTACATGCTGGAGAATAACTCCCATCCCATGCATGAGACCGTAATAGTGCTGGGCACTACTTTCAGTGATTGACTGCTTCACCCTAAGTGTGAGAAGGAGTGCTATCAGAAGTCTTTCATTCCTGTTGCGGTGAGACTGTACAACCAACATCGACTTAACCGGAAATCATTCCATACAGAGAACTGAAAGATCTTAAGTTGTGATATTCCTTCTACTACTTTTTTACCTTTACCTTTTTATCTGTACCTACTGTCACTGTAATGCCTCTACCTTGGAGCTTTTGTATTTCTATTATCTATGCTGCTGTAACGCACTGAATTTCTCCCATGGTCGGACTATTGAAGGATTATCTTATATTATTTTTGAAAACTTTTTTTAGACCCCCTAAGAAAGTGAAGCCTAGGGGTCTGACCACCACTACAGTATATGGAAATACTAGTGTATTGCAGAATATTGGAAAATCCATTCACTTTCAGCCTGTAATAGAAATAGGTTTCCAGCTCTCATGAATAGAAGTCGCACCCTGGATCTTGTTTTGGGGGATGCCATCTGGTTAAGTATAGCAGCACCCATGCACCATTGGTGATCAAATTTGACCGAAGCACTCGAAGGTTTAATGTTTGAGATGATTATATATGCCTCTGATCACGGGCATTGCAGCTGGGTCTCTTCTGTTTAATACAGTGTAGACCTGGTGGCTATGGCGCTCTCTTAGTGTCTGAATGGGTGCCATGCTTAAAGTGCTAACATCTGCTGTAATAGTATAGCAGTTTTTAGCAATGGGTTGCAACTACATGCAGCATTTCCATAGGCAGTTAGGGCACACATATATGGAGGGGCATGACTTGTCAGAGGGAGCTGTCAAAAGTTTTGACTGGTGGAGGTCCAGGTGCTAATATCACTAAAAATCATTAAAAGGAATGGGCAGAGCCACTGAGCAGAGCACTATGTTTGGCTTGCTCAAAGAAATGTTTTACATTAAGTTCATAGGGCAGTAAATATCCAGTGAAGAAATAGCAGGAAAATGGTAGATTAAACAGGCAGCAGAATCATGGGTGGATTGGAGGGGTACAAGTGGACAGCCAAAGAAAAGGATGCTGCAGTATTATAGGCAGGAGATCATGAGGGGCTGTATGCATTATCTTATACTAGAGCAGATGTTTAAGAGACAGGTTTGGGCTTGAAAGTGCACTTTGAAAATCATGGAGGAGTCAAAAGTTATACAGAGGCAGTGGTTATAACTCAACTTGAGAGAGCATGCATTTGATTTAACGGGGAGAGAGGAATAACCTGTTTGCCCAACACCTCCAGCAGTGGTCTACCACTTATTTCCAACAGGAACAAAAGAGTGGGCATGTTGAAATCCAACAGCTCTTTCTTTTATTTCCATGCCCTTGTGAGGGATTTGGGACAACCCATACACATTAGATAGTTGGACAGCCCCACTGAGATAAGCAAATTTGGTTAACATTCATCTAATGTGTACAGGCACTTAAAAAATTATTTAAACATTTTAACATAAAAAAAATCAAAGATCTGTTATAGTACAGTGCTGTTCTGTAGTAGGCACAGGAGAATGTGTCTGCTGCATGGCTTCTGGGTTCCAGCTGTATTATACAGCTGTGACCTGGGGTTAGCTGCAGGAGTAAGAAAGTACTCCAATTCTGGCAGCTTAACCCCTCAATAGCGATCATGGCTATAAAGGATTACCCTATTACACATAGGAAGCCTATATACCACATACTGCAATATGCAAATTAATGTCAACATAAAAGTAAATAAATTATGAATTTTGGAAGGCAGAGATGGAAAATATGAAAGAAAGTCACCAAGCTGTAATGACCAAACCATCCTGTGTCCTTAAAGGGTTAAAGGAAGGACATGTAAGGGCATATTTATTTATAGACAGCATCAGGCTTGATTATCTATTGCTACTTGTCACTTGTGTTGTGTGCAGCTTTATCTATATTGTATAGTACAGAGGACCACATGTCTGCAGGGTCACAACATGACATATATGTGTGCAAGGTTCCCAGCTGAGGATGAATAAATGCAGTGACAAAAAAGCCCTTACGCTGCTTATAACCCTGTTCTCTAAACAGCTTGATGCGCTTGTAATGAAATATTAACAGCTAATGCTGCACTTGTTATCTTGTAACATCAAGACTCACATTGCTCCAAGCATGTCTAACAAGCAAATTGGGGCTGGTGCAGATAACATGCATTAAAGGGAATGTAATAATCAAAAATAAAGATGGGTCATGTATGGTGCAGAATTGAGATCACAAGGAACAACTCTGTAATTTCAAGAAAACATTAGATTTTAATGGATGTTTACAGTGTTGCTCAGTAATTCTTCATTCTGACCAACATTAATGTATATACTGTGTATGAAGAAAGTGCAGTACTGCACTTGTACATGTAGTGGAAAAAAGTCACTATAGGAACCAGAAGCTGTACACCATGACATCCAAGTACTGAGACCTTATAGGGGGTCTACCATCACTAAAAACAGTTTCTAATCCACCTACATGGTGTTGTAGGGGCGGTTAGTGGCAAATAAGTTGCAAATAAGCTGCCTGGTGCTCCCATCCACACCTTGCGGAAAAATACAATATTATAAATCGCAGCTTGTCAGTTATACCTGCGGAAATGCTTGCGGTTTCCCTATACGTATAATGGAAGCACAAATTCTGCAGATGAAACCTCTGCAGACTTTGTGTGAAAAGCTGCGATGCGCTGACACCAGGTTTTTTCCTGCAGTGCTCTTTTGCTGCAACCTGCTTCTTGGGGCCTTAGTCTAAAACTAATTGCAGACAACCATGGGTATTTTGCAGTCAGCAAACTAGTAATTAGTCTTCAGTTTTTGCGGACAGAGTGTCTTCAGTGTGTCTTCAGCATCAGTAAAGTAGGTCCGCAAAAACTGACAGACTGTCTTCAGTGTGCCATCAGTGTGTGATCTTAGTTTGCGGATCCACCATAAAAAAGCACAGGAGACATCTAATGATATCCCTAGATTGTCCGCGAAAACGGACGGCACACTGACATCAGTGTGCTGTCCTAGGTTTTTAGTCTCCCATAGGCTTCTATGGGCGAGTCCATTCCGCAAAAATTGAACAGAATAGGACATGTTCTATCTGATGCGGTGCGGAATCACGACTCACACACTGATCAGTGAAAAACATGGTTGTGTAACATGGTTACTCCTAGTGAATAAAAATCAGTCCATGGTCATGTGATAAGCAGAATGAATGACAGCAAGCAAAGATCTAGAAAATCGTGATCCAATGTAAGATGAAGCAGAGAGAGCGCTGGTCCAAAGTAGAAATTTTTATTCCAATTGGTTAACACACGACGCGTTTCTGGAAACAAGCCCTTTTTCAAATGTGAAATGGAGCTTGGTCCCCGAAACGCGTTGTGTATTAACCAACTGGAATAAAGATTTCTACTTTGGACCAGCGCTTTCTGTGTCTCATCTTTTCCTTTACATTCGATCTTCCTGACGTTTTAAACAATTTTACTACGCTCCTGAGGCCAACAGCTACTTACTGGGGTCCATGCCTTCTTGGGAATTATCCCTATACATGATATAAATGGTTGTGAACGTTTGTCACAACCAACAAAGGTGAGCAACCATCTGTTTGTCTTTCCTAACTCCACCGTATGTGGACAATATTACGCTTTTAGCGCTCGGTGCTGTCTGTTTTGTATTTTTCCGGTATACTAGAAAATCGTGAGGAATGCATACAGAAAGTATATTGGAAAATTGTAGAACTTTTCATTATATAAACAATAACATTTGTCTCTCTATATTGGTCTGAAACTGGACAACCCCTGTAAGAGTAGTGGTTGGCAACTATTAAGCTGCACATTGCCAGCTTCCTATCATTGGGTCATGTGGACACCTGTAACATAACAATTCTCTGGCTGCAATGGAAGAAACTTCCTAATAAAAAAAAAAATGAAATACAAAACACTAGACTGAATGTGGATAGAGCAGAATTATTTTGTCGACGTAGTAAAGAAGAGTTAGTTACTTGGAACAACTCACTGCAGCACAATGTTGAGTCATCTATGGTTTTCTGTAGGACTGCTTTCTCAAATCCCAATGAGTCATCATCAGAACAAAAATATTAAATAAGAAATTCAGCTCTGCTACATCTGTAGCTAGACTGATTTTTTTCAGTAAATTAGAATAGAAATAGCATAAGATGTACAGCACTGCTCGTATTATAAATAGGATCAGTTGGGGGAGTCAGACTAAAGACTATCCAGGGAAATGGTGAACATTATACATTACATTTCCACCACTATAAATCCAACATTTGTATGACAAGAGCCTAAATATGATCATGTCACATCTGTGCATTACTCAGCCGCGCTGTATCATTAGGAGATTAAGACTTACTCCATAGCCCACAATGGTGTTGAAACTCTGAAGAGCGGCATTAAATATTTAAAGCTCTGGTCCCAGCGTGATCCAGTTACTCATTGCTGGGATAATTTGTGGGAAGATCCACAGAGACATAGAGAAAAAACAAAGAGGAAAGGCCCAACTGAGAAATGTTCTTCCACAAGAGTGCATGAAGCCATTTATTGCAGAAAATGCTAAAAGATGATAATCAATGTCTGGCAGACCACCTCGTGTGCAGTAAATGAGAGAATAATAATAATAATAATAATAATAATAATAAAGGGGTTACCCACTCTGGGCAGCCCCTTCCATGACAGCGGTCAGCCAGGGAGGGTTGGGCAAAGCTCCCTGGGGGACCTCTCAGTTTATCTGCAATAACGGGACACAGTCTTACAAAACAATAAGGTTACACCACTATTTTTCAGGTTTAGGTTGTTTTCATTTATTAGTGTAACTACATAGGAGAGATTTATCCACACTACTGAAAAAGAAAGCTAAAGGAGCTTCCCATAGCGGACAGATATTGCTTCGCATTGGCAGCAAATCAAGACAGTCAAATAATAAAGAAGCATAGGATAAAGGGAGAAAAAAATTGTTATTGTTTTATTAAAGAGGCAGTGCGCTAAAAAGACATATGACAGATAACATCTCTGGATGGCTGTATATGTCAGAGGCATTAGTATGTACAAAATGGTCCCAGACTTTTATGGGTGCCGTATTTTAGCTTCAAATGACTCTTATGCAGAACCTGTAATAAGCCTGTGTACATGAGACTTACAATCAATAACCTACAGACAGACAGAGATCAATCTGTCTCTCTCAGTTACCAGGGCTGGGCTTTTATTGATGAAGTGAGGCAGTATGAAGAGACATTTTTCAGCATGCCCCATGGTGCACATCTTTTGTCTGGCGTGAGCAACTTTCCAAATGCTGCCAACAACTGCACCTGGCAATAAAAGAAACAATCTAATATGTCCAAATGAGACGTCAAGCTCTTAAATGTCACTAAACAATGCCAAAAGTGGTCAAAATTGGTTGTTTGAAGTCTATAGTGTATGGCCAAGTGTAACACATTCAAAAGCCTCACATTTTGGATGTTTTATAGTGTCTGAATCATCCTAAAGTTGCTTTGCTTTAGCGATTTAACATCTGCACTTGTCATAAAGCATGGTTCTATATAAAAGATCAAGAAGATCCCACTACCAGTCCTATTAAAAGCATAACTCCTCATACATGCAAATAGCAAGAAGATCAACATCTTGGAAGCAGAAAAAATGTTTACAGTATTTTCTTAAGATATCCAATCATTCTATAGTGGAGTTTCAAATGTCAAGATTCCAGCTGTTATACTCAGACAGTGTCGATACAGAGCCTTGATGCAAATTAACAGCTCAGAGGAAATATTTTCCTTCACATCACGTTGGCTTCATAACACGTGCATATGGTTCTTCCTGAGATGTATACAGCTGCCTCTACTTTCTTCAGAAGAACAGTATGAAGTACAGTGTTAAGCTATATTAACACTATAGTGAATAATGGCTGCATTAAATTCAATGTCTGTGAATGGGGGTTATTCACATGACCATTATTTTAACGGTCCACTTTGTCTGGACAGCTTGGAACTCCTGTTGAACAGGTTCTGATGTTCTACCTTACCTTTCTTCACATGAGGTAGTTTA
This sequence comes from Leptodactylus fallax, assembly GCA_947044405.1. Taxonomy (NCBI): domain Eukaryota; kingdom Metazoa; phylum Chordata; class Amphibia; order Anura; family Leptodactylidae; genus Leptodactylus; species Leptodactylus fallax. Next base: position 3,764,487 of record CAMRHE010000152.1, on the reverse strand, counting down.
ACCATGATGTCTATGACGTTTCCCCTTCCTGGTTTGTAACTGATGTATATTGTCTTGATTTCTTCACTTCCTTTGTTCTTTTTATTTTTGAAAAAACAAAAACTAAAGTGGAAAAAAATACTATATGGTATATTTACCTATTTCACCTAAAACTGTGAAAATTGCCCTGGCTGCAACAGTGTAAAAACATGTGATACAGGGAGTTACTGAAGCCCTGTTTGCCCTGTACATCAATATTGATAAATCACCCCAGATGTGTTTCTTATCTGTGAAATATCATCTGATTAATAATAATTTACCGGAATAAAGAATGAGATTTTAGAAAATTTCCTTATTCTGACAATATTATTCATTTTGAAGCAGAGTAGGATCTTCACTTGTCTTCTTACATGAATTCTCCTTGGCGTCTTCATTTGATAGTAGACAGAGAGTTGGTTGATCTTCATTGGGTGTGACAAAAAGTAAAAAAAAAAATTGAAAAAAAAATATCATGTTAAACTCTGATCAGGGGAGGAATGTGCAAATTATCCCCAATGCAAACAAAGATCTGCTGCAGACTGAAGAAAGGACCGCCGGTAGATATGTACATAGCAAGAGATCCAACTTAAAATATCAAACCAGTTTGTTTCACTAAAGAACTTTATAGTCCAATAAATGCCAGACATCAAATACTAAACACTTCACACATGTTCTTTGCTCGCTGGGCACTGCAAGTCTTGTTTCATTACTATAACCCTTGGATAAAACCATGTCTTTAATTCAATACACAGGATTGCTAAACAAAGGGACATCAAATATTGTCACTGTCTTTTATGTCTGGGACCAAAGCATGATGGGTAGAAAACAGCAGAGGGAGACATGTATTTGCATAGGCTGGTATTTCATGAAGATAATACATTAACTCTGTCACTCTGTGAAAAATATATCCGCTGACAGCCAGAAAAGACACCGCTGCAATGAATCTATCAGGGAAATATATATTTTGTGTTATGTACCATTAAACATATGACAGAGCAGCACGTTCCTGTATCAGTTTTATGAGTTTTACTGGTTTGAATTGTCAATTTTTTATGTTGGTATATTTTCTGCTTACATTTTGTTTGTGGCAACAAATCACGTAAGACATTGAGACCTACATAGATGATGGAGCTTCTACAGGTATATTATCACATAAGGATTCAGTGACTGGTACAATGCACAATTTTTCAAAAGACATTCTTGAGAAGAAAAGGTTGAGAGTTAGGATTGTGGAGCCAAGCAAGAAGAAACTTGTACAATTTACTGAGTAGAGATACACCTTGTCATGGGGAGAACGGACATGATGTATATGATGCTACCAAAGGCACATTGGTTCAAATCTTAAAAACTAAAAAGTGCGCTATAAGATTTACATGAGAAACAGGAGATAGGAAAATATTTTACGTATACAAAATAGAAAAAAGCGAAGAGGCACTCACGATTCTCTAAAACCTTCTCTTTCTTTATTAGTATCTCATCACAGGATAAACGATATACAGCAGCATGTCATAGACACAATCTGTTTGGGCAATGGCCGTTTCGCGCTGCCACGCTTCTTCTGGCCCTCAGTCGTAAAATCTTTTAGGCTAAGGCCCCACATAGTGGACTGCAGCAAAAAAGCGCTGCGAGAAAAAACGCAGGGAAATAGAGAAACCTATAGGGAAACCGCCGGCGTTTCCTTAGGTATGTGACATGCTGCTATTTCCAAAACCGCAACGGTTTTGGAAATCACAGCACGTCCACTGCACTTATTTTCCCACAATGTATGGAAGGGATTTGCTTTGCAGGGACTGTAAAACGCAGCAGTTTTTTCCATGGTGTAGCATTTACGCCATGTGGTGCCCCGGCCTTAGAGTCTGTAGAAAATTTTACAGCCCCCTCTTGTGACCTGCACTCATTCAGTATATCAGCAGTATGCAGCAAGCAACTGGTACAAGCTTTATCTGTGTGCATTTGAAATGCTGGCATCCACCCCCCTCATGGATTGTAGGAGTGTCAGTGGTTGCTTTATTAGCATTTTACATCTGTGATGTTTTCATCACATACTGCATTGGCCTCTCTGCATCCTGCACAGAGCCATGTTTCATCTGGTATCAGGTAAGCGTGGCCTTTTTTCAGTGATATGTATGCAGCAAGCTCCTAAGCCCCCTCTTGTGGGCAGGTAAAATGTTATCATTTAAATGAGTTTTCAAGGGACTTTAATGTTGTTGTTTCAGCGGAGGTCCAAATACCCCTTGAATGAATTGCAGTAGCCAAGCACAGCTACTACGCAATCTATATAGATGTTCCTGTTTCTGAAACGCTCATTTCCCTTCAGTCATCCAATTGTATTCTGTGGATATGCCAAATGTGTCTATTGTGTTATGACTCCTTTAAAGGGGTTATCCAAGAAATTATATAACTTACCAATGCATTCCCTGCACTGGTTAAGCTTTATTACTTATATGATGGTGCCCTGAAATACCTTTGCAGAGAGCTGCTGAGGAGGCTGGTTGAGGTTTGCTAGAGCATCATAGGTGGTCTCTGTCATCCCCTCAGGTAGACTGGGACCCCTGGGACTTATTCATATCAGCCACAATACATAGTGGGAGAGGCAGAATGAAGTCACCTAAAAATTTGACTTAGCCGGCAGTAGATTAATATCTATATAGTGGGCATCCCTTGCTCTGAGAACCGTTAACTGGCAGAATACCACCATCTACAGTGGAACTACCATTGCGCTACCACACCTACCTGGAAGATGCATCTGTTACTGTTGCTGTTTCATCAGTAAAGTTCCATCATGTGTTCAACTGCAATTGCTGTCTCCCGAGTCATTCCTGCATTTACCATCAAGGGCCCTTCCGACTAGCATCACCTGACTCAGTGAGCTTAGAGGTTGCCTGCAACTGGAAGTTCCCCGGAGGAACTACCACCACCATCAGGTATACTGCTGGCCCACTCAACAGTTCCCAAACTCAGGAGGTGGGCTGGAGGAGTCAGTTGAGTGCTACTATCCACTGTTGACAAGTACAACTATTACTGCCATGCTCTAGCTCCTTCCAGTGGGTTGCAGCAATAACTGGTAAGCTTTATTATTTCCTGGATAACCCCTTTAATCCAGACAATGACATTTATGTGTGCAATGAGCAGACATAGATTTGCACCACTTTTTTCACCATTTTCTGGCTTAATTAATTTGCCAGCATGATGCCAGCCTCACCTCCTCCCAGTGAGTCTTGCCAACTGTTCTCACCACTGTTAAAAAAGTGTTGAGAGGTGAGAAGAGTCTGAAAATATAGATCAAAATAAAAGTGGTGCAAAAGAATTGACAAATGTTCCCCCTATGTCTATAAAGGGGATCTGGAGCTCTCTATCAGAAAAGCAGATCTCTCACTGCTATAAAGATAGACAGACCCTTTAGACCCTTAGATTAAAAAAGTAAAATTGTATTCAAGTTCTTAGATTTTCCTTAAAATGATCTCAAAAGTTTGCCTGTGAAAAGTTTCTTTATAGTGGGTCATGTACTATAATGAACCAGCGAGTTCATCTGACCCAATATGAGCAGACATCTTTCAAGAAATGTCAACTTCGTTCTTAATATTAATAGTTCTTTTTATGTAATAGAGGAGAAAATGTAAAATGGAGGAAGGTGTCTACACGTTTTTACAAGAACTAGTTCTTGTGAAGCATGCTTGGCTAAATGAGGATGTTAATGGGCTATACATCTTTTATCTTGCACAACTTTTATTAATTCTATAAAATGAGGGCCAGACTGTTAAGAAGTTCATTTTTCAGTGATAGTCAAAAATACAATTTGTGCTACCAAGTTGCTGTTAATCTTATTTTTATAGATTTCTCGACAAAGGAATTGGGGTAGGGGACTATAATAACTAACGTTTGTCAGTGGATCACTCCAGTTCTTCTGTGTGTCTAATTTTAGCCAAACTAATCACCTCTGTGCAAGTGACTAACTTATCTAATTACAGGCCCAGGAGCCAAGTGAGCGAGATGGGGAGACTTAGCTTTCCAGAGATTGAGCGACAAACCTCATATGAGCAAGTGGAATCCAGCGTCTCTGTAGATATGCAGAGGAAGGGCATTGTGGGAAGAGATAACCTGATTACACAATACTTATAAAACCAAGTTCTCCTATTGCCTAGGAATGTCACTCTCAGGCAGGCTGGTGATGTTACGAAAACATCTATATGAATCCATAAAGCCAGTCATGGAGAAGTAGCCTCAGGCATTTTATATACACCCAACAAGATTTTCTATTTCTTGGAACTCAGACAACTGACCCAGGCTGCAGCAAATATATGTGACTCCCATAAAAATACAGTCATTTATGTTGTGAAAATGGCTGCTACTTAGAAATCAGGGGATAACTAATGCTTAGGCATCATGTACACATCCTTATAACAGGAGCGGCATATGAGGTTTTACCACACTGTAAATCTCTGATTTTCTATGGAAACTTTATCCATACATCAGAAATCACATGCTCTATTATAATAATGTTTTTCACAAGAAGCTTCCAGGTGCACATTTATTATTGCTCTGTGCCAGTTTTGTGGCATAAAAAAGTTGCAAACCTCAGGTTTGTGACTTTTTGAGTGTCACTTGTAACAAAAATTGATTTCAGTGGAGGCCTCGCAGAGGTTCCATCTGATTTATGAAGAGGCATTTTCTGATCTTCATTAGAGATGAGTGAATCAATTTGTAACAAGCCAGGTTTGCTAAAATCATTATTATACTCTGGGGTATCTTCAGACCCCAGTATACAGTGGGAAAAATAAGTATTTGATACACTGGTGATTTTGCAAGTTTTCCCACCTAAAAAGAATGGATAGGCCTGTAATTATTATTGTAGGTACGCTTGAACTGTGAGAGACAGAATCTAAAAAAAATCCAGAAAATCACATTGTATAATTTTACATAATTAATTTGCATTTTATTGTATGAAATAAGTATTTGATCACCTTCCAACCAGTAAGAATTCTGACTCTCACAGACCTGTTAATTTCTCCTACTCTGCACTCATTACCTGTATTAATTGCACCTCTTTGAACTCATTACCTGTATAAAAGATACCTGTCCACACACTCAATCACACTCCAACCTCTCCACCATGGCCAAGACCAAAGAGCTGTCTAAGGACACCAGGGACAAAACTGTAGACCTGCACAAGGCTGGGATGGGCTACAGGACAATAGGCAAGCAGCTTGGTGAGAAGACAACAACTGTTGGTGCAATTATTACAAAATGGAAGAAATAAAAGATGACTGTCAATCTTTCTCGGTCTGGGGCTCCATGCAAAATCTCGCCTCGTGGGGAAAGGATGGGTCTGAGAAAGGTCAGGAATCAGCTCAGAACTACACGGGAGGCCCTGGTAAATGACCTGAAGAGAGCTGGGACCACAGTCTCCAAGATTACCATTAGTAACACACTACGCCGTCATGGATTAAAATCCTGCAGGGCACACAAGGTCCCCCTGCTCACGCCAACACATGTTGAAGCCCTTTGAAGTTTGCCAGTGACCATCTGAATGTTCCAGAGGAGGCATGGGAGAGAAGGTCATGTGATTAGATGAGACCAAAATAGAACTTTTTGGTATCAACTCCACTTGCCGTGTTTGGAGGAAGAAGGATGAGTACAACCCCAAGAACACCGTCACAACTGTGAAGCATGGGGGTGGAAACATCATACTTTGGAGGTTCTTTTCTGCAACAGGGACAGGACGACTGCACAGGATTGAAGGGAGAATGGATGGGGCCATGTATCGCAAAGTTTTAGCCAACAACCTCCTTCCCTCAGTAAGGGCATTGAAGATGGGTCGTGGCTGGGTATTCCAGCATGACAATAAACCAAAACACACAGCCAGGGCAACTAAGGAGTGGCTCTGTAAGAAGCATTTCAAGGTCCTGGAGTGGCCTAGCCAGTCTCCAGACCTGAACCCAATCGAAAATCTGTGGTGGGAGTTGAAATTCAATGTAGCCCAGTGACAGCCCTGAAACCTGAAAGATCTGGAGAAGATCTGTATGGAGGAGGGGGTCAAAATCCCTGCTGCAGCGTGTGCAAACTTGGTCAAGAACTACAGGAAACGTCTGACCTCTGTAATTGCTAACAAAGATTTCTGTACCAAATATTAAGTTCTGTTTTACTATTGTATCAAGTACTTACAGTATTTCATTCAATAAAATGCAAATTTATTATTTAAAAATCATACAATGCGATTTTCTGGATTTTTTTTTAGATTCCGTCTCTCACAGTTTAAAGAAGACCTTTCACATGAAGACATGTATATGCGGTTTTACTTACCGCTAGAAAGCTGACAGCGCACTGAATTCAGCACACTGCCGACTTTCCCGGTATGTGCCCCAGGGCTGGAGATATCGGCGGTGTAAGTTTCACAGTTTACTGTCAGAAAGGCGTTCCTGACAGTCTAGCTGCGATGAGGAACACCCCCTCTCTCTGTCCTCGTCCATAGCCGAGTACTGTCATAGGGGGCAATCTTTACAGCCCAGTGATGACGCTGAGATGTAACGAACGCCCCCCCAGTACAAGTCTATGAACGAGCACAGTCAGGAAAGGCGTTCCTCACAGTGCAGCTAGATTATCAGGCACGTCCTTCTGAACGTGAAAGTGAACGGTGAAATTTAAACCTCTGATATCTCCAGCCCCGGGGCATATAATAGGAAAGCCGGCAGTGTGCTGAATTCAGCGCGCTGTCAGCTTTCTAGCGGTATGTAAAACTGCATATACATGAGGACGTGAATGTCCTCTTTAAGTGTACCTACAATCAAAATTACAGACCTCTCCATTCTTTGTAGGTGGGAAAACTTGCAAAATTGCCAGTGTATCAAATAGTTATGTTCCCCACTGTATAATAATCAGAGGCCCAGCAGAGGTGCAGAAAAATAAATAATCAATCATGCTCACCTTCTCTAACCTCTTTTGAGCTCCCTCCCAGCTTCCACAAGCCTCAGGATTGACCTGGGGCTGCTGACATCACCATGGAGGCTGGAAGATGCCTAGGAAAGAACACTGGACACCATGAGGTAGCCCAGAAAAAGCGAGGGAAGGTAAGAATGAGTGTTTTTCCACACCACCCTGGGCCTCTGATTATTAATTTCTGTGCTCCAAAGAGACCCCAGAGTATAATAATAGTATTTTCGATAAGGACTAAACAAGTTCTGTCTGACAGACCTTGCGAATATTCACAAAACAAATCTTGTTAGGTTTGCTGAGAGCAGTGTGGTGGCTCAGTGGTTAGCACTGTCGCCTTGTAGCTCTGGGTCCTGGGTTCTAATCTGACCAATGTGTTTGGAGTTTGTATGATCTCCCAGTGTTTGTCTAGGTTTCCTTCCACATACCAAAAATATACTGTCCCTTGTGGGTATTACGGATGACCACCTATACAGCAACCACTAACTCCACAACACTCCCTGTCCCTTGGTGAGAAAAGCATATTACAAATGTTTGTCATTGTCATTTGCCCATCTCTAGTCTTCATAAATCTGCCCCATTGTCTCTAAGGGTCATTTTTCCCTTAACCTTATGCTATACAACATCTATGTGCCCCCATATAGCCACATGCCCAGATTTAGATTTGTGAACATAAATACATTACATTTAATTGCATAAAAAAATAGCTAACCATTACAATAACCTGTTACAAGCACAGGGTAGGAGGGCACACGTTCCAGCAGCTGCCGCACATCCCAATCCTCGCTCACCAGTGGTGCACAATGGCCATAAGATTTGAAGGATAAAACTGTTGTGCGTGGCCATTTTCTATCATAGGTAGGCGAGGCAATTGCCACAATGTTTGTCCTTACCCGCTATAAGCAAAAATCACTATGGTTTTCCTGTCAAAGACCTGACTGTTTTATGACTGTGTCCAGCTTGTGTCTGGTAAGCCAAAGGTTGAATACAGGATACTGTGAAAAGATAGCTTTTATCCTGCTGGCAGTCTTCCCAGTGGAAAGGAATTCCATTTTGATGTAGTAGAGCTGAACCTGTGCCTGTAGAACAGCAGAGTTTCATCAGCAGCATAGCAGAGTTGAACAAAGAGTGTAGCATAGCTGAGATTGTAATACAGTAGATCTGAGTCTGCATAGATGAATCAGTCACACAGCAGAGAGGTCAGCAAGATCCCTCCAAGATTAAGTCAGAGCGGCCTGGAGGTACAGCAGCATAGTCCGCAAAACAGCAGCTGGAGTGGTCCAGCAGAAATACAAGATGGAGAATGCCATCTGAGCCGGGGTTCTGTGGAAACTCAGTAGAACAGGAAATCGGCTAAAAGAAGATGAGGCACACCACAATGCTGGCTCTGAGACAGGTAAGTAACACATTCCCATTAAGGACAGGTATAAACTGCAACTTTATGTAGCACTACTAATTGATTCTAACTATTGAGCTACACTTGCACTGAGTTGTATGCAATCCTGTGGTTGCCGTTGTCACTTAATAGTGGAAAAATCAATTAGTAGCGCTACAAAAAGTCATAGTGTAGCCCTGTCATATATGGAGAGATTTCATTACGTATATAAGGGAATTGCTGTTTATGCAGCTTACTAAATTATAAGTGTTTCTAAAGAGTGTATATAATTGTATATATGTAAGTGTACTGAATGTACTCTAAACCAGTGGCCACCAACATGAAACTCTTTAGACAACTGGTGTGAATTGCCTATACAAATTGTTGTTTCCAAGTAATGCCAGACATTGCTTCTACCATAAGTATGCATTTCCCCCATAGACTATGAACTAAACTGAGTTGGCTACATGTATCGCAAGAGCGGTATACTAGACCTCCCCAAAGAGTCTGTGGTACATCTAGCAGACCTGTACATCTAAAGCTAGAAACTGTTGTGTTATTGCAAGGACTGTGGCTTGTCAGTATGAAGCCATCTAGTGTGAAAGGGGGAGGACCAGAAGCAATGAAGGATTTGAAGTTCAAGGGCCCCAGTCCAAAATCTGTAATGCTATCTATGCATTTAGAATAATGGTACATTTTATATGGCAGAGGGACCTGTTGGGTCATCTTAGGGTCCAGGGCCGGTAGCGACTGCTACTTCTGCACCCCTATAGCTACGCCCCTGTGAAAGACCTGAAAATAAATGTGATTACACCACCCTCTATGTCTTTGACAATTCTAAAAGGGCCCAACTGTTCACACCCCACCCTACATAATGTATAACAGTATGAATATACAGTAGATTACATCATGGAGTGCTTTGTGTTGTTTGTATCTCTCATTAGAGACCGTATTTACTGTAAGGAGATAGAGCCCTAGTAAGTGAGTCAATTATGCTGACAGGTTATTGACACATATTTCTGTGTTACCGTAAATGCAGACGTCGTCTTATAAAGAAAACATGGTTATCACTGAATCCCTATCATAGAGGCACGGCTCATTAAGCAAAGACAAGGCGTCAGTCTAGGCTCGCAACGTCTGCTTAATTCAGACCCTTTATAGTCTATTCTAGACACAATATCATTTCCATATTACTCACCAGCAGCCTGTCTGAAGACTGAGTGGACAAGAGAAATTGGCAATATTTACATTGCTTCAAAAGATATGGGCATGATAGTATGGGCAAAAGGGCAGTTGCACCATTCATAAGTCTTCACCAGGGGAAGAGGCCCCATACATGTTTTGTCCTGGGTTCTCGACCAGCCTTGATCTGGCCTTGCATATGTATTACAGTTTTGTAAGAGTTTATGACCAGTTAAAGATGAAGGCATATAACTCTAGAAGATGATATAAAGACTAGACTGAAAAACATATACAAATCAAATTAGAAAAAAACTTTCTAAGATAACTTATATTTCAGGTTACACATAACTGAACTCAATAACAAGCCAAGTTCTGCCGTTCTGTATGACGGAGCGCAGCAAAGTTTTCATGGGCCTCTGAAAGTCGCTCCAGAGCATTAATTTTTAAAATGAGTCCTGTGTTAAGAGGATAGTTGTACTCTGTTATCTGTGTAGGACAGATGTTAGTTGTGGCACCCAGGAATGGTAGACTTAGCAAGCATTGCCCTCTCTCTGCCCTCAGCCAAAAGACATGGCATTCTTAAAGTGAAACATCTGCGGCCCCACTCCACAATTCATAGCATTTTTTTTATCCTACTTTTTTCTATAAAGAGGGGACAGACCCGCCAAAGTTCAATCTTTTCCGCCAAATGCGCTCTCTGCGAGTTTAGCCGGCGAAATTAATCCACGCTGAACAATTCTACAGAGTACAATAATAACAAGCTGGTTACACAGACCGGAGATGTGTATAGAATTTAAATGAGCCTCAGTTCCCGATCCGTCTCTTGAAATCTCCACAATATGGAAAGAACTGTCTGCCTCTGACATCCGGCTGCAAGAGAGAAAAATCAATGACAGAACGGGCTCTCTGTTCCACTAGGCCTTGTGTATGCGGTGACAGGCAGTCTGCACTCTCATATGACAGGGTATGCTCACATCACGTGTCCCCCCCTCTTCACACTGTTCAGGGGACAATAAGGGACAGCTTCTCTGATACTTAATGTCATGTTTTGGGAAGAAAATGTCTGCCACACAAAATCAATTTTGTCAAATGATGTTTCCCAGGTCATGTTTTCATTTTCAAGTCTCAAAAGTTTATTTTTTTGCCTGAGATTTTTGCCTTTGAATTTTTTGTTTCATTGGTTTCAGTACTTTTATGTGAGAACAAAGTCAGTACACAGCAAAACTACAGAATACAGAACTTTATAAAGTAATAAAAATCTGAGCTTTGTTATCGATTTTGTCTTCTGCTACTAAGAATATACTAGGTCTTCGAGGTGTTCTCCATCAAGTTGTTAAAGGAGACATCTTATTTTACATAAGTAAAACTTAAAGGGGTTGTCCAACTCTAATTTATAAAACATTTACTTTTGATAGTGCCAATAATATAAAAAAAAATGTTACCTCTCTCTGGTCTGGTTTCCAGTGGCAACTTCTGCTTAAGGCTCGCACAGTTGAAGTCAGCAGTGATGTCCTTTTTGTGCAAGGTGACCACTGAAGTCAGTCACCGGCCTCTGCAGAGACCTCTTCAAAAACAGCACATGTCTTCATTGACATGCCATTTGTGAAGAGGTCACTGCGGAGGCCTGTTATTAGCTGCCGCATTCACCTAGCACAGAGACGTCACTGCTGATGTCAGCTAGGGGACCTGTAAACATAAGTCGCAGATGGAAACGAAGGACCTGGGAAAGCCTTATCAGCGGCACAATTTAATGTTTTATAAAAGGGTCAGACAACCTGAAGGTTGTAATTGGAAGGAAGCAGGATATAGCATAAAAGAATGAGCTAACCTGTGAAATCACCACCACCGTCAGCTCCAGCTCCACTACTCAGATGTTCCCAACATTCCTGCATCAATAGTGTCATGTACATCATTCACGTGAATACTGCAGCTGGCCTTAGTGGTGATGCTTGTATATACGCACATTACCACATTACACAGAACCTGGCTGCAGCAGTCATGTGAATGATCTACATATTGTCATTAAAGCAGGATCATTGAGGTCCATATACTACTTTCCTGCCATATCCTGTTTTTGCAGGACTTAAAGGGGTTCTCCTGGATTAAGGTTTTCATGGCCTATCCTTAGGATAGGCCATAAATACCTGATCGGTGATGGGCGACTGCACCATTCTGCTGTATGAAACAGCTTCTCGCACCTGTTCTATACAAAATATATAGGGCTGGAAGCAGAAAGCTCCGTCCCTTGTATAGCGTCTGGGCGCCGTCACTGCAACTCAACTCCCATTGATTTCAATTGGCCATTCACCAGTCAGGCATTTATGGCCTATCCTAAGGATAGATGATAAAAAACCTTAACCCTGGATAACCCCTTTAAATACTGTGAACATTACGCATTAAGGGGTAGGCTACTTTGAATCTTACTCTTGGTTATCATGTGACCTTATATGATCACTTGGTGCTTTATTGTGATATAAAGGCTTTGCATTGGCACAGATAGTCCCTACAACTCTGTACTATGGAGCCTTTAAGGGGTTGTCCAAAACTCCCAATTAATGACTGATCCTTAGGTCATTAATGTGAGATCAGTAGAGGTCCAACACCCAAACCCTGCATCTATGAACTGTTTTTAACACAGTGTACGGAGTCAGAAGCTGATGGCTCCTTATACAGTGCAGTGACTAAGCACTGCTATAAAAGTTCAACCCATTTAAAAACTCCCTTTAAATATACTATGTGCTACCATATTTTGCCACTGTACTGCACTGTATTAGAGAAGTATTCTTCTGCTTACACAATACTTCTGGAGTGAATACCTCTATAATATCATCTTTAATGGAGCATGGCACAATTTTTATTTATGAGGTTCCATAAACTTCTGTGGGTGAAATAATATGGCTCTGAGCAATGATGTGGTCATATGCAAAAGGCCTACAGTATGTCAAATATGTTGGATCCTATTAGATAAGAGATATAGCACTGTTTTTCATTGCAGCTGTGAAAAAGACATCTACCTGCAACTGCATGTAGGCATGTGGACCTCCAGGGGCTTAGTTGGGAGGGCAAATGGAAAGGAATGAGCTTGACACCAAAGGTTGGTACCAACAACTGATTATGCCCTGGCCAACATATTTATACATAGGGCTAGCGCAGGAAACTGAATCTTCCTCCTGGAAATAGAGAGGTCAAGATCCCAGACTTATAGTCTATTGAATATCCATGTAGGTGCACAAGTGAAACAAAGCTAACTAGGTTTATGCAGCAAATTATATCTTTTAATTTTCCCTTCTTTTTTTTTTTAGTTTCTCTAAATCTTGCTAGGAAATCACATTTTTAAATTGCTATGGAGCAGAACAAATTGTTAATATGTATTTATCAATTAGCTGCTTGGATAAAGATAATTATGTCTTACGCCAAGGGTGAAATGAGGTAGTCGTGTGGCTCCCTTTAAGATGAGGATAGGCGGAAGGTAAGAAAATTTAGGCTATATATGGAATCCTACTTTCAAGTGATAAATCATTTTTCTTCGCTTTTTTGATACAGACAGCTTACTAATGGAAAATGATAGATTAAAGGAACACTAAAACTACAAGATGCTTTACTTGAAAGTGCTACAAACAACATTGACAAGAATATACAACACAGATTCTGGAATTTGTATTTATTGAAGGCCGTTTCCTGCTACCTTGCAGAGCTTATAGTGAAAAGCAGCCTATTAATGTTAGCATTTTATCACCTAAACAAGGATAGACAAGGTCTGAATTATTTCACACTGGATTATGAATGATAAGGCCATGTCTGCATGTATACATGTATTTGAAAAAGTTCTATTTGCTCCTTAGCACTGACCCAGGATATCAAACGCTCTTTTATTTTAGCCTGAAAACAGTTGTGGTTATACTTTTAATGACCATCTTAAACTTAGCTGCTGCCGTCTTACTTAAATTCAGCATTACCAGACTGGGTTTTGTGCTGAGGTGGATGAGGGTAAACTTATAGAAAATGAGACATAGAAAAAAACGGAAAAATAATGATCAAAAACAACTGCCAATTATAAAAACTGTAAAAAAAAAAAAAAAAAAAAAAATATTCTTTGCTTTCTTCATAGTATACCTCACTTGATAAACACTATTACAACAGAATCTATACAATTTAGACCTGCACATGGCAGAGATATATAGGAGCACAGTAGGGCTTCAAAGACTGTTGTATTATGGCTCAATGCTCAAGGGTGTCTTATGGTGCTGTATTTTTTGTGCACTTGCCTTTAACCCCTTAAGTGCAGGGTCTATTTATGCCTTAATGAGCATGTATTATTTTTCACGTATTTATTGTTGCCTTAACTTTTTAATTTTTCTGTCAACATAGGTGATTGAAGGCCTGTTTTTTGTGGAATGAGTTGCAATTTTCAGCGGCACCATTGTGATGTGCATATAACTTAATTGCTTAACTTTAATTAACTGTTTCTGAACCGCCAATTATGGAGCATATATAACATGTTTATTTTATTCCGTGGGATGGTATGATTATGGCTATACCTAATACATATTATAGTTGGTTTTTTTTTATTGTTTTACTAGTTTTGCTCAAAATTACATAACATACTAAAAATGTGATATTACATATTCTGAGCATTTATGGAACTGTGTAAGAGATTGTTTCTTATGACATGAGTTGATGTTTCCATTGGTACCATTTTGGGGTGCATTTATTTTTTTTATGTTTTTTTTCTTTTTATTACTTTTGATGGAAGCTGGGATGAGCAAAAAAATGCAATTTTGGTGGCATTTTTTAAAAAAAATTCTGGAGTCTACATTATGAACTACATGCCTGGGGAAGATGTGGTATGCACCATTTTGTTATGCGATTCCTCTCCTCCCTGTTTTTTGTCAAGGGCTCCACATATGTGGCTGATACTGTGAGGACATGAGTTTTCCCATTTTGCATAGCAAAAGAAAGCAAAATAACTTCAATGTTCCAACCTGTATGTGGCTGGTCACTGACTGCCTCTAAGGATGTGCCATCACCACAAAACACAGTAATCCCATAGGGATTACATATAACCCAATACTTGAAATGAAAGTTACTGACAGATTACAGAGCCATATTCCCCAGTCACCTATAATAACCCAATATCTAATCTTATAAAGAAAAGAAATATAACAATGAGAACTGATAACATTTAAAGCATCCAAGGAGTATTAATGGGAAAATGAAACAGATGTGTCTATTGTCACTTGTCCAATGAAACCATTATTTAAGTGAAGGGTCAGATTCATCATGCTATCATCACGATTAGAGAGTGAGAATGGTGTAGGGAACTGCCATTTCTACTAGTATATAATGTATCTGGCTTCTTTGCCCCTGCAGTTTGGCTTCAGAGACCCCAGGCATTTAGTGCAAGTTTTGTTTTGTAAATACAGTGAGTCAGACACATGTGAGGCAGAGCTGCTGGGGGGAGAGATGTGAGCAGAGCTGCTGAGACAGACATGTTATGTCTGGGGGAGTCTAAGAGCCACTTGTTCCTCTTTACTTCACAGTATATAGTTAGGTATGTGTTACCCCCTATATACTCACAGGACCTAGCTAGTAACCGTAGTTAGGGATCCATATATATATGTAGTTCAGGGCAGTGATAGGTTAGGCTTCCGAAGGCCAACTAGCTAGTTAGAGGCCCGGTGGCACTAGTAGTTTAGCTGGCAGGTTAAGGACTCAGTGTTAGGGTAGTCAGGCCTGCATCTACTGCCGTCACCGTCGCCCTGTTTGCTGTCTGTGAAGAATCTCACCATCATCATCATCATCTCCTGATCGGCTGTCTGTCATCTCCTGGAAGAATCCGAGGATCCACAGTCATCTACAGGGGCCCCTGCATCTCTTCTGTTGCCTGGAGGTATTGTGCACTGGACTCTTGCTATATATATATATATATACCCGGGTATATAACCTAAGACGGTTGAGGACTTGCTGGTTGTTGTAGTATTGCTGTGTTCTGAGTATATTTTATGTATGTATTATTACCCTGTTGATTCTTATAAAGCTACTGTTATAACCTTATGTGGTATCTGTATGTATTCTTCAGACTGTGAGATTAGTACAGTGATCCTTGTTAAGGCTACTAACTGTACCTCATGGGTAAGTCCCAGGAAGAGATCCTCCCTGTAATACAGAGGCTCTATCCTGGGTGGAGGCACTGATATATTTCATATATGTTCCCACTCTTCCCTTCAGCGAAGGCTTCAGGTCCCATTATACACACAGGTCAGCGCCAGAGTCTGTTGCGGGAGGGATAATACTCATACCCCCCCCCCCAAATAGGGCTACATTTGGAGGCACTGCTGAGATTTAGAAGTGGGAATAGTCATTGATATGGAGAAGCGATATAGCTCAGAGGGGAACCTCCCACTAGCTACTACATGGGATTACCGACCGCCTGTTCCTCCCCTGGTTCAGGTAAAGGAAGAACCCCGCTCAGCCAGTTACCCCCCCAGTATGGCCGTCGCTAGCAGTTCCTCTAGTGACAGTGCTATTAGCACTTTAGCCAGTCTGACTGAAATGTTAGCTCAGGGCCTGCAGGCCACTCACTACAAGAAACTAAAAGTATTCTCTGGTAATGTCCCAGTACCACAAGGGGAGGAAAACTTTGAGATATGGAAAGAACATACTCTCCAATGCCTGAAGGAATGGTCTTGCTCTGAAGAAGGCAAGCGGCAGCGTATCAGTGAAAGTTTGCGGTCTCCTGCTGCAGAATTGATCCGCTTGTACAGAGACTCTCATGAAGGAGTGAGTGCATTGGACTATATACAAGTACTGTCTGATCACTTTGAGCCATACTATGACCTTGCCCAGATGGTTGCTGATTACCGAATGGTTCGTCAAAAAGAAGGGGAAAATGTCTCTACTTTTATTAACCGTTTACAGCTACTTCTTTCACGTCTGGTGTACCACGCAGCTATATCTACTTCAGAGGTAGACGCTCTGAGAACCAGTCAGTTGGTGAGAGGGTTACAACCTCATCATCCTCTTGCTCAAGTACTCAAGGTCTTACTATCTGATAGAGTCCTTCCATTTCCTGACTTAATGAAGTTAGTGAAGAAACAAGAAGCTGACATTAGTTTTAGTACCCCTAAGAAAGCGAAAAGCATCTCTAAAGAAGATGTTGTTCCTAATTCAAACAAGGACAAACCAGCGGAGCGGTCAGAACTTAGACAGTCCGCCACTCCACCCACTGCCACTCAACGGAGGAAGGATGCTAGAACCTGTTATAAATGTGGTCAGACGGGCCATACTGCCAGACAGTGTACGGAGGACAGTGAGGGATTGGGACACAGTGCTGTCTTCTCTATTCAGAATCAAAGACACCAAAGGAAGGCGGGCCGAGTAAATACCAGAGGCGCTATCGCGGGCTCCAGGTCCGTTGTCAAAGTCACTGTCAATGGTCATGCCGCTCCTGCCCTGTTTGATACAGGATCTCAAGTGACCCTGATTTATCGCTCGTTCTACCAAAAGTATCTGAGGGATATACCTCTTCAGTCTACAGGACAAATGAAATTGTGGGGGCTTAATTCAGGATCATATCCTGTAGATAGCAGCCTACAAGTAGTTATAGCTGTCCCTGAATTAGAAGATCAGAGTGTCGCTCCCATGAAGATTACAGCTCTTGTCTGTCCTGATACAGGGGATTCTTGTGCAGCTCCTGTGATACTTGGCACTAATTGTCCCGCAGTGCATTATGCTTTTCAGAAGTTTCTTGGAAGAGATTGGAACCCTGCAGCTCAGCCGGTGAATATATCTTCTGATCTTAGAGAACTCTGTGATGCCCTGTCTACTGGCTATCGACATGGAATGGTATATCATATCGGTGAGAGAACCGTGGAAGTTCCTGCCGGCGGGGAGAGAGTTCTGAGAGTAGCCTCCAGCATTGCTCCCGATTTGCTTGAAGGGGGGAGTTATGTCCTTATGGAAACCCCTGAAGAAATGATTAACCAGAATGGCTGGATGGTGATCCCAGAGAGAAAGGACTGGAGAAATAAAGTGGAGTTATCTACCTGTGTGACAGTGAGGAACTGTTCACCGCATCCGATTGTAATTGGACCATACCAGAATGTGGCCCACTGCTACCCTGTGCTTGGAGTAAATCCATACGCTGAAGTGTGCAGGATTCAAATCCGAGATGCAATCCCTAATCTCAATCTTGACTTGAGTGATCCACATTTACCAGAGGCCTGGAATCAGCGACTGACACAGAAGTTGTCTGAATTATCGGAAGTGTTCTCCATGGATGATATGGATGTAGGTTGTGCTAAAAGTGCTCAACACACTTTCCGATTGACCGATTCTACTCCCTTCCGGGAGCGACCACGGAGAGTTGCTCCAAAGGATGTTGATGAGTTAAGACAGACTCTACAGCAAATGAAAGGTCAGGGGATCATTGTGGACAGTAAGAGCCCCTATGCCTCACCTATTGTGGTGGTAAGAAAAAAATCTGGAGCAATTCGCCTATGTGTGGATTACAGAACTCTGAACCGGAGAACCTTACCTGATCAGTATACACTGCCGAGAATTGAAGAAGCTCTGGAAGCTCTGAATGGAAACTGTTGGTTCACAGTGCTGGACCTAAGATCGGGATACTATCAAGTCCCAATGGCACCTGAGGATCAGGAAAAGACAGCCTTCATATGCCCCTTGGGTTTCTTTCAGTTCACTCGTATGCCGCAAGGTACAAAAGGTGCGCCAGCAACGTTCCAAAGGTTGATGGAAAGAGTGTTAGGTGATTTAGTGCCCCGGGAATGCCTTGTATATCTTGATGACATTATTGTGTTTGGAAAGACGCTGGAAGAACATGAAGAACGACTCATGAGAGTACTCCATCGCTTAAAAGAAGAGGGGCTGAAGTTGTCGGCTGACAAATGCAAATTTTGTAGATCTTCGGTCACTTATGTAGGTCATATTGTTTCTGCTGAAGGAGTTGCTACCGATCCTGGTAAGATTGAAGCTGTGGTGAATTGGCCCCGACCGCAAAATATTACGGAGTTGCAATCTTTCTTGGGGTTTTGTGGATTCTATCGACGATTTGTGGAAGGATATTCAAAAATTGCTCGAGCCCTCCTCGACCTGTTGAAGAGTGATGCAGGAGATCCGGGAAAGAAGAAAGGGTCTTCCAAAAGCCTTTTTGGCGATAGGTGGACTGCGGATTGTGAAGAAGCATTTAAGTTGTTGAAGAAGAAATTGACAGAAGCTCCCGTTCTGGCTTATGCTGATGCACAGAAGCCATATGTGCTACATGTAGATGCCAGCTTTGAAGGATTAGGTGGCGTGCTGCACCAAGAATACCCGGCCGGGTTACGGCCCATAGCTTTCATAAGTCGAAGTCTTTCTCCCAGCGAGAAAAATTATCCAGTACATAAATTGGAGTTTTTGGCGCTCAAGTGGGCCATTGTTGATAAATTACATGACTATTTATACGGAGCCACGTTTGAAGTAAGAACAGACAACAATCCACTGACATACGTTTTGTCAACCGCTAAGCTCGATGCTACAGGACATCGCTGGTTGGCAGCTTTATCCAACTACCAATTCACACTCAAGTATAAATCGGGGCCTAAGAACATTGGGGCAGATGCTCTATCAAGACGGCCTGGATTACCTAGTCCGGAAGTAGTGGATGAATGGGAAGAAGTGCCAAGTCCTGGAGTAGGAGCTTTGTGTGCCATGGCTGCTGTAGTTGAAGACCGAGTAGCCTTTTCTGAAACTCGGCTTATTGACTCTATTGGGGGAGGTCCCGAAGCTGTACCAGACATGTTTGCCTACCCTGCCGCTTTAGGATCCTTTGAGAGTTGTTCTATATCTTCAAAGCGAATGATCTGGAGTCAAAAGACTGATCCTTTAATTGGACCTCTTTATCAAGCAGTGAGTTCTCAAGACAGAGAAATGTTAAAGACATCCCTACCCTCTGAATGCAGTCAACTTCTACGAGATTGGGAGAAGTTTGAAATAGACAATGGCCTACTTTATCGTGTGGTGCTGTATCATGATCACCCTGGAAGGCGCCAACTAGTTATTCCAAGCTGCTTTCAGAAGATGATTTTCCGAAGTCTGCATGATTATCATGGTCATTTGGGACCTGAGAAGACTTATGGCCTAATACAAGACCGATTCTACTGGCCCAAAATGAGAGATACCGTGACTCGTCTGTGTAGGTGCTGTCGCAGATGTTTGCAGAGGAAGACTGTCCCGGTTCGAGCGGCCTTCATGGGACACTTGAAGAGTTCGGGCCCCATGGATCTTGTCTGCATAGACTTCCTTTGTATTGACAACGACTCCAGAGGATTTGGAAATGTATTGGTGGTGACTGATCACTTCACACGATATGCTCAAGCCTTTCCGACTAAGGATCAAAAAGCAGTCACTGTTGCAAGAGTGCTTTGGGAAAAGTATTTTATCCATTATGGCTTACCACACCGGTTGCATTTTGATCAAGGCCGGGATTTTGAGAGTAACCTGATCAAAGAGTTACTTCAGTTGTTGAACATCCGCAAAAGTCGGACGACGCCTTACCATCCAGAGGGAGATGCCCTTCCTGAAAGATTTAACAGGACTTTACTTGATATGCTTGGTACCTTACGAATTGAGGATAAGCGATCCTGGAGTCGAAAAGTGGAGGCTATGGTGCATGCCTATAATAGTACAAGGCACGAGAGCACAGGATATTCACCATACTTTCTGATGTTTGGAAGAGAGCCTAGGCTACCTATTGACATCTTGTTGGGAGTCTCTACCGATGGTATCAGTCATCGAGATCATTACCGATACGTGGCACGTTTGAAAGAAACGCTTAAGAGTGCTTATCAGCTGGCTGAGGAAAATGCGGCCAAAGTGAATGAAGGAAATAAAAGGAGATTTGATCTTCGAGTAAGATACCGAGAATTGAACCCTGGGGACCATGTTCTGCTACGGAATTTGGGAGCATCTGCAAAACATAAGCTGGCTGATCGATGGCGGAGTGAACTCTTTACAGTGGTAGATCGGTTGCCTGGAATACCAGTCTACAAGATAAAAGGACGGGACGGGAGGATCAGGACTTGGCATAGAAATCATTTGTTGCCTGTACCTCAGATTGATGGTATGGATATCTCCAATGATGGCTCGGCCTGCGATTCTCCACAGTCCTTAGCCGATATTCCACCTGACCTTCCTGAAACTCCTGAGAGTGATTGGACTGTGGCTCCTGAAGTTCCTAGATCACCAGTATCTTCTCCTTCAGGGAGACCTATGAACCCTCAAACTCCAGAATTCGTACCTAGATCTGTGTCTACAGATGAGCAGGGATCTAGCTCTCCTACGCCACCAGCACCATCCCCTCCCATGGCAGACAACCCTAGTTTAGGGCCTGGACATGCTAGTTTACCTCAGCGAGAGGTACAGAGAGGAGAGAGAATTAGACACCCTCCACCTATGCTGACATATGATAGTTTGGGGGACCCCAGATTTACTACTCAGCCTCATTTATACCATGCTTGGGTGGGTGCAGTGTCCACTTTGGTCAATATGTTACCAATTTTCGCTCCTGCTGGCATGTATACCTATTAACCTGTTGTGACTCTGTAAATGCAAAAGCAACCATATTGATATTGTCATTGGTAATGTTGACTGTATACTATGACTTTGTATGTCTTTGACGTGACGTAAAGATTTCACCAGAGGAAGAGTGTAGGGAACTGCCATTTCTACTAGTATATAATGTATCTGGCTTCTTTGCCCCTGCAGTTTGGCTTCAGAGACCCCAGGCATTTAGTGCAAGTTTTGTTTTGTAAATACAGTGAGTCAGACACATGTGAGGCAGAGCTGCTGGGGGGAGAGATGTGAGCAGAGCTGCTGAGACAGACATGTTATGTCTGGGGGAGTCTAAGAGCCACTTGTTCCTCTTTACTTCACAGTATATAGTTAGGTATGTGTTACCCCCTATATACTCACAGGACCTAGCTAGTAACCGTAGTTAGGGATCCATATATATATGTAGTTCAGGGCAGTGATAGGTTAGGCTTCCGAAGGCCAACTAGCTAGTTAGAGGCCCGGTGGCACTAGTAGTTTAGCTGGCAGGTTAAGGACTCAGTGTTAGGGTAGTCAGGCCTGCATCTACTGCCGTCACCGTCGCCCTGTTTGCTGTCTGTGAAGAATCTCACCATCATCATCATCATCTCCTGATCGGCTGTCTGTCATCTCCTGGAAGAATCCGAGGATCCACAGTCATCTACAGGGGCCCCTGCATCTCTTCTGTTGCCTGGAGGTATTGTGCACTGGACTCTTGCTATATATATATATATATACCCGGGTATATAACCTAAGACGGTTGAGGACTTGCTGGTTGTTGTAGTATTGCTGTGTTCTGAGTATATTTTATGTATGTATTATTACCCTGTTGATTCTTATAAAGCTACTGTTATAACCTTATGTGGTATCTGTATGTATTCTTCAGACTGTGAGATTAGTACAGTGATCCTTGTTAAGGCTACTAACTGTACCTCATGGGTAAGTCCCAGGAAGAGATCCTCCCTGTAATACAGAGGCTCTATCCTGGGTGGAGGCACTGATATATTTCATATATGTTCCCACTCTTCCCTTCAGCGAAGGCTTCAGGTCCCATTATACACACAGGTCAGCGCCAGAGTCTGTTGCGGGAGGGATAATACTCATACCCCCCCCCCAAATAGGGCTACAATGGACTGAGAGATGATGATGGCTCAGCACAAAATTTAATCTGATCAATATATTAGTATAGAGTTAATGCCTCTTACATGTTGTCAACACAAACTCTCTGTGTTCCTCCCATCCTCTCTGGATTGCTATTCCCTGGTCCTCTGGGACCTCAGAGACTTGTGTTTGAGATGCAGGGAAAACAGCCTCTTAAGTAAACAGTTCTAAGAGCTGTGTGTTTTCTGTACAATCCATTATTCATGCTGTACTGCACTTCCAGTGTGATGACTTCAGACTCCAAATCACATTAAAAACTAGAACTAGAAAAAAAGAACTGGAGTGAAATGAGTCCTGAATTAAGACGTTGGAAGTTCTCAAGCACTGAAATCCTGCAACTGGAAGACCCTTGGAGTTCTTTTGTGGAGTATATCTACTATGGCCATTTTACCTAAGAGTTTTGCATATGTCAGTACAACAGTCTTGCAGAGTCTCTGTGATTTAACTCTATATTCTCAGCAGAATGGCAGATGAGATCAGAAATGGTGGACCCCCTGATGTGCAGGAGATCAGTTTCTGCCTCTCTTCTTTTATTTGTCAGTGTCACTTGTCCTTGTCATTCAGACTGACATGCTCACACTAACACATCTCAATCCTTCCCCTTAAAACACTTTTCAGTGACATGTACCCCTCGCTCAGGACTGTCTGTATTTGTGTCATTCTCCATTCAAGTTGATAAACTGCCATCCCTTTAAATCTCTGACATTCTGATTTTCTGCAATTTCTGAATGCAAAGACTTCACTTATAAGCAGTCACAAACCTCTAGATTTTCTCCTTTTTTTCTTTGTCTACCTTTTCATGAAGCAGAATACTGTTTATATACACACAGATGAGAGAATTATTATAGTGACATAGAGTGCATATATTACCTAGTCATCAAAGTAGGGCTAAATTTATCAAAATGGCGCACATGCCAAGATAAATTTGGAGAGCCTACAAAACATGTTAAGGCACTTTTCTAATTTTTTACACCTATATTTTGAACCAATATTGACACTTTTTTAAATAAATTTGGTATATTTTATAACTCCACTTAGGCTCTCCCTATTTCTAGATACTTTTCAAAACTGTAGGGAGTGGAAGTAAGTAAATAAAAACTCCATAATAATGCCTACATTACTACTACTACTACTACTACTACTACTACTACTACTACTACTACTACTATTACTTTTTACCACATTTCATTGTGTGAAGCCACTACAGGCTCCATACAGCTTTCTTTCATCATTGTGACCATTACCAATTTCTGTGATGATGAGACAATTACATTTCAGTGGTCATGGTGTTTTTTGTTGCTTTAAAACCAACTGTTAAATGGTGTTTTTGGTGTATGGATGCTAGGGTATCTTTAGCAAGGTATAAACACTTTGCTTTTTACTGTTTGTGTACAATAGGACTTATAGAGAAAGATAGAGTGCTATGAATGCTGGCTTATGGTGTAGACACTTGAAGAGTCTCATTCATTTTTTAATATAAGTGGTGACCAGAGACGGAACTTCAGAAAACAGCTGAATGGTAAAAATGAATGAAATCACTATGTCTTTCCTATTATTTATCCTTGAATGTGCAGACACTCATCTATTCACACTATCTCCCAACTTTTACTCTGGAAACAATCATGCATAGCATATTATTTGGCTGACTCTAGTAGAGTATGATACCTATGACTAATGTTGCAGCAATATATTATTGTGACCATATTACATTCATCCAAGTCTGGCTGCATTTAACCACCAGGGGAGTTTATCACATTGTGGTCATACTTTGAATAGTAAATAGCAAGCAGTTAGCTCCACTGCTCCCTCTATTGGTGGCTGTGCACAGCTAAAATTTTATGACTGTACCCTATGGCTAGGTGAAAGGAAACTGGGGATTTGAAGCTCTACATTACTAAAATGGAGCTCCAACTCCTATAAAGTTATGTTATAAAGTTATCACAAGGATTTGAAACCTAAAAAATGACATGCTTTTTAATGGTGGACACCAAAGGGACGTGATCAATATCAGATTATCAAATACTCTGGATTATCAAATGGTCATAGAGTAGTATATTAAACACACTAAGGGAAAGTGCTAAGACTCAAGCCAACAATCAGGGGTTTTCTAGCTGGTTCTTTGTATTCCATATACTGTGCAGATTAGACTTTCTGGATTATTGAATGATGGATTAGAGGAATTTCACTTTACTTTTACTATACAAATAAAACCAAATAAACACAAATTTGAGATAAGTTAAGGGTGGACACATATGTACTGTACATATAAAAAAAGATCCAGTATGAGTCCTGCTTTCCCCTGTAAGAATTTAGACTTCCTCTGGGATAGAAATCACTGAACATCAGCCTTCTGCCACAATTTACTATCATATTGGTGTCCTCCAGACAGAACATCATTAATTTACTTTATCTCTTTTGTGCATGAATTTCAACTTCTGAGCCCTTAATATGCTCATTTCAAGACATTAAGGCAATCCAGCTATCTAATTGGTTTAATGCTCCAGGGCTCTTTATGTTTGTGAATAGACAGGGAGGTTTAATGGACTCTATTGCAAGCTATTCATTTAAAGGAGTCACAGAGATATTTATTTTCCTTGTTGGTGTTTTATAGCCTCCTTTATATGGACAAGTGACCTGTATTAATATAATTATATTGTAGAACGATCGTAAACCCTAATTATTTCAGCCTCTCTTTCCCTGATAGGGCCGGAGATTGGTGTGAGGTCAATGCAGACGCCGTGTATCCATATTACAAATCCTATTTCCAATGCCTTACTTGCTATTAACACATCTAAGTGAAAACAAAAGGAGGTTCTGTGAGAATACAAATTGCTGCCTATCTGACCAGCTCATGGAGGAAATCTTAAAACATTTTGGATATTCTGAGCAAGTAGCCTGTGGCAGATCTAAAAAAAATGTAGAGAAATCTTATGTGTTATTTTTTTCTCTAAAAACAAACATTTAAGCCTTGTGCTCTGCTGTGAGGAGGTATTTAGTCCCTGTGGCACATTACTATGGAGCAGTAGGTGCTCAATGTGCTATTGTACAGTACACCTTCAGTTCTGTATTACAATCAATTCCCAAGCAGCAGACTTCAAAAATTTCTGTGACCGCCCATTCATCTGAATGGAATTTATAGAAAAGCATGTGCTCAAATCTCAATGGTTCAAAAATAAATTAACTGATTTTCAGCTGCAAAAATTTCTGCAACAATGGGGTAATTCTCCCCGCAAGAAACCAGTCACAAAATTCCCATGGAAGTATGAGGGTCACATCATGGCTTTATAAAACTTGGAGGTTGTACAGAGTTGTAATGCAGCCTTGTACAAAATGTTTTACATTTCACCATCATGTTCTTCTTTAACATATTCCTGCATTTTCTTGTGCATGTACACCGGGGAGTGCGGTTAATTAGCATACATGTACATGGCAGTGATCGTAGGGGCCCAAGTGAAACTCACAGATAGGCTCCCAGTGGGATTGGGGATACCAATGGGTTGCTATGTCAACCAGGGGCCATTTCCTGTTGCCATAGCCCTTCTAGAGGCATATCCTAATAGAATGCCTGCTACAGTTCAAGCATAATACATTGCTGTGCATATGTACTAGCCCCCAGTGATAAAGAACCCTATAATGTCCCAAAGTGGCCTCCAGACAGTATAGTATCCTATAGTAGCTCCTCCACACAGTATAATGTCACATAGTGGCCCCTGCACACAGTAAAATGTCCCATAGCAGCCCCTCAACACAGTATAATGTCCCATTGTGGCCCCTCCACACAGTTTTATGTCCCATAGTGGCCCCTCCGAACGGAATTATGTTCCATTGTGGCCCCTACAGTGTCCGTAGAATCCGAAATTTTTGGAGTACACCACCCACAAAATATTATTATACTGTGGGGTATTTTCAGACCCCAGAGTATAATGATCAGAGGCCCAGGGGAGATGACAAACATAAAAAACAGTGTTATTCACCTCTCCTGTGCTCCGCTGTACTTCCTGCTTCTTTCGGCCCTCTTCAATGTCGTCCCAGACGTCATGTGGGCCAGCCCAGCATTGCAAAATAGACCCCAGAGTATAATAATAGAAGAATATTTGTTGGGGTTCATCCAACAAATACTCTTGCCGCGGGCTAACAGCCTTACTTATCGATCTCTGCTCCTGCTCACGGTCGTCTCCGCGACCATAAGCAGGAGTGGGGAGCACTAAGTAAATAGGGCCCGTTACCTGTTGGGATTACTCCAAAAAAAAAAAAAAAGCATCAGGGACCCGCCGGGTCCACTAAGGCTCCGGGCCCTGTGACAGCCGCTATGGCTGCTACCCCAGTACTTACGCCACAGTATTTGTGGTATATACAGCTACTATACTTATGTTGCTTATGTTCAGAACCACATATGTCTATGATGTCACAATGTTGCAACAAAGACTTCCATGGTTGTGATAGCAACCAGTCAGACCACTGCTTTATTTAAAAACATGCCCTAAAAAGTAAGGCTGGATTCTGATTGGTTGCTATATACAACACTGGCACAGTCTCTTACACCAGCTTGACATTCTGTACAAAATGTTTTATTTTGTTACAGAATTGTTGCCGCTGGTAAATAAAATTTGACGCCATAAACGGAGATACACTTTAGAGTTAATCAGAAGTCT
This sequence comes from Leptodactylus fallax, assembly GCA_947044405.1. Classification (NCBI taxonomy): domain Eukaryota; kingdom Metazoa; phylum Chordata; class Amphibia; order Anura; family Leptodactylidae; genus Leptodactylus; species Leptodactylus fallax. The sequence goes on along the minus strand of CAMRHE010000152.1, from coordinate 3,737,586 downwards.
ATGGACTTTTCTATTTGTCCAGATATAAAATTTTTCACAAACATCAATAAAAAATTATCTATCAGGGCAACCACGATCCATAGTCCCCCATGTGACTGATTAGTGGTATTCAGGATGAAACTGATCACTAGTTGGGAAGAAGTGGTTACAGAACTGTATCTAAGCTTTCCTTCATCCAGACCAAAGATAAATTCCACCTTCCTAAACCTCTATCTGAATATTGTGGCAAACAAGCTTAGCTACACCCCTTGACTTCCCTTTCACCTATTTCATATTGTTTGTTTCACTTACCTGGCTTTCTTTAGTATATCTGGAGGTATTTAGGTTCCCCTTGCATGTAAATTTGGATTGTTTACAGGAGCTGGAACTAGAGGGTGTGCAACTGTACCGACAGGACAAGACTGCAGCAGGTGCCCTATGTGCATGGAATACAAGTTGTGGCATTATGACTTCATATCATAAGCTCATAGTAGAGGGTGTGACTTCCTTCTTAGCTGAGCTCTGATTGGTCGCTGTGAGTGCAACACAGGCAATTTTACTGCTAGGGCATGTCCAGATGTGTATACCATGCAGATTTTCTGCCAGGCAGACAATTTGCAGCATACTACAGTATCAGTCAAAGAGATTAAATCTCTTTCACAAGCTATAGAAGAACCTACAGAGAAAATTAATCTACGGTGTAGGCTTTAAATCTTTAACCTGTAAATTTATGTTCCGAGTTTCGCTGTGAATTTCATTCTTTGTAATGCAAAGTGTCAATTCTGTTGCAAAGTCACACAAAATTCTGCAAGAAAACCACATATAACATATTTAGATTTTTCTGCAGAATCGTAAGTCCAACTGCATTCTTCCCAAAATTGCCATTGTGTTTCATGATTTGCCTAAAATCTACCTCTTTTCAAGGGACTATCTAGTGAAAATGGGACTGGTGGCATGGATAAGATCCAACCACAAGGATTTCCTCCATAACTTGCTCTGTAGCGTAAATGTCGTATTACAATGTACACACCCAAAGTAATTTCTTCCATGATGCCAAGTCTGCAAGAGTAGGAGCTGCTCAATCTATTATCCTTTACCCTGGTTATTAGAGTGGGTTCTCAAGATAGGAAGGGAAATCCCTCTATGAAGGCTCTATCTATCTATCTATATACACTATATGGAAGGACATACAGTCCCTGACAGAAGTTCTGTCGCTTATCCATGTTGTGGAATCAAAAGCTTATAACCTGACTTTAAATTCATCCATTGGTTTTAGAAATGACTCATATGGAAGCTGAAACCCTCCCAAATGATTTTTTGGTTAAGAAAATAAATTGGCTTCACTGCTGAAATATTGATCATTTAATGAACACAGAAAGGTCAGATTTTGGGAAGACAAAAGTTTTGTCGCACACATAAAGTAATGTGAAAATCAAACCAATAATTCTGTTCAAAAACAAAGATATGTTTCATAACATTGGTGAATAAAGTTGTGGTGCTATTAGAGCCATATTTAATATTTTGTGTGACTTCCATGAGCTTGAAGGACTGCATCCATGCGTTTCAACAATGATTCATACAATTTATTGATGAAGTCATCAAGAATAGCAAATAATGCAGTCTTACATGCCTCCCAGAGTTCATCAAGATTCTTTGGTTTTGTCTGCCAAGCTTCCTCTTTCATCCTACCCCAAACATACTCAATGATGTTCATGTCTGGTGACTGGGTTGGCCAGTCCTGGAGCACCTTGATCTTCTTTGCCTTGAGGAACTTTAATGTAGAGATGGATGTATGAGATGGAGCACCATCCTGCTGCAAAACTTGACACCTTTTATGATTGGGAATGTAAGAGGAAGCTAATACTTCTTGATATTTTAGGCTATTGATATTGCCCTCCACCTTGCAAATTTTCGCACACCCCCATACTGAATGTAACCCCAGACCATGATCTTTCCACCACCAAACTTAACTGTTTTCTGGGTGTATCTTGGATCCATACGGGCTCCAGTAGGTCTCCTGCAGTATTTGTGGCGGCTGTGGTGTAATTTTTCCAGCGTCCATCCGTTTAGCAGGCTGTGGGCCTTGGCAAATGCCATACGTTTTTTTAATTGCCTTTTGTTTAGTGCTGGCTTCTGGGCACTGATTCGACCATGAAGGCCATTTCGAGACAGAATCCTACAAACTGTTCTAGTTGACACAGGGACTTGAGGTGACCAGGCCTGTTGCAGCTCTGCTGCAGTGGAAGAGGGGCTGGCTTTTGATTTTCTAACCAACAAACGTTCCTCCTGAGCAGTTGTCTTGCGGGGTCTGCCGGACCTGGGCTTGTTAAAAACATCTCCAGTCTGTTCAAATCTTTTTTTGATTCTTTGTACTTGACGCAGAGACACATTAAAGGTGCCAGCCACCTCTGCAGTGGATCTGGTCTTCAGCCTCTTGATAATCAAGGCTTTGGTCGCACAGGGTTGATTTTTGGCATGTTGTCAGAGGTGAAGTTGCAGTTCAAGTGAAGGTCTGGGGTGCTGGAGTTCTTTTTATACACACCCACTAATTAACCAATCAATTAGTGAGCACAGGTGAGGCTTTAAACTAGGATTGGGTGCATTATATGACAAGGCGACAAAACTTTTGTCTTGCCAAAATCTGACCTTTCTGTGTTCATTAAATGATGAATATTTCAGCAATGAAGCCAATTTATTTTCTTAACCAAAAAATCATTTGGGAGGGTTTCAGCTTTCATATGCTTCATTTCTAAAACCAATGGATGAATTTAAAGTCAGGTTATAAGCTTTTGATTCCATAACATGGATAAGCGACAGAACTTCTGTCAGGGACTGTATTGGCCCCCAGCTTCTAATCATTGAATTCAGGTGTTCCATTCAGTCCCCGATGTATAAAATATAGCCACTAACCATGCATTAGAAATATTTGTGACAAAATGGCTGGTTCTCTGGATCTCACTGAATTGCAGCATGGTATGTCACAGCTTATCTTCTCCTCCTCCCTATGCCTAGAAACTCTCCCATAGACCTCAGTCAGCTTCGGATTATTGCTTCCTAAGTCCATTAAATGCTGTTAGCACGGATCAGAGTACAGACTCAAACAAGATGTCAGCCCCCATGATCATGTACAGAAAATTGAGTTTAAAAATCGACAATCAAAAAATAAGATGAAAAATTGAGATATTTCAATTTAAAAAAATGGCTCTAAAATAAATGAAACTATGTCTTGCCCCCAAAACATAAAATTGCTCATATTGTATAGTAGAAGGTCAGAAGTTTATTTCATCATCAAAAACATTTGGTCCACAAGTAGAGACTGACCCTCCAAAGAAGTATGGTGAAACACTTGTCATCTGACCAAGAGCTTCATTATGGCTCTATACAACTAGGTACTTGTTATCCTGTAAACAAGCTCTTAGTAAGGTAAATATGAATTTGAGGTGATTTACCTTTAAACCCAGGGAACATTTTATTAATTCAAATAAAAGAGAAGGCAAATTCCAGTCTCCTCCCCAACAAAAAAAACTGGAAAAGGGAGATCAAATGAAGCTGCAGAGATTTCAGTATCCCATTTATATCATTTTGCACAGAAGGTGAGCATATCCATAGGTCAGCATCTTGTTAAAGTCTAGGGTGTTAAACCTTTGACTTCCCCGCCTCATCCTGTCCTTCTCAGCACAGCTACATGAAGGCTGCTGCGGCTGGTGCATGATTGACAGCTGTGTGTACACAAATCAACACAGCAATAACCACAGGGCCTTCTGTGATCTCGCCGTGAGCCAAGTAAACAACGTTAGTATTGAACAGGAGGGTAAATGTTTGAATATAGTCCACTTCTGACACCAATTGATTTGTTCCTAACTGACTCTTCATTAAATATGAAGGATACGATACATATTGATAGCTTCCATTCATGTTATGCTGAAAACAACACCTGAGCCTTCTATCCAATTGCCTTCTGAACATAACATGCAAAACTAGTAGAAAGTCTGGAATTATTATTAGGAAATTAACTTCTTATGGAGAATGTCAGTGGTTTGGCTAGATGTGGTACAAGGGCCTTACTGTAACATCCTATCTTGCATAGCGAAAACAAGTTTGGTCAGTTGCCTTCGATCAGGTCTTGTACACTGAATTTTAAGTACTGCATACATTACTTTAGGAAGGTAATGCATGTCTAGTTCTTTAGTATTTGAGTAACATTTATAAAATTCCATAGACAGGACTGATGCCAGCACCCAGAAAACCTATGGTAGTGCCAAAACCCAAAGTCCCTGGAGGCCCCCACTTAGCATCTAATTGGTAATGGCCCAGTAGCGAGTGGTGAGTGCAGATAAGTTATTACTCACCACTCTTAGCTCCTAGGACTCCTCACTCATCCTCTGCTCTGGCGCTAACAGGGTTATGTGTGTTGATGCAGAAGCAGAGATAAGGGGCAAGGAGTCCGGGGAGCCAAGAGCAATGAATAAGTATAAAATCTGTACTCATCGCTTGTTCCCAAGAGGGGAATTATAAATGGGCCATTATACTGAGTGGAGGCATAATAAGGGTGATAATATACTGTGTGGTGTTATAAGGAAGCTGTTATACTGTGTGAGTTATTATAAGAGGGCATAATACTGCATTGGAGCTCAAAAAGGGGTCCATTATATGGTGTGGGGGCATAAGGAGGACATCGCAGGGTCACTAATGAGGTATTATACTATGTGTGGCTGGAAAATAAGTAGTGCTGTTTAGCTTTATCTTTGTGGATATAATGTATCAAACATTATAAAATATGTGCACTGAACGAATGCTGGTGAGCTACTGAAAGTTCGCCATCAGCTAACCCACTGCCAAATACAGTAGCAGCAGTGTATATAAGATTTCACAAATCTCCACATGCTAAGACCACAGTGGCTTTAAACTCACAGCATGTTACTGTAGCTTCAGGTCTCACCCACGAAAGCAAAGGTTGAAAGATATGGAAGACCTACAGTGATTCCAGCAGGCGTGCCGCAGCAAAAGGCAACCAATTTCCGGTGTTTTTTACTGTGGCTGTTTTTAGAGCAACACACTGCTGCCACATGAGTAGCGCCCCAAAGAGGCCCACTGAGGATGTGTCTCCCAAGGACCCACACAAACTAGGTGCTGGCCCTGTCAATAGAAAAACTAACATAAATGGGCCTGGAAAAGTAACTGACTCCTCCGAATTCCACACTACACTAATAATACCAGTTGCATAATGAATGTAGGAAAGGCGTGAAGTGTGATTGTCATACCAGAATGCTGTGGGTGGATGTGTAAATGTAGTCACACCAATCCCAAATGGCTATAACAGATCGTGTGATCAAATTTTATGGCTACAGGATTTATTAGGAGTACTTCAATAAAACATAAAATATATTCCATTCTATGAACTAATCCTTTTTCTTTGAATTATAGTTTAGCCTTCACTAACTGGATAGGAGGGTTTCACTGTGTTACCTTGCTGCGTTGGAGCTTTGGTTAAGCTTGGCCCACTTCTGCATGGCATTTGTTTTTCCTTCATAAGTTCACAACATATAGACAGGAATTATCTCTTTCTCTCTCTCTCTCCTATATATAACTATATAGTTATATATAGATATACAGGTATTATCTACCTAGCATCCATAATGGGTATCTCTTCTATCAAAATATACAGCAGTAAATATAGTACTACTAATAGTTTGCAATCATTATATTTATGTAAAGGAAATTAGCTTGTGAGCTAAACTGAGCAGCAGTGTAGGGCATGGGGAGGGATAGAGCTACTATTCCACTTACATACCACCTCAACAGGACCTGTCCTATGCCTCATCTAATAGGCACTGTAACCGTGAGCAGTTTAGTGTTTCGTTTATCCAAATCTGTTCAGCCATTTCACATATACAAGTCATGTGCATGTGCTCAGTTGGTGATAAAATGGCATGGATAGTACATAGACCCGGACCCATTAATTTCTTTCATTGAACCTAGGCCACTGATAAAGCTAATGTCTGGAGGGTAGATAGCAGTAGCAATAGCTATGACAGGACAGTATGGAACAGGATGGACAAGGCAGGAGATGATGTCTGACTGTGTGGTGGTCGTAGCAGTGGTGGCAGCAGTGGCAGGAAAGTACAGAAGAGCACTGACAATTTATGGGATGATGTCCCACTGTGTGCTGATGTTAGCGGTGACAGGACACTATAGAACAGGGTGGTCAAGGCAGGAAATGATGTCTGGCTGTGTAAGGGTAGCAGTAGCAGCACTACCAGCAGTGCAGCATGGAACATGATGGACAGTCAGACAGTGGCAATGACATCAATGGTTTGGTGATACATAACCAGTCTCCCCACTGTCAGCAATGGCAGGTCTAGTCAGTGACATCAGCCAGAGATGTGTTAAAATCCTCCTGGGTCCAGTACTGATTCATTTTCACAAAGTTCTTTAACACTATTGGTGATAATTTTGTCTGCTTTGAACAGATGAATGGCCTAAAATTCCTCCAAGCCAATGTACCGGATTAGTCAAAATTACTGGAAAAGTTTAGATACAGTCACAAGCAAAGGTTCACATGCTTTTACCACTCACAGATATGTGATATTGGATCATTTTGTTCTAGATATAAATGACCAAGTGTAATATTTTTTATTTTTATTTGGTTTATTTTTATCAACTTTAAGGATTTCTATGAAAATCTGGTGTAGTTTTAAACCAAATTTATGTAGAAAGTTAGAAAATTCACAGATTTTCAAGTGCTACTGTACATCATAGTACTATGCTACAATACAATAAAAACATAACACTTTATGGCACACAGCATTACATGATAATTGTCTGGTGGGCTATAGCATAGCCTCTAGATCCTGTGTCCTTGAGAATATCCTCATATCATTTTTCTCTTTTCCTTTTTCACTCCTCTTTTTGCCAATTAGTTTCTCTTCACTACCATTTTCCTGCTCCTATAATCAGAAAAGGAAATAAAATCCAAGCTGACAAAAAAGCGCATACCTATAATATTATACCTATAATAACATAAAAATTCACAGTGAAGGATTCTGGGTGAATTTGTGTAAGTAGTTGTAGAGCACAGTAGTTTATAAAAGCAACTTAAATAGCTTTTCTATAACCAATGAATATGCCGCACTGTAAAAAAACATAATAATTTTAGCTTTGCAAGCAAATTGCACGGTGAATAAACCGCTGCCTGTCAAGCATTCTTGATCTACAGCTATGTTTAGCATGAAGGCTGCTATCACGGTGATAAATATTCACAAGATAAACTGTTATTGACAAGTCAAACATGGGATCTCAGACAGAACACTACATTTCTAAGAACCTTTTAATCAGAAAAATGTCTGCCTACCAGAGACTTCATGAATTGAGCCAGGCCACCTAAGGCAGCGGGACGTCAAGTAACCACAATTCTACCGGAATAAAACACTGGCATTTTCATTCTGAGATGTGTTCAGCATAGTTTTTAAACTGCAAAATCTACATGGTAATGTGGGATACTAGGGACACTTGCTGCCATTTCAAATAGGCATTTTTCCATTGTTTTATGTGCTTATAACACAGAGAAGCCTCCATGTCTAACCAGCCGTGTAAGCTTCATATAGATTTTTGCAGTTCTATGTTTAAGTGGTCTACTGAATGGCTGCGGATCTGCATGTTATAGAGAAGGGTAAACAACACATATGGACTTACTTGGGCTGGGGAGGTTAGGAGGGGCTAGAGACTAGGTAAAGAAGACTAAAATCCTCTATCCAAAAGCAGTTTGGAGTGCTTTCACAAGGAAGTAGATATATCCATTAGGGTAAATTCACACAGAGGAACTTGCCACGGATTTAGGGGTGGATTCTGCTCCCAAATCAGTGGCAGATTCTGCCTCCCATTATTTTCAATGGGATACAAAGATCACAGCAGGATGCTGAAAAAAATAAGCATCCTGATTGATCTTGCTGATTCATCCGCGGATTCCGCAGCTCAAGACTCCCTGATGATTATGGGCCTAATAAGCAGCAGAAAGTCCCATTCCAGGTAGCCCATGGCCAGAAACCGGCGGTGGAAAATGAAGAGGAATTCCTCTTCATTTTCCGTCATGTGAACTTACCCTTAAAGGCTAGCTTCTGTCAACATAGAAAAGGAGTTGAGGGCATCAGCAAAAAGAGCTTTAGCTATTAGGGTGGGATTTCTATAACTATGCAATGCACAATATATATCATAACCTCACCCATCTCAAGATGCATTAAAGGCAAGATCAGCGGCATTGAAAAAGGGATTGAAGGTTTGTGGCTGTCATGCTTAAGGGAATCATGGATCTCCTTGCAAATACTATATGTAGACTAAAATTCATAGGGATCGAAGAAAGGTCAGGTATTAGCCATCACCCATGAACTACAGTAAAACATATGTTACCAATGCACTTTTCAATGACGCCATGTGTAGTGAAACACAGCTAAAACGTAATGTAAAGCGCAATCCCAAAAATGCTTGTGTTTTTCACTGCTTTACAGCTAAGGCTCCTGTGAAAGATCCTCAGTGCGCCAACACCGCTTTGGCTCACACCTGAGACTTCTTTCATATAAAACCACACTCACCTCCAGTGAGTGTTGGGTCCACAAGATAAATACAAGACAAGCGTTCTAAATTTTATATATTTATTAACCCCTAAATGGGTCGGTATTAACATCTAACACATGCAGTTCAGAACAGATATGCAGATATATGCAAGCATTAACAGATACTAGTTACAAGATACAGTGCAATGAAATAAAAGGGCATAAATGTGAAATAGTTACTTTACCACACATCTCCTGGATGTGGCTCTATAGTCCAACACTCACACATGGCATGTGGAGATCACCAGTGGAGGCAGCGGCATTAACTTCTAGCATGTGGCATCACAGTATTCCAGCCTGCATGCTCCTCACAGTATTCTAATAGTCTCTCACCGTGGAAGTCTGTCTGTAATCTCCTCATAGTGTTCTCTTGTAGTCCCAGCACAATCTCCTCCCACTGACCTTTTATCTCATCTTATATACCCTTTATGCCACCTCCCAGAATGAGGTCACCGGCGACAGCAAGTCTGATTGACTAACGCACTCAAGTCAAGACTTTTTGTAAGGAGCTGAGACCAAGTGAAATTATACAATGTTATAAGCCATATCTGATCTACAAGTGCAGGCTGGACAATGCATGTTTGTTTGATCAGCCAGGACTGTATAGGAATACAATGGAGCCCTGCTGGGATGGATAAAAATCCCTATTGTTCCAGTCCGGCCACTATTGGCAATATACCTATGATTATGTCTGCGCACCTTATGAGTAAAGAGATACGCTACCCAGAGACCAAAATACAGCTTTGAGTTATAGCCATATTTAAGCAGAATCATCACACCTCCCCCTTTAGAAGGGGCTTGCAGGAAGTAGGGGCCTACGCCCCTCTTCTGAAAGCACCTCCACCTCCAGCTTCTCAGGCTCTGGCCCCAAGGCTCCCTCACCTCCCCCCGGGTTCCCAGCAGACTCGGGCCTTGTCAGACTCCGAGGGTGGTTGAGCGCCACGCGCCTTCAATATGTCCAGATTAGGGTCAGCTTGGACATATTCTCTGAACTCTTGGCTGGAGTGAGACAAAAGAGAGGTGCATGTTACATAGCTGCCGGACCCTTCTGGCTCTCTAGTCTGACTAGGGACACTTCTAAGGCTCAGTCCCTGAGCCACGTACACTTGGCTACCTCCTGCCTTTTCTGGGCCCCGCTTTATGAGTGCTGGCACCCTGTGGAGCCACACTCATAACCCCAAGTCTTTGGGATACCAGTCCAGAGACCCCATCCCGGCGGTCTCTCAGGGTCTTTCTCACACTAGCCGCTAGTTGGGAAAGTTCTAGGGGCTTCTGCACCTCCCCCTTTGCTTCCAAACCTAGGGGCACCTCTGATTCTGGCACAGGTATGTTTGGACCCTGTCCTCCCTCACAGACGCCTGACCCCTTTGGGCCTACACCCTGTTCCTCCTGTACTTGGGTGGGTGATGGTGATACCTTGGGCAAATGACTGAGATCATGCTTCCCCAAACCATCCCCCCACAATACATTGACAGGTAATACATTGGACATACCCCCTTCTTGGATCACACATCCAGTACCCCATGCCATCTGCACTTGGGCCATGGGCACTCCTGGAATAGATCTGGACAGAAGAGACGTGTATTTCTCATACCGGCCGGACTCCTCCGGCTTCAAGGGAGTGAGGCTAGTCATGGCGGTCTCAGCACCGACTCCAGGTGGTGTAGGCAACGGTTCAAGGGTCGGAACGCCCTCCACCCTTGTAGCACTCTGGCTGCGGGCTAGCACCGCACTACCAGCAGTCCGTCCCTCACCTGGATCGGCCATAAGATCCCCATAGCCTACCTGACCACCTGGTACATGGTCAGCAGTTGGGTGCTTATCGGATGCACTGGGAAAAATAGTAGAAGTCGCTTCCAGTGACTCAGAAGAGCTACCCTGTACACTTTCACAACAAGCATTGGCAATTACATTGACAGTACCTTCATTAGCAATTGTTAATTCACACCGGGCCTCAATGAGATCTGCAGTAGACTTGTTAACAAGCTGGGAGGGGAGACGCCCCCACAGATGTGGGTGTGTCTACAAAGTCTCATTGGCTCCTAGCACGGGGGTGAACAAAGCATCAATAACATTTTTGCTGAGCTGGGTTGCAGGAAGCTCATTGGCATCTTCCCTGCTCTCAGCTGAAGGCAACTCATTAGCATTTACACTTACTGCGATGGGAAGTATCTCAGAGGGGGGGTTACGGGCCCTCTCTGCAGATATGACAGACACATTATCAACATTAGTCATTGACAGTTTATCACAGTAAATTGGGGTGCTCCCCACCCCATATTGGGACATCATAGGTCCTAAATCAGTTCCCAACAGTACATTGGCAGGCAAATCAGTCAATAGTCCCACAGTCCGCATTCCTTTTCCCCGCACCCCAGTCCAGATACACAGATGGGCCACCTGCTGTGTCTTGGGAAGCAGGGAAGTTCTCAGGGTGGTTTGGGCACTCCTCCTTGAAATGTCCTGTCTGGTTACAGGCATGGCCCCGCCGCACCTCCCCTTGGGGTTTGGGGAAGGTCACTAGGGTGCCCAGAGTTCTTGGGACAGGGGAGGGACCACCCGGGGCATAGTTTGTCTCACCCGACCTGACGACAGACGGCTGTGGTGAACTCCGGCCTCGTTTCTCCTTCCAACTTAAGGGTCTCTGCAGGGTTGTTGGAGTTTGCGCCTGCTGGGAGATTTCCCCGCCTCTTCAGCTCAAGCTGATACTCCCTCTCGGCCTGTCGCTCAGCATCCTTCCTCTCTCTCTCTGCCTGTCGCTCAGCAGCCTGCCGTTCTTGTTCTACAGCTTACAGAAAACGGTCCAACACCTGCAGGTATGTGTTAGGGTCACTGGTGCCTACTTGCTGCAGGGCCATTTGCCAGTATGAAACCATTCCCCCTACAAGGCTGGGGTTACTGGTCTCTCCTGGTGAAGTAATCCTTGGGACCGGGCTGCTTGCTGCACTTCCTGGCCTAGCCCCAAAATCAGGACTCTGCATAGCTGTGGCTGCCTCCATTTCAGCCATACGCTCAGGATCTCCAAAAGCCTGGTTCAGCAGTTCTGGAGATCTGCTTCTGAGCCCACTAGCCATCCACTGGTATTTGCCAAATAAAAGATAGGATAGAATACAAAGAGTAAGGGAGGGGAACAGCACTGTATCAAACTTTCACTGTATCTTAATGCTTGCTTTAATACCGAGCTTGTCTCATAGGATTACCATAATCCCCAGCATGTGAGTGATAAAGGTCACCAATGCACGCTGTTTATCCTAAGATCCCACTACGCTGCCACCAATGTGAAAGATCCTCAGTGCGCCAACACCGCTTTGGCTCACACCTGAGATTTCTTTCATATAAAACCACACTCACCTCCAGTGAGTGTTGGGTCCACAAGATAAATACAAGACAAGCTTTCTAAATTTTATATATTTATTAACCCCTAAATGGGTCGGTATTAACATCTAACACATGCAGTTCAGAACAGATATGCAGATATATGCAAGCATTAACAGTTACTAGTTACAAGATACAGTGCAATGAAATAAAAGGGCATAAACGTGAAATAGTTACTTTACCACACATCTCCTGGATGTGGCTCTATAGTCCAACACTCACACATGGCATGTGGAGATCACCAGTGGAGGCAGCGGCATTAACTCCTAGCATGTGGCATCACAGTATTCCAGCCTGCATGCTCCTCACAGTATTCCAATAGTCTCTCACAGTGGAAGTCTGTCTGTAATCTCCTCATAGTGTTCTCTTGTAATCCCAGCACAATCTCCTCCCACTGACCTCTTATCTCATCTTATATACCCTTTATGCCACCTCCCAGAATGAGGTCACCGGCGACAGCAAGTCTGATTGACTAACGCACTCAAGTCAAGACTTTTTGTAAGGAGCTGAGACCAAGTGAAATTATACAATGTTATAAGCCATATCTGATCTACCAGTGCAGGCTGGACAATGCATGTTTGTTTGATCAGCCAGGACTGTATAGGAATACAATAGAGCCCTGCTGGGATGGATACAAAGCCCTATTGTTCCAGTCCGGCCACTATTGGCAATATACCTATGATTATGGCTGCGCACCTTATGAGTAAAGAGATACGCTACCCAGAGACCAAAATACAGCTTTGAGTTATAGCCATATTTAAGCAGAATCATCACAGCTCCACGTAGTGGCTCGCAGCAAAAAAGCACTGCGGGAAAAACCACAATGGCAACGCATTGTGGTTTTTCCTGCAGCGCTTTTCACAGAAAGTATTCAGAGGTTTCCTTTGTGGACTTTCTACTTCAAATATACCTATAGGGAAACCGTGGCTGTGTCCGTAGGTATAATTGACATGCTGCGATTTCCAAAACCGCAACGGTTTTGGAATTAGCAGCATTTCCGCTGTGTGTATTTTCCCGCAAAGTGTGGATCGGATTCGCCACTTTGTATGGACTATAAAACACTGTGTTTTTTTCCGTGGCATCTCCGTGACCGAAAAACCGCGACGTTTATGCCACGTGGGGCTGCAGCCTACCACTGTGTATTGCATTTTTGTCCCTCCCATGCAGTATTTTTACAGGTAAAATTAACATGCTACATTTCTCAAAAATGCACACGTTTTCCACAATGTTTTTTCCGCAGTATCGGGATGAGATTAATTAAAATCTCATTCACTTTGTTGGAACTGTAAAACACAGCATTATTTTAAGCTTCCACAACATATACTGCGCTTCCACTTATGGCTGCAGCCTTACAGTAATTTGAACATGAACCTAAGATAAGTGTGGCCATATATCAGATCTCTAGTACAAGGGCGAACCCACTATAAAGTTAGACAAGCTACCATGGTATGTTTCCCCACAAAAAAGCAACAAGATTCCTGCACCTAAGTGGTCCCCTTGATTATCCCATCCCATAGTGGTTGCTATTTATACCCATGATGACCGTGCATACATGTAACAACATATCATGCTAAATGTAAAATTATGTAATATTGCTGGATAGGCCATGTCAGTATACAAAAAGGCAGCTTGGGCTAAGTTCACATCTGTCAGAGGACCAGAGTGACGGACAGACGGACTGCTTAAATAGCGGTTACATATGGAGCCCAACCAACCCCATTGACTATAATGGGGTCCATCGGTTGTCCGTTGTATTTAAACTGAAAGCGGCCTGTGAAAAAGTTTGCAACAGGACTTTTTCGTCCGCTGATTTCAGGCAGACACTGCGATGGAGTCTCCTATGGAAATTTTCATGCAAATGTGTAGCCTAAGCTATTGAACCCTGAACACTAAATTTATGAACAGCTATCAAAACTCTTCCTTAGTTCAGATGTAACGCAATGGCACACTTTTGTAGTATTATTTTTGTTAGGGTACAGTAACTACAGCAGGAAACTGTTGTCCTACATTGTGTAGAACTGACAAACAACAGGCGCAAAGTGAAATATTGGCAAACCAATGCAGGTATGACTAATAGCATGAATAATTCATCCACAATAGCCACAGTCGTCATTATGGGTCCACGGATGCATTTTATGCTGTTAATGATTAAATGAATAATTAATTAAAAATAACCACTGTGGTTAATAGGCAGGCCATGTGTGCAGACTATGGTGTGACTTATAACAATGTCGATAGCAGCCGGAAACTAATTGGCCGGAGTTTAGTCCCGCTGACTCTCATGTGTTCATTTTGGCACTGGCTTCAGGACTCGATCAATCAATTGCCCATGAGGCAGGCGACCCCTGGGGCAGCAGCAATTAACAGAACTCCAGCCTGCTGTAGAGGACAAATTAAGGGGAGAGATCTTGCCTGGTTTTATTTACTAGGGTGGAACAGTAGAGAGAAATGTCACAGTGCATCCACTTAAGTCCTAAACCTGGCCGGAATACAGAACAATCCGTCCTATGTACCAGGAAACCTTTCTAGGAAAAGTGATAAGATAGATAACTAGTCTATAAAATGGCCTTTTATTAGCAATTGTACCAGGGGCCCAAAACATCCCTCTGTTCGATAAGAGACAGAACCCTAAATGACATGTTGGTGGGTGACTTTTACACATTTTGCATTAAGGTCACAGGGTACGAATTTTAACTCTATCATGAAGTATTAAATACACACAGTATCAGTACAGTATCATTGAGCATTCAGTATCAGGTCATGAGTTACAGTATTAGGTTATGAAAATGATGAATTTCTAAGTGTTTCTATTCAGCTGTGAACTGAGTAACAAGTAAGAAACATTTTTTTCTATTCTTAGAACACAATGTTGAGGGTTAATTAAAATTTCCTGTAAACGTGATTTAAGCCTGTGTCAAATAACAGATAAGACTGTGTTCACACTGCTGTAATAACATGCTGAAATCAGGCGGTTGTTTGAAGTGGAATTACACAGGTACATTTATGTTCACGCCAAGTTCCCAAAAAAATGTGAAAATAGTAAGTCATTGTATGAGCTGTAGTTATTTGTGGTGTGTCTGCTTTGTCATATGAGAGACTAGCAGCATAACACCTCTATCTTGTTCAAGGTTTAGCGCCTGTGAATGAGGGTGAATCCTACGTACATTCTCACCATCTATTGACAAACCTAAGCTAAAGTCTCAATTTCCATGGGCCACAAAAAAAGGGTCTTCCTCTATAGTAAAAATATGTATATAAAATGCAATATTAGAAGCAAAATCTGCCTGCCTAGAAGGGGGCAATATAATAGAAAGGACAAACCAGGCTGACCATTCTTCTTCTTCCAATGATTAGATAATATAAGGAAAAGCAGTGAGCAGTGGAAAGGAAAGACAAGAAATGAAAACTTTCTGATTCCTTTATGTCATGAGCGAGTTTGCACCTGCAAATTGCTGTGCTGTTTTTCCCTCCATGCACCAAGATCACATCCAGCCTTTAAAGAGACGATTGTCAAAACACTTGTGAAGCCTTTACTTCAGTTCAGAGCTCTGACAAGATAAACGTGAACTATTCGTTCCTTAAAGCTGCGTCAGATAAAGGAATACTATTAGCATGTACATTAGCTGTGAAATAAGACAGCGGCAATCCATCCTGAACTTGCACACCGAGGGAAAGAAGTTTCAGTCTGGAGAAGCCATTTGTGGAAAAGCAGAAATAATGACCAAATGGTGCGCAGCAGAATGAGCAGACTATGCTGAATACACCATGCTGGGATCTCACAGTCATAGGCTGCAATATCCTTTATAGCTGATAGGTGAGACTGCTTATAAAACTTAAGCATTGTCATATTAGGCCAGGGAATTATTTTCTTTGCTTGACTAAGGTCTGAGCAAGATATTGTTCAGGGTCCTCACTGCCTTTTCCTCTATGATGAACTGAGTTTTGAAGTGGGCAGGATATAAAGTACTTGTAGACAGTAAAATTCCTAACAGCAGCACAGAGGAGTTCAAGAATTCACGTCCGTCCATTGTATGATTATCCTGGTGATGATAGGACTGCATGTGACAGGTAGCCAATACAAGGAATGCAATGACAAGTAGAAGATCATATACCTGACAGAGCAGAAGGAGCATAGTCTACCCAACAGCACAGACTGTTTCAGGAGAGGTGTGCACTGGTCTTGTGAAAGGCAGTTTCCACTCATATTCTCATGTTAGTGAGGACAGGGCTGCATGTGACAGGGGCAGAAGGGAAATGGAGACTTAGCTGACAGGTACTGTACATAATAACAGGGCTGAGGTAGGCCAAACTGCAACACCTTGATTTTACCACACTACACTCTGCTAACTCTGACTCCACAGCTCTGTGTAAGGACACTATTCGATAGGCCAGAGTCATGATATGTGAAGAGGAATTCAGACCAGTCAGAGGTCATTTTTTGGGAACACAAGACAAGGACAGTGACCTGATATACAGACAAAACGTCAGACAGATACGCAGATGTGACAAAAAAGCTTCTGCTGCCAAATTGTTTTTGCTCGAGTGACTCCTCACACAAATCATAACACAGCATGAGCGTCAATATACCTGTTTTATTACACAAGTGGGTCCTTGACCAAACTATTAAACATTGCAATCCAAAACTACAACAATTTAAGAGTATTTTTTAGCATACAATCGACATTATTTGTGGGTCTTTTATGTGAACACCTGTCTTTCTCAACTCCAGCTCTCAGGAAAAATTGTATGTTAGAAGATTTTAGACTGCATTATGAGCTCCTGAATATATAGCTGCTGGTGACCGAGAGAGAATTGTATGCTCAAGGATTGGAGGCTTGTACAATTCCACATGACAGCAAAAGCAAAAGTGGCAGCACTCTGTGTTCAGTAAAAAAATACATACGTTTTTACTCACCTAGTGTTGCGATGTTTCAGCTCCCACATAGGCTTTTCTCATGCTTAAGAACAGCTCTAGTAGGTGCTGAAACAACTCAACAAATAAAAGCGTTTGCCGTTTTTCACTGTATACAGTCCTGCCACTTTTCTTTTTGTTGGGCTGTACATAGGACCGTTTGGTTGAGGTCCTTTGTGATAAGCACCCATCTGAAACTTGTAGATATGAGATATGATGTCTTTAGGACGTAATTTTGGAGTCATACACTTCTTTCCTGTATTTTCTGTGGAGACAATGAAACAGGGTATGTGTGCTTTATGGGATATAATGAATACTGGAAGTGTTAATGGTCAGACTTGTCCATAGACACTCTCCAAGAATAGATGGACACACAACCCCTCACACAGAGACCAGGGGATGGCAGGGGAGCTGCATACATTATTTGAGTATATACTGTAGTGTATAGAGTTACTATCCTGCCTTATCTAGGTGTTTAGCAATGCAATACATTAGTCAAATTCCTTCAAAGTCCCTGTCCTCTGCTGATGTTCCAGTCTACACAGCAAAGCTTTAAGAAATGGAAATTTTATTCCATTATCTGAACTGCAGCGGCCAGTGTGAAAACTAAAATATTGCTGAATTTAATATTTAACATATTGCACAAATTAAATTGTTGAGATTCCCATTGAAGTAAATTCCCCTTTAGCTAGCAAAACCATGATTTACATGTTTTTTATGTATTGGATTTTATAGTCTGCCAGTGGATTGTTGCTAAGAAATTTAGCTTAAAATAATGGGCAAGAAATCTCACACAACTGAAGTAGGTTATGATATGTTATATAGTGTCCCGGACTCAGTTTAAGAGTAATAGTAGCCGATCAAACTAAGAAAGAGTTAAAAAAAAAATGCAAAAAGTTTGCTCTTTCAGCTTTCCCATCATGCTCTAGGCTTCAAGCCATAATTCTCAAACGCTTTATTGGTTTACTGGCAAAGCGGCTGACAACGTCCCTCCAGTAATTAGCACTAGACTTCAATCTAATGCTCTTTCAAGGAGCTTACGTACAGCTGACATTCAGCAGCAAATCACACGAACCCCCAATGCTGGAGAGTGTAATGGGGATTTTAGGCGTAATGTTTGCTCTCGTCTCTCATTGCACTGTCTCCAATAATCAACTTTGATGTTCTTGGCACAAACAATATAAATAAAGCAATGTCACTCGTCGCCACACTTCAAAATGTTAAAGTGCACATGGAGGGAGCCAAGGAGCGGCAACAGATGGGGAGATGCATATTGCAAAGAGCCACTTAGCATTAGAACATATGCAGCACATGGGAGAGTTGGCATCAAGTCTTTGGAGATAAGATCTCCCTTCCATGCTACCTCCCAGCCCTCCAGGGAGGATGACAGCAAGTGCCAGCATAATGGAAAAGCAGCAGTGATGCCAGTGGGCAGTCGGGCAACAATATGGAGAAAAATGTCACCTCAACAGCTATCTCTTGCTGGTGTCCAAGATTCATAGAACATTGAACAGCATTCCTTTTTTTTTAGCTCAGCATTTGCCTCAGCATTTTGCTTGCTTATTTGATAAATATATGTTAGTACATTTTCACTAAACACTATGGACAGGGAATGTAGAAAATGTAGATCATAACTAGGTTGACTGAGACTTTATCCTTATCAATGACCCTGACGTTACCTAGGTAAAACCTAAGGAGTTAAAAATTCATCCTTAAGGCTAAGGCCCCAAGTAGAGGAAATTCTGAGTTTTTTGACAAATGCAGAAAGGCAGTGGTAAAAATCTATGCATTGTACTATACTATCAATGTGAATTTCATTTAATCTCACTCACACATTGCGGAAAAAAGCTGTGTTTTCAAAAAAAAATAAAAAAAGTTTTTGAAAAACCAAGCATGTTAATTTTAGCTGCAAATTGAAAGCATTGTCCCTATATCCTAGAAACAGTGCCACTTTTAGCCATGGACTATGGCATTGCAGCTATTTCTTTTTAATTGACTAGGACTGAGTTGAATTAATAGGCAAAGACAATGGTTGGTTTAAAACAAAACAGACCCTTTATAGTCTTGGACAAAATCTTTAAAGGGGGTGTCCCATATTGCTTCTTTAAATGAGGAATCACTGGTGATCAGAAGAAGGCTACAAGTCAGCGGCCACTGCAGGAGACATGTGGTATTACATGCAAATGAATATGCAAGTTCTACATTCAAGCAATATATTCACACTATGCAGCATTCCATCAATATATGCAAGAATGTCTCTTCCATCACTTTAGATATAACAGATTTGATTGGTATTCATTCAATGACAGTGAATTGCAGAAAACTCTGTACACTTTAATCTACAAACTGTTTTGAGGAATCATATTCTTATCAATCTGCCAAAGTCTGGTAAAGATTTGCTTTTCTGCACTAGAAAGCAATTGTGAATATGACAAAACACTTCTGAAGGCCAGCATTAATGTCTTGGAAATGGCCTTCAGGGCTTTAATCTCCAAGTAAATTCCAAGACGCTCAGCTACACAAGGTTCATCACTAACTTCTAAATCTCGCAGTGAGTGTCTCAAAGCTTATCTGAAGCATTAACAGTCTGGTCTTCCCACACGTGAGTGGTTATTAAAAGGAATAATACTATTTTCTAATGGACACAGTGAATAGATATCATCTGTATATAATAATTACATATCTCGTTATTATGAGATTTCCAAAACCAAGCACAATAAAAATGAATAACCTACTGTACAATTATATAGTGCCCACAGTCGCCATAGTTATATTGTTTCCTTTTCTTTATAACTTGGAAGTTAAAAAGATATATCAATATCTCTGATATATTAAAAATGCCATTAAAAGAGGATCCAATATAATTGTTTTCCCCCACAGTTTTTCCCTCATGTATTTGAGCGATGTGAGATATTAAAGTACAGATTAAATTAAAGTGAAATACCACTGAGGATAAATAGTAAAAACTGCATATTCTTATGTAGGCAAAGACCCTAATGCAATGGAGGTCTCACCGCACCACTGCCGCAGTCTATATACCCCAGACTTGCAGATTAATAATACAATGAAGAAGATTTATCATGGAAGTATTTTTTAAGTCTGTTTTGCAGGAGTTTGCATTGCATTTGCTCCAGATTTATCAAATGCCATACGATGTTTGATATATTTTGTGCATCTTTAAGTCTAACACTTCTGTCCTGAGATATTACTTTACTTTCTATGCCACCACTCTACTGCAACAATTTTTGCAACTTTGTAAAGTGTACATCAGCTTAACTGGCTTTTAAAAACTAGAGTGAGTGACATAAGAATGTAAAAATATTGCAAAAGTTTGCAAAGCACTGTCTTGAGACTTTTTGACGCCAGAATTCTGGTGCATAGGGTTTGATAAATTCCCACCCAATGTGTTTACCTGTCAAAGGGCACCCCTCCCTCTGGACGACCTAGAACATCAGTGCATTACATTGAAAACTTATTGACCTCGATAAAAAAACTAACAAAAAGAAAAACTGTGGTGCTGCTGCAGGTAAACTGAACACTTACTTGTAGGCTTCTACATAGCTTGTAGATGATCCAAATCACGTGATGAGTGATTGACTTTCTAATATACAGTACAGACCAAAAGTTTGGACATACCTTCTCATTCCAAGAGTTTTCTGTATTTTCATGACTATAAAAATTGTAGATTCACACTGAAGGCATCAAAACTATGAATTAACACATGTGGAATTATTATACTTAAAAAAGTGTGAAACAACTGAAAATATGTCTTATATTCTAGGTTCTTCAAAGTAGCCACCTTTTGCTTTGATTACTGCTTTGCACACTCTTGGCATTCTCTTGATGAGCTTCAAGAGGTAGTCACCTGAAATGGTTTTCACTTCACAGGTGTGCCCTGTCAGGTTTAATAAGTGGGATTTCTTGCCTTATAAATGGGGTTGGGACCATCACTTGTGTTGTTCAGAAGTCAGGTGGATACACAGCTGATAGTCCTACTGAATGGAGTGTTAAAATTTGTATTATGGCAAGAAAAAAGCAGCTAAGTAAAGAAAAATGAGTGGCCATCATTACTTTAAGAAATGAAGGTCAGTCAGTCCGAAAAATTGGGAAAACTTTGAAAGTGTCCCCAAGTGCAGTGGCCAAAACCATCAATCGCTACAAAGAAACTGGCTCATATGAGGACCGCCCCAGGAAAGGAAGACCAAGAGTCACCTCTGCTGCGGAGGATAAGTTCATCCGAGTGACCAGCCTCAGAAATTGCAGGTTAACAGCAGCTCAGATTAGAGACCAGGTCAATGCCATACAGAGTTCTAGCAGCAGACACATCTCTACAACTGTTAAGGGGAGACTGTGTGCAGTAGGCCTTCCTGGTAAAATAGCTGCTAGGAAACCACTGCTAAGGACAGGCAACAAGAAGAAGAGACTTGTTTGGGCTAAAGAACACAAGGAATGGACATTAGACCTGTGGAAATCTGTGCTTTGGTCTGATGAGTCTAAATTTGAGCTCTTTGGTTCCAACCACCGTGTCTTTGTGCGACGCAGAAAAGGTGAACGAATGGACTCTACATGCCTGGTTCCCACCGTGAAGCATGGAGGAGGAGGTGTGATGGTGTGGGGGTGCTTTGCTGGTGACACTGTTGGGGATTTATTCAAAATTGAAGGAATACTGAACCAGCATGGTTACCACAGCATCTTGCAGCGGCATGCTATTCCATCCAGTTTGCGTTTAGGTGGACCATCATTTATTTTTCAACAGGACAATGACCCCAAACACACCTCCAGACTGTGTAAGGGCTATTTGACCAAGAAGGAGAGTGATGGGGTGCTACGCCAGATGACCTGGCCTCCACAGCCACCAGACCTGAACCCAATCCAGATGGTTTGGGGTGGGCTGGACCGCAGAGTGAAGGCAAAAGGGCCAACAAGTGCTAAGCATCTCTGGGAACTCCTTCAAGACTGTTGGAAGACCATTTCAGGTGACTACCTCTTGAAGCTCATCAAGAGAATGCCAAGAGTGTGCAAAGGAGTAATCAAAGCAAATGTTGGCTACTTTGAAGAACCTAGAATATAAGACATATTTTCAGTTGTTTCACACTTTTTTATTAAGTATATAATTCCACATGTGTTAATTAATAGTTTTGATGCCTTCAGTGTGAATCTACAATTTTTATAGTCATGAAAATACAGAAAACTCTTGGAATGAGAAGGTGTGTCCAAACTTTTGGTCTGTACTGTATGTAGTGATTATCTATAATTCGGGCATAAGCTCACATTTGGTTTTTACCAGTTTCTATGCACTGTCATCAGTAAATGACACCAGCTTGTACTGGGAAAACTATTATCTGTAAAAGAAATGAATATAATGGATGTTTAACAAAAATTCTTCCTTTACAATTTAAAAACCTAATCCTATATTTTTTATAGTATCTGCCACCTCCTACCCTACATTTCTCTAGTAAAAGGGAGTGCTCTATTCAAAAACATGAGTTTAGGAGTGATCGTGTTTCTTTTTACATAAGTGAATTACAGATTCATGTAGACACTGCAGCAAGACGTTTATTATTTATTGTACAATGATGTACTGCCTACTTGTATCACTAATGAAGTTACCTGTGATGTGACATGTACACGCAATTCAATAAATAATAGTGGGATTACATTCTATAGGATTCTTTCTTGAATTCACACATGTCTCATATGGTGAAGAAACATGTAAAAATGGAAAATGTGAATATCTTAAATCCATACTTGTAATTCTGAACATCTGTGAATAACCTCTACACTACTAAAATACACTGTTAATATAACATCTCTTACACAATGTATTTATTCATGGGGTTATTTTATTGTGACATCCTCTTCCATATGACTTATTAGGTAATACAGATGTCATCCATTACTGTTCTCTATGAGCTGCAGTAAAGAGATGCTAAAAAGCTATAAAATCCATGACCATTTATTTGAATGTTCACATGCAATACTACATTTCTTCTGTAGTGGCTGCTATAGTACAAATGTACAGTCTGCCCAAACAAAATCATCTGTTTGCATCAGCTCTTGAGAGCCAGGTGACTTTCTTGATGAGACAATCCCTTTAAGCACAGTAACATACACATATAATAAGCCTAATATAGGCTTTATTGCCTTTTTAAAGAGAATATATTTGAAGAACATGGGAAAAATAAAACAATTTATCAGCTTGCTCCCTATGTGCAAGTCTAAAAGAAAACTTTATAAGGTGAAAATATTACAATACATCATAAATCCAGCGGCGTATTTCCCCATCCAATAGTTCCTTCTAAACACAATTAGTTCCTCTGATTACCTGCAGCCACTCTGCATAATGGCAAGGGCAATTTTACATGAGATTGACCGGCTCTGGGTGCTAGGAGACTATACGGATAATTTGGCTGTCTTGCCGTACCTTGCCTCCTATCAGCATTCCAATCAGTGGCTGATGGGTTTTTATCTCCCTACTGGATTTCACCAGGACACCCCTGGGATACAGAAAAGTACTGACTGTCGACGGAGTTGTGAGGAGCAGATGGATGTTGATCTGCAATTAGAGCGGGTGTCTGTGACTGGTTAATGTGACTGCCAAGCTAGAGTGTGCCCAGGCTTTCAGTACAATGGTAAGAGAATTATCTAGGACTGAGAACTGCACAAGCAAAGCAAGCATGGGTAGGACAAGCAGCTTACAATCAGATTTATATGGCAATCACTCAAATATACTCCCGAGCTCCTATATACCTCTTATATATCTATCACTGCAACTACTATAAACACACCAAGGACAGCAAGAGGCAAGACTGGATCTGCCACAACATCCACTGTAATGCACATAAAGAACATGTATATGCAAATACTGCTGCAATGTGGAGCACGCAATAAAAAATGTAATACAATAACTACATGCTGTCCCGGTTTTTCTCGAACGGTCAGTGGCTAGATTTAGTGCATAATCCATTTTGCCAATCATGACAATAATCCAAATGCTTACGTAATCCAGCAGTGAAAAGACTATCTTCACTATAATCCATTATGTAGTGATGTTCTAGCCAGTAGCGTTCTACAGAGGCAGAAGTATAGCAGTCTGTTCACTCAATGACGTTACTGGTACTGCGGTCCGGAGTTCAGACACAAGTCTGCCTGACCCATTTCAGAAAAACATTAAAGATAACACATTCCCAATGTATTTTTTAGGAAAAAAAAGAAAATTATTTCATGTTTTACATTTTCAAAATAAAAAATGAAAATGGCCATATGCACCCTGCATGGTTAGTACCTAGTAGCACCCCCTTTGGCAAGTATCGCAGCTTGTAAACTCTTTTTGTAGCCTGCCAAGAGTCTTTCAATTCTTGTTTGAGGAATTTTCATCCATCTTTCCTTGGAAAAGTCTTCCAGTTCTGTGAGATTCCTGGGTCATCTTGCATGCACTGCTCTTCTGAGATCTAGCTGCAGATTTTCAATGATGTTCAGATAAGGGGACTGTGAGGTTCATGGTAAAACCTTCAGCTTGCGCCTTTTTAGGTAGTCTATGGTGGATTCTGACGTGTGTTTATGATCATTATCCATTTGCCATCCTCTATTCAATTTCAGCTTTTTTACAGATGATGTTATATTTGCGTCAAGAATTTGCTTAAATTTCATTGAATCCATTCTTTTCTCTACCCGTGAAATGTTCCCCGTGCCATTGGCTGGAACACAAACCCAAAGCATGATTGATCCACCCCCATGCTTAATGATTGGAGAGATGTTCTTTTCCTGAAATTCTGTGCCCTTTTTTCTTCAAACATACCTGATCATTGTTTCCAAAGAGTTCTATCTTAACCTCATTGGTCCACAGGACTTGTTTCCAAAATGCATCAGGCTTGTTTAGATGTTCTTTTGCAAACTTCTGATGGTGAATTTTATCTTGAACTCCACTGTTCCTGGTAACTGCCATTTCTTAATTACATTTCGAACTGAGGAAAGGGCAATTTGAAAACACTTTGCTATCTATTTATAGCCTTCTCCTGCTTTGTGGGCCTCCACCATTTTCATTTTCAGAGTGCTAGGCAGCTGCTTAGAAGAACCCATGGCACAAGGTTAGAGGAGGCTGGGTATTTATAAAGCTGTAAAATTTGCATCACTTGGCCTTTCCTAATGATGATAATGAACAAGCCATAACCCTAACTGGCTAATGAAGGTCTGAGACCTTGCTCAAAGTTATCTGAGCACACAAATCTACAAAGGTTCCCAAACTTTTGCGAGATACTCCTTTCCCTTTTTCACTCTAAAATTGTGCTCAAACAAAATAATACACTGATATTGCTTAAAATTATAGACAAGTGTGTCTAATCTTTAACTTTATGCCTTTTATAGATCACTGGAAGTCTATACCCACAAAAGGATATGTACTGTAGGAATTATTATCAGCGTCATTTGTGGATAATTCTAAGGCATACAATAGTGTGTTGCTTAGTAATAGACATTACAACGATAAGCTTCATTCATCACAACCATTTATGTTCCTTTGTTTCCAATGTAGTTTATAAAAAGATAAGTTAACCTGTGATTTTTTTTTTCAATGGGCACTGGGTACACCTGTTATAATAAGTCACAAGAGGATATAAGTGGACAGCCATCTCACACTACTTTATTGCTAAGGCTGCTATATCAGGCCTCAGTAAGAACTGAATTTGACCCTTTGATCTGTATGCGGTCCATTGCTTGACAATTGCATAGATTTTTCAAAGAGAAAATAGCAGTATTACAAATAGTCTTGGTTCTTATTTGTAGTGCAAGTAAACATTTCATTATCAGTTAGTTCTTGTACCTTTCATCCTCTGAATAGTTTTGCTTGCTTGTCATTTTTTCAGGTGACACATCGGTAATATATTACAAATACATTTAAAGAATCAACTATGTGTTCAATGAGAAAGTTGCTTACAGTTCTGAGTAAAAAAGCTTTTGTTACATAGTGGAAAGAAGAACGGGGATCTGCATTATTTCAATGTCTTAAAGGCTTTTGGTACAGTCTCCAGGTAACAATTAAAGTATGTAGGTACAAGCAAAACTGCAACTTAATGCATAAGTTATGCCCCTATCTGCATATAATTCAAAGAAAATGACTGCTCAGCAAAAAAAAAAGTGCATGAACACAGGAAACAAGTTGTGTAACAAAAAAAATTGTGTTCTCTGGTTCTGTGCCAGCTGGTATTCTTTCACAAATGAACCCTATTATTAACAAGAATATAGAAAGGTTCATTTATAAAAAGATGGATGCAAAATGTTAATATATAGTTGCACTGGAGTCTGCGTGTCCATTTAGTAATACTAGAAGAAATGCTGGATATAAAAGGAAGACTTTATTCTGCTTTCAGTCACAATACAATTTGAGAAGATTGTCTGCATTACATGTTCCTTTGTGTTTTTGAAGTTTCTCTTATATAGTCAAAAGCAAATAAAAATAGAACTTAGGACAAAGCAAGTTCTGTTTGTATTATTTATGTTTTCCTGTTTAGGGGCAGACATAGCATTGTGGCAGGCTGTGCAGCTGTATAGGGGCCCAGCAGGTCAGGGGGCCATATCACCTTAACATCAGTTTTCTATTGCCTATTAGATTATAGGTAAATGCCCAAGCTAATGAACTTGAGAGCCAACAATTAATGGTAGATTGTTAAAGAGTCATTGGGAAAGGGGTGCTCTATATTGAGATTTTGGAAAACAAGGGGCTCATAACTTGTAGAAGGGCCCTTTGCAGTCTATGTTTGCCCTTTTTCCTGTTGCTTATATAGCACCAACATATTCCTTAGTGCTTTACTGCAGTTGTAACCAATTTTATTCCTCAGACATATGCACTGGGTCCAGTTTTATAGGAAGCTTATTAAGCTATCAAGGTGTTTTTTTTCTTTTAAATGTAGAGGAAATTGGGGAACCCAGAAGAAACCCACAAAAACATGAAGAGACCATGCACACTCTATGCAGATTTTGTCCTTGGGTGCAATTAAGCCCAAGACTCCAGTGTTGAAAGGCAATGGTGCTAACCACTATAACTTATGCTGCCTAATGTGGATATTAAGTAGATCTTATATCTGGCTTAGTATGTTAGTGTGTTCCAGTATAGTGTTATCCATATTCATTTACCTCATTTTAAAGATCACAGAATGCAAAAAGCAATCTTTCTATAGAGATTATGCACAATGCTGTACACACAGACTCTGTACAGTGGCACAGACAGGCCCACATTTACTATTGTAGCTGCATCTAAACTCTACTTTGTTGTGCACTAAAATCTGGCACATTTTGTATACAAAATGCCTTTTTTTAGGTATATTTATTAAATAAACAAGCGGAAAAGTACATATGTTTCTGACACACTTGATATTATCAAACATGTCTAGACAAGTGGGCATGACTTAGCAGGAAAGGGGGCATGGTTTAGAATGTGACAATGCACACCAAATTGTGACAAAAATTAAGGTGTAAAATTTAGGAGCAAACTAAGCAATTTAAAGATGGAGAAAAGTGTGCAAAGATGTTTCAGATCATGTACCACTGTAATAAATTTGACTCCCGGTATTCACCCTTTAAACCTTGTACGGGGATCTGGGCTTCACTGTAGGTAGATTACCAGATCATTTCCTCTTGGAGTGGCATCAGCAGCAAGAGGATGTGCACAGCTATATGGAGAAACATGTTCTGTACAAAAAGAAACCAGGGTAACCAGGGGACAGCATCTACTAAGAGTAATAGTATGATTGCAGATAGCCGCAGATTGCTGCCGTTAAATGGACCCATAGATTCTCTGTGTGACTCAGTATGGAGTATCTTAATTCACTGCATTCTTCCATAGATGCAATGCTGGGGAGAATAGATCCATATGTGACAACTCCTAATCTGTAATCCATACGAAATCAGAGTCACAATATGAACCCATGCAAAATATTGGTGCTATGATGGGGAACCATACAGCTGTATCCATCTTTAACTTGGAATTTGGTTAAGAACTCCAATTTCTCATGAAACCAATTCAATATAATATTGTGACGTGCTAGCAAGACCCACGGATGGCTGCACAATCTCATGAAGTCATTGTGTCTTGAAAAGCTAGTTATCTAGTGACACACATATCTGGGCATTTGTAGCCAAACAAAAAGGAAAGGGTGGATACATCTATACATAATATCTATACATAGTACGGTCACGTCAATGAACTACTATTAATCATAATCTGCCCAATCCTCTTCATTGGCTGGCATACGTTTTTGGCAACTGACATACATAGCCACTTAGTTCTGAAGACTTCTGAGAAAGTGAGCAGATGCTGTCAAAATAGCTTTCTTCATTGTAAGTTCACAGAATGCTAAGTAATAATAGGAAGCAATGTGAGTTGAATGCATACAGTACAATTCCCTGACGTCCAATCTGAAGCCAGAGGCTACATGTAGCCCTCAAGTACTTTACCAGCCTCCCTGGCAACTGAAAGAGTGACAGCATATTTAAACTGGGCTACAGGCTATGGTGCCCATTACTGCTACAACTTATTCTATGCCGACACATTACAAAATGATATATTAAATACGCTGGAAACAGAAGTTGTGGGTAAAATCTCAATCAGATATTCTTGTCTGTATCAAAACTTTTTCAAGAATAGAAGTTTGATTTGTTATGTGAACATACACTTTTGGGACTTAATACTGCTTTTCTATGTTCAAGGTTGGTGAGAACTTCTGTGAATTGATAAAAAACCTCTTGCTTACTGTTTGTAGGAAAGTTTTGACTCTAATTACATGAGCTTTGTGTTGTGGCTCTATTGAAATGTAAAGTAACAAGGTCTTGCTGTGAATAAACCACAATATATCATGCTATTGCTCACCCACAACCTTTTATGTTACATATAATAAAAAAAAAACACAGGAATCTGAGGCTGTGGCTTTTGAACATTTAGATAACTCAGAGAGAAGCAGCTGCTAGAACAAAAAGAGAGGCAACATTTATTGCTTATATATACTGCGCTAAGGCACTTCAATATAATACATGTAATATACTAATAAGCAGCAAATAAACTTATGCAGACTTAATAAACAGTGGGAAGATTTGCTAAGCAAAGTTCACTAGGATTCTGGTGTAACATGGTGTGTGTCACATTTAACAAGAGTTTTAGACACTTTTCGTAGTTAGACGAAAAGGGGTGCAGTTTATGTGGAAAAGGGTTTAGGATATGCTGTCAAAAACTGTGTGAAAAAATGTACCAAAATTCTTAACCCAACTAACAAGCTTTTCTGTAGGAAATTTCCAGGACAGAATGTGTTCAAAGTAATAACAAGAGCTTAGTAGCCCACTGCCAGAAATATCTATAATATGTAAACTGTCCTAATGCAATCCAAACACAGCAGAGATCCAGCAGTCCATCATTTTAATAGTCAAGCCATTAAAAGCCAGCCATACTGTATATATATACAGTACAGATCAAAAGTTTGGACACACCTTCTCATTCCAAGAGTTTTCTGTATTTTCATGACTATAAAAATTGTAGATTCACACTGAAGGCATCAAAACTATGAATTAACACATGTGGAATTATATACTTAACAAACAAAAAAGTGTGAAACAAATGAAAATATGTCTTATATTCTAGGTTCTTCAAAGTAGCCACCTTTTGCTTTGATTACTGCTTTGCACACTCTTGGCATTCTCTTGATGAGCTTCAAGAGGTAGTCACCTGAAATGGTCTTCCAACAGTCTTGAAGGAGTTCCCAGAGATGCTTAGCACTTGTTGGCCCTTTTGCCTTCACTCTGCGGTCCAGTTCACCCCAAACCATCTGGATTGGGTTCAGGTCTGGTGACTGTGGAGGCCAGGTCATCTGGCGTAGCACCCCATCACTCTCCTTCTTGGTCAAATAGCCCTTACACAGTCTGGAGGTGTGTTTGGGGTCATTGTCCTGTTGGCCCAACTAAACGCAAACCGGATGGAATAGCATGCCACTGCAAGATGCTGTGGTAACCATGCTGGTTCAGTATTCCTTCAATTTTGAATAAATCCCCAACAGTGTCACCAGCAAAGCACCCCCACACCATCACACCTCCTCCTCCATGCTTCACGGTGGGAACCAGGCATGTAGAGTCCATTCGTTCACCTTTTCTGCGTCGCACAAAGACACGGTGGTTGGAACCAAAGATCTCAAATTTGGACTCCTCAGACCAAAGCACAGATTTCCACAGGTCTAATGTCCATTCCTTGTGTTCTTTAGCCCAAACAAGTCTCTTCTGCTTGTTGCCTGTCCTTAGCAGTGGTTTCCTAGCAGCTATTTTACCATGAAGGCCTGCTGCACACAGTCTCCTTTTAACAGTTGTTGTAGAGATGTGTCTGCTGCTAGAACTCTGTGTGGCATTGACCTGGTCTCTAATCTGAGCTGCTGTTAACTTGCGATTTCTGAGGCTGGTGACTCGGATGACCTTATCCTCCGCAGCAGAGGTGACTCTTTGTCTTCCTTTCCTGGGGCGGTCCTCATGTGAGCCAGTTTCTTTGTAGCGCTTGATGGTTTTGGCCACTGCACTTGGGGACACTTTCAAAGTTTGCCCAATTTTTCGGACTGATTGACCTTCATTTCTTAAAGTAATGATGGCCACCCTTTTTTCTTTACTTAGCTGCTTTTTTCTTGCCATAATAGAAATTCTAACACTCCATTCAGTAGAACTATCAGCTGTGTATCCACCTGACTTCTGAACAACACAACTGATGGTCCCAACCCCATTTATAAGGCAAGAAATGCCATTTATTAAACCTCACAGGGCACACCTGTGAAGTGAAAACCATTTCAGGTGACTACCTCTTGAAGCTCATCAAGAGAATGCCAAGAGTGTGCAAAGGAGTAATCAAAGCAAAAGGTGGCTACTTTGAAAAACCTAGAATATAAGACATATTTTCAGTTGTTTCACACTTTTTTGTTAAGTATATAATTCCACATGTGTTAATTCATAGTTTTGATGCCTTCAGTGTGAATCTACAATTTTTATAGTCATGAAAATACAGAAAACTCTTGGAATGAGAAGGTGTGTCCAAACTTTTGGTCTGTACTGTATACCGCTAAAAAAAGCTGCAGAAAAAAATTCAGCAGAAACACATTGTGTTTTTTCCCCACAATGTTTTTCATTGTGTCTTTGCTGCATTTTTGTTGGAATTTTTTCTTCCCTTATTAAATCTATATGGAAAACATGAGTATTTCTGCATTAAAATGCTGCATTTTTCAAAAACGCATTCACTTTGCTGGTACTGCAAAATACAGCATTTTTTTTCTGCTGCGTTCCCGCAGCAGGCAAAAAGCAGTGTTTAGGTCTTAGCCTCAAGCTGAAAAACTGACAAAACAAATTTGTAAATCTTCCCAATCTAAAATAGATCTAACACACTGTGCCCTGGAGGGAAATATCTAGAATAGGCCCAATATATTGAATTGTTGTAGTGGCTTCTAGAACACCCCCAAATCAGCCAACTCAAGAATTATATACCAGTGTAGCTAACTTTGACTTGATACCACAAGTGTTAAATACTTGTGTTTATTTGGTTGCTTTTGTTGTGTCAGATATTAAACTGTGGAGTTAAAGTTTGCTATGTTGATGTAATGCACTGTGGTATGGAGGCAATGTTCAGAAGCAATCCAGTCCTACAACATATAGTGAGAGCTCAACTGATATACAACACTATCTTGTTAATACAACATCAAGAACAAAATAGAGCCTAGAGCCCTCTCACTCATGTGGTGAGTGGAATGACCTGAAACAATGCCTCAATGATGTGATCTCATTGCACAGAAACACTGTTGTACTGTGAAAACTGGCTCCATAGATACAGGCATCATTAGAAGGCTAGTAAACCCGTAAATACATATACATATATTTAATGATGCACAAAATGTCATAGGAGTATCCAGTGAACTAAAAATTCAAAGACCCTGGATACACACCAGAGAAAAGCAAACTGTTCAGATATTTGTTTTGAGAATAGATAATGCTTATGATGTTATATAATCTACTAGGGCCAAAAAAATAAAACCTCCATTTTGTTCAAGTTTATGGGCGATTCTTAAGTTTAATCTCGATTTTTCATGTTCTTGCTTAAAGAGACTAAAAAAGTTCAATGAGCTGGCATGGAGGGGAGACACATTCCTCATCCTACCACCCAACTACTGACTACAGAGAAGAAACAGTTGATCATAGTTTGTGGTGAGAGGAGAAATCTTGATATCAGATTCTGTGGCAGGGCTAACAACTATTTCATGTTTCTGGAGAAAATTAGAATCATGATTCTTTGAAATGCTGAATTAGTCTTATTATTAATTCGATTAATTTTACAGTCCTATAATCTACTAATCAGAGAGTCCAGTATTTTTTGTCAAAGACATGAATGATGTCAACCACCTAAACAGATACTAATTCTTTAATTGCTTTACTATACTAATATACAGTACTAAACTACAAGGAACTGTCCGTGGTGCTAAAAAAAGCTAGACAATAAATGTCCTTTTCCCATTGTAACATTCCATGTTATGATTTGAAGGGATGAAAGGGTTGTGTATGATGCCAGGATTCAAGATGGAATATCACATTATCATCCTCCTCCCCTCCAGACCATGCACTAGGCAGAACACAGCATCTGTCTTGAGTGTTCTTTTAAGCAATGATACAAAGAGAGAAAATTGGACATGAAGCATCATAATGCAGTGAATATAACACTTAAATACAATGGTTGGGTAGCTGGTGCACATATGGACTGTGTAACCCAAGGATAAACTTCAGAAATAATCTGTTAAAAATAAACATCATCCTATGTGACAAAGAAAAATGTCATAAATCACAAGACCTCCTGTGTGTGACAGGCCATAAG
Source organism: Leptodactylus fallax (assembly GCA_947044405.1). Lineage (NCBI taxonomy): Eukaryota > Metazoa > Chordata > Amphibia > Anura > Leptodactylidae > Leptodactylus > Leptodactylus fallax. The sequence continues at coordinate 3,704,852 of CAMRHE010000152.1, read as the reverse complement.
GCTTAAAAACTTTTGTGCATTGTAGTGAGATAGGAAACAATTACCAAATCTGTAGAACCTGAAAGGTAACCTGCAAGATGGAGATCAATGTGCTCTGGTGATGTGCAGCACAGAGATAAGATGAGGTAAGACAGGGTTCCTATGTTGCAACTGTGATGTGGTTGAGATTCAGCTGTGCTGTGGCCAAAACCACGCAGACATGCAAATCAGTGTGGTTTTCCAATTGACAGCAGCTTACAGCAGTTTACTGGTAATGGCACGTGGTTTTGCAGCTAAACAGCAGCTTACTGCACAGCCATTAACAGTAAAACTTCTGGCAGCTAAAATCAATTTGAAGATTGCGCCAACCTGATTTCTACATGTCAACCTCATTCCAGCCAGATCATCAAAGGTAAAATGTAACTAGATGAGATAAAGACAATAACATGGGAGCCGCTACACACACTATATTACACACACTACACATACACTGTTTAAGAAGTGACATTGTTCTTTGTCCTTTTTACTACATTGCAAACTTTGACCCTCTTTATGCCTGTTATGAATGTCAAATAACAAAAGTGTATCGCGAACATACCCCCTTTTCCCATCACTGGTAAGAGAACGGGTTGGCATAACTCTAATGCTAATGTATTTTTGAAAGACAGAAATCTGAACAAGTGTTCGTTGATGTAGTGGACAAGGGGATCAACATACTGCAAATATAGATAATGTAGGGACTACCTGCACAAGTCTGCATTGCAATTATGTACAATGAGGCCCATACCCTGCCAATATAGAGATATGTGGTCACTGCACACTTTTAGAGTGCCACAAAAGGCAATGGGACCCAGACATTGACTTCATGGACTATGGCGAAGCCCTGCATAGTTTTATATTGCTATGTTGAACATTGGTGTGAACTTTGGGCACCATAACAGCTACACAGGCTAAGGATTTTATGTATTGGTTGTTAATCCATTGTACTTTCATAACTTTGGCATCACAGGTTCATAGGATTGACATGACAGATCGCTATCTGGAATTATCTGTAGGTGTTCTGATTGGTATTACAATAATTACAGGAATGTCTGACGATCTTTGATGTGTAGTATAAGCCGCAATATAACCCGAAGCCATGAATTCTGATCATGTTATATATCCTGCTGTACAGTGCTCTGCTGACTTCTAATCATGATGTTAAAGATTGAAACATCTGAGACTGAATTTTCAGGTAACCTGACTTCTACATTACTATCCAGGTTTCTTAGCAAAGCACTGGGAAATGTATATTGGCACCCTGTTGTTTTATTTCACACTCATATATAGTTAGAAGATTCGACTGAGAGGTTCTGTGCTATACTAAGGTGTTACATCCAGCTGAGACCCCATAGATGGGTGGGTGGATTTCATTTATAAGTAGGCAATTGACAGAAAAAGGGTGTCTTACTGCAAAATGCTGCCGAGATGCCACTTTGTTCTATCACAACTGGGCACATAAGTGTCATTTAGAGGCAGAGGCCCATAGCAAATTCCTATTCCATTCAAATAACCTTGGGTAATGGACACCTAATGCTGCTATGTTTATTGATCTTTGTGGCACTGAACTGATTCCTGGGGATTTTGTCACAAGGCGTCATTCCTCTAGGAATTCTCTGAAGCTGTGATTCATCTGCCTCTTTTTGTCTTGTTTAATGATTTCACGCAGGGAATCTGCAGAGCCTTCAAAAGCAGGAGACTATTGTATAAGGCCCTCTGCGAATGCCTCACGTACAGATATATCTCCAGTCATATGCCCTGTTCTGCAGCTCTCCTTCAGCTCGATATTTCAGACAGGGTAACTTATCATATTCAAGGCTTGGCAGCAAGTGGGGAGTAAATCAGCTTCCCAGATCACATCCCATACACGTAATAACTTTTCTTTTCTCAGTCATAGCACAGCGAAAATGTTCAATTAGCTGTAAAAGGCTCCAATCAAAGAGGGGTGAGCTTGGCTGGACTGTGCTCGCACTTAACCACTTCCATGCCAGGCAGCACAGTATCACCAGCAGGGCTCTGGACAGAGCTGATAACAGTGGAGAGGACAGTTTCTAATTTCAGAGAACAAGAGTGTGAAATGCGATGGGAGGAAGAGACACTAGAATGTAACAGTAGGGGAAGGCAGATATGGGCAGGTAATCAAGACTGGGAAGGCAAGATTACTGTGTCAGTCACGCCTTCCCGCAAAAAAATGGAACCTTCATTCAGGGGATGTGTCAGAGCTTTTGTGTGCAGATCCTGAGACATGCCAAATTCACAAAAGCGATGTCAGGCACCTGATGCAACTGTCAATCCCCCAAGTCTCCAGACAATGGAGAATGACATTCAAACACAGGCCGAGCAAATTCTCCAGCCTTCCTGACATAGTCTTAGCAATCACCCCCTATCTGTAGCAAAATGTTGCTTTAAGAAAAAAAAAATTGCAATAACAACAGGACTATGGGAAAAACTATTTATAACACCATACTGTAGATGTGTTTACCACAGTCACACCGATATCAGGATGGTGAACATATATAAGGGATACAGCATGTGTCACATGATCTGGCTCATAGAGGAGAGTCTGAGCCCTAATAGTGGATATGGACAGGGCTAATTTTAATGAGACAAACACCTGCATTATTAAGTGGTCCATTCCCACAATTGCCTGCCTAAAAAGTGAAATCCCATTAAAATGATCAGGTAATATGTCAAAGATACATCAAAGTAGATGCCATTGGTTAACTATGTGACCCTGATTAGAAGGGCCAGCTCTGTCCTGGGGAGCCCACTGGACCCAGTGCAGGTGGTGGGTGACAAAAGGATACTGTCCGTGGTGAGCTCCATGAAGAAGAAGAAGTCCCATCCCATGCATGAGACTGTGATCGCACTGAGCAGTACTGTCAGTGACCGACTGCTCCACCCTAGGTGTCTTTCCTCCCCACCGCGGTTAGGCTGTACAACCAACACCGACCTAAGCGGAGATCATTACATACAGAGAACTGAAATGTCTTTCTGCCTGTTAAATACCCCCCCCCCCCCCACTACTTCCTATCTGTCTGTCGGCTATCAATGTAATGCCTCTCACCTTGGAACATTCCTGTACATGTTGTATTTGTATTTGTATCTGCTTATCTTTGCTGCTGTAACACACTGAATTTCCCCATTGTGGGACTATTAAAGGACTATTATTATTATTATTATTACTGCCACAGGTTTCTAGAATGTCTAAAGAATACTCAGACCCATTTGGCACTGCTTAAAGAATTCTGTTACTTGAAATCTGACATCATTCTAAACAGAGATCCATACATGAATGATAGCTGTTAGATTCTGAGCAACAGAAATCTTAGAGTAGTGCCAAATGAGATTAAGAGCCCGACAGATCATTTATCTTCTGGAAATCAGTAATGGTCCAAGGTCATAGACTTCACTATGACATATCAGAAAATGCTTTTGATTGGCTCTCTCCTTGAACATGTGACAACTCTTTATATTCCATTTACATTGGGTTCACACTAACGTCAGCTGTCCGCTGTTCTGGTCAGCCAGGTGGACGGCTAAAATAGCGGTTAAATACAGATTGATCATAATGGGGTCTGTCTGGTGTCCGTTGATCTTAAACTAAAAGTGGCAAATTAAAAAGCTGTGCGTTCAGGACTTTTTCGTCTGCCGATTACAGGTAGACACTGCAATGGAGTCTCCTATGGAGATTCCAACGCAAATGTGAATGTACCCTTAGTCTTCAACTTATTTACTGGATTTAAGTATATGGGCATTTTGCCCATATTCAATCTAGTGTCAAGGGCATAGGAGGCTAACCAAGTGATCACGGATTGTGCCTAGCCCAAGACATAGCTGTCCATCATATAATGAATAATAATGGTTATGAGTTTAGAATGATATGCTTTTTGTGCTATCACAGCTGAACCCCAAGGCAGCTACTGGTAAAAAATAGTTACTGTAAAAAGCTACTGTAGAAGAAATCACTCAATGGGTCAGTCAAATAAATTTCCTTTCACTAGAAATTGGAGGAAGATCTGGGGCACCAAGCTGTGATTAGTCTTGTCCTCAAGGAATGTCTGAATAGATGCCAATGTACAACTATGCAGCATGTTCCTCTTGGGATAAAGGCGGCTTTGTGCATTAAGGACATTCTCACATAACTGCACACACTGTGATCTCTTACTGACCCTATTACAACAGCCTTCCTCTATGTAACCCTGATGTGGTCACACGCTGGCTACCACAGCTTTCTACTGTAGTCAGGTGCCTTACTGGGAAGATAAGCGCTGCTGCTGGGTAATTATTGCAAGCAAAATCCCTCCATTGTCTGCATTTAAAACCCAATTAATCAGTGCCGACTCTGGCGCATCCCGCAGGACAGTGTCAGGAGCGCGGTGCCACACAGTCAGGCTTTTTATATGCTAATGTACACGACCAGTGACGAGTGAGAACGGTAATATACAAGCCAATGTATGCACCAGCATGACAGAAATGGGAAACTCTCACATAAGACAGCAATCATATAAACGACAGATAATAGGTGGGGATCCAGTTACAGTTTTTGCACTGGGCTGCAGTAGCCTCTAGTTATACTTCTGTCCCCCACCCATTACCTATGACAGGCAGTGTAGGGACCACTAAAGGCCCATAAATCTCAGCAGAAAGCATTTGATAAATGCCACTCTAAGCAGAACCCTCTGTACGGATATATGGATATGTCATGTTTACATGCTGTGTACTGAATGGCGGCACTCTTCTATCCCTGCCATATGACTAGTGTGTAGCCACAAAGATTACTCTTAATATACTTAGCATTACTGTTCAGTTCCCAGTTACATTTCTTATGAATTTTTAGCAGAGAGAGTGAGAATGAGAGATTTAGCACAGAAATGTGTCTCCATCGAGTATTGTTTAAATGAATATTTAAAAAGGTCAGAGTACACGATGGATATTGCTTGTAAAATTGCAGCATGATTTAAAATGCAGTCTTTCATACTGAGATTTATGTGACTTTGGTTGTATTTTTGCTCCCTCTTGCTGGATGTTCAGCGGTATTTGACCCTCCCCTAAATTTTATACCTTATTCTGCACAGTTCAGTCTCTATAAATCAAAGGCAGTGAACTGAAAACTGATCTCACTTTTACAGTATATCTACGATGTGACGATGTCAGGCTATCTTCTGGAAGTAACTCTGACTTTCTAGTAAGGCTGGGTGATAAAAAGTTTTCTTTGGCACAAGAACGGTCATTTGGCTCCTTGTACTGACTGGGACATTTGCTATAATAAAACAGTTACTCTTCATCATCAAGATATTTTAAGTCTTATTTAATAAGGCATTTCACTTGATATGAGGAATGAAGTGTCAGAGTAAAGACTTTCCTTTGCAGATTATAAAGTTCACATTTTTGTAAGTAGACACAGAACACATTTGATTCTTCATGTGCTATGTGAGTGCCATTTTGGGGTTAACAATGGGCATTTGACCGTATCTTCCTTTTATGAGTGGTGAATCTGCTCTGGGACTCCCTTCTTCAAAAGAAATGCAACATTACCAAACAAGGCACTGTCCCCTACAAGGGTGAAGAGAAGGGTGTAACTCTGTAGAGTAGAAAGAAATGTTGTCTGCTTGTGTTGACACCCTGCCCGCTATGTCTTTGTAATACATAAGGGAGATTTATACATTACTGGGGGTATTGCTACTTCATTTCTACCTGCTACAGGGTGTAACTCTGTGCCCACATCTCTCCAATGACTGAGTAACCCATTGTCTTGATTCTTTTTCTCATTACAAGATATCTCGGATCATAAATTATAAATTTTAGAACCATATAGTACCAAAAATAGTGCCATACAGTGTCCTAATAATTTCACCAAATGCTGCCTAGATAATAATGCTATACAATGCTCACACAGCCTTAGAGTCTAGTAGTTGGCATCTGCTGTAGATCATCAATAGGAGTGTTCTGGAGGTCCCAGGGACATTTGGCCATTTTGCCCTCCCTATATTCTGGACCTGTTTTCACTAGTTTCTAAATTCCTGTTTTGTTTGGCTGTCTCTAGGGAAAAGGGAGTTGTGATGGCTTCTAAGTGGTTTAATCTGTCAGCTCTCATTAATAACCAATAGATGAATTAGCTGGAGAAGTTGGGGTGTCCCGGCGGTTTATTAGAGATGATAACATTTAATCGGTTAATGAGTATGCTGTGAAATGATCAATTAACAGGGAAATTAATTTGATTAGACAGATCATAAACAATTAAGGGGATGATGAAGAGCCTTTGCTATGCATGTCACATCAAGTCAAACCAGGGGTCTCCATTGCTGCCCCTGCCAACTTGTCAGTGTATCAAGGACAGGTAGCAGGAGGAGGACTGTTTTCTTGCATTCAGTACGTGTGCACATGCCCTTCTAAATTGTGTCATTTTTGATTCCTGCTTATGGATTTATGACATGAAAATAACAGGGATGGTATGTGTCACCAATAGTCTGTATATATCAGCTGTGGACAGCGCAACCAGATTTCTAATTAGTACATATCAAGTATACCATCTAAGGTGCAGCAAGATTCATCTGAAGACAATGCAATGACATAAAAAGAAAATTGTAGAGTTGGTATCGTAAGCAGTAATAAAAAAAAAATAGAGCTCCCTACACCCAGAAATACGATGGCACTAACCATCTGACTTTGAAGTCAGAAGGTTCTTAAACTGAATAAACAGTTGTGAAGTGCAACTAAAGACTGAATCCCCTCTGAGCAGCTTGTAATAAAGTTAGAAAATGTGTTATGTTCCTTGGTATTGATTGGGTAAGTGCCCTGCAAAACATGAACATGCCTTAAAGTGAATGTTCACTCTCTGATGCAATATAAAATTTTAGGTCCAACATTCTGTTTTGATTAATGTTTCAGAGCTCCAAATCACGTGTACTGGCACAAACCTAAATGATAACATTCTTGCTGCCTGCAGCCACCACTAGAGGGAGTTTAAGAGTCTAGTGGTAGCTGCAGGAAGCAGAGATGTTGTAATTTAACTATGCCTATGGAGGGGATTTGTATTACAAAAGTAAAGCTTCAACTTCTATAAAAATGTATCAACTTAGAATGTTGAATCTATTTCAATGGGCCGAAAAACAACATGATGATCATTGGACATTCACTTTACAGACACTAACTGGACAGGCAGTGTTCAAGGTACTGCCAAATGTACGCAGGTCCAGATTCGTGACAGATGCTTCCACATTTCAAGGCTCTTTAATGATCATGTTAAATTGCATTATAATTTCCATGTTGGAGCTATTGGGTAATAAACTATGGGATTGAGAGAAGTTAGAATGTCACTGCCTTTTGTCTGCAGGACACCTGTCCTGATATGCAGAAATATCCTGCTACTCCAAGATTTTTGCTGTCCTGATTGTCTTTCCCATTTATACCTAGGATCATATTGTGTTAGCATGGCCTCCAAGAATACTGCATCATTGTGACCCAGACTTATTATAATTATGTCAGCTTCTACGCATGCAATGTTCTCACAATAAAAGCTTCAGAATTTACAGTGATAATTCCTGCTTGTGTTCCTTTAAGAGACATGTTCCTTTGGAGTGATTATAGAAGCTATAAAGGAGAATTATTAGGGAACTGTTGGATCTCATAATGATCCGGCCTAAAGCTACTGTATATCTTACACATGGCCTCTGTGCCTCCATCTACACAGGTCATGTTGCTGTTGTGTCCTGGAGTATTGATCTGTATTTTTACCTGCTGGTCACCTGCCCTTAACCCACGGCTCACTCTGACAGTCAGAAAACCTGTCTGATGGCTGCAGGACTGAAGGCATTGCTGAAAAACGCTGCGGGAACCATATATGTATAACAACACCAGCGGGATTTTTCTTACCCATCCTGTCTCTTAGACCTTCGGCGCCTCTTTGCTGGCTGATAAATCACTATCTATGAAGAAAAGTTATATACATATTGGGTAATGTCTAACAGGAGTGACTGGGCAAATGCCTATATTTTACTAAAAAGGAAAATGAATTAAATACACATATTGTACTTTTCTTTTAAATAAGCACCTAATAAATCCCGGGAACTGACATACACTCAGAGCAATCCAGATTCCAGATGGCACAAAAAGAGAAAGACAGGATAAAGATATAGGACCTCAATTATGTTAAGAGCCATTTATTAAGACTGGCATACTGAAAACTGCAAAACAATACTGAGTCAGTTGCTTGATGTTCCTAAATGCGAAAAAAAATATATCATCTGTATCCCTTGCCCAGGACTATATGGTGTCATGTTAAATCCCATTGAGAATGCTGGCTAATTGCATTAAAATATTGTCACAGAGGGGGTCCCAGATGTCACAAAGAGGTCAGAAACCCACAAACTTTCATAACCCATTTAACTTATAGTGCATAAAAATAAAACAAACTCAGTCCTTTCGCTAGGTTCACACCTGCGCCTGGGTTTCCGTTAAAAAGCAGTTACCCACGGAAACCTGCGAACCCTATAGACTATAAATAGGACCGCTGATTTTCAGCCCGGTTTTCACCCGAAAAATCCGGAAAACTACAGAGAGAAAAGTCCTGCTTGCTGGACTTTTCTCTCCAATTTTTTTTAAGCGGGTTTGGGGACGGAAACCCCAAATGGAATACAGCTACATGTGTGAACCTAGCCTTGGACAAAACAGACTGTCACAAATGGAAAACAATTCCATTAGTTCTGTCTATGCGACCTTAATAGCAATCAATTACAATGTCGCTTTTATTGTGTATCTTGCTCTTGTATATGGAATACTGTGATTTGTCGCTATGGGAAATAAATAGAGTTTTTATTGTAAACACCTTCATAAATGTGACCCATGTAAAGGTATATTCATACCATGGCCATGTGACGTCTGTTTTTTAAAGGATGTTACACAGCAGCATTACATTCAGTTCAAGTGAATGGAGGCTATTCACATGACCATTATGTAGAAGGTCCATTGTAATGGACCGTCAAAATATATACGTCATGTCCTGTTTTTGTCCGTTTTCACAGACCCCAATCTACACTGAAATGTATGGGGGATCTGGGAAAATGGATGCCCTTGGGTGCAAGATGGCTGTGAAAAAATGTAGCCTTAGTTGTCTAAAGTAAAAATTCTCCATCAACTATTACCTGGAAATAGGGATGGTTTGCAAATATATTTTTTATCTGATTTAGAAAACACATTTTTAGCATACAGTAGCTTTGTTTCACTTTGATGGGACTGCACTGCAGCAATAAATCAGTGCTGTGGCCCCTTTTTTTTCATCACTGGGGTTCCAAAGGTTGAACTCCTACTTATACTAAATATGGCATATGGTAATGATAATGTTACCACTTTATAATATGAGAATAACCCTGTAAGAACCATCATCTATTAGCGAGAGTAGAGAGCAGTTCCAAACAATATCTATCTCACTTGGGAGGACTCAGATAGACCACTGATTTAAATGAGAATAGTTATAATTCTTCATTTCCCTATGGTGGCGCTGCAGGAGAAATGAACATTTGCTGCCAAGTTCAAAGAAAACAGAAGACAATCTCAGTTATCTTACCCTTACTATATTACCAAGAAGATATCTGAAATTGCTGTAATTGGATGAATTCTGATTGCAAATTGATGCAGAGTATAAGTGTTCTGTTGGAGTAAAGAATATTTTATCATTATTATATTACTACTTAAAAAAGGTGGGGGTTGCAAAGCATCTCACACACTCACATTTCTTCTCCATGTCTGACAGGTGAAGACATGCTATTTCCGAAAAACATAAACACTTCTGCAGTGAATACCCATGAATTTCTTTGTGTATACTATCCCTTTAAGTAAAAGTAACGCAATGCAGGCTGACAAAGCTTTGATGAAGTCATAAAGTATATGTAGGTAACTTAATGAGCATCGACGTTAGAAGACATAGACCTTCAGAGAGGGGTAAAAGATCTTCCTGGCGTTGACTCAAAGTCTTCTCTCCCGTGTGGAAATGTTCTGTCTGACACATGTGCCGCAGTATTCTGCATAGTGTCACAGATACTGCGCAATGAGGATGCTGGGAAATTATAACAATGTAGGACAACACAGGAGCAGAACTTGAACCTCTGGGACAGGATAACAAGCCAAAATGACTTCCTGCTTGGCTAGAGATTAACACAGTAAAAGTCAATCAGCACCTCGGCTGTCTGACACAAACCCAAATTAGAAAGGACATCTGAGGTTCCAGCAATCACTTCAGTACTGAATACACAAGGGCTTGTCTTGTGACTGGAAAAAAAGAAGAAGAAATGGTCTTCACGGGTTACATTATTCTATTCTTGAGCGCAAATAACAAATAAGTGTAAGGGTCAATGACTCCAGTTGAGCTCAGACCAAAGGAATGTTAGGATATGACCAAGCTAACATTAATAAAAGGCTATTCAGTTGAAATGGATTAAATACCAAACCAAAATGATTGCAGGATATTAAAAATATCAGAGGAATGTTTGAGGCACATATAAATGATAATATGGTCTGTGTTGCTTGCAACTCAGATACATTGGTGGCAGCCACTTTGCACTATATATTTTAAAAGAAACCACCAAGTACTAAAATTCCCTTTGGTTTCTTTGTCAGCACATGTACTTGATCATAAACAACAAAAATGGCAACCTGCATTCTGCACACTTAAGTGCATTGCAGTGGCAGGATCCGTAATGTCTTTTTTGCCCTGAAAGCACATAAGCACACAACTACAGTACATCATTGAAGCTGGCCATACAAATTAGATGCGTCTTGGCCAAATGCTCAGACTTTATCGGGTTCATTCAATTGTTTAATGTGTATTAGGGGTCTCCTCCCTCATCCGCAGATATTGGGGAAGATAAGAATTGGTCACTGACATTTCAATTGCCTGATGCCAGATGTATCCGATAGCAACTTTCTTCTCTCTCCATGTTCAATACAAGACATGCACTTCTTTGCCAAACCAATGGGATTGATCGAGAAAGCTGGGAGTTGATCGAGAAAGCTGTCATATTAATCTAAAGTATATGGTCAGGTTTAGACTTACAGTCATATGAAAAAGTTTGGGCACCCCTATTAATCTTAATCATTTTTAGTTCTAAATATTTGGGTGTTTGTAACAGCCATTTCAATTTGATATATCTAATAACTGATGGACACAGTAATATTTCAGGATTGAAATGAGGTTTATTGTACTAACAGATAATGTGCAATATGCATTAAACCAAAATTTGACCGGTGCAAAAGTATGGGCACCTCAACAGAAAAGTGACATTAATATTTAGTAGATCCTCCTTTTGCAAAAATAACAGCCTCTAGTCGCTTCCTGTAGCTTTTAATCAGTTCCTGTATCCTGGATGAAGGTATTTTTGACCATTCCTCTTTACAAAACAATTCCAGTTCAGTTAAGTTTGATGGTCGCCGAGCATGGACAGCCCGCTTCAAATTATCCCACAGATGTTCAATGATATTCAGGTCTGGGGACTGGGATGGCCATTCCAGAACATTGTAATTGTTCCTCTGCATGAATGCCTGAGTAGATTTGGAGCTGTGTTTTGGATCATTGTCATGCTGAAATATCCATCCCCGGCGTAACTTCAAATTCGTCACTGATTCTTGTACATTATTCTCAAGAATCTGCTGATACTGAGTTGAATCCATGCGACCCTCAACTTTAACAAGATTCCCGGTGCCGGCATTGGCCACACAGCCCCAAAGCATGATGGAACCTCCACCAAATTTTACAGTGGTTAGCAAGTGTTTTTCTTGGAATGCTGTGTTTTTTTGACGCCATGCATAACGCCTTTTTGTATGACCAAACAACTCAATCTTTGTTTCATCAGTCCACAGGACCTTCTTCCAAAATGAAGCTGGCTTGTCCAAATGTGCTTTTGCATACCTCAGGCGACTCTGTTTGTGGCGTGCTTTCAGAAACGGCTACTTTCGCATCACTCTCCCATACAGCTTCTCCTTGTGCAAAGTGTGCTGTATTGTTGACCGATGCACAGTGACACCATCTGCAGCAAGATGATGCTGCAGCTCTTTGGAGGTGGTCTGTGGATTGTCCTTGACTGTTCTCACCATTCTTCTTCTCTGCCTTTCTGATATTTTTCTTGGCCTGCCACTTCTGGGCTTAACAAGAACTGTCCCTGTGGTCTTCCATTTCCTTACTATGTTCCTCACAGTGGAAACTGACAGGTTAAATCTCTGAGACAACTTTTTGTATCCTTCCCCTGAACAACTATGTTGAACAATCTTTGTTTTCAGATCATTTGAGAGTTGTTTTGAGGAGCCCATGATGCCACTCTTCAGAGGAGATTCAAATAGGAGAACAACTTGCAATTGGCCACCTTAAATACCTTTTCTCATGATTGGATACACCTGGCTATGAAGTTCAAAGCTCAATGAGGTTAAAAAACCAATTTTGTGCTTCAGTAAGTCAGTAAAAAGTAGTTAGGAGTATTCAAATCAATAAAATGATAAGGGTACCCAAATTTTTGCACCGGTCAAATTTTGGTTTAATGCATATTGCACATTTTCTGTTAGTACAATAAACCTCATTTCAATCCTGAAATATTACTGTGTCCATCAGTTATTAGATATATCAAATTGAAATGGCTGTTGCAAACACCCAAATATTTAGAACTAAAAATGATTAAGATTAATAGGGGTGCCCAAACTTTTTCATATGACTTTATATAGGGAATGATGTGATATTGGCTACATTTTTACCAAATGTTTAGTTATTAGTAGGGTCACTTGACAATAATAATGAGCATGTCCAGGGGGCAAAAATACCATTGGTACAAGCTGTGAAGATGCACAGGGGCCCAGTAGGTCAGGAGGCCCTTTCATCTAAACAGCAACGCTTTACCATCAATTACATTACAGCCAATTCCTTAAGCTAATGAATTTCATGGCTAACAATTACTGGTGGATTGTTAGAGAGCTCTGAGGGGGGTGCTCTACGCTGAGATATTAGAAAACAAGGGGCCACATAACTGTTCATCCTCAGCTCTCTGTGGACACCCCTAAACATGTCCCACTTCTGATTTGATTTGCCTTCAGCACCACTACAGGGAGGATACAGTATTACACAGTTCTTATTGAAATCAATGGTCTGTCTGTGGATAGACAAACTTACCTGATCGTCCAATGGGAATGAGCTGTCTGTCTTCACTCTGTGAAATAGATGCGCCTCTTGACTGAGGGACTCCATCTATTAATGTAGAATTCCCTAACAGACTATTCAATAATAAGCTATTTTATTTTTTTCCTATATTTAAGTAAATTTAAATATCACATTATCGAGGCTACTTCAGAATAAGCTTCTGACACTTTGAAACCCCTAAACTCATTAACTTTAACTTTCTCTGAATAATCCATAATTGTTCTTATTGTTCTTAGAACGAGATGATCTTTTTCACTTGGGTTTCCTTCCATTTAAATTTCCCCTCCCTGCTAGGCTGATCTGACATCAGGTACGGCTATAAAATATATGTCTGGGACATGAAGTGTTATTTGCCTTCCTGCCACACATTTCCCCAAAAATACAGGGAAAAAAATAAGTATTTTCTACTAATGAGGGCTTCAGGGCCGGCTGTCAAGAATAACCTGTACAGTAAGCGATGCAGAGACTGACAGCTCTTTGAAAGCCGCAGCATTTTTCCATAAAAAATTCATACCCAGCAACCAAAGCAAAAGCGTATGTACTCTCTGGGCGCAAGATTGGTTCTGCTTCCCGAGATGAGTAATTGGGCTAAAAACTCGTCAATGGCTAATGTTGCAGTTTCTAAGGTGAGGATTCATTTGAATTTCACAGGCAGCCGGAGAGGCTCCTGCTGCCTTTTGGAATACAGACGGTATTTAGTTAACAAACAGCTGCTTCTGTCTAAACACAAGAGGGAAAGTCGGATGAAAGCCGTGAAATAGTAATATTTTTTTAGCAGGCAAAAAAAAATCTACACATGAAGACCAGAGTCGATAGAACCATGTTTGAGGACAGCATGGGAGAACTAAACCGTCTCATAAATATTCCAGTTCCTCATTTTATGTCTGTACTTTCTTACTTTCTTAGGAAATTATTGCACAGACATTTAAGAAAGCTATTCAAAGCAAAAAAAGAAAAAAAAAAACATGTTCTACTGAATGGTGGATGTATCGCGGTAAAATGTCAGGAAACTATTTTTGACAGCGCTGCTTCATTAACCAAACTTTTAAAAATGAAGCTAAAAGTAGAAAACTGAGATAGTCCGATGGAGAGTGAAAAGGCTGGGATAAGAGGTAAGAGTACACCTAGTGAGCGTTCCATGCACATGTGCTCATACAAGCAGATTAGTAAAATCCACAGTTCTTATGTTAGATTTCCCAGAGGTAGACCAAAAACTTTTAAATAATTGGGCAACTGTTGCACTAGGAAATACTTACCCCAATAGTGAGAATCTAGTTAAATACTGATGATCTGCTTTGACCTACATGGGCTCTTATTATTAGAAGTTCACACCATTCTCATCATTCTAATATTCACTCTATTCAGTTTTTCAATTTAAAGGGAGTCTGTCACCAAGAAACTCAATATCAAACCAGCCACACTGCATGGGGACATTCTACTGAGAACCAACACACACTTGTAGTTAGTTGTGTAGATACACCATTTTCTTTGAAAATGTCATTTATAGTAATGTGCAAATAAGGCTTAAATGTACTGGGGTCATGCCAGAGCATATGTATTAAAAAAAAATGAATACAGAGCTCTTGCATGTTACATTGCACTTGCGCCTCATCCCATTGCACTTGAGCTTAATTTGCATAATTTTACAAATTATCTATTGGATTATCTAAAAATATAATGATGCTAAGCATAATGTCCATTACAATGTGCTTTGGCTGGCCTGATATCAGGTATCCTGGTGACTCCCTTTCAATTGAAAACCTGAGTACAGTAATTTTAACAGACTGGTTGCAGCACCTTAAAGATATTGTAAGGGAATTGCTAAAAGAGCAATTCCACAGTAGCTGCTGGTGAACCCTGGGGGGAGGCGCAAGGCAAGACAGTGAGCCCTAAGCTGAACCTCCCCCCTGTCCCTGTCTACTTGCCTGAACTGACCTAGGCGACAGACAACAACTGGGTGGCAATCCCTTATTAAGATTTAAGTGATGACACAGAACACAGACAAGATAAACAACAACAAAAGGGAGGTCAGCTAGCCAGGGAGTCGATACCAGTCGAGCAGCGCAGTACAGAATCGAAATCCGAGAGAATAGTCACAAGTAAGCCAAAGGTCAGAAGTCAGTAAGTACAATACAATCAGACCAAGAAGAAAGCTTAGCAAGGACAAAGTCACAATAGCCAGCAAACCTGTGTGGGCTGTTTATAGGAAGTCCAGAACCCGCCCCAGACTTGATTGGCAAAAAGGCTGTCAATCACACAGGTAAGGCTAAGATTAACTATTTGAGGAACAGAGGGAAACCAAGGTGAAGGAGATGGGTGTGGTGGAAAAAACAAGAAGAACCTAAATCAAGGAATAATAACTGAACATGCCTCCTGTGCCGCAGCGCACAAGTGGAGGGAGGCGCAGGGCCTGAACAGGCAGAGACTTTACAGGTATATTTAAATGATGCAGTTGCGCTGCATTTTTTGCTGCATGGATAAGAATCATATGGCAAAAATATGCTGTTTTATCGATAACTGCTGTGGTTTCTAGCTACAGAACCAGGCAATTTGCAGTAAAAACTTATTTTGGCAAATGGTTATTAGTGAGGTTGAAAACTGTTGACTGTTTTCTGCATTTTGGTGATATATTCCCATAAAACAGCACTTGCAGAACCATGCATAAAAGGCCATATCTGTATACACATGAGCCCTGGGTGGTAGTGTCCTTTTGTGAAAGTAGAACTAATAAAGACAATTTGATCTTGGGTTCAGCAAACTATGGCCCAGAATGATTTACTAATAGTTACACAGTGTAAACTTAGACAGGCAGTCTGGAAATCCACCAGATTTATCACAGTGGCTGATGCTGGATGCTGGATTTAGACTGTATATACCACCTTTTGGCTGGCTATTTTATGCTAGGTTCACACTAACATTTGGGTTTCTGTTCTTCCAGTCTGCTTGGGAACCTGAAAAACGGAAATGCTATGATGCATTTGATGATGCCCCCCTTTTTCTGAGAATCCACAACCACATGTCTAGCAAGCCCAAACTAGATGCGCCAAAAATGTGCCATGTTTACACCAGTGTCTAGTTGAACCACAGTACTAAATCTGAGCCTATGTTTTATGCTCTGCTATGTTTGGACACTTTTACTTTTGACGCCACTGAAAGACAATGGAGTATGCCAGACGTTTGGCAAGATGAATCTGGTTCAGCAACGTTGCTTCTGTTCTAAAAAAAAAATAAACTATGACACCAGTGTGAACAAAGGCTTATATTGTTTGTTTTACAAAAATCTTGAAAGTGTATTTATTATTTCTCCAGAAAAATACAGGGATGAGCAGTCCACAGATGTACCATAGGAATACAACTTAGAATTAGCAGCTGAAGTACAGAACACAGCAAAGTAAGGCGATTCCTAAATATAAATGACACATGCTCCTTCCACTGAAGGGGGAAATGTTTCAATTGATGCAAATAAATTACCTTTTACAAAGTGAAATAAAAGCTAATACTAGGGAGACATCCCTGTGCATTCTAGATTTATGCTAAATAGCGTTGTCTCATGTAGGATGAACACTTTAATGTCATATTAAAAGCTCGCTGAAATGAAGGTTTAATGAGCGGTGAATATAGCGATGGATACGAGTTTACTGTGTGGGTGAGAGGCAAGGATGGCTGCTTTATCTTTAACCTGATTACTAATAAATTACTGATAACACAGAGGCAGGGACATGTAGGATGTGAGGGATAAGACCATTGTCTCTATGTGGGAGGCTGAACACCTTCTTACTGCTGTAAATTGAACTGCCTTTCTACACAATCCAAACTTATTTTTTCCTCTATGTGCATCTACTTCATCAGGCATGGTCCTGGGTCATCCCACAGTAGCAAGTTCATTAGCATATTGATAAGTAGCATTCCTCTGCAAGGGAGCTGCAGATGCCCATAGTACAAGTACCATTTTAATCAGTGTAATGTTGTGTGGTTAGTTTACTATGGGTGATCCTGCCGACAGACTTTCTTTAGATTTAATGTAGGTTATGATACTAACTGACTCCCTTCAAGGTATCTACAGTTGGTTTGTACAGTGGTGCTTGTGAACCCATCAGTATTTTCTATATTTCTGCATAAAGTTGACTTAAACTACATGACATTTTTATAAAATTCCTAAAAGATAACCAAATCAAACAAATCAGCCAAAATATTTGACTTGGTCCTTTATTTATAGAATACAATGGTGAAAAAGTGAATTTAGAGTCAGATGTATTCAATCAATGGGATGAAAATCAAGTGTGAGAGGGTGATCTATTTTACTTAATGAACAGGAATCTATCAATGTCTGTGCTTCACAATGCATATTTGTGCAAGTGTATCATGACCAACAAGAGAGATTTCTGAGGACCTTAGAAGAAGAGTTGTTGATGCTCATCAGGCTGGAACAGATTACAAAATCATCTGTAAAACCATGTGTGGATGGGATTAACCAGAATCCCATCCACTTTGCAGGTACTGTAATACGCAGCGTTTTTTGTACACAACATGGGGCCCCGGCCTAAAGAGTTTGGACCTCATTAATCTACAGTCAGACAGATTGGAGGAGATTTACTAAGCAGAAATCTAGCGTAATTTTGTCCAAAAATTGTCTAACATGCTGTGCACCAAATTTATCAAGTGTTTTTGACACTTTTTAAACACTCTGTGCTCCAAAAATTTGTCAAGAACTTTTAAGTCAATTAATAAGTGGTGTAATGTTAGACTAGACGGTCTAATAACATTGTGTCATTATTGAACAGAGAATTCTGAGCTATACCAGCAACTTCTAAAGGAAAATGTTAGTACATTTGTCCATAAGCAGAATCTCAAGAGAATGTGAGTCATACAGCAAGATAAGAACCATAAGCTCACAAGATGTTCTACTAAAGAATGACTACAGCAGAATAAAGTTAAAGTTTTGCTATGGACAAGTCAAAGTTGTGACCTTAATCCAATAGAAATGCTGGGATGGACCTGAGGCGAGTAGTTTATGGGAGGAAACCCACCAACATAATAGAGCTGAAGCTTGTTTGTACAGAAGTATGGGCTAAAATATCTTGAAGTCACTGTGCAGGACTGATCAAAAATTACCGGAAATGTTTTGCACAATATACTGAAAGCAAAGGTTCACATACTTTTGCCACACACAGATATGTGATATTGGATCATTTTCCTCAATAAATAAATTACCAAATCTAATATTTTTGACTCAACTACTTCATTTTGTTCTCTTTAGCTACTGATATAGCTTTGGGTCAAATGTATTTAGAAATATAGAAAATTCTGAAGGGTTCACAAGCTTTCAAGCACCAATGTATATACCGCAGAATCTCCATTGTGTGAAATGTGCATCTACCCAGAATCTGCAGTGGCCAAAACAGTAGCAAATTATTTGTCCGTTGTAGCTCTCATATATAATTTCTGAAGATTAGCCTCAGGTATTGTCTACCCTATGTCATATTGTCTACCCTATATCATAGAAAAGCATAATTTGACATTATGTGGATTCAAGATTTGTATCACAGAATGCTGTAGATTTATTTGTGTGGAATGTGGATGAGATTTGTTTAAAAAGGACCTTTTGTTACCTCCACCAGCTACAACTCTTCAATAGGTGGTACTCCGCTGAGTCCAGCACCAGTGGAAATGTGTCTACTTCCTACCCTTCCTGAGCAGTTAGTTTCAGTACCTAATATGCTGAGCAGGATCTCTGCTGTCAGGTGGGCGGTCCTGGGCTGGAGCAGACAGACATGGACCACTCACCAGTTGGTAGAGAGCCTAATTAGCATATTGAGTGCTTAAACTAACAGAAATGATTGCTAAGGAATGCTGGGGGCTAGAGAAAATTTCTATCCATGCTGGAAGGAGTGTTGACTATTGAAGAAAGAAGAACTGGAGCTGGAGGAGGTGGTGAAAGGTCCTTTATAAATCTCATTTTGCTGCTTGTGTAATATTTGGCAGATTTTCCATTTCCAATTCCACAACAGACAATTCACACTGTATGCATCCGATGTGGATTTTCCAGTGGCATATTTATGATATCTCTAGCACTGTAATATAAGATCAGTATCTGTATCACGGAAGATAAGATGACCTGAGTTCACACTGTGGTCACAATGGCCAGAGTTTGCTCTCTACAAAGATGGCGAGATTAACCAGAAGCTGCTAGGCATTTCAATTGCTTATTTTAAATACTAGAGAAAAAGGTATTTTGAAGACATAGCAGTTTAAAAAAAATAGGTCATTACATACGAGTTGCTTTCCAGCAAAAAGTCAAATCCAATTATGTCCCATTTACTAGTAATTGCTTGTAATGATTTTTTTTTTTCTTTCTGTGGTGACAGAGAACGGAAGCTCAGTGACCTGTGGCAAGCTGGGGCTGAACCTTGGCTTGCAATCAAATCAATTGTTTCAGATATGTTTGCACAGATATTCCAGGAGGTGGGGGTCCTCACCTGCACTCAGACAAGATTATGTACAGTCATGGCCAAAAGTTTTGAGAATGACACAAATATTATATTTTCACATGATCTGCTGCCCTCTGGTTTTTATGTGTGTTTGTCAGATATTTTTATCACATACAGAAATATAATTGCATTCATATTATGAGTAACAGAAGCTTATATTGACAGTTAGAATGAGTTAATGCAGCAAGTCAATATTTGCAGTGTTGACCCTTCTTCTTCAGGACCTCTGCAATTCTCCCTGGCATGCTCTCAATCAACTTCTGGACCAAATCCTGACTGATAGCAGTCCATTCTTGCAGAATCAATGCTTTAATTTTGTCTGAATTTGTTGGTTTTTGTTTGTCCACCCGTCTCTTGATGATTGACCACAAGTTCTCAATGGGATTAAGATCTGGGGAGTTTCCAGGCCATGGACCCAAAATCTCTATGTTTTGTTCCCTGAGCCATTTAGTTATCACCTTTGCTTTATGGCAAGGTGCTCCATCATGCTGGAAAAGGCATTGTTGAGCGCCAAACTGCTCTTGGACGGTTGGGAGAAGTTGCTCTTGGAGGACATTCTGGTACCATTCTTTATTCATGGCTGTGTTTTTAGGCAAGACTGTGAGAGAGACGATTCCCTTGGCTGAGAAGCAACCCCACACATGAATGGTTTCAGGATGCTTTACAGTTGGCATGAGACAAGACTGGTGGTAGCGCTCACCTCTTCTTCTCCGAATAAGCTGTTTTCCAGATGTTCCAAACAATCGAAAAGGGGATTCATCAGAGAAAATGACTTTACCCCAGTCCTCAGCAGTCCACTCCCTGTACCTTTTGCAGAATATCAGTCTGTCCCTGATGTTTTTTCTGGAGAGAAGTGGCTTCTTTGCTGCCCTCCTTGAGACCAGGCCTTGCTCCAAGAGTCTCCGCCTCACAGTGCGTGCAGATGCACTCACACCTGCCTGCTGCCATTCCTCAGCAAGCTCTGCACTGCTGGTAGCCCGATCCCGCAGCTGAAACACTTTTAAGAGACAGTCCTGCCGCTTGCTGGTCTTTCTTGGGCGCCCTGGAGCCTTTTTGGCACCAATGGAACCTCTCTCCTTGAAGTTCTTGATGATACGATAGATTGTTGACTGAGGTGCAATCTTTCTAGCTGCAATACTCTTCCCAGTTAGGCCGTTTTTGTGCAGTGCAATGATGACTGCACGTGTTTCTTTAGAGATAGCCATGGTTAACAGAAGAGAAACAATGATGGCAAGCACCAGCCTCCTTTTAAAGTGTCCAGTGGTGTCATTCTTACTTAATCATGACAGATTGATCTCCAGCCCTGTCCTCATCAACACCCACACCTGTGTTAATGGAGCAATCACTGAAACGATGTTAGGTGGTCCTTTTAAGGCAGGGCTGCAATGATGTTGAAATGTGTTTTGGGGGATAAAGTTCATTTTCTAGGCAAATATTGACTTTGCAAGTAATTGCTGTTAAGCTGATCACTCTTTATAACATTCTGGAGTATATGCAAATTGCCATTAGAAAAACTGAAGCAGTAGACTTTGTAAAAATTAATATTTGTATAATTCTCAAAACTTTTGGCCATGACTGTATACGTGAGGTGAGTCCCATAGTGAAGTACAACATGATGGGGAATAGAAAGTTAATGCTTTTATTGTTGAAAATATGAAGAGTCAGCACAAGGATCAGATAACTATTCACTATTTATGTAATGTCTAGGATTAGATAAACAAGGCTACTTTCTTCCAAAAAACAGTGCCACACTCATCCAAGGGTCGTGTTTGGTATTGTAGCACTGTAAGATTAAAGCGCAGGGGGCTGAGCTGTAATATCACACACAACCTGGGGACAAGTGTGGTGCCGTGTCAGGAAGAAAGCAGCCATGTTTCTTGAAATTCTTTGCTACCCTTTAAAAAGGACCTGCTCTCCTGATATGGCTGTTTAAATAAATGCATACATTTACAAATATCCTTACCAACAGACATGTCAGGCGAGCTGAACTTTTAGATAATTTTGGATGGCAGGACATGCAGACACCCTCGGTCGGTAGTCACCAATCATGAGGGGTGAGTTTAAGGGTTAAGCCTGGCATTCCTCCTCTTAATGTCACTTTGCTGATTAGTCCTTTGAACTCCAATTGGGAAGGTGTTTATTAGAGGAGAGCTTTTAGTCTAATGCAGTCTTGATATTTCTTGGGAGTGAGCAGAGTGTTAGAAGCAGAAGTTTTTCAGCCCACTTTGCTTTTCAACCTCCCAACCTCTAAAGAGGGATCCACAATTAGGATCAATCTCCCCGGGCACCTCTTGTGCTTTGTTGCTAATAACCCCTTTCATCTTTCACATAGTAAAGAGCATCCAGTGTCCGTAATAAGCTGGAAAAAGGCAGCCGTCTCTCCCTTCTCTTGCTTCTTACACGGCTCCTCTTGAAAGGGGACTTTAGCGTCTTTAATGAATCTTCTGTGGTATATATTAAGCAATCAGAAGATTACAAAACACGCTTGTCTCTCCTATTTAGTCCATTTATCTCCATCTTACGTCCTACTTTCTGTCTCTTGAAAGACAGGCGGTGGCAGATCTGGGTCACCCTGAGAGCTGCTCTGTGATAATGTCTTTTAATGGACTCTGTTTTACTTAACCTTTCATAGTAGAGCGCCGTGGACACAATCAAGGCTATTACATGAATTGGGCTCTAAAAAATCATGACAGGTCGGTCAATTTAATTGATCTGGCCTCCCTCTGCCCCTAAAGACCTTCCACAGGCTATAGAATGGGGCAGAGTGACACAGAGGGAATGGATGCCATGCTGGCTTTACATATGCAGCAGTATAATTAAATCCAGCAGGAACAGTCTTGGGAGAATTAGATTTTTTAACTCAGTCATACGGTCTACTGGTTTTCCATAGTAAGTCTATCAATTTTCTAGTGAAATCACACAGAATATATCCATTACAGAAATCACTAGCAATGAATGACATTACAAAGGGCAAGAATTAGTGAACTATTAATAACAATAAAATTACAGGAACATAAAATATACTTTACCATACGTTATTAGAATTGGGATTCATGAAGTTGTGGTTCATCGATTCAATATCTTTCTAAGGGTAAATACACATGGTAGATTCAGCAGTGAGACCTGCCACGCAAGTTTTACTGTGGAAATCATACTGCCGTTTGGAGGATCAAATTGAATACGCTCGAAGATAGCACAGGATTTTTCTTTTTTCCACTAGCTGATTTTTTCAGGTAGTGGAAAAAAAAGCTTCTGCCTCTCATTGAACAGAGTTTTTTTTGCAGCAGATTCTGACACAAAAATTCCACTGTGTGAACTTACGTTAAGGCCAAGGCCCCACATTGCAGAAAACGCAGCTTTTTTTGTTGCAGATTTTGCTGCATTTTTTTGAGCCAAAGCCAAGAATGGCTACAAAAGGAATGGGAAATATATAGGAAGTACTTATACTTTCCCTTCTGCTCAATCTACTCCTGGCTTTGGCTCAAAAAAACGCAGCAAAATCTGCAATAAAAAAAGCATCTTTTCTGCAATGTGGGGCCTTAGCCTAAAACAGCTAATCCAGAAAAATAAGAGAAAAGGGAGAAATGCCAGAGGTGCCCTACTGTTATTTTTAACAATGGATCAGAAAGAGTTTCCTGGGAGGACAAGTGGTTCGTTGGGATGAATGAACGTGCACAAGTATGAGGGCATTTTAAAATTTGCCCTTACACTTTCGCTTTCTCTATGCAGCTCCTTTAGGCCGGGCCATGTGGATGGTATTCTAGCGAATCCCATCAACACCTTGTGAAAAAATATGTTCTGCGGACACACTGCGATTTCCAAAACTCTCACAGTTTTGGAAATTGCAGCATGTCAATTATACCTACAGAAACGCGGGCGATTTCCCTATAGGTATAATTGAAACAGTAAAGTTCACAGAGGAAATCTCTGCGGACTTTCTGTGAAAAGTGCTTTTTTGCTGCGGGATGCTATGTGGGGACTTGGCCTTAAAGTCATTCAGTCTAGGCGACTCATAGTTTTGCCTTGGTGGGCATTTCCTGTGTGTCAAGACTAGCACGGTGGTCAGTGGTTAGACTTGCAGCGCTGGAGTCCTGAGTTTGGAATACTGACAAGGACAACATCTGCAAGGAGTTTGTATGTTCTCCCTGTGTTTGCGTGGGTTTCCTCCAAAGACATACTGTTAGGGAATGTAGATTATGAGCTCTATATGGGACAGTGACGGACAATGTCTGTAAAGTGCTGCAGAATATGATGGTGCTATACAAGTAAGCTAAATAAAAAAACAGCAGTCATCTGGCAGTGGGAGGAGACTGGTGGGGTGTGTAATGTTTATTTTTAACCCTTTCTGCTCATTTGCATTTTTTTTTATCCTAATCGAAAAAAAATCCACATTGCGAAAATGCCATGGCAAAGACGATGGGATTCTGGCTAATCCCATCTTGAAGGACTCATTTTGTTATTTATAGGGTTCCAATTTTCTGATCTTTCAAGAGTCAGGCTAACGTTGCAGAAGCGCAGTGTTTTTTGCTGCAGATTTTGCTGCAGTCTTTTGAACCAAATTCAGGAGAGGAAAGGAAAATGTAAAGGAAGCTCTTAGATGTTTGACTTCTGATAAATCCACTCTTGGCATTGGCTCAAAAAAACCACAGCAAAATCTGTGACAAAAAACGCTGTATTTTTGCAACTTGGGGCTTTAGCCTTAAATGGGGTTAGTTGAGGGGTTTATTACATACTGATTTGTCACTGCATCCAATGTTTACAAAGAACAGAGTTTTATTGCTTTACTCTTTAGGGCTGCTATTTGAAAGGGGTTTTCTGGCCCTAAATCAATTTTTCATGCTGATGATCTATCCATAGGATAGGTCATAAGTATATGATCTGTGGGGTTACGACACCTTGACACTGCACAGATACTTAGCACTTCTCCGGAAACCACCACAATACAATGGATGGGGCTGCTGCGCTGCTCCGATTACTTGAATAGGAGCAGTGCTGCACACTTTGCCCATCCAGCCAGAGGCTGCTGTAACAGCTCACCTGTTCGGGGTCCAGGTTCCCCACAGATCAAATACTGGTGATGACATATCCTGTGGATAGTTCATTATCTGTATGAAAAATCAATTTGGAACAAGAAAACCCCTTTAAAAGATAAATCAACAACATTTTTTCTACATATTCAGATTTTACAATATGTAAACATTCACATAAAATGAAAGTTGGGCCTTTGTGGAATCCATGACCGCTGATTTTATATACCATATATTAGTCTATATATCACTACAGCCTATAAGGAAGAAAGTTCTTAAGTATCTATTAGTCCTTCCCTACACAGAGACCTGATACAGACATGTTAGAGACAGTTTGACACATTGTGACCAGTGAATACACAGAAGGACCATAATGTACAGAAAGTTAATGGGTTTCTAAATGTATAATTAGAATGAATGTATTTGGGGAATTGTATATCTCTGCGCTAAGTGATTGCTAAGAGGATTAGGAGTATATAAACATTAATGCTTGAAGCTCAGGTGTCCTTAGCCACAGCTGAAGGAATAACACATGGGCTGGTATGAAATTGTGGAGGAAATGGATACATTTTGGAGACGTTTGCTGACAGGTCTTGTGCCACATATAGTTTTGTTATAAAATATCTACCAAGTAATATGAACACAAAAGAGAAAGATACGATGTTTTGAAAAGTAAAGTCTTTATAAGCATGTGCACTAACCAAAAATCTATAAACATATTTATGCAAATTAAAGTATTCCTTCTAATATTTTCCATTAAATGGGTGAAAAACGCATGATCTTGGGGGCTAAACTGCTGAGACCCCCACAAGTCTTCTGTGTGAATGAATCATTAATGCATAGGCACAACCGCTGTTCTATTCATTTATATAGGATTGGCGGAGAGCTGTATTCTTCTGTCTACATCAGGTAGACACACAGATAGGAAATAATATCTGAAAGTAATTGTAATCAATTAATCATTCATTCATTCACTCATTCTATAGCATACATTGAATCTATATAAAAGGATGTGATCCCTGAAAATGAGGAAGGCAGAAAAGTGCATTAGTTTTACAATATAATTTTCTATCTATTCCAACAGTCTGGTGCAATTTGGTTCCCTGATAGCCTTCAAAAATTGACCAACTTATAAGGGTCTGGTGCTCATAAACCAAGGAAATGTACCCAGCTCCTTAGGCCTCCTTATGGCTGTCAATAAATATAATGTAATGGAACAATTCACTTACAGTAAAGATCCTAAATACACCAAATGTGATCTGCAGAGGTAGCAGCATCGGGGTATCATGCTAAACACATTTAGTGGAGGATGCATAAGGAGATGGAAGAATGTCACCTGTCTGTGTGTAACATACTTTGTGACTACATACTGTACCATAGAAGGCTGTAGTCAGGTTATTCAAAGTGAAGTGTCAGACTGAGGTTCGTTGTGACCCCAGAGGAAATAACTTAACCATAAAGGATATGTCTATGTCTACACTTTGTCACATTGTAATCCCTGTTATTATTGTACACACATCACATATTACCAATAAAGTGTAATAGGTTAAAAAGACCCCAGTGGCAAGTGGTTGCCTTCAAAGTCAGTGCCAAATGGGGCTGTCTCCTGCTAGACTTTTGACCCATTACTTAGTCAGTGCTTGTAATGGTGCTCAGGTGGGCCACTGTGACCCTGTCGGAGTGTGTTGATAGATAAAGCATCAAGGACTCTAGGACAGCTCTAACCTCTACCAGACCTTGTCTCATTTTCTGCTCTCTAATGTTCTCATGAATAATTTGGGAACTAGATTTTATACGTGAAGGAAAGATATTTGATTTTCTTGTTAAGTTTGGCCATCCCGGTAGACAAGTGTCAGCACTGAAGAAAGAGCCATTTTCGCTTGGCTGCAGGCATCTTATCAGCTGCAATGAAGATACATTCCACATACTCATCATATCACAAA
Organism: Leptodactylus fallax; assembly: GCA_947044405.1. Taxonomy (NCBI): domain Eukaryota; kingdom Metazoa; phylum Chordata; class Amphibia; order Anura; family Leptodactylidae; genus Leptodactylus; species Leptodactylus fallax. The sequence goes on along the minus strand of CAMRHE010000152.1, from coordinate 3,678,202 downwards.
TTCAGAGATGAGAGGTGAATAGCACCTTCCAGTCCACTGCCCCAAGGTCATGTGTTGTGTGGTGTTCACGTCGCACTGCAGGAATCCCCCTGAGTGCCTAGTGCATAACAATTAACGCAAACGGCTGGAAGGATTTCTGTACCAGGAGCTGAGTACTGTAGCACTTTATATACATACACTTTTACTGGTTAAGTGGAAGGACTTGCATTAATGTTTTGCTATGAGATTAGGGTATGATGCCTGCCTGCTTGCCTTCTATAGTGCTTTTTTCTTATTACTGTGATGATTTGGGCACTGTGGTTTGCAAATATTTTGCTAAACCTAATCCTTTCCTGTATTATGGATGCTAAAAACACAACTCATGCATCATTCAGCTAGCAATTTGGTAGCTATCTGAGCCAGTGGCTAGCCCTCAAGCCACGTCTTGTAATACAACAAGCTGAAAGAGCGCAGTGCATTCTGGTCCAGTGAGAGCTCCTGCCATCAAACTAATGAATGGTCATATTAGCAGAATAGGGATTAAAAGTCAGAGACCTACAGTTGCCAGTGGTACTAACGGACAGCTAATAGGAACGACAGTACTATTATTTGACAGTATTATGCAGGTACTATATCTGTCATGTCTTCAGAGTACATAATTAATACATACAAGCCCAGATTTTGTTATTTTGTTCAGATTTAGGACTTTAGCAATATTAGTTGCTTTTGTGTCTGCATCGGGTTTATAAGATCTGATTTATTTTTATTACAATTTAAATATAGGTATTTCTTTCAGAGGAGGAACATCTGTGACAACATAAACACAATCATAGAAAAAAATCTGTGCTAGGCTGGATTTATATAATGTTTCTGCCATACATGTATAATGTATGTCAGGAAAGTACATCACTGTTTTAATATGGACATATCACTGGCAGAAGAAACATCAATTGCCTTTGTTGCAGACAGGATGACTAAAAAGAGCAGGAAAATCAGTTTTTAGGGGCTTGAGTTGCCAGCAAGAAGACACTGGACATGGCACCCATCCTGCCCAGGCCACCATAAGACCACAACTTGGAAAACTGTAAGGTGACAGTGGGAAGAGAGGCAGCATGTTGTGTGGCAGCAGAGAAGCCTTGCAGGCTCTTGACTGGTGGTGGGAGCTTTGTTGATGGAACTCCAGGAGCTAGTGGACTTCTTCATCTGAGGGTAGAGTGGAGATCAAGAGAGCTGGCAATGTATCCCACTGTATGCCTACACAGTGGGATACGCTGCATCCTATTGCCAGCCGTTGGGAGTCATCCTCATATACTGTACATCTCTGACGCAGTGACTCCAAAAGTGTTTCAGATCTCCTTCACACATATTTGGAAATGCTTGTGTATACCATTTGTTTCCAGTAGTGTTTATACAAGCATTTTGGTGGCATTTTTTATTTTGCAACATATAAAACATGCGTTTTTCTGATGTTTTTCAAGTCTTATAGAGAAGACTATGGGAGAAATGCCAGAATAGCTGTGATACCCAGAGCATCCTATGTTTTAAGAAAATGCCACAAACCTAAATGTTTGTTATATAGAGCGTTTTATAATCCACTATAAACTTTAAAGTATCATTTGGCAACAGAATTTTAGAGCTAAAAAAAATATTGCAACGCTGCAAATCGTTGTGTGAATCAGATATCTTCATGAGGTAGGGAATGCATGCCAGCTATTACCGAGTACAGCTATTGTTACAATTGAAGTCATTTTAAGTAAATGTAAAATAGGCAGAAAAAGCTCTGCTTATTAGTTTTATGATACACCAAGCTCCAAATTCCCTAAATGATAAAAACAATAAATGATACAATTCTGTCTGCCTCTATCTACCATTAGATGGCGTTTAGGAGCCTACCGTATACGATTTATATATATATAGCTCGGGAAGAAAATAGGTAAGACTCCTGTTTTAAAAATGCTCAAAATTTCTTAGAACCAATACATTTTTGACAACAAGGAGGACTCAGTTTCAGAATAAAACCGGCGGAAACCGTGAAAAACCCATTGGACCCCATTATAGTCTCTTTAAGTGGACAGGGTCTCCATCGCAACATGTCATTTATACCTATGGAAATGCTGCCAGTTTCCCTATAGGTATAATAGAAGCAGAAAGTCCTCAAAGGAAAACTCTGCAGACTTTCTGTGAAAAGCGCTGCGGCTCGCTACGTGGGACCTTAGCCTTAAAAGTCTTTCCAAGTGTGAACCTAACATTAGTAAGCCAAGATTTGGTTATGGGTTCTGGCTGGGCAATAATGCGACAGCAGAAGTTGTCATCCCAGTTTTCCCCCCTCAAATTTTGTAATAGACTTTATTAACAAATACAGATTAACAAATCTTGACTCCTTTCTGTGAAATCCTGTACTTCTTTATTCTTTTTCTTCTTTTTACTGGAGGATAGGTGGGAGGGCCCCTAATGTAGGGAAGCTGAGGCTGGTGGAAATCACCTGAAATAGTTACATCTTGAGCATTATAAAATGTAGAACAGTGCTTCTAGTGTCATATGAAAGAAGAGCTTCTACCTGTATTATATCCAGAGATATCACCAGCTGAAAACATAGTCGAGATTGAGAGCCGCTGCAGCTGGACATATTACAAGTGGAACTGCAAGCTGAGAATCTCTTCTTTCATATGACATCAGAAGCATCTACATTTCAAAATGTCTGCGATATAACAGTTTGAAGTGACCCCATAAGCCTCAGCTTCTCTGCATTCTACAAACGCCTGAGCAAAAGCAGAGATGAAGAAAGGGATAGAAGCGCAAAAGAGAACCAACATTTGTTAATAAAATATATTACATCATTCATTAATATCACAAATACTGCAGAAACTCAAAAGTTGGTTGAAAGTTTAATTATGCTTTAAATGTATGACAACATTGACAGTGTGATGCTAAGTAATGGATTTAGCGGTCTGTATCAGACTATATGATGTAAACTAGTATGTATTATAGCTGAAATAGACTTAAAATCTATTCAATCCTCTATTCAGAGGATCTGTAAAAGATAATTGATTTGTTTTTTTTTCTTTTAATGTATCACAAACAAGTCTGAACAGCAAGTAACACAACTCCTACGTACAGTATATCTACATATCTATGTACAAATACAAAATTGATAAAATCCAGTCCTGTTAATCCTCTATTCTTTAATCAGCTGTTATACTCCTGAGGGCATGTTTCCACAGCTGATAGTTATTGCTAGTTATTGCTACTTTTGGCGTGCATTCCCTGCCAAAATCTTTGTGAAAATGTGTGCATTCCACATCCTATTGTTTTCAGTGGGAATCTGTGCTGTAATTCATACAATGCAGATCATTTTGTGATCTGGTTTCTGAGGCTCTGTATAAAAAATTAAGCCATGTGAACACTCCCTAAGGCTAAGGCCTCATGTAGCGGGCCACAGCGAAAAGCGCTGCGGGAAAAACCACGGTGGAACCGCATATCGATTTTTCCCGTAGCCCTTTTCACAGAAAGAGTTTTCCTCTGCGGACTTTCTGCCTCAATTATACCTATCTAGAAACGCAATGATTTTGGAAATTGCAGCATTTCCGCTGCGCGGATTTTTCTGCAATGGGTGGATTGTGTCACAGTAAAAACGTGGCATTTATGCCATGTGGGGCCTCGGCCTAAAAGACTACTCCCTACTAATGAAGAGCCAGTCACCCAGTTTTCCACATACAAGTTTCATCCTCCAATTCTTTATTTTACTACACTGCTTGAGTAAGTTTTAGTCTCTGAGTTTCTGGAATTCTGAGTTAGCCCACATAGTGTAAACGCCGCAATTTTACCGCGGCGTTTTAGAGCACCTGCAAAGTGTATGGGATTCTGGCTAATCCCATCCACACATTGAATAAAAAAAATCTGCAGCAGAAATGCTGCGAATTTAAAAAAACGCTCCCTTTTTTAAATTGCAGCATGTCAATTATACTTACAGAAATGCTGGCCATTTCCCTATAGGTATAATAGAAACAGAAAGTCTGCAGAGGAAAACTATAAAATGCACTGCGGAAAAACCACAATGTGTTTCTACTGCGGTTTTTCCTGCAGCGCCTTTTGACTTCGGCTTGCTACGTGGGGCCTTAGCCTTAAAAGTCTTTCCTAGACAAGGGAGTACAGCAATGCAAAGAACTTTGGGAAAAATGGCTAAAAAGTAGAATATGAACCAATAAAGAATGTAATGATCTGCAAGAAAGCTGCATCTGTGACCACAGCCCAGAGAGTCTCCTAGAATAGGTCTTTAAACATCTCTTGATCTTGTTTAGTATGATATATTATTTAGCTGAACAGAATCCCAGAAAGTGATGTGTGAGCAGTAGAAACAGGTATATCTGACAGACGTTTCAAAAGGATTCTCTGACCAGCAGAGCGCAATTCTCATAATACCACGTGCTGCTGGATCTTTTTGACAGGTAGAATGCATATTCCCAAGGAACAAAAGGTTTGATTTAATAGGGGTCTCACTTACACAGAAAACACAAAGCCCCTTATTTTGCACAGACAGAAATCTTACTGTTTCTTTCAATGTCTCTGGTAACAAAGAGATTAAGGAGTTAGAAGGCGAGACAACCATTCAGGCAGTGGGCACTTGTCAAATTTTGTGGACCTGTTTAGAAGACCTGCAACAAGCCTGGCACCTGGCAGAAGGAAGTGTCAAAAGACGGGGTTAAGCTTAACGCATGATGGTTGAGCATGGAGAATAAAGAAAGGAAAAGACATCATTGCGAGCATCTGACAACTGCAAATTCCTGCAAGACCCTATTCCATCATTAGACAACCTGAGGCTCTAAGGCTGGACCCATATGCTGTTATGCTGTACATGCTGGGACTATCAATTTAGCAAGAAAAACATATCTGTATTTGTTAATTTCAGGTACAGCAAAGCTTTACCCAGAACTGCTGCTTGTACTGAGAGACACACTGGAGCACCTGCTGTTGCAAATGCATTGAAGCAGGGAAATAAACATTACTTTGTAACTGTAAGTTGTCTGATATTAGGGGGGAAAAAAAGTCCTTTTTTTCTGAAATAGCGCTGCTCTTGTTCATGGCTAGTATTGCAGCTCATTCAAATTCATGTGAATTTGAGCTGTATGACCAGATATAGCCTATGTACAAGGATGATCTTTAAAATGAGTAATAAATATGAGTAATATGTATTTTTCCTTTATCAAGGGGTGTACAGATATCATAGGACCCCATAATGAAATGTAGTAAGGCCCGCTCCACATGACGTTTCCATTAAGTCAAGGTATTTTTTTTTAATCAACAGAAATGGACTGTCACTGCCAGCAAGTAGGATACTCCTACATAGGTAGTTCAATTACAGCAAATCACAGAATGAGATTTCCTCCAAATAAATGAAAGTATATATCTCAGCAATACTTCCCTGGATCCCCAATACCGTTCAATGTCTACTTAAATATATGATTATCATGGCTATATCAAATACACCATAAACCTCTTGGTTAAAGGCCCTGTTGAACCAAGTAATCAATCCATAATACTCATGGATCTGACCTGCAGATATGTAGACCTTTAATTAGTCACATAATATCACTGATATTACATAAAGGCTGATGTTGTTGCCTATGCCTGGTGATAATAGAGGACAGTTATATCCTCAGCCCTGTAGGCATTAATACATTGATTAATCTCCCCTATACAGCTCTGAGTGAGGAAACCCGCTGCCTGCAGCCACCCCTAGGGGGAGCTCAGTGCACAGGAATGAATACAGCGTCCAGCAAACTTTTTTTTAGCACTATGCTCCCCTTGTGGCAACTGCATTCCATGGTTTGATGTCAGGAATCAGAAGTTCATCACTGCCCCATATATATATATATATACACACACGTGGACAAAATTGTTGGTACCCCTCATTTAATGAAAAAAAAAACCCAATGGTCACAGAAATAATTTGAATCTGACAAAGGTAATAATATATAAAAATTCTATGCAAATGTGAAAATGAACAAAAGAAAGTCAGACATTGCTTTTCAGCCATGCTGCTTCAACAGAATTTTTTTTAAAAAGAAAACTCATGAAACAGGCCTGGACACAAATGATGGTACCCCTGAAAATAATGTGACCAAAGGGACATGTTACATCAAGGTGTGTCTACTAATTAGCATCACAGGTGTCTACAATCTTGTAATCAGTCAGTGGGCCTGTATATAGGGCTACAGATACTCACTGTGCTGTTTGGTGACATGGTGAGTACCACACTCAACATGGACCAGAGGAAGCGAGAGAAAGAGTTGTCTCAGGAGCTTAGAAAGAAAATTATAGACAAGCATGTTAAAGGTAAAGGTTATAAGACCATCTCCAAGCAGCTCGATGTTCCTGTGACTACAGCTGCACATATTATTCAGAAATTTAAGATCCATGGAACTGTAGCCAACCTCCCTGGACGTGGCCGCAGGAGGAAAATTGATGACAAATCAAAGAGAAGGATAATACGAATGGTAACAAAAGAGCCCAGAAAAACTTCTAAAGAGATTAAAGGTGAACTTCAAGCTCAAGGAACATCAGTGTCAGATTGCGCCATCTGTCGTTGTTTGAGCCAAAGTGGACTTCATGGGAGATGACCAAGGAGGACACCATTGTTGAACACAAATCATAAAAAAGCCAGACTGGAATTTCCAAACTACACGTTGACAAGCCACAAAGCTTCTGGGAGAATGTCCTATGGACAGATGAGACAAAAATCAAAATTTTTGGCAAGGCAAATCAGCTCTATGTTCACAGATGGAAAAATGAAGCATATCTTGAAAAGAACACTGTCTCTACTATGAAACATGGCGGAGGCTCTGTTATGTTCTGGGGCTGCTTTGCTACATCTGGTACAGGGTGTCTTGAATCTGTGCAAGGTACAATGAAATCTCAATACTATCAAAGGATTCTAGAGAGAAATGTGCTGCCCAGTGTCATGGGTCTTTGGAAGGAGCTGAAACATGCTGTCTGGAAAAGGCACCCTTCAAACCCGCGACAACTGGAGCAGTTTGCTCATGAGGAGTGGGCCAAAATACCTGTTGAGAGGTGCAGAAGTCTCATTGACAGTTACAGGAATCGTTTGATTGCAGTGATTGCCTCAAAAGGTTGTGCAACAAAATGTTAAGTTAAGGGTACCATCATTTCTGTCCAGGCCTGTTTCATGAGGTTTTTTTTGTCAGATTCAAGTTATTTTTGTGACCATTGTGGGTTTTTCTTTTATTAAATGAGGGGTACCAACAATTTTGTCCACGTGTGTGTGTGTGTATATATATATATATATATATATATAAAAACGCTATTTATTGACACTTAATGGATGAATTGTTATGTCACTTAATCACTGTGGGATTATATAAACCTAGTCTGGATATCATCTAGTTGTTTGATGATTGTTTTTTTATCACAAAATCTGTTGCCTGAATTGTGTTTGGGAAGTTATTTAAAAATTGTGTGAAGTCTGATCCTTGAGTCATGTGCTATTACCTTCTTCCATCTACTTCTTTCCCTGAACATGTTGTATATGACTGTCAGATAAAACTACACAGGTTTTGTTTGTAGTCTGTAACTATGGAGATACATAGGTCTGCATAGAAGCTGGATTCTTAAAGCAATATAAGATTTTACATCAAGGCTTTTAATGTACTATGAAAACAACCGGAAGGGAACATGTCCTTTTAAGAAACTGTACAAGTTGTTGAAATCTCATTCAGTACTCTGCAGTAAATGATGATAAAATTATCATTGTTACTTTTTATCCTGCAGGACAACATTAACTCCAGTTAGTATATTACAATGCGCATCCAACAGTACTATAAGCCTTACCACTTGGCCTACAGTGATCCCATACTAACTGGGCTAATTGGTATACATCAACAGTATACTGGAAACTCTAGTCCAAAAATGACTTGCCCTACAGAAGACAGAGTTTGCTTCATGCCAATTTGTTTAAATTTTATTCCGTTCTCTTGCGACTGCTGCGCCTGAATATCCTGATCTCCTCACATTAGGTTAATGTATCACAGAGAAGCGCTGGATACAAAAAAGGTAGCTTTCTTTACGCAGCTGCCTGCACGCTCTGTCAACTATAGATTACAAATGACACATTATCAGTGCGATAAATCAGACACAATCACCCCCAATATGCCAAGTGTCACCATCGTTCATGAGGAGCGGCAACAGAGAACAGACATGAAAATGTGAAAATCATTTAAGTAATGGAAATAGCCCTGGGTTACAGATCTTGAGCAAAATATTAAAATGTAACACAATGTGCAATCAGAAGAGGAGCACCTTCGAGAGAGACGCGCTGGAGCTCCTGCCTTGTTGTTTCATCTGCTCCTCTCACCATTAAATCAGACACTTGTTCTAAATCAAGCCTTCTGGGAGAAGTGATGAGAATAGCGTGTGTGAACAGGAAAAGTGGAGCATGTGTTTGCAAAGTAAAACTATTCAGAGATCAAGGGAAGTGTCAGGGCTTATAGCCATCAGGAAAGTATCAATGTAATTATGTCTGTAGCATCAATTGAGGTCATTATTCTAATGCATACAACTCAAGGACTGCAATTACAATCTGTATTTCTAGTAGGATTGTGTGAGAGCTATACAATAAGAGTACAGGCGTCTTGCCTGGGCTACCAGTACACGTCTCAGTATAATGTATACTATTGCTGATGCAGCTAGTCTGTACAGAGGGAATATCTGGCTCTACTCATAAATCAAGAGTTGCGCAGAAACAATATCAACGTACTTTTATAGTGTTGTCTATATCCGGGCATCCTGTACATTTGCTGCTGCAGTAAATTGTAATTTGTGTTAAACTTCCAAGAACCTAGACATAAACTGTAAGTGTTTTAGTGTTTATAACTTTATTTCCTGAAAACATACAGTATGATGCTATAAAATGACTGTCCAGCCTTTGACATTTGTCTTGCTCTATAGCAGTCCAATGGGCAGTTCTGATTCATTTTGTTATTATATCCTAATAGTGATTGAGACTTTGTTCCCCTGATACAGAGCTAAAAATCCCCTTCATGGGCACAGCGTTAACTAATAAAATTCTGGTTGTCTGTAGTCAGCAGTATGTACAGTATGCATTAAAGGGAGTTCTGAATAAAGCTGTGCAAAGGGTGCTTAGCTATATTTGGAGATCCCATAGAAATGTAATGAAGAAAAGTGCCCTTACACAGCTACCAGTCCATTCACAGTGGCCAGGTACAAGATAGAACGCATGGTTGGGGATCCCCCATTCTGAAAATGAGGTCCTAAAAATGGATCCTGTACAAATCATGTTTATCACTTACACCTGGAAAGCTCAAACATGTCTATGTTTTTCTATTGTCAGACGGAGGCAATAGAATACTAAATAAAAGGTAAGGAATAACATAGTAGACTATTCCATACCACAACATCCAGTAAAAAAAAGTATAAATTTAATGGATGCCTATGGGTGCTTTGTGTTTATGGCTCACATTCAGAATTCCCTACTTAGGGATGCTCTTGGAAGGTAAAAAAAAAAAAAAAGTTGTATGGTTTTAATCCTTAGTGTTCCTTGTAGTGAAAGTAATAGACATACAGAGGTAGAACTTGAAGGTCCTGGGCCCCAGTGTAAAATTAATGGGACCCCCGCATATCATGTGCTATAATGTTGGTGTTTTCTTGTATTATGGAGAGGCTGTTTGTTCCCCTCAGGTTGTAGGGCCCTGTAGCAATTGCTACCTCTGCACCCCCTATAGCTATGCCTCTGGTTAAACAGCTTTTCAATGCAAGTTATTGAAACCTGAGGTCTTGGGAGCTAAACTGCATCGGCAGTGTGTTTCTCATTACACATGCTCATCCCATACAGTTGTCTCTAAGGATGAACCATATTCGCTGAACTCTATGTATGCTGCTCATATAGAGCTTATATATAGAGAGACCTGCAAACGAAACCTATTGATCAATGCATGAAGCTAGTCTGTAGAGGAATCAGTAATAGGGGAAGTAATATAATCTGTAAATTACTTTTATTCACCTAGTCCGGGTTGGCTGTAGGAACACGTATGTATATTACATGTATGTATATTACAAGGTTATATTTACATGTCTTGCTGTATTCCTGTTATGGTTCAGTGTCAACATTTTCTTTTAAACCTCACATTCTTAAGAAAATGGAGAAAATCTTTCCAGCTGGGAATAGGTTAGAAGGAAAAGCAACATGGGGCTTGTTGAAATCTATTCATGTAGACGAGGTCTTGCTCCTAAAGTGCACTTGGTGCTAGGGCCCTCTCTTTGCATTTAGTCTATGTGAAAGCTTATACACTGTGACAGCTCTAAATCAAGCTCACACTTTAGAGTAATCTGGGGCGACAGTCACTTGTAGCAGGGCCTCGATTCTGCGATTGGCAGCATTGACGGGATTGTCTTGCTGCACCGAGGGCACGACTTATGTCACACAAAGAGTGCCAGCAGCTAAAAGAACGCCAGTCAATCCGTCTGACTGTTCTAGCTAAGCCACAGCAGAAAGGAGGGATTAAAGCCCCCCTCCTCACCTCTGTTCATGGCTCCAGGGTCACGATAGAAGTGTGAATCTCTTAACCAACACATTGCCACTATCCTCCAACATCAAATAAACCTGCATATTGATAATGTATTCTGATGCAGTGCAGAACGCATGCTCCGTTGATTCAGACCTTTGCTAAATACTGTTCCATACACTGCTCTTACATCTACATGTCACTGCCCTCCATTTGTGAACAATACCATCAATCCCCATCATGCGAGTAGTCTGTGTTCAACAGAATGTACAGTCATATGAAAAAGTTTGGGCACCCCTATTAATCTTAATCATTTTTAGTTCTAAATATTTGGGTGTTTGCAACAGCCATTTCAATTTGATATATCTAATAACTGATGGACACAGTAATATTTCAGGATTGAAATGAGGTTTATTGTACTAACAGAAAATGTGCAATATGCATTAAATCAAAATTTGACCGGTGCAAAAATGTGGGTACCCTTATCATTTTATTGATTTGAATACTCCTAACTACTTTTTACTGACTTACTGAAGCACAAAATTGGTTTTGTAACCTCACTGAGCTTTGAACTTCATAGCCAGGTGTATCCAATCATGAGAAAAGTTATTTAAGGTGGCCAATTGCAAGTTGTTCTCCTATTTGAATCTCCTCTGAAGAGTGGCATCATGGGCTCCTCAAAACAACTCTCAAATGATCTGAAAACAAAGATTGTTCAACATAGTTGTTCAGGGGAAGGATACAAAAAGTTGTCTCAGAGATTTAACCTGTCAGTTTCCACTGTGAGGAACATAGTAAGGAAATGGAAGACCACAGGGACAGTTCTTGTTAAGCCCAGAAGTGGCAGGCCAAGAAAAATATCAGAAAGGCAGAGAAGAAGAATGGTGAGAACAGTCAAGGACAATCCACAGACCACCTCCAAAGAGCTGCAGCATCATCTTGCTGCAGATGGTGTCACTGTGCATCGGTCAACAATACAGCACACTTTGCACAAGGAGGAGCTGTATGGGAGAGTGATGCAAAAGAAGCCATTTCTGAAAGCACGCCACAAACAGAGTCGCCTGAGGTATGCAAAAGCACATTTGGACAAGCCAGCTTCATTTTGGAAGAAGGTCCTGTGAACTGATGAAACAAAGATTGAGTTGTTTGGTCATACAAAAAGGCGTTATGCATGGCATCAAAAAAACACAGCATTCCAAGAAAAACACTTGCTACCCACTGTAAAATTTGGTGGAGGTTCCATCATGCTTTGGGGCTGTGTGGCCAATGCCGGCACTGGGAATCTTGTTAAAGTTGAGGGTCGCATGGATTCAACTCAGTATCAGCAGATTCTTGAGAATAATGTACAAGAATCAGTGACGAATTTGAAGTTACGCCGGGGATGGATATTTCAGCAAGACAATGATCCAAAACACAGCTCCAAATCTACTCAGGCATTCATGCAGAGGAACAATTACAATGTTCTGGAATGGCCATCCCAGTCCCCAGACCTGAATATCATTGAACATCTGTGGGATAATTTGAAGCGGGCTGTCCATGCTCGGCGACCATCAAACTTAACTGAACTGGAATTGTTTTGTAAAGAGGAATGGTCAAAAATACCTTCATCCAGGATCCAGAAACTGATTAAAAGCTACAGGAAGCAACTAGAGGCTGTTATTTTTGCAAAAGGAGGATCTACTAAATATTAATGTCACTTTTCTGTTGAGGTGCCCATACTTTTGCACCGGTCAAATTTTGGTTTAATGCATATTGCACATTTTCTGTTAGTACAATAAACCTCATTTCAATCCTGAAATATTACTGTGTCCATCAGTTATTAGATATATCAAATTGAAATGGCTGTTGCAAACACCCAAATATTTAGAACTAAAAATGATTAAGATTAATAGGGGTGCCCAAACTTTTTCATATGACTGTATGCACAGAGGTTACACTCTGGCTGCAGGTCACACTTGGGAGGGAAGGGTGGTATGATCCGACATGGAAGAAGTTTAATGCAATGAATCAAGTGTTAACTAGAGTCTGTCAACAGAACCCATGATCAACCCAGCCTTGCAGATAGATAGATTAGGGTCACCTAGATCAAAGGGTCTCCATTGTCGAGATATCACTGTTTTTGTTATATGCAAATTAGATCTTTGGCGCAATGAGGTTGTGGCTGTTACTCCAAGGAGGTAATCCGTAAAAAGTAAGGAATAGATAGATGTAAAAGAGTATGACTGCAAAAATTATACAGAGTTAGTTTGTAATCTATTAATCTACAGTTTTCACCAAAAACACTATGCATAGAATATGAATCAGCAATCCCACAAAAGCAAACATATAACTAAAGCATAACTTTTAATAAATAGATAATAAAAATTATACCACTTCTCAAAAAAAAAAAAAAAAAATATATATTCAAAAATGCCAAAATGAGTACCACCAATGACATTACATATAGACCTCTAATTCATCGGATCCTATGTAAAAAAGTTCTATATTTTAATACCATATAAGTAATAACAAACATCCCACATGATACCCAAATGATAAACAACAGCAGCCCCCTGACGAAGTTAAGAGGGCTGAAACACGTGTTGGGGCTCGTGGTGGAGGTCCCATCTTACCTTTGGTAATGTGACTGCTGCTGTTTATCATTTGGGTATCATGTGGGATGTTTCTGATCATTTATTTTCTATATTTGTTGCATTTCTAATGCTGACTGCATATGCAGACCTTTACTCTTGTGGGTGACTATGTTTGGCAGTCTCTTATACATTATCTTTCTGTGATTGATTGTGTTACATTATATGTATATTGCATTAGTATGCAACATATATTTATATATATATATTATGTTTTTATAGCTACTTGAATTGTGTGTTCTATTTTTGATACAGAAATTAATTGCAGCCATACCTCCGGGTTGGGTGGGACCTCTACCATGATTATTGTTTTTGTGTAACATTGTTTTTAGTGCTATCTTTGTTAATTGAATAAAATATATTTATGTCAAATCTTTTTGTTTATTTTTGTTCAGCATATCCATATAGGTTATTAGTTTGTAATCTGCAGGCTTGTAGATATATAAATCTGCATAGAAAATGTTTACAGAAAACAAAAGGAGATTTATTTTTCATAAAGACAGTTACTTTACGTAAATTACTTTACTTTTATTGTAGATGCATTTGAGAAATAAAACAAATTGGTTGTAAAGGGGGACATGTATCCATGGTGCTTACAGTAGCAAAGTTGATGAAATTTTGCAAAATCTTATTCACACACTGCATAAAAATCCTGTAGTTCATATTATAAATGTGTAGTTTGTCAATGAAGGCTGGAGCTACACAGCAATTTTGGCTGTGACTCCAGGTGTGCTACCAAAGACTGCTGTGTCACCTTGTGTGAATGGGGTCATATTGCAACTCTGATGTTTCAGCAATTGTGAATCTCAAACTAAGTGATACCTACATCGAGTCACAATCAATGAATCAAAAAAGACTGCGGCGGAAACGCATCACGTTTTTTCTGCAGTGTTTTTCACAGAAAGTGCGTTGAGTTCTCCTCTGCGGACTTTCTGTCCCTATTATACCTATACGGAAACACCAGAATTTCTGTAGGTATAATTGACATGCTGTGATTTACAAACATGTGTGCGTTTTAGAAACTGCAGCTCTTCCGCTACAGATTATCTGCAATGTGTGGATGGGATTAGCCAGAATCCCATCCACTATGCTGTTACTATAAAACGTAGCGTTTTTTGAAAATGGGGCCACGGCCTAAAACAAAAATTATACTTCCGTTTCAGGCTGAGGCCCCACATTGCAGAAATGCAGCTTTTTTGTTGCAGATTTTGTTGCGGTTTTTTGAGCCAAAGACAAGAGTGGAATGAGCAGGAGGGAGAAGTATAATAACTTCTTATATATTTCGCATTCCTTTTGCAGCCATACTTGGCTTTGGCTAAAAAAAACGCAACAAAATCTGCAACAAAAAAAGCTGCATTTCCGCAACGTGGGGCCTTAGCCTCATATAGCAAACATTCACAGCACAGCTTTTATTCCATATTATGCTGAAAAAAAGTAAAAGTAAGTTGTGCTGTGATTGTTTGCAATGGGTAATAAAGACAGGTTTTTACACAATTTTCATAAGTCTGTTCCATTTGTTGTGTTTTTTGTTGTTTGATGAAGCTTTATTTTCAGTTATTTTCAGCATCAGATTAAGGAATTTTATTTTCAGCGATTCTACTATAGTATTGATTGACGTAATTGCTTTCTCTATGACCCAGTTAACACCACAGAGGAAAATCAAACTCTCTGTGGCTTCTACAGGCACCTATTATCAGCAGCCTATAGTAAGTGAATGGAGCTAGACCTATCAGCACAAAGTGGCAGCTGAGGTGTAGCTTCATTACCCATAATATACATAGAAATAACATACTTACAAACAGGATTAAGACATTATGGTTGTTAGATAATCAGTTAATATAGCTCAGGCTGCATATGTTTCATAGGCCCAATAAAGTTCCCGCTGCATATGTTAAATGGACCCATAGGACCCTATTGGCCTGTGTTCTGCATTATCCATTCTGTTTCTTTAACTATATGGAATAGCACAACAGACTGCACATTTTTTCACGGATCTCTGTAGGTGACAGATGCCACTGTATGGTATCTGGTACAGCCATCCATTTAACATTCGTGCCAGGAGCTTTAAACATGCAGGAGGGATGCAATGTGAAAATACTCTTATACACAGTGTTTTGCAACTGGGGCCCTGCAAAGCATTTTTCATTTGCATCTGCTTTAAAAATAATGTAATAACTTACTGGTCCTGGTTCTAAAGTTGGATATAAACACAAACATTCAGGCAAAAATATTTGCAAGCATAAAATTGCCAGTGAGGAGGAGAGTCTTACATAAATTATTAATTTTACATACTTTTTCGTTAATTTCTTGAGGGTATGGTAAGCACATTAAATGTACTAAGTGCTTACAACTCCCTAGATATATGTTCAGGGAGGGGGTTACCATGTAGTTGAAATGATATTCAGAATTTCACCATCATTTACATCTCCTGCCAGCTCATTACAACTTTAAGCTAAGCAGAGACACCATAAGCTCTTTGGCACCAGAAGCAACAATATGCCAGCCTGGAATTGGTGTGAGTGCTCTGGGGAAATGAATAACTGCCATAAACTCCCTTGCTGTTTAGGAGATATCTCCCCTATTTTGGGCAGCAATCTCCATTCTTATACAGCACTGTGTGGCTGTAGATGTGATAGATTTTATAATAACAGAGAGGAGAACCGAGATGTAATGTAAGATGCACACTACTACATGGTCCCAGATGTTATGGAATTTGTAAACCTGTACTGGCTCACATGTTACTAAGTCTGCCCCAAAGGCCATAAAGCCAGTTAATATATAGAACTTGTTCAATTCATGCCAAGAGCCCCCAAGTAGCCAATTATCCTGAGTCCAGAAGAGCAGGGATGGATAATTTGGTTTTATATTGAAATGGCCCAATCCTTTGTATTAGTACTTGATGTAATCCTTACACATCATTAGGACTTCATTAGGACATATCTCTGAAATAAATGCAATATATTTCCATTACCTCTTTTGTGTGCCTGGAATAGAGGTAATTCCCAATTTCCCCCTAAGATAAAAAACACCATTTCCCAAACACCACTATACAGTCATTGTGGTTAGTAAAACATAACTTTTATGGAAAACAGCCCAGATTAAAAATGAATTGCTTAGTGTATTTGAGTGTCAGTCCCAATCTTGGGACCATATTACCTCTCAACTGTGCTACAGCAATAGTGAATGGAAGTATATGTCGTACGCTCCATTCATATCTTATTGCGGCTAATTGAACTCATTAAAAATATGAAATATTCTCCTCTCCTGCCTCTGCAGTATATAGGGGCAATGGTGCTGCCAAGTACTAGATAAGCAATAACATAACCTTCTATTGATGTCACTGGAGAAATTCCGATAGTTAGTCCAATCTGGAGACTTATTATGCTGCACTTCTACCATGTCAAGTGACAGACAGGACCTGCGGTCAGTCAGTGAAAATATGTCTGGGACTACATCATAGTCACATGCACCAATTTGAGAATGCAAACACCAAACTTAAGATGCAAGTGTTACAGTAACCAGAAGATCCTACAGTGAATGCTATTCTATTAGCCACAATGGGGGGAATTTATCAAAGCATCTACACCAGTATTTGCTCACCACTTTCCGCAAATGGGAAAAATGGGAGTTTTCTGGCCTGAGTTAAAAGGAATTCTATGTCAGTTCCTGACTGTTATAGATTTCCATTCTGTTGCATGGGTCGCACCATGATTTATTAAGAGGCTGGAGCATCTTGCACCAGTTGTGGACTGTATTAAGACTGGCGTAAGAAACGCCATTCTTAATAAATGTGCCCAATTGTATATATAGTTGTGTAGGAAAAGGGTGTCACTATTTTTCCTTAAGGTAAATTAGGAATTAGCAGTAAACAATATTCCACCACATTCTAGGGTTGATACTGACCAGGTATAGAGAGTCCGCTGAAGGAAGAAAGTTCATGTATTTTCATAAATCCAAGAATCACTTACCTATAAAGACAAAACAGAAATACACAAATAAATTAGTATCAAAGCGAAGTAAAAATAACATATACATTAAATGACATACTGTACATGTCATAGCTTTTTTTTATGTACTGTTGATCCTGTCAACATGTTCTGCAACATTGTGCACCATATAAACACATGTTACCATAATCCTTGTCCCCCAGCTGGACTCAAAATCAAACTTGTCTCTGTAATGCATGCCTTCATTTACAGATCAAGCTTTCTGTCTTAGGATAGCCATACAGTGGGTGTGATTTATCAATGGCATTCTTGCCAAATTTGTCAAAGTAACTGTTAGTTTGAAAAATGAAACACTCACTCACTAGATACCCTGGACACTTGCATTTGAGCCTAATTTGCATATTTGTAATAACTACTTTTTTTTCAAGGAAATGGTACATCTATTGGACTATCCAAAGGTATGATGTTATCCCTTACAATGCACTGTGACTGGTTTAATCTAGACTTTCCTATGTTACAGATTCTGGAGGGGAGGGAGGCTGAAATTTCAAGATAATGCTTGCTCTCAGAGCTGTTATCTAATCAGCTAATTGCAGTTTGCTGAAAGAGGCTTGCTCAGTGTTTGTTATCTCTGTATGTAAACACAGAGATATGTGTTGAGATTACTGCAAAACCACTGTCCTTCCTGGCACCATGTAAGTTTTTTTTTCTCCAAACCAGTATATACATTTACTGTGCATATTTGATCTGAATTTATATTACATTTCTAGTAATCATAATACATATTTTTTCACAGTAAAGTCAATGTCTATATCTACTACAGAACTTCATAGTGTCTTGTCCATCAAACAGTCAAAGTCCACCCATCAGCTTGTTAAAGAAAACAGGATGTTATTAGAAGAGATAGCAGGCAAGTTGGTGAATGAGGGAGATGGGAACACCCCTCTAAAGTACACTGCTCCTTTAAGTCATATACCCTAGAACTATAAAGCCATGCAGAAATTCACAGTAAATAAAATGTGTGTCTAACAATTAAAACTACATTATGCCGCTTGTCATTAAATGACTCTGAGAAGTATCTTCATTTCATCAGAGGTTTTCCTGACTAGTAAAGATAACTGACGCACTCTAAAATATACCTTTATTTTAAGCCTGCTGTTTCTACTTTTTTCAATGAAAGCTTAAAATAAAAAAAAAATATATAAAGTAGCAGGTGTGAGGCGGCTGTTAAATCTGTTGATTTAAACACAATTCCCCCACATCAGACAGCGGAAGGATGGATTCACAGTGCAATGTTATAACATTCCAAGATATCTTAAACGGTGTTCGTCACCAGACATAACCATGGGAGAGTCTAAAGTGCTATGGAACCCTTTGAATGATACCCCAAATTCATGTTCAGGACTCTGTCTCAAAGAGGGCTGAGTATGCTTATACCCCTTTGCATTCACAATTCTGCAGACTGCTTACATACAATCTTCAAACATTCCTTGACTTCACAACATACATAACCAATCTTAAGCCTTTACACCATCAGCTTAACAGCAACTATATTTCAGATGGAGAAAAACCCAGCTTTCCGATAATGCAGTGCAGCTCATTTTTCAGTGTCTGTCTAGGGGATAAGCTATTGACTGGTTACACTAACAACCTGCATAAATGTAAATTCAGTTTGGAGTACAATCAGGGGCGCACCGCTAATGAGGTGAAGTGAGGCGGCCGCACTGTCCGTCACTGTCTGGGGGGGGGCGGCATTTTTACTACTCAATGTAAACCAGTCCTGGGCTGGTTTACGAGACGTCGTATCTCAGCGCAGGTGGCGATACAATGACGTCATCGCGCCGCCTACGCTGAGACACAGACGTTGCGGACAAGAAGAGGCGGCGGCTCCATCAAGGCATCGCAGGTTGGTGACAATAAGTTTTTTTTTTATATATAAATAGGCCGTAACCTGCTGGTGTATCCCCAGCAGGTAACGGCCTATTTATTTACCTACACCGCGTCTGCTCGTGGCCGCCTCCGCTTCCCCTTCTGCTATGGGACACAAAAAGGGAAGTGGATGCCGCTGTGAGCAGCCGCGGGCATCGGTGAGGCCACGGGCCTCAAATACTACTATTATTATACTCTGCGGTCTTTTCAGACCCCAGAGTATAATAATCGGAGGCCCAGGGGAGGTGAGGAAACATAAAAACAATGCTACTCATCTCTCCTGTGATCGGTGTTACTCCGAGCAGGCTTGGGGCCTCTGATGATGTCATCAGGTGGAGTCGCAGGCTTGATTACGTGACGTGTGTGTGCAATTAAACAGGGCCGAAAGCTGCAAGGAGTGCACCGGTGTCCAGGATAGGTAAGTAACACTGGTTTTTATGTTTGTCACCTCCCCTGGGTCTCCAATCATTATACTCTGGGGTCTGAAAAGACCCCAAAATATAATAATAGTTCATGGGTGGGCCATTGTGGGGCATAATACTGTGTGCAGGGGCCACTGTGGAGCATAATACCCTGTGTAGGGGCCACTGTGGAGCATAATACCCTGTGCAGGGGCCACTATGGAGCATAATACCAGTACAGGGGCCACTATGGAGCATAATACCGTGTACAGGGGCCGCTGTGGAGCATAATATCGTGTGCAGGGGCCACTGTGGAGCATAATACCGTGTGCAGGGGCCACTGTGGAGCCTAATACCATGTGCAGGGGCCACTAGGGAGCATAAAACTGTGTGCAGGGGCCACTATGAAGCATAATACCGTGTGCAGGTGCCGCTGTGAGGCATAATACCGTGTGCAGGGGCCGCTGCGAGGCATAATACAGTGTACAGGGGCTGCTGTGGAACATTATAGTGTGTGTAAATGGGGAGCTATAAACAGGGGCTATGGCCATGTGATGTAATTCCAGCCTTGTTACATACTGTAGACATGTACAGGACGAGGCTGTAGTTACATTACATGGCCGCTATGACATGAATGACACTATGTAAACAGAGAAGCGGTCACGGCGCTCACACAGGTACCATTCAAACAGTCAGTGGGGGTCCTGGGTTTTTGAGCCCCACTGATTAGTTTATTAATGACCTGGAAAACCTTTTAATTAGTTAACATCTGGGGCATTGTTAATAAGGGGCACTATTTATACAGGGTACACACGGACATTATAATATAATATAACGATGCACTTGGGAGTTATTCATTATGGAGGGTTATATCATATATTATATAATTGGGGTAGTAGCAGGATGGGTGTGCAGGTGAGGACAATGTGGGTGCCTGGAAAAGTGAGGAGCCAAAGATGTCTGTGTTGCAAACTTTACAGAGACAAGTCACAGCTGGAAGTGGTCATGGCGGTCCAAAGGGAAGAGAAGGGAAATGTGAAGGATTAGTCAGAGACGTCATCTGTAAGTCACAAAATGTTACTGCCCTGTATTCACCTAAATGATAGAGGATAAATACCTGATTGATGGGGGTCTGTCTGCTGATTCCACCCCCACTGAGCCTGAGAATTGGGTTTTTTCCCCCACTGGGTGGGAATTCAGCCTGACCGCAGCCATATATATAGGTGTGTCACTTGGTGGATTAACAAACCCGCGTGGCTCTCATTCACTTCAATGGGAGTGCGAAAGATACCCGAAGTCCAGTACTCAGCTATCTGCGGCGCTCCTATTATAGAGAATGGGGGCCATGTGGGCTCGTCCATTCACCAAGCAGAAGATGTGTGAAGTTGCTTTCATTGATAATGCCGTGTTGTTGATCTGATACTGAAGTAATGCAGTAAGAAGAATTCTTAAAAACTGTTTTATAACTTTGTGTATTGTGTATATTGTGCGATGATAACAGTGTATTAAACTAGTAGCGTGGAAACTCAATTTTCTTTTTTTTTTGGGGGGGGGGGGCGTCTTTCTCTAGTCCGCCTCAGGCAGCAAAGAGGCTAGGTTCACCACTGAGTACAATATAGTCTGTGATTTAGAATTAGTACAAGATAAGTAATATATATTAATGTATATACACAGTGATTCTACCAGCAGAAAAGTGAGTGTACCTCTAGAGCATACCACAGACTGACATCAGTTCAAGATAAGTCATGTATGTACGTACACAGTGACGCAGATTTATCAAGACAGGCATTTGCATGACAGTCATAATCCCTTGGGCAACAGAGTGAAGATGCACAAAATTTACTAAGAGGTGTACGCATAATAAACGAAATTGGTTGGGCCACTAAGGCCACATCCTTCCCACTAAGCCTCGCAGATCCATTTTTGCCAGGAACTGATGTACAATGTATGATAAATGTGCCCTAGTGAATGCAGTATAATACAGCATGTCATTCAGGATCAGTAGAAGATACAGTCATATGAAAAAGTTTGGGCACCTCTATTAATCTTAATCATTTTTAGTTCTAAATATTTGGGTGTTTGCAACAGCCATTTCAATTTGATATATCTAATAACTGATGGACACAGTAATATTTCAGGATTGAAATGAGGTTTATTGTACTAACAGAAAATGTGCAATATGCATTAAACCAAAATTTGACCGGTGCAAAAATTTGGGTACCCTTATCATTTTATTGATTTGAATACTCCTAACTACTTTTTACTGACTTACTGAAGCACAAAATTGGTTTTGTAACCTCACTGAGCTTTGAACTTCATAGCCAGGTGTATCCAATCATGAGAAAAGGTATTTAAGGTGGCCAATTGCAAGTTGTTCTCCTATTTGAATCTCCTCTGAAGAGTGGCATCATGGGCTCCTCAAAACAACTCTCAAATGATCTGAAAACAAAGATTGTTCAACATAGTTGTTCAGGGGAAGGATACAAAAAGTTGTCTCAGAGATTTAACCTGTCAGTTTCCACTGTGAGGAACATAGTAAGGAAATGGAAAACCACAGGGACAGTTCTTGTTAAGCCCAGAAGTGGCAGGCCAAGAAAAATATCAGAAAGGCAGAGAAGAAGAATGGTGAGAACAGTCAAGGACAATCCACAGACCACCTCCAATGAGCTGCAGCATCATCTTGCTGCAGATGGTGTCACTGTGCATCGGTCAACAATACAGCACACTTTGCACAAGGAGAAGCTTTATGGGAGAGTGATGCGAAAGAAGCCGTTTCTGAAAGCACGCCAAAAACAGAGTTGCCTGAGGTATGCAAAAGCACATTTGGACAAGCCAGCTTCATTTTGGAAGAAGGTCCTGTGGACTGATGAAACAAAGATTGAGTTGTTTGGTCATACAAAAAGGCGTTATGCATGGCGTCAAAAAAACACAGCATTCCAAGAAAAACACTTGCTACCCACTGTAAAATGTGGTGGAGGTTCCATCATGCTTTGGGGCTGTGTGGCCAATGCCGGCACCGGGAATCTTGTTAAAGTTGAGGGTCGCATGGATTCAACTCAGTATCAGCAGATTCTTGAGAATAGTGTACAAGAATCAGTGACGAATTTGAAGTTACGCCGGGGATGGATATTTCAGCAAGACAATGATCCAAAACACAGCTCCAAATCTACTCAGGCATTCATGCAGAGGAACAATTACAATGTTCTGGAATGGCCATCCCAGTCCCCAGACCTGAATATCATTGAACATCTGTGGGATAATTTGAAGCGGGCTGTCCATGCTCGGCGACCATCAAACTTAACTGAACTGGAATTGTTTTGTAAAGAGGAATGGTCAAAAATACCTTCATCCAGGATCCAGGAACTGATTAAAAGCTACAGGAAGCGACTAGCGGCTGTTATTTTTGCAAAAGGAGGATCTACTAAATATTAATGTCACTTTTCTGTTTAGGTGCCCATACTTTTGCACCGGTCAAATTTTGGTTTAATGCATATTGCACATTTTCTGTTAGTACAATAAACCTCATTTCAATCCTGAAATATTACTGTGTCCATCAGTTATTAGATATATCAAATTGAAATGGCTGTTGCAAACACCCAAATATTTAGAACTAAAAATGATTAAGATTAATAGCGGTGCCCAAACTTTTTCATATGACTGTAAGTAATGTAGTACAGCTCTGGAGGATGTTATAGATTGTGAGTTTAGATTTAGGTTTTTATTTTGTTTCTATAATTATCTTTATGTATTCATATTCACAGTTTGTATGAGGTTTGATATTTAGGGTTGTGTGTATGGGTATGTGGGACTCATGCAATGGGGTGAATGGCTGAAACAGCTACTTCTATGCTTTTTGTGTTGTTTTTAGTGGGCATTTTATACATTTGTTTTGTATTGCTGTATATATTGTTTATAGTGTATTGTTATGTTTTATATTTTTATAATAAAAGAAATACAGATTGTAACTCAGGATCAGTACAGGATAAGTAATATATGCACACAGTGATTCCACCAGCAGAATTGCGAATGCAACAGTTGGAGAACCACAGGTTGGAGACCACTGCTTTAACATATGGTATATATCTCACTTTAAGGAACCTTGATCCCTAAAGACTCTAGAAAAAGAAAATTAAATGAATCTCCAGGAATGAACCTGAAGGTCTGATATCCTTGATTTTGTTTGCAAGGGACCTAAGGCACAATGTTCTGTGACTGCTTGTAATTATTGCTCCCTGTTACTCACACCTGACCTCCTCAAAACATTTATTACAGGGACAGTGAGCCGGCTATTTGAATTGTTCCTTTTTTTAGCTGAATGCTGCGGTGGCGGCACATCAGGGATATGAGGAATGGGCAGCAGCTAATACAGAAGGTCACAATAATGGAACAATGAGATTAGCCGCTGTGCTGACATGGTATGACTCGCCATCACATGGCTATTAAAGTTAATTATTAGTGTCTGGTAGGTAAATACACATTAGTAGACATTGGGTTTTAAAAGCTTTTAGAGAGAATCCATCATTTCTGGAAAATCAGATTTTTGTACAGCAGATTTTCACAACACTGGGTCCTATGAAGGAGATTTGACTAGGATTACATTTACAGGGGAGATGCTATGGTTTTTATCCAGGGGTAACAGAGCTGTTTAAAATCTGCACCCTACTGTATCCTCCATGCTACCTTTAGTAAATAAGCATTTTGTGAAAATGACATGAACCTATAAAATAGAACATTAGTACCTTGTCATTCACAAAGTAAACAGCTGGATAACAAAATATGGTTGTGACTGCTGGTATAAATTATAGTGCATCTACTCTCAGAACAGCTGCTATAATAGGAAGGGGTATGACTTTCCAGAACAGGGAAGGGGGGAGGAGGTGAGGGTATATGGGTGAAGAGAGAAAGGGATCCAGTTATCAAGATAAAGTAGAGCTGCAGTTAATAGGGCATCGCTCTCTGAACTCCGATGGGTCTTTAGTGTAATGTCTGAGGTGGTAGAAAACATTAAAACAATCCATAAAGATGGTATTGGGAATTATAGTGAATGGTAACATATATTGAGGATACGCAGACCTCAATATCCCCACCTTTCCTTTCCACGCCACCAATCCCATCTGAGCATTGCTCCGTGTTGTTTTAGTCCATGTTGAAAGGAGGTTGTGGTTGGTTCTCCAAGTACCATATAGTGTATTGAAAACATAGGCAATTTAAATCTGAGTCTTCAAGGCAGTATTTTAATAAAGTTCCCAAACAGAGAAGAAGGCTTTTATCCTCCTCACCTTCTATAAAGCTGCATCTATCTATTCCATCTGGAAAACGTATATGAGTTTCTGGAGAGATAGAAAAGGGGTATGCGTTTTTAATAGATGTGTTGTCTTTACCATGTCTGCTGATCTCTATGTTACATAACAAATATAAAGGTTAGTTTTGGGGCTATACATTTCTGTAAAAGATCTGATGTTATTTTCTTATAGGACTCAACTACAATAAGTAGGAACCATGTCTTTATCTGGCTGACCCAGGAGGAAACATAACACAAAGAGAGCAAAGAAAAAGTCTATAGTAAGTGCAACCAAATGTTGATGTTTCTAGGTTTTTACAATGCACAATGCTGTCCAGTAAGTTAAAAGGTAAATTCAGCACTGTTAAGGAATTGGTCCAGTGAAACCCCCTTTTTCCCATCACTGCACTCCCACCTGATTGTTTATCACAATGTACACTTCCGTTATGTTTATTGCACTTATTTCCCTTCAGTTTACTTTCATGTCTGCTCTCCACCAGACTCCACCATAACTTTCATATTTCACTTCCTCTGTGCTCTTCCATCAATCCCATGGTGCTCTAGCAATGTGATTATCCTTCTCTCTATATTCTTCTAAAATTAACCTAAGAAATCGCATGTATACAGTCAGGTAGGCTGCACTAACATTCACTTCTTTATTTTAATTGTGTAAAAAAAGCCGTATAATCATCTTCTAATGTGATAGGAGTTTGTGCCTCCAATTGTAGAGAACCTGTGTGGAACAGTCCATGCAGTGTCATATTACAGGAAATGAGATTGTGACTTTTGGTGAGAGCAGAAAGGCATGTAATTCTAGGCAGGTCAAAATGAGATCACATTACCCCACTAATGGAGAGGATCCCATGAATTTTCAGATAGAAAGCAGTAACTAAGGGTAACACTAGCTGAATTATATAAATTTGTAGGCATAGGTAACTTAATAAAAGAAAAAAGGTAGTCTGTTACCATTACCCAGCATATCAACCACCAAACAGATAGGTTAGGGTCACCAGAATCAAATAGTGCTTTCCCCTTGTGCCCCCGAGATTTAGCTGTTTTGCCAAAATATGCATGAGTTCTTTGGAGAAATTAGAGTGTTACTATTGCTCTAAAGAGGCAAACGACAACACCCTTGTTGCTCCAAAGAGATTATTTGCATATTGCTAAAAACGGCAATATCTCAGAAACATCGGCCCTGATTCACAAGGGTGAAACACTGTTTGATTCTGGTGACTCTAACCTATTTGTAGGGCTGGTTTGGTTTGCTTACTTCTGGTGACAGACTCCCTTTAAGCGTTGTATACAGACTGTAAAGATGCCTGACTAGTAGCTACTGATCTAGAAGAAAAGTGTTCACAATAGTTGACTTAGTAGGCACACATCATGGTGACAAACTGCGCTATAAGAGGTCACTTGGGAACGGTTGGTGGTAAGGGCTAATCACTTATAGCATTCATGATTGTCAGTCCAGGTTAGCAACAGCATAATGAGGTTCTAGGAGCAAAGCCAAAAATTTACAAAGAGAAGTAAAGTAGGAATGTTACTGAGGGACAAGACCAGGGTCAGAGCCACAAAAAGCAAATTCAAGAGACAGAACAGAGGCCAGGCAGTGAGCACAAACAAAACCACGGCAAAAGAAATAGGTCAGTGTCAGAAATAGCAGACATGTGGGACAAAGACCAGGAACATCTCAGGGTCTGGGCAAGATCCAACAAAACAGAAACAATGCTGCAGACTCAGAAAAGAGTGGGGTCAGTAACACAGAAGTAGGGACATAGACAGGGGACAAACCTAGAACACAAGACAGCACACAAGTGGAATGTAGTAGTTGGTAGACATCCTGGTGGAAAAGGCTCATCTGTTCAAAAACAAGAGGGCGATCTACTCAGAAATCTTACATAAATAACAGAGAGAACTTTTATCATGAAGGGTTCACTTTGTTAATATTGGTTTCTTATCATGATCTGTGTCTTACCATTGAGGTCTTGTTTCAATACAAGATTACAGTTATTACTTTCATTAAGATTCAAGCAAAATCAAGACAATCTATTTCTGAGATACATATGGCTACAAGGTAACCACTTCTATATAATAAACGTCATAATACTATGACGTGATGCATTCACCTATGAGTCTCGCGCTAATAAAACAACCCTTTTATTCTCCTGGGTCTCACATCGAAAACAATCTTGTGGGATTATTCACATTTCTCCAGACAGAAGCAATTTCCGGCTGGGTGTTTGTTGTGATTCTTTTGTTCCTCATTTATCTGCAATTTTTGCTTTGTAGCTACTGCCAAGTGTGGAATGATTTGCATGAAAAGAAAATGAGGATGTAGAAGGAGCCCCAACCACAGCTTGCATCTGATTATGGTGTTGAAAGAAACATGAAATGCCGGCAGGTTGCTAGAGGTTAAGAGGAGCAGGAACCATATTAACTTCAATGCCAAGCATGGTACCTATTGGATGTCTTAATTAGAAACACACAGTTTCAGAACAATTAAACATATTTAGTCTTATGTTGTAACAATTCTTGGATAGTTAAATCTTAGAATGGTCCTGGTTGCTAGAACTAAAGGTGCTAAACAAGTCAACCTGGATTTCTTGGCCTTATTACCATTTTGTCTGCTTCAGAATGATGATAGTGGTCAGATATAATTTCTACAGACATAATGATTTTTGCCAACAATTTGGTTAGTAGGTTTTGCAGAGGTACAAGCAATAATTTGGAATCTCTATGTCACATGCGAGAGGTTACTAATGGATAATAAAATAAAAATAAATGCTACCTTTGAATCTATAATCTGGATGTATTTTGGGAATTACACTACCCACCGACAAGCAAGCTCCAATAGCAATTCACACTATTTGTGTGTGTTTTGCTCTGGTATGTGACATGATGCCATGCACACATAGGACACTATGCTTAACCATGTTTGGTTCAGTAGAACAGTATAGTGGCAATACATTGTGGTGATATTTAATAAGATTCATGATGCCATACCTCTATCTCTTTATGCTTATAATTACCTCAAATGTACTGTTTTATGGCAAGTAAATAGCGGCAAGTTGAAGTTTCTGGCCCTAATACAACTTTTTAATAGGCTCCCAATTCTAATATATCTTTATAGTACTAGTCTCCTTGTATCACGCAGAGACCTACAGGGTATGTATGAGCTTTATTGGGCAACAAAAACATAGCTTTCTTGAAATACCACAAATGATATTTTTCTAATTACTATCAATAACTATTCACCCTCCCATTTTTTCTAGAATAAGACCTTATAAGCTTTTGCCCTCTTTCCTGCTTGTGTCAAATTTGTATATTTTAATCTTTTAATTACATTGCTATTTGCATACATATAAAACACTTTCCGGTAGAAAGTACATCCAGATGGTTCAAAAGCCATCCTATTGAAAGCAATGGCTGACTCTTAATCTTTGGCACTTGCAAAGATACATAAAATTAAGATGTTCTGTCCTGGTGAAAAGACTCTGCAGCCACCTGCTAAACCAACAATGCCCCTTAGATTGATCCTCCAGATGTGAAGATTGAGATAAGCAGTGCTGCACATTTAGAGACAGCAGCAGGTATGATGGTATAACTACAGTATATAAAATACTTCCTGATTGTCCTTTATCTCGCAATGAAGATATAAATGACTTATACATTCTTATCATATATTAGTATGTTCTTAAAGGAACTGTTAAAGAAATTAGACAAAAGGGTCTGGTTTCTGTTTTATTTCAGAAGCAACACCACCCCTGTCCTCTGGTTGTGACTGGCATTGCATCATTTACAACAATGTGGTACAGTCGCAATGCCATGTACAGCTACTAGAAAGATAAGAATGGGGTGATTTGTGAGAAAAGTGAAACCTATGTATTATAATAGTATTCACTATGACTTGGAATAAATCTGTAGGCATATGGATGCAGATTTATTAATGGTGTCTTAAATTTAGACAGATGTACCAAATTTACCACAATGGCTCATGCTGGATGATATATTGCGCACATCTTTAGACACTATTGGTTAATCCTATGGCACATCTTGGTTGGCCTGCTTTATACCAATTTTCTGCATTGACATCTTTTAAGTAACCCCCCCTGCCACTCGGCCCTACATCTTTGTCTAACAAGGCACATTAAGCATTTTAAACACCTAGTAAATATGGCATACAACTACTTGGCAGAATTCTGGTCAGTTTGATTATAAAATCTGGCCCATATTTGTGGAAACCCCACTTTTCAGAAAAGTTGCTACCTAAAAGATACAGCTGTATTTAACTTCCACTTGTATTCCAGCCAGTCTCACAGTGTTTCTAAGAATATGTTTGTCAGAATAGGTGGACACAGACAGAGCTACTAGGTATTAAAGTGCTTTTTTCCTATAATTTGCTCTGCGGGTTTGTAACACCATGGCTCCGATTACACTCTGGGTGAAGGCAGCAGAGAGCACTATAAAATAACTATATACAAATATCTCCATGAATCAACAACCACCTTTCCATAGTTTAAAGACTGTGACTTGGTGGATTAAGATTTCCTTGTTTAGTTCAAGTCATGAAGAACATCAACAGACTAATCCTGGTGCTGTTCCCTACATCTGTTATGCCAACATTTCAGCTGGCAGCCTTTAATTATGGAATATTTTATCACTGCTGAATGCTAGCTGTACAACGGGCAGCTTTGAAGCTCGATACCCGAGTCCCTGTTTGTCACTGGAAAGCTGTTTGAAGCTGGAGGGAGCTTAAAACACACAAAGGATCTCCCTCTGAAAACCAGAAAGCACACAAAGAACAAGCAGTTCTCTTGCGTTGGGCTGTTTTGATATTGTGTTAGTCTCAGCAAGTTCAGTGCCAACAATCGTTGCTCTTCACAGATCATCAGACAATCCCCAGAAGAAAAGTTCAAACTTGTATCTCGTTTCCTTCTGTTTATCGATGTGTAAAGCGGTAACATTTCATTAAGATAAAGAGTTAGAAGACCTCGCCGCACACACTTGGAAAATGAAGAACAAAATGACAGGGAGAGACAACCACAGATAACAAATTTGTGTGACATTAAGTTCACGTTTTTAAAAAGTTGCCAAATAAGGTCTT
Source organism: Leptodactylus fallax (assembly GCA_947044405.1). Taxonomy (NCBI): domain Eukaryota; kingdom Metazoa; phylum Chordata; class Amphibia; order Anura; family Leptodactylidae; genus Leptodactylus; species Leptodactylus fallax. The sequence goes on along the minus strand of CAMRHE010000152.1, from coordinate 3,648,396 downwards.
TGAAACAATGTCGACTTCAACTTTTACAGTAACCTTTTTCTAAAATGAAAGAAGAATTAAATGATGAATCCTGCGAGCTGTCTATAGACAACAATGGAACGGCATAGATATAGAATAAAGGACTGCGTGTAAATGTTTTTGGAACTGTTCAGAATTTAAAGAGGTTCTCAGTCTCAATTTAAAGTTGTTGTCTGAGATCAACAAAAAAGGGGGCAACAATGGGAAATTGCATAAAATAAAAAGTAGAAGTGATTATCTATTAGATCCCCTGCCGCACAAGCTCTCCTTGAGGCCAGTCATTGCTTGCACATTGTACATTGTACATTGACAAAACTTCAGTCCTGTAGCACAGTAAACAACGCACACTCAGGAAGTACCAGAGCAGCACCAGTGAAACGCCACAGGATCTAATAGGCACTGCTTCTTCATTTATTTCCCACCATAACCCAATATTTATTGAACATGCACTGCCCTTTCAATGGAGAAAAAAATGGTGAAAATCAGATTAATAATGTAGGAAGTGGAATACCACGAGTTTGATTGCTGCCAAGTTGCTATCCAATTGTCAGGTGAACAGCTATCGCAGAGGCATAACTAAAGGCTCCTGGGCCCCGATGCGAAATCTGTAACAGGGCCTCCACTTACCATGTGCTATGCATAATACTGGTGTCTTATTATGCTGTAATGAGGCGACTGCTACTTCTGCACCCCCTATAGCTATGCCCCTGAGATAGAGTCATCTGAGACAGACTGCTTTCTATGGACATTGCCTTTCTTTAATAAGGTTGTCAGGCAAAGCCTTCCTAGCAACCAGTCTGTATCAGATTACTCTCTGTAGGTCTTAAGGTCAGGATCACATTGGCACTCTGCAGGGCAACAAGGCTTGGCAGTGCTCGCATCCTTCTCTGTCTCTGTGTGCGTTATTAATATTTATTTGCACATTTGCTGGCAAAGTTGATGGCAGAAAGTTGCACAGACAGGATGAAGGGTAGGAGCCACACAGACATTTTTTAGACAATTTTATCAATGCTGGAGACTCATGTATAGTATGCACTTGAACAGTACAATGCATTTCTCTGCTTCATCCCTCTCTTTACCAGCTTATGTAATCAAGTAGCAGGGTGAAACATTACACTAGTATTACACATGTAACTATCTCAGCATCTCATTGAAACAGAAGGTGGTCTGATACAGACAGACAGAAGCAGAATCTTCTCAATAAGTGCAGTGTTGTCATAGAAACAAAAAGGAATTAAAATGAATTAAAAAAAGTAAGCATAACAGAACAAGGCAGCTGCCCAATGCCACACTACTTGGCAGGTGGGTGCCAGTGGCATGGTAATATAGGCTGCAGGTGTAGCTGTTGCACTCAGGCTCTAGTGCCTGATAATCTGTCTCTGTGACACAAAAGAAGACAAGTGTATTATAAATGACATATGGTAGGTAGGGGGCCTATTTGCAGTGGGGCTAGTTCAGGGACTTTAACTTACATCTGTACTAGGTACAGTGCTCTGTAGTGTTTTGCACAATGCTGAAGGTGCTCTAGGTAAAACAGAGGTAAAACCATAGCACGGGATCCAAGTTTGCTTAAGGCACAATGGGTAAAAAGTATAAAAGCCCAAGTTTGCTGACAATTATTGATACAATAATGTATGGAGTAATAAATCACTCATAAGAGTCAGATTTGATTTATGCGAGAAGGCTATGTCTTTTCATAGATAGACTATTGTTTCCATCAAGTGTCATGTGCATGTTAGGTACAATAATGTACAGATATACACAAAACACTCATTTTACATTGAAGGGTTTTGTCTAGTTGGTGTCATTATTCTATTAATAAATGCTTTGGACCTTGGTCTTTCCACTATGTAGCTGGAGGAATCTAGCACTGGTCTCTCTTATGGATAGATGAAAGAATAGCCAAAGTGCTGCTCATCTGCACTAAAAAGAGACCACTGCCCAATTTTAGATGCCCCATGGGAAAAGTGTGCTCTGGTTTCATATATTGTGAATGGTGAACATATATATTAAACTGGAAACCAAGATCAAGAAGTTGTTCTGCAATATCAGAAAAGATTATAAACACCCAATTCCTTCATCCAGCTACAACATCTAGCATCCAGCGCAGGGATTGTTCTTGTGGCTGCCATATAACTTCCTATAGCGATAGAGATGACAACAATTTGTATCAAGCCGATTTTTCAGGAAACAGAAAGCAGTGGGGAACTTTTATACACTTCATTTATATGGTCAAGGAAACATGGCATCCGCAGGGCATCAACATGAGTAGAAATATTACACAGTCGGAAAAATATACCTGGAAGGGAGCAGTCTTTTCTTAAAGGAAACCCCCCCAGTTTTAAAACTTTACTGTCATAGTTAATTATGACTAAAGAAGAAATTATATAAGGTTGGAAAATATTATGTGCGTCTTGTTGTTCTGACTCACGTAGGGGAATCCTAAGAAAGCCCCCTACCTTATCACATCACATGGCTTAATAGGACATACAGTATAAAGGGGGGTTATATTAGTGTTACAACCCACCAAGGAGAAGTACAGACTCACAAGTATACTATTCGCTGTCATATAGTACCTCCCAGTCATGGCACACAAATGTATAATATGCATTCTAGCCTATAGACCCTGTATTTTGGAACCATAAAATGAAAAAGTGCATATGACCTAAATGTATAAGTTTTTAATAATAATTTTTGTGTTTCTTTTTTTAAAGACCCTTTAAAATGCTGCAGCACAGCTTATAATATTAGCACAGCCCTTGCTTAATGAAAAAACCTGGACTAGGGTTCCCTCAATGGGAAGTCCCACGTCACCTGTTTAATACATTGTCTTAGTAATGCTCAAGATGACAGCTCTTACACTGCGGTTGGATGGATCAATAAGATCTATATATGAAAGTCTGTGTATCTAACTAGAGATATTGTCCTATCTGTCGCTGAAGAAAACAATTTTATTTTTTCTGCTAAGCTCAATAAAAACAGCCACATCCTTCCACTAAAGATTATGCATTAGTCTCATGTGCTGTAGTCACCATATAGAAGGGCATCATTCTAAAATAGATCCAGAGTCACAGAGCAAAATGGCTGGCAAACATACGCATCATGGGTCAAGTGGCTGGCAAACACACACATCACGGATCAAGTGGCTGGCAAAAATATGCATCATAAGAGCTGTTCTTGACCCTGCAAAGTGCAAAATGGCCATGAAAAACGTCCATTTTTCACAGGCGTCTTGCAACCAAGGGGCAGCCGTTTTCATGGCTCCTCATACATTTTAGGGTATCAAGGGATCCATGAAAATGGACAAAAATAGGACATAACCTATATTTTGATGGTCCAGTACAACAAACCATCAAAATAACAGTCATGTGAATAGCCCCATTCACTTGCATTGAATTTAATACTGCTGTGTGACATCCTTTATAGTTCTGCGATGTCAGATGGGACAAGCACAAAAGTCACATCCGATTGGTATCTTATCTAGATCTGTGGCTGAATTGTCGAAAGCACATGGATTTATGACGGTATCATGTTCATCAGGTTTTCCAAGATGTGTGATGAATCTAGGTCACTATACAGAAGCAGATCCCTACTAATAGGCCCTTTACTTTTAAGCAGAGGAAATAAAAAATAAAAAAAAAACTTACATTATACTAGATTTGGAAGGAGCTGATTTTATGTGATTGACACAGTGAGAAATGTGAAGCAACAATCCTCTAATGATGGGTTTTACTTTGTCACATAGACTGAAATACTCACAGAGTTCTTTTGGGAATTGGAATGGCAGACATGACACCGATCAAGCCCTTCAATGTAATTGATCTGAAAATATGAAGGTTTATGCCACACCTATTATTTATCTCAGGAACAGCAATAGATGCTGTATCACCTAATGTGAGGCTTTAATGTATACCCAGTGTAGGCTAGAACTGGGCAAAATACATCTGAAGGCAAAATAACCTTGCTCCATGACCAGGATATAGACAGAATAACCAAAGGTTTAGCAATATACTATATACCGTATATTTTGTCCCTTTTATATACATGATACTTAAAAGAAATGACTCAATCTATGAATCAGTCAATTTTAATGGTGAAAAGGGAAGTCTACAATGAGAGGTCATCTCCACAATTCCACAGAAATATTGTAGAAACACTTAAAAGACATGAAGATAGAAAGTAAAGGGAAAAATAGTCATACTAAACAAGCAAATTGAAGATATCACCCTGTCCTTGGACTCATTCCCTGATTTCATAAGTCTCCTAAATCTTACCCTTATATCAAAGTAGAACATGTCCAATCTTTGTTTCCCTGTATAAAAACATTAGGGATTGGTGGGGTAAGAAGCAATAAGGGGGCGTTTGAGTAAATGACTATCCAAACAACAATGTTGTATCTGAACTTCAAAGATCAAACTGAAGGTCACCAGCAGAGCTTGTCCAATACCTGGCATGCAATGTTTATAACACTGAAGACCCTAATGCAGGAGCTACCAGATACCCTAGTTCTTTGGATAGGACCCTCCTTCTTCTTCTCTCTGCCAAATACAATGCAGTGTGCCTCTAATTCTAACTATCATAATCCACAGCAAATTACTGTAACTATGGTATTAAACGTGAAAGGTTCTGGAAGGGCTCTAGTGAAGGTTACTGTATTGCAGTGTCTATGAAGGTCCTGGAAGCTTACCCAATTGCTGTGTCCATTGACAGAGAATGACCAAAGATCCTTCAGCATCATAAATAAAAAAGGTTTTGAAGCAAGATTTACACCATACAGCATTTACAACATAGGGTTAGATGCCATACATATAGTCACTGAAGGTCTCCCACTGTGGACTCCCTCTGGAAAATCCTGAGCACTCACCTGATATACACTGCACTTCTAAAATACACCCTTAATAAATCGTAATATGACACTTAACTGAAGACATATCTGGAGAAAATAGAGCAATCAGGCACATAAGACGGAAGGGAATAGTGACAGGCAGATGTCTGGGACATGAAACCTCACATAGCATACATAAATACAGTCACTTTTTTCTTCAGTAACTGCATGCAGTAACTCAGTAAACCACTCACCAACATCAAAGAGTGCCAAATACTTTGACTTACTGTTGACAGGTGATGTTTTGCACAAATGTCTCTCTTTGGGTCAATTAACTATATACAGTCATGTAGGGTGTAAAATCCCATTCCCGCTGACTAGAGATAAGATTAGATGGTTTCTCTATAACAAATAGCCACAAAAGTCTGCTTTCCTGATCTCAGTGGTGCTCATTATAATGCCTGATGCTTTATGTTCAATTCCACATGATCTAATAGTTGAACAGACCCTGCCATATCACTTAGGCTGTGTTCACACTGAGTTTTTTGGCAGCGGATTTTGACGCGGAATCCGCCTCAAAATCCGCCTGAAAAAAACGCCTCCCATTCATTTCAATGGGAGTCAGTAGTGTTTTTTTTTCCTCTAGCTTTTTTTTTCTGCTAGCGGAAAAAAAAAAGCAACATGACCTATCTTCAGGCGGATTCCGCCTGGAAAAACCAATGGAATTCAATGGGAGGCGGAAAAAAAGCGACGCGGTTTTTGGAGACGGTTTTCGTTGTGGTTTTTTGAAGCTGAGTTCCTACGCCCACACCAAAAGGGGTGTAAGCTACATCCTACATCCGCATCTAAAAACCGCATCAAAAACCGCGTCAGAAAACCGCGTCAGGTCAAAAAACGCGTCCCAAAACCATTTCCTAATTCCTGAAGCTGATTTTTTCTGCCTGCAAAAAACTCAGTGTGAACATACCCCTATAAAGTCAAATGGATGAGACTCACAACAACATTTTTTTAGGCTAAGGCCCCACATAGCAAGCCGCAGCAAAAATAACACGGCGGAAACACATTGCGTTTTTTTATACAGCATTTTGCACATTATCTAAAATGCAGTGTTTTATGTCGCAGCATTTCCAAACGTTGCATTTTCACAGTGTGAGGTTCCAGCCTTAAGGGAAAGGAATATCCAAATACTTTCTCCTTGATGGAAAACTTGCTTTTGGAAGGTAGCTCCCTATAGATCAATACTGGTTTTATGTAAAACCAAGTGACATTGACTGGGGTTGAACAAGTGAGTATGTTTTTTGTTATGTTTCACCTTCCCCGTCCTCCTGCTCCTGGACAACCCCTTTAAGGCATGCACAAAATACAGAAGCTAATTTTTTTTTACACCATGGTATCTGCTAGTGAACCCCAATACAAGTCTGTTAGTGAGCAACTTTTCCTGTGTCATACATTAAGGATATAACACAGAGGGCATCAACATGAATAATGGGACTAAACTATGCAATGTACTGTATGGCAAGGTATGGCACTTCGAGAAATTCTAGTTGTATAATTAGTTTCATTTCAGCTTAGCTGCATCTATAGATGTGATGTCCTTTTATTCTGGGCAGTTGTGTTGTGTGATTACCAGTTTGACTATTCGTCAAGGCTCTCCAGTAGACATGTAGACAGTCAGTCAGTCTCAACCAACTGCGTGTATGACTTTATATAAACTACAGGATTACATAAGCATCTATCAAACCCCTCCTAATAGCTCTTAGACATGTCCCCACCAAGCTTCATGCCCCATATCCTTCATGCATAAAGTGCGGCAGAACACATCAAGCCTGCCAATAATTAGCTACAGAGTTATAAAACTCCACTGACTCATGATGTCTGTCTATACTACCTGTGAGTACTGTGTGCAGAATATCATGTGTATTTTCTATGAGATGCAGCTTTACACTCCCCACCACCTACTGCATGTAATAGCTGACACAAAGAAACCTATCATAAGCGGAAGGCAGAAGATACAAGCTGAAGCTGCAACACATATGAATACACTGAAAATCTGCAGTGTGGGTTAGAGGACTAAAGTTCTATGCAACTTTTAGATAAGACTCGCAGCAAAGCAAATGCAGTGTGGGGAAACTCTGCTAACCACCACCCTGTATAAAGAGTCAGAGGCATAATAGGAAATGTAGACTGCAAAATTTTCACTATTAGAAAAACCATCTCAGTGTGCAAAAGGGAGATGAACAACTCATGAAGAGCACATCAACTTAAAGGGAGACTGTCAGGTTCAAAATGCCTCCTCAACTAATAATTGTGCTGTACAGGGGCTTTTAATAAGAGCAGAAACATACCTTTGTGACCACATACTGATGAGGCAATGCAGAGAAAATTATCTTCAACACACCCAGCTTTCCCAGGAGTCTCTTAGTTTTCAGGCCCTCTCACCCAATCAATGTTCACTTTCACCCAGCTCATTAGTATTCAGTGCACTGTGATGTCACCTCAGTGCTGAAAATACTAATGATGAGGTTGCCGGAGGATCCCCCATCTATTTAAAGTTTTATTCTCGTTATTTTTTCATTAGGTTTTGAGCCCAGGATCACACCTAACAGTGATGTATGCAAGACAGCCGCTCTATTGCTTGAGCCTCCATTATCCTGAGAGACTAATAAGAGAAGTCTTACCAAACTTCAATAGTATTTTTTCTCCTGCTGAATGTATTGGTATATAGAGAAATATTTCTAGAAGTCAGTACATTGTATGTTTTGTTTTTTTTTTAAAGCATACCATGTTCTGTAGAGCCAATGTGATATGTTATAGAGACTGGCGTTCAGAGAAGTTGATGTACTTGTTTTATATGGATATGCAAATCAGAGGTGGTGCCTGGTTTCTACATTTGCCTACAGACACAGTCAAACTGAAATGTAACTCACAGCTTTGGTTGGTCTGTAGTTAAATATGCCAAGTCAGGCCCTGCCCCTCCCCCACCCCCATGCATTTGCCAGATGATTTATATATCAATAAAAAGGTAATTGTTTTTCTGCATTGCTTCACTGGTTTGTGGCCATAAAGGTATGCTTCTTCTCCAGATAAAGGCCCCTATACGCCACTACTTTTAGTTTGGGAGGCATTTGGACCTGAAAGAATCTCTTTAAACATGTATTTACAAGGCATAACCAACATATTGTCCCATACAATAATTGGTACAGCATAGTATGTCACTGGGAGGCAGGGACCCCTAGCATCATAGATAACTATTATGCTAGGAGTCCCACTCCCAGCATGATGTTCAGGCCGGTAAATCTCCAAGGGTGATACTCAGTAGTGTGTATGTAGACAAAAACTGCATTGCAAAAACATGGCATATTACCTTCTTTTGTGCATATACTCTTACTGTCCTATTCCATAATTACTTCTTAATGCACCTACACAAAATATCCTCCTGTATTTACCCTTCTTGCTTAACTTCCAGTATGTGCAGCTTTCAGTACATTTCTTATCTAGAGCCAGGGATGTCTGGATGAATGATTCCGTTTTACCTGACCCTTCAGATTATACAAATTGTAGGCAAATTTAGGAAGTCCTTGAAAAGAGCAGTCGGAGTGTAAAGTTTCTTTTTACTTGGTGATGCTGATTAGGAAACAGAGCTAAACTGTCTTATTGTGCCAGAAATAGAATTTGCAACTATAGCGTTCAGCTTGTTGCATGAAGATGTAAAAATATTTCACATAACTGTGCAATTAACAGAAAGTGTGACATGGGATTAAGTATTAGAAACCTATCCGCAAACACAAGTGTTATGTATAACGTAACCCATACACATTTAACTCTTTACGCTACACTAACAAAAAAATTCCAGCATGGCCAACCAAGAATTTAGAACATGATGGTCATACATCAGTTATTTTATACAATGTTTTTCTTTCTAAACAGTCCAAGGATTGTATGTTATGGTTGAAATTTCCACTTTCAGTAACTTTTGTGTAATGTGTATGACCAGAGTTATCTGCAAGTGGGATACAACTGCTAAGAATAAAAAATGTATATCCCTTAATAGAAAATGTATAAAGATCCTGATCTACAGCTTTGTAATGATATTAGGTTATAGCAAAAAAAAAATTATATATACAGATTAACTGATTAATTTATGTATTTCTCTTGCTTATATAGTGTCAACATATTCCAATGGGCTTTACAGACATTGTGGTCACTGTCCCAAGTAGGGCTCACAATATAAATTCCCATAATACAGAACCCCAACGCTGCAGGGCAACACTGCTAACCAAAGAGCTACCATAAAGTTTTATTATTATGGGCCAATATTACTGTATGTGCTGACACAATGAGCATAGGCACTCCATGTGCCTTTGCATAGACTCTGTAGACATGACTCTATGATGTTTGCATGGATTGATAGGCAGTTAAAATAACAGTCAGCAGATGGTAACAGTGCAATAGTAGAAAACAGGCTCTTTGCACCCCAACAGCTTGGTAAGAATAAGCAAAGACACTGCTCTTACGATGACCTAGAAAATCTCTTACAACTGTTTGCTATACACTTATATGAAATGTTTGTCCATTGCTGGCCCTATACGGTCTTACAATGAAAAGATAACCATACAATATTGTGCAGAAAACACATGTTGGCCAAATGGCATAGTTTCCTTAACTATATACTATAAAAATAATATATTGATCAAGTTGCAGTGCCACGCACTGTAAATAGTGTACATACGGCGCTCAAATAATTCCTACAGCTATCAGATAGCAGGTCATACATAAAGTAGTCTAATAACACTGCCATAAAATTGCTATATGGATGATATTAACATTTATGATGGTCACAAGTGTGAAGTTGCAGATAATCTATGGCAATCCCTTCAGTGGGGAAAGCCTTACAGACATATCTATATCTCATCTACTTTAATAATATACTATGAAAATAATACAGAGATGCTGCATTATTGCTCCCGTTTGCAGAAAATATTTGCAGACTTACAATGCAGTGCACCAAATACCACAGTATCACAATTTATATTAATTTTAAGAAGTAACAGATACTTTTAAATAAAGAAGCTTGGCACATGACTGGTGGCTGTCAATGTCTGTACCTTTGCATTACACTTTACTTTGGTACTGATAAGAAACCTGCCTTAAACATGGCGCTTTCCTAGGCGAATCGGCAGGTGATTTGTTATATTAAATGGCTCGCAGAGTAGGTAGGAGACATCAGAGACAATGTTATCGCTCAGCAGATGTTTAAATACCACCAGTGCTCACAATGCACCCTCAGCATATATCGACACAAAAGTGCTACGCTGGGCAGCTTCACCCTGGGGCTGGAATGAAATCCTCAGAGATGTCATCTTGTTATCATTGTAACAAGTGTCTAATTAACACTGGGGACTGTCAGCGTGAGCGCTCGACGTACACCTTACTCTTCTAAAAATTCTCATATGTCCAGGGGGCAAATCGCAAGTGACTCATGTTTAGAGGAAAATGAAAATATCAGCTACTTCCTTATAACATTAAAGTCAGAATAAAAGGTGTTTAAAAAAACAGCACCCGATGGATAACATTAAAAGTAAAAAATAGTCATATATACAAAGAACTTGTCTGCAAGATCAAATATTACAAAGGTTAACGTGTCAAATAAGTGATTAATGCCACTATTCACATGTCAGTGTTTAGCATCAGTGTTTGTAAGTCAAACCAGGAGATAAGGTATAATGGAAAGATATGCACCTCTGTGTTTTTGACCTGTTTTTGGTTTTGGCTTACAAACACAGATACAAAACAGTGCATGTGAATAAGGCCTGTTAAAAAAAAAAAAAAAATCACACTTATTTTCTCAAATAAAAAGACTACCCAGCATGGAGGAGAAATCATAGGACCCCATAGACAGATGTCTGCAGCCTCCAATAGGGGGAGCTAACTGCATGTGGGTTTATACCACTGAACACAATGGAAGATATAAATATTTGTTATTTGTGTGCCTTAGACCTACCCCTAATGGTGTGACAAGACTGTGTGCCAAGAAGTAGTTGCAGACCAGACCTCCAATCACTGTAAACACCATAGCAGCCATACAGCCAACTCTCAGGTGAAGACACCACTGGCATGGGCAATGGTTGCCATTGTTGTAGTTTGTCTCTCTGGTGAACACGCCACTGGCATGAAGAGTAGTTGACATTGCTGTCTTCCAAAACTTTAGCCCTAGATTTTAACTAGGGTAACATCAGTGAGGAGATTGAACTTTCTTCTAGTTTTCTCTCATAGTTCATTTAGATCCTGGCCCTAGAGCTTTCATGCTTGACTTAGGGAGACTAAAGCAGATTATGAGCTGCCTGGGGACAGGGATCTATTTGAGCTCGCCTTCTTCCTAGTCATGCGCCCTAATTAACATTGTGTTTCTGTACAAATTAATTTGCAAAATCCTGGTCAGAGTATCCACACACACACATATAGGTTCTGGCATGTATGTCTACATAACACGGTACAACATTATACTACATAATGAATAGACAGAGGAGGTGCAGCTATGCGGTATATGAATACAATTATAATGTTGGAAGGCAATAATGGAAGTTTTTCAGCTTTTTTACCTACTGACATGATGGAACAATGAGCTTGGTTTATTCCTAATTTTGGATGCTATGTTTGAGAGGATTTGAAGTGTTTCTTTTTTTTTTCTTTTTGTACCTGGAGATAAACACCAATTGTCCCATTAATTCTGCCCATTTAATTTTCCGCTTCAAGTGCTGCATTTATTCCTGTCCCACAGTCTGGTTCCAGGCGAGCTCTGATTCCACAGAATTGTCCTAACAGCTGGTGCTATAACCTTTCATAAGGTAGCTACTAGCCCTTAACTGTGACCAGTCTGATATGTTAGAGGAATCTGGGTTTAACCTTTTTACGACTGCCTTCATTTTTCTACATAGTTACAAAGTCCTTGAATTCCCAGTACTCATGTGAAACCGGGGTGCACATCTGTTTGAGCTGCACATAGGAATACAATGTAGAAACATGGAGGAACATTGCATGTCATTCTACTGGTACCAGACATCTCACCCAAAGAGGATAACAATCTTTTTTTCAACTTGAACATGGCCACTATTCCCATTTCTACAAAATTACTACTCTTAGGCCTTAATCACAATACATGAAAAACTGGCCATTTTAAAAACCATGAAAGTTTATGGGTATATTTACATGTCTATTTTTTTAACAGACAGTGAACCAGTCTGTCAAAAAAAACCAAACAAAAAAAAAAAAAAAACACATGTCCTACATTTATCCGTTTTGACAGTTTAAAAAAAACAGACACATGATATACTTATAAACATTCATGGGTTTTAAAATGGCTGTGTGATGGCTGTTCAAAAAATGGAAGTCACATGGCTGTTTTTCAATGTCATGTGAATAAGGTCAAAAACAAACCAATAAATCTGTTTATCACAGATATTTGAGACGTGAAAAATGGAACGGTTGTTTGAATAAGGCCTTACTTGCCTTGGATAAATTTATGTTTAGATTATGTTTAAGGCCTGTGCTATGTCCGTTGGAGCATATACATTACTGAGCAAGAGTTTTAGGTGGCAGTGGAAAAATGTGGCAAGATAAAGTGAATGAACACAAGAAAAATCTAAATAAAATCAATATTTGGTGTGACTACCCAACATCATTGAGTCTGTCTGGGATTATATGAAGAGACAGAAGGATTTGAGCAAGCCTATATCAACAGATGATCTGGGGTTAGTTCTCCAAGATATCTGGAACAACCTTCATGCTAAGTTTCTTCAAAAATGGTGTAAAAGTGTACCTAGAAGAATTGATGCTGTTTGGAAGGCAAAGGGTGGTCACACCAAATATTGATTTGATCCAGGGTAGGTTCACACTACCGTTATTAATTCCTGTTTCTCGCATCCGTCATAGAATAAGAGCAACACACTTTAATGGCGCTAGACTGACTGATACACCGACGGAGCACTGCTAAATATATTCTATCAAAGCGTTTAGCTCTGGCTTCCTCCAGGACATGAAGTACTGGTACTATATAGGTTCTCTAATACTATCCATAACCTCAGCCACTGATGATACTGTTAGGGAATGGTTCTTAGAAGGCATACTATATGTGTAGGTAGAGGATATTCTCAGCCCAAATACACACTTTTACTTCTGTTATGCCATAATGTCACATGTCTTTGTGATCTCACCACTATGTGTAATGACATATACTGTACATGATATTTAGACTATAAATACCCCATACTATCTCTTGTAATAACCAAGAAAGTAGATGAATTAAGAGATACTGGGTGACCCAGTGCAGCACGCTACATAGTTCTCTACTGCTTGCTGGCCCATAGATCATAATGACAGCAGCGTTTGCAGTAAGCATTTTCCAGAAGCAGTCAATACTTCTGAATATTGCATAGTCAATGCTATGGGATTTCATTTTTCTGCTTTCAGGCTGCGTCTAGCAAGGTTTCTTAATTAGTAACTGACTTTTCCCCCCAAAATAAGGAAAAAATCTGTAAAATACACTACAGCTGGAAAGTAGACATTTATAATGTATGAATTAGAAAAAATAGAAAGATTTATAATGAAAGTGCTTCACAACTGGGTACTATTTGCTTCAAATGCAGCTTAGTGGATTTTACAGTATATAAACATGATAATGAAATTTAACAATACACATATTGCTTTTTATTTACTCTCCTTTTCCTTTATTCCCAAACTGCTGTAATAATGTAAGCATTGTACTTGCTCTGGGGTTGCCATGGTAGCACCAACTTCCATGGACTTCCTGTCATGTGACATTCACAAGAGCTGAACAACAAAATAACAAATAACAAAATTTACTGTGACAGTAGAATAGAAGGATAGACAAACAAGATGCAAGATGTTAGAAAGAACAACAAGATGTATCTTAGGAAGTGAAAAACAACCAATTCAAAAGCTTTTGAGGTACATATATTCTAAAGTACACAACTCATTTAAGTGCACCCAGTAATTTTCTCTTGCTTCAGTGATATCACTAGTTCATAGTAAATTCTAATCTTAGAAAATGTCTTGTATCTCAATATTACACAGTAAAAGCAGCAATGTGTGCATGTATCTTCAAAGGCTACAAACCATGCTTAAAAAAAATCTGCAGTGAAAATTTATGCTGAGGATTTTCGCAGTAGATTTTATTCTTTGCAATACAAAGATCCATGACCATAGATGTTGCTTGAAGCTCCTGGGCCCCAATGCAAAATCTGTAATGGGACTAGAGATTGTCGAACCGATGCATTACAAGATGGATTTGACCCAAATATTCCATATTTTTCATTTTTTTTTAACTAAACCAAATACTTTATGATTCATCTTGGGCAAACTAAAATGGTCCCCCTGACATGCATAGTGCAGTGAAAATACAGAGGCGACACATGTCTGTGATGTTGGCTGGCTTCTGGCATCACCTGACCTTTCAGCCAATAATGAGTGGTAGCTGGAGACCTTACAGTGCTGATGTCACAGACAGAACATAATATTTTATCAAAGGAAGACAGAGCCATTTTGGGATGTGTTCAAGCTGATAGAAACTTGTGCTAGGATCATTACTACATGATCCAAAACAATAGCTTCATTTTCTACTGAAAAACAATATCAGCAGTGCAATAGAACTACAGAGTAATAGGAAGAGAAGTGGAAAGAAGTTTAGTTAAATTTAATCAATTACAGGTAAAGATAGTCAGTCAGAGAAATCATAGGAGATGTGGGAGGAATGATACATCGGGTCTTACATTGCTTTTACTAACAAAGTCAGTCCTGTTAGTGAAAAATCTTTTGTCAAGGGTCTTTTTGGGCAAAAGTTTTTTTGTTAAATACATATAAAGTGCCGGCAAAAACACTGAAGCAGCCTGTGGTAGAAAAATCTCTGTTTGTTAAGCAATACAACTGCCATTGTAACGGCAATAACACTCACACAGCCTATGGTAGTCAGAAAATCCCCGTTTGTTAAGGGGTTTTTTAAATTATTTTTTAACCAATGCATACAAACTGCCTTTGTAATGGCAAAAACACTGACACAGTCTGTGCTAATGTGAAAAATCTCTGTTTGTGGCACTGCAGTAAATGGCTAAACTCTGAGTTTGTATCCACTGCTTACCATCAATTTCCCCATGAACATTTACTACATTTTCGACTTTCACTTTGACATAAACTTTGGTTGTGTTTGCCTTAGGGAGCTAGAAATAGAGTGACTAGATAGAGTGCAAGGAGCCAGGACAATGTCCTACATTAGGTTTTAAGCCAATTTAAGTTCTGATTCATAGTGAACTTATTTAACCCAAAACAAATCTTTGGACCGACCTACCTAATCCTGAAACAAAACGAGAGGTTCAACCATCTCTAAATGGGACCCTTACTTATCTTGTGCCATTTAGAATAGTGACATATGTTATGGGGCTCTCTCAGCCATATACCATATAAGCCACATACCATTTTCTTATTAAATTAATGAAGTGATCCAGAAAGACTCTCAAGCTATGTAATGATGTCATGAGTTGTAGCTTTGCAACAACTGGTTAGAGACCACTACACTGGATACTGTGACAAGTTACGTGCCTCATGCCTCAATGACCTCACTATCTATCCCTGGGCTGGTACAGACTTCCATTGCAAATTGCAAAATGCAATGAGATATAGAAAAACTAAAGAATCTGGAACACCATCAAGGACAAATATGTCACTCTTGGGTACATTAGGGTGTAACATTTCTTTTTCTGCAGCAGTAAAACTGTATTGCTGAATTGCCTGTGACTTCAAACGCTTGTTCTTCATTACGCTTTTGTAAAAGTCATTTGAAAGAGAAATCCAATTTTGCCTCTTTGCAGCATGCTAGCAGGCGCCTGGCATTACAGGGTTGGCACACCTGGTATTGATCACCTTGTCACAGTATATATGGCTTCTTTATTCTGGCCCGTGAAGTGAAGAAAAGTAAAGGGATCTATTCTTCAGTGCACAACAGTATTCAAGTGCCAGGCAGACCCATGTGTAACAGCTTCATACTAAGAGCTTCAGTGATGCTTTGTGTTAAGAGCATAAAAGCCACCGTATCTTACCAGTAAATTGGGATCAATACACTCTAAGACTTCTTCCTCTTGTGTAAGGCTCTGTAAAGCGAGTCTCTGTCTTACTCATTCCTGAGGAGGAATAATTATGTTCCTTTTACATTTTTTTCACCCAAGTAAACAAATTGGGATCTCTCCTAACAGTATCAGCAGAACGGCTTGTTCAGCCTGCAACGTTTTCTTTTAGAACATGCCTTCTCATCTCAGCATGGCAAAAAAAAAAGAAAAAATTGAAAAGAAAAAAAAAAACATTAGGAAACCTCTTGTTAAGACAAACAGCACAATAGCTCAAAAAATGTTCCTAAATGCTTGCACCAACCACTGGTCTCTTCACAGAACCAAGCTCTATTGTCTCTGCCAGTTTTACATGACAGAATATTGGCACCCATATTGTGTATATAAGCATATGGTTTTTGCATTGCTTCTAGGGCATAATATATCTGCAATACAGGATCTTTTGAAGGCACCATATAACCATATATGGAGTGCCTATGACTTTAGTATGGAGCCATAGAGACCATGCCAAGGCTCTGATGTGCACGTGAGATCTAATCTCACAAAACTTTTAGTACTCAAATCCCTAGTAATTGTCCACAAAGCCCATATCACGCATTGCTGCAGAACTAACCAGCCATGGTAAAAACGTGCAATAAAATAAAAAGAATACTTTACATTTTATGCCACTCAAAACAAAAACGTATGGAGAAAGCAAATCTAACACCTTTTTTTATTTAACGGGGATATGCAACAAAAAAGTAACAGCTTCAAATGTCATTGAATAAAAAAAAAAAAATAGTATTCACCTCTGTTCCTTGGCAATACAGCACTAACTCCGACAGTCGCAGACACCATGTGACTGCTGCAGCCAACCAATCTCAGTAGTATGGCCACTCAGTAGTAAGACCACTGTGGCCATTGACTGACAACTAAAGTGCACTGAAAGCTACGTGATAAGGGACTGGCTAATTACATAGAACAAAGAAGATGTCACATGACAGCTCCGAATTACAGAATACATCCTGCATAATGAAGTAAGTATAGTGGCATCATTGTTGGAGCAGCCTCGATACAGATGTGAATGTGTCTGTATTGATAAATGAAACTATATATATGTTGTGTGTTCTGAGACCTCAAAATATAAAAAAACACCATGGATACACTAAGAAGGAACTGGGAAAATGTAGACTTGTATGTTAGCAACGTGGCTTGCAGCTAGTACCACTATAACACTCAATCTGCTGTACACACATGTACCACAATAAAAAAATGAAGATTCAATACAGAGATCTCTGTCTTCTCTGGCCATGGAGCCCAGTCTCTTCTCATCTCATTAGTGCAGTTCACGTTGGCAATAAATAGTCATTAGCGTTTGTGGACATAACAGACGCAGTGATATTACAAGGGAGATGACATATGGATATCTGCACTTGCAGGATAAATGTGCCGGCTCTACAATTAATCCGCACCTTTCAGCTCAAAATGGATGATGAGAAATTGGTTCAACCTTTGACTTACAGGGAAATGTTTCAGCATAAAGACTGAACTTCGTGTTCCCATCTTTTTTCTATTAAATATTCTTGATGTCAAGTCTATATTTGTGACTGGATCTTGAAAAACTTTTGTAATGGGTCTGACAGTGAGGTCCCCTGCAAATATTATGGTCTTGTGTAGTAAGTACTTGTAATATAGCGCCCATACCCTGTTACAGGGTCATATTTTGTGTCTCTGAAATGTGGCATGTTCTATAACTGAGGGATTCTGTAAGTTCTTCTTGCTGAAAAAATTTGTCTGAATAACCTGTCATTTACTCACTTAAAGGGATCCTGTCACATGGTAAATGCAGTCCAATCTGCAGGCACCATGTTATAGAGCAGGTGGAGCTATACAGATTGATATATAGTTTTATAAGGCAAATGCTAGTACAACTTTTCATGTATTCATTTATAACTGTGCTCTTTCTGTGTTGAGAAGTCAAGGGGGTGGTCCAACACAGTGATTGACAGTGATCTTTGTATGCACCAGTATACAGGAGAGGCTGCCAGTCACTAAATAGGCAGGTTTCTCTGTATGAGTTTGCATAGATTCCTTTGCTTATTCTTGGCTTAGGAGCCCAGTCCAGTGGGCAATGCTGTCAGTCAAAAAATCCAAAAGATATGCACTCCTCTTTCTTATGATAATCTCTCCCCAAGAGAGGGGGGTAGGTGCCCGGTGTACCAGATTCACTCGCTCCAATTATAAATATATTCTACTCCGGCACTTCAAACATGAGAGCTATTCAGTGTAAATAAGCTTTATTAATATAACATCTTGACAAGACAACTTGAGTATTACATGGTAGTGCATTAATGGGGTGGTGTAAAGTTAGACATCAACATAGCTGTGACATGCTATGTGTCTGTGTCACAATCGGATATAATGGATACAAATTGTACTGATACCTTTCTAATAAAAACTATACATCAATTTGCTCAGCCCCTCTTGCTCTGTAACATTCTGTCTTTAAATCTTCTATCTTACTCACTTTTCTCATCAGAAGACTTAGCTGTTCACCTTGGAACAAAATACAAAACCACAAATCAATGATCAGGCCAAACAACTTGACCTCATAAACCCATTAATAAGGGTGTAAGTAGAGCATATACGGAGGCCGCTTACCCACAATGATGTCATTTCTAGGACAATACATTTCTATGAGAATACAAAAGGTTCCTGCCTGCTAGTTTACATATAATCTTCCAAGGGCAATATCTTTGGAAAGAATGGATGGATTAAAAAAAAAAAGAAAAAAAGAAAAAAACAAAATTAATAATAATAATAATAATAATAATAATAATAATAATAATAATAAAAAGTCCTTTAATAGTCCCACAATGGGGAAATTCAGTGTGTTACAGCAGCAAAGATAAGCAGATACAAATACAAATACAACATGTACAGGAATGTTCCAAGGTGAGAGGCATTACATTAATAGCAGACAGACAGATAGGACGTAGCAGAGGAGGGGGGGGGGGGGATTTAACAGGCAGAGAGATATTTCAGGGTGATCAGGGTAACAGCAAGAATCAAATGATGTATGATTTTCTACTTAGTGACAGGTAAAGGTTTTTTTAGGGACAAAAATATTGAGGACCTATCTTAAAGATAAGTCACTAGCATTAGATCTGTGGGGGTCTCATAGCTCTGTTCTCTGTAGAGTGGAGGAACTAAGTCACTGCAGCTTAGCTCCCAGGATTTGCAGTAGCTAGTGTGGCCACTACATAGAGAACAGAGCTGTCTGCTTTCTTCTCCATTCTCTGCGTGTCAGCTGCTGAGAACAGATGATCCAGATGGGTGTTAAACCCCCACCAATTTGGCATTGATAACCTGTCCGTAGGATAGGTCATCAACATTTTTAGCCCTGAAAACCCCTTTAACTATGCACCGTATACAGGACTAAATTAAGATTTCTTTCATATGGTTATCTTTATTATAGATTAAAGTGATTGTCCATTTTTCTGTTCAATCTTCTATGGTAATTAATGTCTAATATAGTTTGATAGGGGTCAGAACGATGTCTAATACACAGCTCCAAATACCAAGCATTTCAAAGGCCATGGATGACATATATAACTACATTACTATATAGACAGAGAGTCTACTCTGCCTGAATGTCAGTTTTTACTGTATTTCTGGAATTCTGTGCACAGACTTGTTAGAGGACTTATAGGATTGCTTTGCAATCTATGTTGGCCATCTGTAATATCTCTTTAATCTAAAACATTTATCTTAGGTTTTCTAATATATACAATTACATCAACAAATACCTATATGTGTTAGCACAAAGAGCCCTGGGTATGTCAGTGTGCCATACAATATTTGGCAGTCATAGGACCTAATACGAGACTATGAATCCAGTAATGTGTGGTGATTCAGCCTAGTGTTCATCCAGAGGCGCAAAGGTTAAGCTATTTTAATATCAACATTAAGGAAAGAAATATTTTTTCACCCGTTTAATGGCGACACTAAATTGCACACTTAGCATGCATGGCACACCCCTTCTGTCATTTGTTTTAACTCTGTTGCTTGATAATTATCCCCTGGTGGAACACACACATTGTGCAAGGAATCAAAAGCTAATAACTAGCTATTAACTGGGACATCAAAGACATGTGAGAATAGTCACTTAGAAAATGATTTTTCATGATTTTACTGGAGGACACTTGGGATGGTAGAATCTATCTGAATATGAATGGAAGTCGCTGACTGGCAGCTGGTTCTGTTGTAGTCAGTTCAGCCGCTCTCTGCTGGATGTGCAGTCACAATCGCTTTCTGCATACAGGCTGATGAAATCCAGCACAATGCATATTATGCAGGCGACATTTTTCTCCAAACAATTTCACTGGCAATGAATGGAGAGCGTGAGATGTATATTTACTGTAATCAACGTCAGTGCTCGAGATTTCCATCAGGGTGGACGAAACAGGTAGCATCGGAGAGCTGTGACAATTATTTTAATGTGCTTGACAAGGCTGGACTAAACCACAAGACATCATAGGCAGGAAAGCAATTTTAAACCCATCATATCCTTACTGGAGACGTACATGATTATACTTGCTCATATTTGTAGCATAAAGAGCCCCTCGACACAGGCCATTATTACAGGACACGGATGTAATTTTAAGTTAGATAGAATACAATGTGCTACAAGCAAAGGGTAATTGAAGACCTTATGGGCCCCTGGGCTGGGACTAGTGTTGTCAACATCAGTTAAGGTAGAAATGAATTCTCTCCACTGAAATAATTAAAACTCGCTATGCAAAAGTTGAACAGAGAACAAAAGGGGCGCTTCACGTGCAGGATTGTAAAACAAGCGACTAGTTATAGTGAAATGACACTCACTAGAGGTGTTGTACCAAGTACAACACCATTATGCACTTGATAACTGAATGCTACCACCAGATCTCTCAACTGAAAAGCCTCCATGTATATATATAGCCACTAGATATACAAGCAAAATGATCCCTCCTATTGGCGCAGACAGACCGTGCTAGACCAGGGTCAACATAAGTATGTTTCTTAAAGTTACAAGGTGTTTCGGAACACAGAATTGTCTCTTTCTCCAGATAAACAAATCCAACAAAAACTCATATGTAATGAGTAGTCTTGGTAGTATTCTTAACAATATGAGTAAACTTGGATATTTTTGGCTTGTGAAAGTATCAGTTCTAAGGCCCTCTGTAACGTCAATAAGCATATTTACCTTGATTCGGTCCAGTAAAGGATCATTTTGTATATATATCTGGAGACACTGAAAGAATCAGGCGTTTGTTCATAGGTTTCATTGCTACATGCATTGGAAGGGAGTGGTTTCTTTAGCCACCTTGTTCTTAGACGTGAACAGTTGGGAGGTGGGTGGTGTTACTTCATATTTGTCCAAGAGTGTACAGTTTCCTCAATCTAAAGGAAGACTTCCGAACATATGCTTTTCTTAATAGGTCAGATGTCTGTTTTTCTGCTACAAATCCCCTGCTTATAATAAAATGATATACAGTAAATTGATAAGATTTTGCTTGCTTACATCGACAACTAGGGAAAGTTTACTAGATAATATTTATTTAAAGAATTAAATAATAAACCAGTATGCAGTAAGCTCATGAGCTCCTTCTGGTGGTGGTTGCAGGTAGCCAAAATGTTATAATTTAAAAGGGGCATTTCCATATCAGACATTTATAGCATATCCACAGAATATGCCATAAATGACCAATATATGTATTCCCCACATTTGGAACCTGCCCACTACAAAGAAGCTATGTGCAACTCTCTCCTTCTAGGAGAAATTTGAAAATACTTGAACATGCTTACTTGGTTGTCTCAAGATGCAGGTCCCAGAGTTGTATAGGTTATAAATGTCTGTGGTAGGAAATCCTGTTTAATTTTATGTGTCTAAAAGGTAAAGTCTATGTCTATGTGTATAAAATGCTCTGTATGTAGAAAAAAAAAATATCTCCAAATGATATAAGGATAAACTGGATTATGGCAACAGTTTGTAAGGACAGATTGGTCCTAAAAATTCAAGAGTCTAAAAGATGGACACTCACTTTAAATTACCTACAATACTAGATATGTTGGGAAAACTCAGTAAGCTATTTGGATGCATGGCCAAGCATCTTTAAAGGGCTATTCTGGATTCTATTTATTTCTTGAGGAAAGGCCATTAATATCAGATTGGTGGAGGTCCAAAACCTGGCACCCCACCCAACAGCTAATTAAAGGGCAATGCAACAGACATAAAAATGGTCAGCACTGCCAAACAATGTGAACAAGTGCAGGTGCAATACTTAAATTTGGTTTCTGCACGCCACCCATCTGTCCAAGGCTCATTTTATTAAAGCATAATATGGGTGAACTACACTCCCCTTTAATTTTTTCAGATGCCCAGGTTAGAGAGAGGAGGCTGTTTGTAATGTATGCTTTGCATAATATGGCTGAAATACACTTGCCCTTAATTCTCGGGAGGCTAAGTCCCTTAAAGAGGTGAGTCATTTTAGTGTAGGACCCATCTAAAAGAGGTCACCTTGTCGCTGGCAGATGAGTTTAAATACAGTTTGATCAAAACAAAAACCAAGTACTTAATTTTCATGTATTTTAATATACAGTAGAAATTTTCAGTAATGCTCTTGGTGCTAGTAGAGTGCTGTTGTAACTTTTTCTGTTTGGAGCTAATTAAAGGAGCCACAGCACTCTAGGTTATTTCTCATTGACTGATGTCACATCAGTCAATAATGTGATCCTTCCACAGCTCAGTCTCATTCAAGAGCTGCTACACTATGTATGGTGTGCTGCCTGATTATACAGCAAAGAGGCTGCAGCCCTGCCTATGTGTCGTGGCCCCATCAATCAGCTGCTGAGTGTTGGATCCCCACTGATCTGGTATTGATATAAGAATATGTCATCAATATAATTCTCAGAAAACTCATTTAAGATTTCTAAACAAGTTTACCACTATTAAAAATATAAAAAGTGTCATTTGTTATTTATGTTTTAATTTACATAATAAGTTTTTATAGTATTGTGTGTATGTAAGTGCTGTAACAACATTGTAATTTCCCCGCAAGAGATTAATATGTTTGTACTGTATCATATAGTACTGCTATAGATGCCATGACCCTACATAGTGAGTAGTATTCAATAAAAATAGGACTACCATGGGTTAATTCTGTAACATTCAATTCAAGTAGTTTGATTTTATTTCCTTAACATTCCCAGCTCAATCCACGGAGGCGGAAAAGGCCCTGCTTAATGGCGTGTCAAATGTGAGAAGCTTAATTAAAAATCTTCAGCCATGTCACACAGAAGCGAGCGTGAAATAATTGTAATCACAGAAAATTGTGTTCTGTCCATACTGAAGAGCTTACAATTACATTTCATAAAGTGGACGGAAAAATCTGAATAGCTTCCACAGGCCCCAGTGCCCTGTAATTGGCATGTGGTATCTTTCTATCAGCAAAGTCATTGTATTCTGGTGAAAGGCTGACGGCAGGTAACAGCTGATTCAGTGGATTGGCCAATATGAAAGTGAAATATTGCATTCAGAGGATGGATTAATCTTTTCCCCTAAATTGTTAATCTGCCTACATCACACGCTGTGTAATCTAATGACCTGGCAATGTCCCGAAATTAAAGGGTAGGCACTGGGCGTTTTATCCTTGCTTTAAACCAATAAATGTGCTCAGCGCGCCTCTCACTCCATATCAGAGAGAACTTTCTTCAGTATACTTTTTAGAAGTGCAACATTGTCCTCCTACATCCAATACAAATCAATGTTCAGTACGACCCAGGGGTGCTGGATATCATTGGTTACCATGGAGCAATGCTATAAGCAGACAAAACAGAGGAACGATTAAGTTACTGTGCGTAAATTATGGGTTTATTGACAGATCCTCTCTGCAGGGCATATTCTCAGCATGTCCTCACATAAGTGCTGATTAATCACTGATCTCAACATTTTCAGAGGTGCATATGCAGGAAGCGTGCCGTGGCAGCCATTCTACAAGAGCTGATAACTGGATGGCTAGATTCTACTTGTTATAGATAAGCTGCCTGTAAAACATCTGCACAGTGAATATTACAACAAACAGTCTAATGAAACCAATAAGCACCTGAAAAACATCCGTGGAAGGTTTTAAATTAGCGTTATAATTTATCATAGCTTTGTAACCAATCAGAGATCAGTATTCATTTCTCAACCTTCTCCATAGAAAGCTGCACTTTGGTTGCTATGTGCAGTACTTTTTCTATCATGCTCATCTGCACGAAGCTATCAAGTGTGCTGAATAATAATAGGTGAGTGTAATGTCATACTTCATTGATCCAGCAATGTTCAGGCATGTAGCAATTGTTTAACATCAGTTATATACTAAGTGCTTAATGTACTGATCAAATAATCCATGTCACATTTAAGCAGCAGAAAACATACATATAATGGGGCAGATTTATTAACAGTGTCTTAGATTGATTTTTCATGAAAAGTTGAAATATGTACAGGGTCCTGCTGGGCAGTCTGATCTATGGCCGTATAAGCCTTCATACATGATGTCCTGCCAGTTTTTCTGCTGCTAATAATCACATTATGCACATTTTGCATTTGTCTTTCAGGCTGTGGGCATCCTTATCCATTCTAAATAGTTTGGTTTGTTTACATGTAATTTCGCCAGGAGTAACTGTAGAATAGCAAACAAATAGCTGAGAAAAGTCCAAGTGACCATAATATAGGAGATCCAGGAACGCCAAACTGCAAACACAGGGCAAATGCGTACAGGCATGACACAGAAAAAGAGCAATCATAGCTCAGTTAGTAAAGCTGCTTGTTGTCTGTGAATAATATCCCATGGTTATCACACAAGCAGGCAGAAGTAGATACAAGTACATAAAAGACTTTTCCTACATTTTAAGATGTGAGATTTGCAAAATGTTCAGTCATTTGCACAAAGCGAGCAGTTTGCAGACATGCTGTGAGGAGAATCAGCCTCTTCCCTCTCCTATTACTATGAACCCCTCTTGTATATATGAAGAGGAAACTTGTCTAACAACAGGGAGTAAACTGCAAATTAGCTAGAAGGGAAGACATCTAGTGGCAGGCAAAAAACAGCAACATTTTTAAAGAGGACCTTTCACGTCCTCATCAATGTGCTGTATTATATACTGCTAGAAAGCCGACAGTGCACTGAATTTTGGCACCGATATTTCCCCACTGTCAGAAGGGTCGGCTTTGAGAAACGCAGTACTGACAGTACTCTTCCATAGACTTGTACTGTCAGAGGGGCCGTTCCTTACTGCCCAGTGATGACGCTGAGATGTAAGTCCTGCCCTTCTGACAGTGGGGAGATATCGATGCGAAAATTAACGGGGCACATACTGGAAAAGCAGACTGTGCGCTGCATTCTGAGCACTATAGGCTTTCTAGTGGCATATAATAATGAAGACGTGAAATGTCCTCTTTAATTAAAGTACATTACATTTTGGTCTAGAATCACATGCTCTATTAAATGAACTAAGCTGTCTGAAAAGTTAGGAACCATTTAAAGTTAGACAATTAGATGATAAATTTATCACATCTTTGTCTTTTAGGCACTTTTGCATTACTAACTTTACATCATCTTTTGGATAGCTATTTGGACATATTGAGCAACTCAGTTTTCTACAAACCCATGCAAGTTTTCCACTAAGCAAACCAAAAAACTAATGTCTTGTCATATAAATGTCAATATGGAGACCACTCACGTAAACAAATCAACAAGCTACTCCATAAATGTCCATTAC
The DNA here is from genome assembly GCA_947044405.1 of Leptodactylus fallax. Classification (NCBI taxonomy): domain Eukaryota; kingdom Metazoa; phylum Chordata; class Amphibia; order Anura; family Leptodactylidae; genus Leptodactylus; species Leptodactylus fallax. Next base: position 3,622,641 of record CAMRHE010000152.1, on the reverse strand, counting down.
AGAATACACTTTATTAAAAAAAAAAAAAAAAAGAAATAGGAAATACATAAAAAAAATCCACAACAGACTGGATCTCAGGCAGGAAACAAGACAGCTGCACCAATATCATCAATATCTAAATCATAAAAGCAATCCAAGTAAGTAATCCAATACTGGTAGGAGTGTAGAGTCAGAAAAAAATGCCCAAAATATGCATACAGTACATTTCCATTAACATAACAATACATCCAAGGGCCACCGATTTTCATAGATCCTTCATAGATTTAACGTTATTGAGGGATCTGTGAAAATGGATAAAAATAGGACATGATCTATTTTTTGACGGACCATTAAAACATGTGAATAGCCCCATTCACATGAACGGATGTTAATGCAGCAGAGAGCGTTTGTGTGAATATAGGCTAAGATTGTAAACTCTTCAACTGTGACTTATATCTCTATACAGTGATGATAAATCACTACTATATTCATCAAAATAATCATGTTACAGGCTGATGGGTATTTTGAGGCAAAGATAATCCCTTAACTGCAGGCTACTTTTTCATGCCTAAACTAGAATCTTAAAATGATGTTCCATGCTGCGAGAAAGATGCAGATTAAATCATGAATGCATTATAGATATGGAGAGTTTACGTCCTCTAGCTTGGCAGTTGTGTACCTCTACTACTGGATAAAAGACAAAAAAAAAAAACTGAAACGTTTTAAAAGCAAGTTGGATGATCTGTGTAATTTCTTTTACACTCCTCAACATTGAAATTGTAACACCAAGAAGGAAAAGTCTTCTGAAAATCACAGGATTGATAGACATGTTAATAATATGCAAATGATAAACAAAAACGGAAACACATTAACAATCTCACATAGCAGAGAGGTTATTAATGGTTGTCTAAGGGTGTTATGCCACGCTGAATGCACTTGGGCACACAAATCATCAAGATTGGCTGCTGGCAACTCCCTTTGCAATTGCCAGCCAATGATGTCCCAGATGTGCTCGATGGGAAGCACAATTAGGCCATGCAGGCTGCTCACAGTAGCACAAGCAACATGTGATCTGTCATTGTCCTGTTGAGAAAGACACTGGGACACTTTGGAGACAAGGCTGTACCCCTAGTTCCACAACCAAATCAATGTAACGCTGAGCTGTTAGTGTACCTGAAATGAAGGCTAGAGGGGATGAATGCTGTACATTATGCCACCTTACATCACAATTCCAGTAGTAGTAGGACCAGTATGACCTCTCCAGACCAATTTCTGCCAATCATTGCATCTGAGACAAAAGTGAGTCTCCATTGCTGTCTTTCTGTGCACCATGATGGCCCTTGAGAGCAGTGGCATGAAGTCAATGGAACACCTGTAGCTGGACATCAGGATCATAGATGGCTGCAGCGCAAAAATATGCTGTGGGAAAAACTGTGGCGGAAACACATTGCAGTTTTTCTCACAGCGCTTTTCACAGAAAGTCCGCAGAGGTTTCCTCTGCAGACTTTCTGCTTCATTTATATTGACACCGCAAGGTTGGAATCGGCGTTTCCGCTGCGTGTATTTTTCTGCAATGTGTGGATGGGATTCGCTAGAAGGGACTGTAAAATGCTGTGTTTTTTGCTGTGGCGTTTACACCACGTAGGGCCCCAGCCTTAAGGGGTTTTCCAGGCTCACAAATTGATGACCCATCCTTAGGATAGGTCATAACTCTAAGATCGTCAGGGATTTGGCAGCCCAGACCCCACTGTTCAGCTGTTAGAAGGGATCACAGCATTAAGGTGATTGCTGAGGTGTCTTCACTCACAGTCAAGCACAGTGCCATACATAGTATAGCGACTATGCTTAGTTTTGCAGTTGAGCCCTTTTCATATTCAGTCTGACAGCCAGGACGTGAGTGGTGGTGAACGGTGCTCCCATTCGTTCTGGAGTTCTGGAGATAGCTGAAGTACAACACTCAGTTATCTCTGGAACTTCCATTGAAATGAATAGGAATGCCATTCACCGCCACTCACGCCCACATTCAGCCTGGCTGCATTCAGGCTGAATGTGCAGCAGGAGAAAGGTCCTCTCATTCTTGCTTTGTGAGATAACCCTTTTAAATGGGTTTTAGAGGACTTTTATATTGATGACCTATTAAAAGTCCCAGAATACCCTTTGAAACAGTTGCTGAGATTCTATATATTTGGATAAGAGCATAGGTATAGGGAGTGCAGAGGTAGCATTTTCCCCGGGCCATGGTGCCTAATGACACCCAAATATTCCTATCATATTATAAATGGCAGGATCTGATAACAGATTTCAAAATGGGGTCAAAGAGTTTCCAACATCCCTCTGTGCCAAGGGAAGATCTGGCTGGTCACACAGTTCCCTCATAAAGGTGGTATTTTATATTAGCCATTCAGAATAACATGGATGGGTCAGTAAACCAGATCACTCTTTTTAACTCCTCTGCACTCTGGCTAGTGGATTGTTTTAAGCTGCACCATTTTTATGCCCCTGCCAAATAGTTGACTGTCGGTGAAATAAAAACAGTAATAGAGTACTTGCAGGACACCCTTTAAGAGGACCCCCTGACTGGTGGCAGAAGCCTGGGATTTTTCTGTTTACCCCCCCCCCCCCCTCCAGGGTTGGAATGCACTGCCACTTTAAAATCTTGCAGGGCTGGAGTTTTTGGTTATGTGGGCTACCCCTTCCCTCCTTTCTCACTTGGCCAATAACTGTCCTTGTTATATTTTATTCCTCCCTCCCTCCCTTTAGTTTCCTCTTGCTGCTATCTGGAGCTCACATTCCCACCCTCCCTCCCCTTTTTATTGATGTTACGTGTTATTTATGGTGTTCCTAATACTGTTGCCTTTTTCAGTTCCATTTCAATTTCAAGTCACAGCTGGCAGTTGTTCATGTATCATCTGGAAGTTTACCTGGGAAAGCGGACTTGTCAGTTGGGAGTCCAGCTGGGCATAGTGTTTCCTGGTTAATGTGTTGTACTAAAGAAAACCACAGTGCCCTACAGTTATCTCTGTTATGTGTACAATAAAGCTGTGACCGACCTTCACCCAACAATTTGAGTCTTGATGTTTTTCCTATGTGTTTACATGGTTATACCAGTAGCAGTGCATCAGATGTTATTCATTTGGTTGGGTTTTAAGTGTTTTTTTTTTCCTGCTGTCAGTCATATCAGAATTCAACTTGGGGTATAATGAAATATGCATTGTATGGTCATATTAAAAAGTCTGTTTTGGCCCAAAAAGGGGCTGATCACAGGGTTTCCTGCTGTCTGGAGCCCCTGCATTCAGCTGTAATCTGTAGGAGAACGAGGAAGCCACCACAAGAGAGATAAAACCCATCAGGATTTATTTCTAAATAATATCTATATGCAGCTAGAGAGGGACGAATGAACAGAGAACCTGAAATCATACACAAAGATATCCATATAATTCACCAGAAGAATACACTCTTATTATGGCTTATTACTCTCATAGTTAAGGGCTATCTAATTGACATATATCTAATTGACATAGGCAAGACTTTATATCTCATCTCATTCACTTTTACTTCTGTTTCCTATAAGACTGCCAAATATATAATAATAGGTAATGATTTGTGAATGAGTCCGCCCACTGTTGTCAGCTCCTACTTGATAAGCATATAAATATGTAAATGTCACATTACAAGCTCAAGGGTAATTGCTGTGTTACTACTAAGAAATTAATAGAATTCTTGTAATTCCTAGTATTCTCAAGCAGTGTATAGTGCTTCCAGTGCTACGTCTTCCAAACAATTCAGCGGCGGCAGAAGCTTACAGGAATGACATTCATAGGACAGGGAAACAATGGGCTAACATCTATCACATTGTTTATACCTACATGCAGTATACCGCACTCTATACGGATAATACTCACTACATGTACTATAGGTCCATTATTATTAAAAATAATATAATTATTATTCCACAGCAATGTGAATACAATGAAACAGACCTATCAGTGGGTTGTAAGTGAAGAACTAATATAAGACAGCCTTGAAAACTGTTGTAGGTGACATATGTCATATCAAACAGTTGTGCCGATGTTGAGGCCAGTAATAACTTACATTTGGAATTATTTTTTTATTAAAAAAGAAGCAGGGCCAGGTTGTGGTCTCTTAGACACATTAGTGTGTTCTGTCAAGGCACGCTGGGTGTTGAGGTTTTTTGTAACAGATGAGGAACCTGAAATTTGTTAACTGCTGTCTATACATAATCGGACTGGACTACATAAATACATCCTGCTTATATGACTTTCTATACTTATAGTAAAGTAGAGTACACATCCAGGTGCTTCACTATTGTACAAACTTCCTCTGATGCCTGTATTCCCCTATGAATCTAGTTTTATAATGGCTCCCCCACCCCCCACAGGGGGGTTTTACGTTGTTATTGCACAATATAAAATTAAATTGTTTTGTGGATGAAACTTTCTAGAAAAGCCAGGGGGAAAAAATTGCCCAGATAAAAACATAACACTTAATTGAACCTTGTATATGCAACTCCTATACTTCCCAGGTCTTCCATCATTTTCTACTTCCTGGTTCCCTTTGACCCACAGGAAATTATCATTTTGGGGAGGCAAGTATTACTGGCTGAGGTCACATGTAAAGCTACTGTTGACTGAACAGCCAAGATGGACCAGGTAGTTGAGACAAAGGGGGCACCAGAGGTGTCACAGAGTGGTAGAAGAGGGCAATCTGTTTAATTTAAAATAAAAAATGTACACACTTTATATAAATATTTTTTATCTTCTAGACAACTCCTTTAAATTTGCTTCTAAAACTGTAACAACTTAGTTACCCCAAGAGGCGACTGTAGACATACATTTACAATTCAACCCTTTAACCCTATGTTTGTAGAGGGGATTTGACATTCTGTGCCAATTAAACAGAGCTCTGGCAACTGAACGTATAAAATGAATCAGCACAGACTGGAGGACCTACACTACATGGTGTTAAAAGCTGGACATTTAATAAGTTAGTTCATAAATTTTAAGGAGAGATAAAATATAGCTGTGTTTAACACACCAATCTACCGTGCCAGCAACAATAAAGCAAATACAATTTTTCAAGAGAAGTTTCCTTTTAATAATAAGGTTGACAAGCCATGGACCAGATTGAATATTTGTTGTCCTGGCATCAAGTCCCCTTTTCTTAACTGTAGAATGTCAACCATTGCATTGATGTTGTTATTTTTTTTCTATATTTTAAGAAAGAATAGAAAGAGACATTTATCAGCTAAGTGAATGTTATTACGTTTATCAAAGTAGGAGCAGCATCTAAATTTATACATGAGAAGAATCCCGCAACTACATTTAACCATCACAAAGAAGTATCATTATATCGAAGGATGAGATTGTATGCACAAAAGAAAGACAATTAAATTCTGGAGAGTGTTACATTGATAAGAAAGATGGCACCTCGTCTCCTGGATCATCTGTAATAATGCACTTACTGTGTAACACTTCCATTTTAGAAATAGCCCAAAGAACCAACATAAAATACCACAAATGAAAACATAAGCAGCACAGCGGTAACTTGTAAATGCCAACCATTAGTAAAAACGTTAATAATATAATAATAATAATAATAATAATAATAATAATAGTCCTTTAATAGTCCCACAGTGGGGAAATTTAGTGTGTTACAGCAGCAAAGATAAGATAAGCAGATACAAATACAAATACAACATGTACAGGAATGTTCCAAGGTGAGAGGCATTACATTAATAGCAGACAGACAGATAGGACATAGCAGAGGGGGGGGGGGTTTGAACAGGCAGAGAGATATTTCAGTTCTCTGTATGTAATGATCTCCGCTTAGGTCGGTGTTGGTTGTACAGCCTAACCGCGGTGGGGAGGAAAGACTTCCGATAGCGCTCCTTCTCACACCTAGGGTGGAGCAGTCGGTCACTGACAGTACTGCCCAGCGCAATCACAGTCTCATGCATGGGATGGAAGTTATTCTCCCGCATGGAGCTCACCACGGACAGTATCCTTCTGTCACCCACCACCTGCACTGGGTCCAGTGGGCTTCCCAGGACAGAGCTGGCCCTTCTAATCAGCTTGTCAAGTTTATTTCTGTCCCTGGTTGATATACTGCTCCCCCAGCAGGCCACTCCAAAGAAGATGGCTGATGCCACTACCGAGTTGAAGAAAGTCCTAAGAAGTGCCCCCCGGATTCCAAAGGCTCTCAGCTTCCTAAGCAGGTAGAGCCTGCTGTGGCCCTTCCTGTACAGGGCCTCCATATGATCTGCCCAGTCCAGCTTATTATTAAGGAGCAAACCCAGGTACTTATAGGTGTTCACAATCTCGATGCCCGTCCCCAGGATGTCCACTGGTTTTGGAGGGCATCTGCCTTTACGGAAGTCCACCACCATCTCCTTGGTCTTCCCCGCGTTAATCTTCAGGTGGTTCTGGTGGCACCAGTCCACAAAAAAACGGTTCAGTTCTCTGTACTCCTTTTCATCATCGTCTGTGATGAGGCCTACTATTGCAGAGTCGTCAGAATACTTCTGTAGGTAGCAGCTGGATGAGTTGCACCTAAAATCAGCAGTGTACAGTGTGAAGAGGAAAGGGGCGAGAACCGTACCCTGAGGTGCCCCCGTATTACAGATCACGGTACCTGACACACAGTCTTGGGCTCTCACGTATTGAGGTCAATTTGTGAGGTAGTCTAGGATCCAGTTGGAGAGGTGGTGGTCCACTCCAGCAAGGCCCAGCTTGTCTCTCAGTAACCTGGGCTGTATGGTGTTAAAAGCACTGGAGAAATCAAAGAACATTATTCTCACCGTGTTCCCTGGTTTTTCCAGGTGAGACAGAGCCCTGTGCAGAAGGTGGATGATGGCATCATCTACCCCAATGCCCGGTCGATAAGCAAACTGGAGAGGGTCCATAGCGGGGCTCACTAGAGGGCGAAGATGTGTGAGAACCAATCTCTCTAAGATCTTCATCAAGTGGGTTGTCAGTGCTACAGGTCTGTAGTCGTTGAGGTCCATAGGGTGAGGTTTCTTTGGAACTGGTACCACACAAGAAGATTTCCATAATTCAGGGACTATTTCCTGCCTCAGGCTCATATTATACATATATGTAATTATACCACACAGCTGGTCCCCACAAGTCTTAATTAGCCTTGCACTGATGTCATCTGGCCCTGCGGCTTTCCTCGCCTTGATCTTTTTCATCTCCTTCCTCACCTGGGCCCGTGTGAAGGTCAGACTGTGGTCAGATAAAGACAGATTTCTGGATTTACTGGTCTGTTGGGAAGTAGCCACATGGGGTGAATGGGGTGAAGTCATTGTGGTGAGGGGAGCTGAAGGACATTCTGGGGTGGGACGAGCTGGTGTGTGATCAAATCTGTTGAAGAATAGGTTTAGTTCATTAAGCCAGTTAACATCTGCCTCAATCTGGCAGACCGATTGTTTATGAACAAAAATTGACTTAAGCCCCTCCCAGACCCCCCCTTATGTCTTTTCTTTCCATTTGCTTTTCCATTTTTTCCTTATAACTGGATTTTCCTTGCCTGATGAGATGCCTCAGCTCCTTTTGTACTTCCCTCAACCCCTCCTTATCTCTTGTCCTGAATGCCATCTTTTTCTCCTTAAGTAGTGTTTTTATATCAGAGTTAATCCATGGTTTGTTGTTGGAGAAGCACCTCACCACTTTTGTGGGTACTGTGTTGTCCACACAAAAATTAATGTAGTCCGTTATGCAGTGTGTGAGTCCTTCTATATCTTCTCCATACGAATCCTGCAAAACTTCCCATGCGGTTGTGTCAAAACAATCCCTCAGAGCCTCATCACTCTCCTCGGACCATATCCTCACTGTGCGGGTGACAGCTGGTTCTCTACGTACAAGTGGCTTGTACACAGGTCGGAGATGTACTAGGTTGTGATCCGATCTTCCCAGGGGCGGTAGGGCTGATGAGTTATATGCCTCCCTCACGTTGGCAAAGAACAAGTCCAGTGTTTTGTTGTCTCTTGTGTGGCAGGTTACATACTGTGTGAAACTGGGAAGTGTGGATGATGGAGAGGCATGGTAGAAATCGCCAGACACAAGAAGGAGGGTCTGGGGGTGCTGAGACTGTAACTGGCTCAGCGTGGCTTGTAGGACCTCGCAGGCAGCATCAGCTTTCGCAGAGGGGGGGACATATGCAGCTATCACGATGACATGTGATAGTTCCCTTGGTAGATAGAAAGGTCTCATGCTCACAGCTAATAGTTCAATGTCCTTACAGCAAGTTTGCTCCTTAATCACAATGTGCCTAGGATTGCACCATCTATTATTCACAAACATTGCCAGCCCCCTTCCTTTCCTCTTACCGCTCTCCCTTGTCCTGTCTGCCCGAAGGAGTTTAAAACCATCCAAGGAGACCAGAGAGTCAGGAGTAACTTCAGAGAGCCAAGTCTCTGTAAGTAGCATCATGCTGCACACCCGAAACTCCTGATGGTGCCTGGTGAGCGCTGTTAGTTCATCCATATTGTTTGCAAGAGATCTCACATTGCCCATAATGATGGAGGGAACAGTTGGTCGGTAACGCCTCTTTTTAATCCTCTGAAGAGTTCCTGCTCTGCAGCCCCTCCCCCGCTTTTTCTTTCTCCAGAGCTCTTGGGGGATGGGTGGGCAAATGGTATGCAGCCCTGTTGTTGTGATTCTAAGCTGCAGTAATTTCTCTCTTGTGTAGACAAAAGAAATGCCTGCAGACACAAGAGTTCCCATTTCAGCAGGACAAAAAGACAGATAAAAACAAAAAAAAAAGTATCACAAAGGTCCAAGTCTTTGTTTCTTCATTTCTTCATAGTGTAAAGTCCATTAAGTAGAGAGATAAAAAACAGACAGAGAAAGAAAAAATAAGAGAGAGAGAGTCTCAGAGCTGCCTAACAGGCAGCCACTTCAGCGGTGCCATCTTGGAAAAAAAAAAAAAAAAAAAAAAGAGGCTTCTGTGATTTAAAAAGGATTTTTTGAGATATGTAAAAATGTAACTGGGCAGGGACTGTGATCAAATAACAAACAACAAAAAAAAAAAAATCTATACTCACCGCTTTAAAGAGATTACCTGGGGATTTGACATTGAGCTCCACTTCCTCTTCTCAGGGATTGACATTACGTCCATTGGTCACAAGGCAATGCTGTAGCTTAAACCCCTTGCAGATGACCGTGTGCAAGGTCAGTGTGCTGTCCAGGTTTTTATAGCACACATTTCTGTGGGCCCGTGCACTTGACCGTGACTTACACGGTCCTGTGTGCGGGCCGACAGCCTGTGCTTCCGCGGCTCATAATCATTGAGTGAATGGGGCCACGGAAGCATAGCCGGTACACGGATGAGATCCATGTGCCACCCGTGAACTGGCTGTGCCATTTATTCATGGCCAGCAGCTAGCACACGGTCGTGTGCAACCGGCCTAACAGGTACTGCTGGAGGGGATTAAATGTTATTGTTATTTTACCACAGTTTCTCCCTCTGTGATATCTGTGTATATCTCAGAAAACCCCTTCAAGTAGAATACACTGCAGCACGGTGGCTCAGTGGTTAGCACTGCAACCTTGTAGCATTGGAGTCCTGGTTTCAACTCCTGCCAAGGAAAACATCTGCATGGAGTTTGTATGTTCTCCCCGTGTTTGCGTTGGTTTCCTCCAGGTACTCTGGTTTTCTCCCACACTCCAAAGACATACTGATAAGGAATGTAGATTGTGAGCCCTATATGGGACAGTGACTGTCAATGTCTGTAAAGCGCTGCGAATATGATGGCGCTATATAAGTAAGCATAATAAATAAATACTTGTGTGTGTACACCAGGTAATTGCTGTTTCCAAGATCTCTGCAATAAAGAACCATTATTGTTAAAGGGGTGAGAAATTAAAGGATTCCACCTCCAGTTCTAGACTGTTCTGACACCGGTTCACATGATAGAGAACTTCTTTCCTTATTACTCTTGTCGTCACAAGAAAGATGACGGCTGTCTGTCAGGGTTAGTTCAATACCCAAGTCAGGCCCTTCTCTGTCTGTGGCTTTCTGTCATGTTATTATTTTACATTTAGGCTGAGGCCCCACATTGCGGAAATGCAGCTATTTTTGTTGCAGATTTTGCTGCATTTATTTGAGCCAAAGCCAAGAATAACAACAAAAGGAATGGTAAATACAGTGGAGAAAAGTATTTAGTCAGCCACCAATTGTGCAAGTTCTCCCACTTAAAAAGATGAGGCCGGCCTGTAATTGACATCATAGGTAGACCTCAACTATGAGAGACAAAATGAGAAAACAAATCCAGAAAATCACACTGTCTGATTTTTAAAGAATTTATTTGCAAATTATGGTTGAAAATAAGTATTTGGTCAATAACAAAAGTTCATCTCAATACTTTGTTATATATCCTTTGTTGGCAATGACAGAGGTCAAACGTTTTCTGTAAGTCTTCACTAGGTTGGCACACACTGTTGCTGATATGTTGGCCCGTTCCTCCATGCAGATCTCCTCTAGAGCAGTGATGTTTTAGGGCTGTCGCTGAGCAATTCAGACTTTCAACTCCCTCCAAAGGTTTTCTATGGGGTTGAGATTTGGAGACTGGCTAGGCCACTCCAGGACCTTGAAATGCTTCTTACGAAGCCACTCCTTCATTGCCCTGGCGGTGTGCTTGGGATCATTGTCACGCTGAAAGACCCAGCCACGTTTGATCTTCAATGCCCTTGCTGATGGAAGGAGGTTTGCACTCAAAATCTCACAATACATGGCCCCATTCATTCTTTCATGTACACGGATCAGTTGTCCTGGTCCCTTTGCAGAGAAACAGCCCCAAAGCATGATGTTGCCACCTCCATGCTTCACAGTAGGTATGGTGTTCTTTGGATGCAACTCAACATTCACTCTCCTCCAAACACGACAAGTTGTGTTTCTACCAAACAGTTCTACTTTGGTTTCCTCTGACCATATGACATTCTCCCAATACTCTTCTGGAACATCCAAATGCTCTCTAGCAAACTTCAGATGGGCCCGGATATGTACTGGCTTAAGCAGAGGGACACGTCTGGCACTGCAGGATCTGAGTCCCTGGCGGTGTAGTGTGTTACTGACGGTAGCCTTTGTTACGTTAGTCCCAGCTTTCTGCAGGTCATTCACTAGGTCCCCCTGTGTGGTTCTGGGATTTTTGCTCACCGTTCTTGTGATCATTTTGACCCTCACGGGGTGAGATCTTGTGTGGAGCCCCTGATCGAGGGAGATTATCAGTGGTCTTGTATGTCTTCCATTTTCTAATTATTGCTCCCACAGTTGATTTCTTCACACCAAGCTGCTTGCCTATTGCAGTTTCAGTCATCCCAGCCTGGTGCAGGTCTACAATTTTGTTTCTGGTGTCCTTCCACAGCTCTTTGGTCTTCACCATAGTGGAGTTTGGAGTGTGACTGTTTGAGGTTGTGGACAGGTGTCTTTTATACTGATAACAATATCAAACAGGAGCCATTACTACAGGTAATGAGTGGAGGACAGAGGAGCCTCTTAAAGAAGAAGTTACAGGTCTATGAGAGCCAGAAATCTTACTTGTTTGTAGGTGACCAAATACTTATTTTCCACCATAATTTGCAAATAAATTCTTAAAAAAATCAGACAATGTTATTTTCTAGATATGTTTTCTCATTTTGTCTCTCATAGTTGAGGTCTACCTATGATGTCAATTACAGGCCTCTCTCAGCTTTTTAAGTGGGAGAACTTGCACAGTTGATGGCTGACTAAATACTTTTTTTTCCCACTGTATATAGTATTCTCTTATACTTTAACTTCTGCTCAATCCACTCCTGCCGTTGGCTCAAAAACGCAGCAAAATCTGCAACAAAAAAAACTTGGATTTTCGGCAACGTGGGGACTCAGCCTTACAGTCCACAGTTTTAAAGAACCGATGGGGGAACTCTTATATCAGGGCACAATAATAATCTCAGGCTTCATAAATAATATCTCTCTCTAACTGAGGATATACCAGTATAGCAAATCCACTTCATTGGTATGCTCTAATAATATTAAAAATCCATGAAGTGAATAGCAAGATGGCTACTGACTGCAGGGAGATAAGTAGTTCATTTTGGAAGAGGAGGAACTAAGGAGCAAAAAAATGCGTTTGTAACTGTTAAAGGGGAGGAGTTAAAGTAACTACCGAGAAACACTGACCAACGTTCATAGCTTTACACACCTGCCCACCCCTAAGTTTTTGAGGAAGTTTGTTCTATTCACTCAAATGATCAGGACAGTTTGGGTGATAACTATTGGATGGTACCCAGTTTCTTAGATGTCACAATGTTTTGCCATTATGTCCTTGCATGGAAAAGGTGGAGTTTAAAGGTCCACATGCCCACTGGCTGCCAGTGGCGGTGTTGGGATGGGAGAGCGAACATCCTGAGCCTTTATTGAAGGTTATAACAGGCATGGACAATTATTGTTAAAATGGTGTTAAAATAAAGAAAGCTCTGGTTAATACCACTTAACCCTCACCATAATGACCATCACATTATTTGCCCTGTAAGGTCATATTTAAATGACAGTAAAAAAAATGGCCATTTGATGGCCCTTTTAAAAACAATAAGAGCAACTAGGTATATTCACATTTGTTTTTCTGGCAGACCATTTTACAGGGTCATCAAAAAACAGACATGCTCTGTCTTTATCTCTTGACAGATAGAAAAATAGACTAGTGAATACACCCATAGACTTTCATGGTTTTTAAAATGGTCATCGCACATACATTTTTCACTGTCATGTTAATAAGGACAGAAACAGAGTGAAAGGTCAGTTTTTCACAGAGGTCCATGAAAAACTGGAACAGTTGTTCGCATAAGGACTTAAAATTATTTGGGATCCATTAAACAGACGGATGTCACTTAGGATGCTACTTTCTGTCGTGTGACCCAGTATTGGAACCAGACCAGAAGTGAAGGCATCTATGGAGATGCCAGGAAAGCAAGGTCTGATACAGAATCAGATCATTTTACTTCACATCAACTTATTTCCAGGGATGTTAAAAGAGGGAGATCTAGTCTCTCTATACTGTCTTAGCCTTTGTTTTTAATGGTCAACGAAAAATGTATAAAGGGGTCCATTAATGAATAAACATCTAAGAATCATGGGAAGTTCAATTGCATGTGTTTTTTTGCCCTAGACACAATTGTAGTAGAATATGGTGTCGTAAGGAGGCATGATATGGTGGATTACAAATAAGATGTGACTCTGTAATATAAAACTATAGAACTTGTTGTACCGTGCGTGAGGCTTACCACATGTTTGCAACCCAAAAGTTTATAAATCACATCTATTGTTCCTGTTCACATTTGTCCAAAACCTCTCCAAACTGCAAATTCTTACAGCCAAGGCTAAGCTCTCATCTTTATCTGATTCGATTAAAAATTATGAATGAAAAAGTCCTGCACATAGCCCATTATGCTCAATGGGATATTTGAGCATTTTTGTGTCCGTTGTATTAAACATCTGGAGATTCCGTTATTTGGTTTCTGTTAGAACAATGGATGCCAGAGCGCCAATGTAAACATACCCTTAGATGAACACCACCTTTTTCTCTCTCATCTGTTATTGGCGAGCAGAAACTGCTGGAGTTTTTAATAAAACAATTAGAGGCAAAATCAGTAACATGGCTATTATTATTCTCTGCACTGATTATGTAAATGATCACTAATGAGCAATTATAAAGTCATCTGTCCTCTACCAATCCGGGCTTTCATTAAACTCTACTGGAATCAGCACTATTTCTTCACATTTCAAAGCTGTGATCTATTGTTGCATTATTACAAATGATTTATCTTCTTATATAGAAGAATATTAACTATGGCACAAATTTAAAAATTCAGATGTCGATCACTTATCCCTATGACACATGCTCCGGTATGTCCTTTTAAGAATTCCTCTGCTACCTTCTACAACTGTATTTTAGTTTGTCTATATTGTACATAGAATGTTATGGGGTGCAGTAAAAGGAGCGTGACAATATTAACCACTGCCGGAGCGCCCATTGGGTATATATGTTCGGAAGGTGGTTGTCTAGTTCTGCAAGGATGTACCGGTAAAAAAGGTTGCCGGCTGTAGCTTCCGTCGGAGCTCCAAGGAAGAAGGCAGGGAAAGCTTATTACCTTCCCTGCCTTCCCGATCGATGTGTGTATAGCGCTCAATGAGCGCTGTATACACCGCTATGGGCGCCGCCATCTTACGGCTTCCCTCTGACACGGCGGTCGCATGATCCACCGGGATCAGAGTCTGTTAGAGCTGCTGAGTCCTACAGGACCCAGATCAGCTCTATAGTAACGGGCAGGACGCTGTATTCCTCCTGCAACTGGGGCTAAATGTACCAACCCCAGTTACAGGGGAAATCAGCCTCCCCCCCAAAAAAAAAACTGTGATCAGATGTCCCCAAAGGTCTATTATGACCTTATGGGGACACAATGTAAAAAAAATAAAATAAATAAAAATTTAAAAATGAATAGAAAAGTAAAAAAAAAAAAAAAAAAAAACAAATGTAAATGAAATAATTTGAAAAATAAATAAAATAATATGCCAATGAAACGCTGTTTTCCCTCCTCTTTTGTTTATATTTTCCCGGATATAAAAAAAATGAAAACACATGCAAAAATAAAAACAACATAAAAATAATCCCTTATGTGTCACCGGAAAAAAAAAAGAAACTAGTTGAATAACGCAAATGATAAAAATGTTACAGCCCTCAAAACCGCATATAGAAAAAAAAAACCTGAAAATGTGTCTGGTCCTGGACCAGAAATTGGCCCGGTACTGAAGTGATTAAGAAAATTTCTTTTATTGCTAGTACCACCAGAGCGTTCCAGTCTATGTCAGGATCCCTTGTTATAGATGCGTCATATATCCTGATATATAGTGGCCAGAATGTATATTGTATTAAAAAAAAAAAGAAAAAAAGGATTTTACACTGATGGCTTACCCTTAGTAAAGGCCATCAATGTGTGATCAGTACAAGTCCAACACCCAACAATGAAACACTGAAGCCCTACAGTATCCAGGAAAAACCCTACCAAATCTACTGTATCTTCGATGTCTATCACATACTATAGACTTTTGCAAAGTTTGCAAATAACACTATAAATGGTGGTCTATAGTCTGTTATAGTGCTTGAAAGGGATATCATCTTTTGCTAATCCTTTTTATTAGCAGATCCCCCTAAAAATAAGATGATCAACTCCCACTTCTGGGACTCCCAACAATCAGAGGAGAAACCCAGGAGCATATGTTCTATTCCTCTACAGCGCCACCACAGGAGAAATTAAAAATGACAGAGTTCCTCAGTGTAATACATAGATGTGCTGGAAGAGAAAGACACACTTTGTAGCCACTCAGTAGAAATTCTGTATGAGTGACTTTTTTTTAGCCCAGAAAACCATTTTTACAGCCCATTAGATAGTGGCATGTATAAATAATATACACTATTTAAAGTACTGCAGGCCACCACAAGCTGCCATGGCACTGCATCTGCCAGGTGAACATTAAGTTGGACCGGTGGTGTCAGATCACCAAGATAATATCATGGTCTTCTTCTTCAAGCTGAATTGAAGCCCATGTTGCATGTGATGTTAGCTTCCAAGGTCAGTATACTGGAACCGTTACAGTAATTCAATTTCTCTGTTATTATACCTGGTGGGAAGTTTCCTACAGTTTATAAAATTTGTGGATTTTCTGTTTTTGACCTGGCTTGCCTGACCTTAGTTTTATCAAAATGCCCATGTACCGACCCCAGCCTGAACCTCTAGCCCTGACATCTGTTACCAATTTTGGTTGTGAAGCTTCTTGCCCCTTATACCTTTTGTGACCACCTCTCTGACCGAGCCCACTACCGACTACCTAATCATTTATTGAGGACTATCCTGGGAACTGTGGCCTGGGTATTCAACCAGTAAAGTACATGCCCCCTTGTAGGGGTTAAGGGTTTTCAGGAACTGTTCTTAGCGCTCGTTGTCAAGCATCTTCTATTACTTTTAAGTCTGACTTGGTGATGCTTCTTTACGGTGCAAATCTGTGTTTCTGTCCAGAAGCCAGCCGTCTGTATATCATATGCAGCCAGGTACCTGCATCTAGTTAACCTCTGTGACAAGTGTTTGATAATTTCCAGCTTATTTCTCTGCATTAGTAATGTTACAGCTGGACCAATATTATAAATATCTTCTATAAGTTTTAACTAGAAGTTTAAAAACTTATATGTTAAATTTTGCTTTGCACAAAAAACAAATGCAGCAGCAAGACATATTTCCTTGTCTGAGAATTTCAGGCAATTACTGTGTTTCTAGGAGAGGAAAAAGGAGGAGGGAGGCTATGGGCAACTTTAAAAAGTGGATTTGTAAGTGTGGGAGCATTCGCATACAGTCAGACTGCTATTTGTTATCGGTGGAAATATTTCATGGAAACCAAGCAATCATTAGTAATGCAAGGCCAGAAGACACCAGAAGACAGGAAGAGCTCTGCTGGAGCAAGATCGCCATGTACTCATTATAACAAGGAAAAGATCAGAGATTCAAAGGTAGGAGTTATTTCCTTGCCGCTAATGACTCCTCTCACAAGCAATCAACAACCCAGGTGTCACTCACATACACACACACTGTGCCCTCTGGGCCGATAATTGGGACTGGGGTGATAGGTCATGCAAGGTGACCCAAGTCAGGTGCTCTGTACCAATTTGTCAATGTTAACAATGGGTTTTGTGGAGAAATATGGAATATGGACAATCTAAGCATGTAGCTTCGGACAGCTAATAATAGGCACTGGACACTGCAACATTTATTTAAATTATATTCAAATGATAATAATAATAATATCTATGATCTCATGTTAAAAATCTGTCAGCTCTCCTGTCTATTTTAGCTCATAATTGTATTGCCCATGATATAACAATTCTGGAGCATTTTCTCTTATACTTCTGCATTTCGCTGTTTCTCTGTTATTCCTCCAATTTAAGAATAAATTGACAATTCGGTGTTAACAGTTGGGGGTGTATCTCATCAAAGTCTGACACTGACCAGTCAGCGCTGATAGACCCAGACCTTGTAGAAGCACACACAACTACAACTACATTCTGCCTCTAAGCAGTCATTGGGCAAAACATCTTCCAGAAAGAACTAGAAAACCATGCATTGACCTGCACCAATTAAAGTGAAACAAACATACATAAAATATGCAAGTATATCATATCAGTATCCAGACTATGCCAAGTTGTGGCACACTAAACTCTACTAACTCTGTGCTTCACTACAGTTGCAAGAGAAATCAAGGCAGGGATTTAACCCTTCCAATGCAGTAAGGTCCAGCTGTTTAAAGGAAAACTGAAAAACTAACTGGGGATTGAGGTGCGGTAAAATAAAAGAAACAATACTCACCTAACCCCTGTCTTCGGCTCAGCTGATATGTCCCTGACTCACTTGATATGTCCCCTGTTCTCTCTGATCCTTCTGATCCTCAGACTGCCTGGGCCAGAAGAGAAGGGGCGCAGGTGAGCAGTGAAGTCACCAACACCCTACATTTGACAACTAAGACCAGTGATTGAACTCAGCGGCCACCTGAGGCCCTACACATCAGTCCGAGGACAAGAAGGAACAGGGGACGCTCAACTCAAACCGAGGACTGGGGGGTAACTGAATGTCATTTATTTTGGTTTACATCACCCTTAGGTTTTAGTTATCCCTTGAGACTAAGGCCCCATGTTGCGGAAACGCCGTTTTTTTTTTGTTCCAGATTTTGCTGTAGTTTTTTGGCTATAAAAGGAATAGGAAATATAAAAGAAGTACGTCTTATATACTTAGCTGCAACAAAAAAACGCTGGGCTAGTGCAAAATGGGGCCTTAGTCTAAGGTTTGTGTCTGCACCATTTACATCTGCATTCTAGAGTCCTGTGTAGTTTCCCAGAACAGCATGAGAAATTGCACTGGACTCTGCTGTGTCCCCACCTCTTGTGTAATGTAGATTTTCTGGGTCCTCCCATTAGTAGAAAACTAAAAACACAGGATTTTTAACAAAACAAATGGCGCCATTTTATTGTCTATCAGGAGCAGGATTTTTTATATGCTTTAGAGGGGTTGTACAGGATTAAAAATATGGCTACTTTTGTCTAGATATAGTACCACACCTGTTTATATGTTGTTGTCTGGGAAGACCTGTAGACAGGTGTATGACATATTTTTCTTATACTGTATAAGTCCTTTAAGTATTCAGTACAATATTTACCTGCTCACCACTGGAATAATAATTAAAAAAGAAAAGAACGTTTCAGGAATAAAGATGCACTGAATAGAACTAGAACATGTTTCCTTTATGTCACCACATTGATGTGTCGGTGTCTCTCTGCTATGTTGTACAAGAATAACTTATTTCCTCGTCTGGCACCTGTTTCTCACACAGCTCACCAGGGACATGAGTGTGGCTGTCCTCTAGCTGGTAACGTGTAAATAGATTTAGCAGTGGACCTTGTTCAATCACAATCACAAGCTTCAGTTTCCCATCTCTGTCTCACAGGCTTTGAGTATTAACGGGTCGTTGGGCAGGTTAAGTGAACAACCTCACAAACATAGAAATAACACAATATACCAAATGCTCAATCTTTAGCTGCAGCTTGTGTTTGGAACAGAATCTAATCGTGGCCAGCACCTCCCCCTCATTGCCCTGCTACCTGCAGGCTCCTGTATCATTATATTTTGGAAGCGGCTATGACCCTTTCATTACCATTATGGCTTGAGTGATGCCAAATCTAATTATTTCAATGTCTTCCAAAAGCATTGTCTTGTCATTTAATGGTGCATTAAATATGCACTGTAATTGTTGGAGATGTATTTATGGAGGACTGTTTCTCTGCACTGCACCATAAATAATAGAGGAATGCATAGAAGCATGTCCTAATCATCTTGTAATATACTTTTTAATGCTGGAAACACAAGGAGGACTTGTAACATCAGATTCCTCTGCTCACTGGCCAGATTGCATGGCCTCAGTCTGGGAAATGTTAAGATACAGTAGTATATGAATTTACAGTTTGCTTCTTGCACTATAGACAAAAACCTAAACACTTGTTGCCATATTCTTCTTAATATATTATCACAGATTCTCAACCAAAAAAACCCAAAATAACGGGAATATTTATTTATGAAACTGTTCCAGAATTCGCTTTCTGTTCTTGATCCAGACAGGGGGCAGGTGAGTAAACGTTTGTTATCTTTATGCATCTATACATATAACCCATATGAGTTTAATTTTTATGCGCTGTGCAGATTTTTTTGGTTGTTGAAGGAAGAAAACAGAAAATTGCTGTGTTTTACAGCACCAGCAAAGCGGGAAATAAAATTGCAAAAAAGCGGCGCTTTTGAAAAACACAGTGGGGGTTATTTATCATCTGCCCCTTTTTGGCCATATTTTTCGCAGTGGTGCTTATTTATGATGTAAGCGCATCTCCTTTGCGCCTTTTTTTTTGCAGAATTGTGTAAGTGAGGAAAAATTGCGCAATTGTCACTTTCTAATGCATTCTAACCTGACGGGCTGTTTTACGCTGCCCATGGACTGGAGTGCATTTGCTCCTATTTGGGCCTTTTTTAAAAGAAGCGCAAGTGATAAATACAGTGTGAAAAGGATCTCCATTTAGGCCACGTCCCCTTTTCTCGACAAAAAGCAAAAGAGGCAAGAGCAGCATAAAAGCGTGAAAAAAAGGAGCAAATGCTTCATAAATCAAGTGTAGCGCAGAAAAATGCACAAGTTACACCAAAAAAAGGCACAAGTAGCTTGATAAATGTGCCCCATTATGTTGATTTTACCTGCTGAAAAGGTGAGTTTTTAATCATAGGCTTATATGGGGGGAAACCATGAATGAAAAATGAAGCAGAAATGTTTTTGCTGGAAAACTCTATTAGGTTAAAGCCCCATGTACCTAAACGCAGCCAAAAAAAACAAAAAAAAACCTCTGCATAAAAAAATCGCAGTAGAGTTTTCCTCTGTGGACTTTCTGCTCCTATTATACCTATACAGAAAACACCAGCGTTTCTGTTGGTATAAATGACATGCTGTGATTTTCCATTGCGGGAAAAAAAGTGCAGAAAAGCCGCATTTTTGAAAAATGCAGTATGTTAATTTTACCCGCCGAAAAACGCCATAGACTTATATGGGGGGAGGCATAAATGAAAAATGCAGCAGAACTGTTTTATAGCATTTTATAGCTGCATCTCGCTAGTTGTGGCCCTAATCTAAGGGTAGCAGCACACAACCGTGTTTAACCCATGTAACACGGATCGTGTGTTAGCCAGATTTACTGGCTTGTTACTTCGTGCTGGGAGCGGGACTCCTAGCAGTATAGTTATCTATGATGCAAAGAGTCCCTGCCTCCCAGCAACATACTGGCTAACACACGGACCGTTCTTCACTGGTGAAACACAGTCGTGTGCTGCTACCCTTAAAGTTTCTTTGCCTGCAAATACTGGTCCACAGAACACATTCCTCATCATTGAAATTGCAGCACCAAGAAGGAAAAGTCTTGTAAATATGTAAATCACAGCATTGATAGACATGTTAATAATATGCAAATTATAAAAATATGGAAATAAAATATTAAAAACATCTCGATTTATTCAGTATCGAGTAGAGTGCCACGCACAGAAACTTACATGCATTGGCATGCTATCAATGAGGTTATTAACGGTTGTCTTAGATATGTTATGTCAAACTGAGTGCACACAAATCATGGGCAAGCAAATCATTAAGATTGGCTGCTGGCAGCTTTCTTTGCAATTGCTAACACCAATGGCATCCCAGCTGTGCTTGATGGGAGACAATCACATTTAGACCACAAAGGCTGTTCACAGTAGTACAAACAACATGCGGTCTGGTGTCCTGTGGAAATATAGCTCCTGGAACACTTTGAAGAAATGGCCATTCCACTTGTTCAACAACCAAATCAATGTAATGAAGAGCTGTTAGTGTACCTAAAATTAATACTATAGTGATCCAGCTACAGTACCTTATGCCACCTCACACCATAATATCGGGAGTAGGCATCAGTGTGATATTCGCTTGTGAGGCCAGGATCCCACGAGGTGAAAACACAGCAGTTTGGCCATGACGGAAACGTCACAGCAAAAACCGCATTTTACAGTCACTGCAAAGTGGATGGGATTCTAGCCAATCCCATCCACACATTGCGGAAAAATATGTGCAGCAGGTGCGCTGCGATTTCCAAAACCATTGCAGGTTTTGGAAATCACAGCATGTCAATTATACCTACTGAAACGCCGGTGGTTTCCCTATAGGTATAATGGAAGCAGAAAGTCCGCAGAGGAAATCTCTGCAGACTTTCTGTGAAAAGTGATGTGGGAGAAACTGCGATGCATTGCCGCCGTGGTTTTTCCCATATCACTTTTTTGCTGCGGCCCACTACATGGGACCCTTAAGGCCTCTTCATGGTGTGGAAGAGATGGTCTTCAAGGATTCTGTCCTTCTCATTTTGCGACAATGGCGATAAATGGAACGGTGATGAAAAGGAAGCATTGAACAATCATGCCACACTACTTGATCCAAGCTTTGTTTTCAGTATGGTATTTATGCACCTCCCACATGCCACAGACTGGCGCTAGGTGCTTCATCATTTGCAGATCTCAGCAGCACCTGCCACTTTATCAATCTGCAAAACCTTACAGCTTGTCCTGCTTGACGTGGCAATTTCAGTGCTAAGTAGTGTATTTTATGTCTTTTACGTTTTTTTTTTTATTTTTAAGTTAATTAAAAATGTGGAGATCTATTCCTTCTTTATATAAGGAGCTGTTTACAGATTGGAGTAGAAACTGTTACAAAACACCAGAGAATTTGCGTAGGTGATTACATTGATTTCATTGCAATTTTTGTGAGCTGTGCGCAGCTGGGTCCCTACTTTATCATGGTACCACTCTGGAAGCCTTCGTCTTTGAGGCAACCCAAGCCAAAATTACAATGGATGAATAGAGGGAAATAATGTGCATTTCATTTGTAATAAAGTTATATTTACTCTCCTTGATTAGGTACACTATAAAAAGGTAGGAGCTAATCAAAGGGTGCTTGATTACTCCCAGCTCCGCATTATAAAGCGTACAAAAGGCAATGGGTGGCCATAGAAGTTTAGAGCAGCTTTTGTCTGATGGGCTGAAAATGTCACTTGAAAACCATCTACTATATCTACAGATGCTTGATTTTGTGCTCTAAAACAGGACTTGGATTTTAACATGTGGACCAAAACTACACAGAATTGCAATCACACTGTTCTGATTTTAAGTATAGGTAGATACAATACCTCTTTCTGATGCATACTGTAAAAAATATTTTTGATGATCGTAATTCATACCTTCATGTAAAATATAGGTTATATCTGAAGGAAAAATACAGACATACCATGTGTCATTCTTGAAGGTGTCATTTTAGAGAACTGGAAATCCTCCCTATGCCTCTGCATGTGTCAGTATGGGCGTCCACCATATGTATGTCTGCCAAGCAATAGTGTTTCCGTTCTTCAGGTCCGCTTGGGGACGGAAGCCTAATCCGCTTAAAAAGCGGTTACCCGCAGAAACCCACGGACCCCATAGTCTATAATTGGGTCCACCGGGTTTTCGCCTGAAAAACGCGGAGAGAAAAGTC